>OZ024928.1:138003204-139203204 GCA_964017235.1 Sabellastarte sp. h YS-2021
AAGAAGTATTGAAAGAAACCCCTACCTTGAAGGTTGTGTTTAGGTTGTTTCTAAATTACAACAGGGTCTTTTGTGTTCAAGTTATTTTTCCAAAAGGAAATGTTTATATTTGTTGAATTTAGAATTGAAGAATTTATTAAAACCAGATGAACAACAGGGTATTAAGTTGATGCATTCAAACTAATAATGATTGATTAGATTAACAGCTAATAATGTATTATGCATTATGCTGAAAATCATGAGGGAATGATGTTAATGTTTGCTAGCTTTCATAGGAGAAGATCTATTTGATGACTTTCAATGAGGTAGAGAGTATAAAAGAAATAAAATATAGTCTACAAGTTTTGACACCACTGAAGATAAATATAGGTAAAGAAGTATTCAAATAAACCCCAGCACTGAAGGTCGTGGGTTTAAATTATGTCAGGGTCTTTTGTGTTCAACCTTTTCCAAAAGGAAATGCTCATCTTTATTAATTTTAGAATTGAAGAATGTATCTGAACCAAAAGAATGATATGGTATGGATATGTAAGAATACAAAATATTTACTAACGAAAGTATCAGTTGACAATAGATTTTCGATTTGGTGAAAATTTATAATGTGAATATTATTTACTTTTGGTTGGTTCATGTGAAAGGAACATATTTGATGACTATAATGTGGTAGAGAGTGTGCAGTGCCAGAAATAGTCTACAGCTTTTCACATTAGAAAGATGGACATGCTGAAAATGTTCAGACATTTCAAAGAAAATTGTGTATTAAAAATTAGGAACTGGACTCTGTGGCGCTACGGTAGCGCGTCTGACTCCAGATCAGAAGGTTGCATGTTCAAATCATGTCAGGGTCATTTTTGTTCAAGGTTTCCTAAAAGGAAATATTCATGTTTTATCATACAAGAATTGAAGACTAGATTAAAAGCAGATGAACAATGTGGCGTTAATATTTAAGCCAAAAACTAATAATGATTGATTAAATTAAGAGCTGACAATGTATTATAGATTTTGATGAAAAATCATTTTGTGAATATTATTCATATATGAATGTTAAATTTGAGAAGAATCTATTTGATGGCCATCAATGTGGTAGAGACTATGAAACAAGATATATTCTACAACTTTTGACACTACCTAAGGTAAATATAGGTGAAGAAGAAGTATTGAAAGAAACCCCTACCTTGAAGGTTGTGTTTAGGTTGTTTCTAAATTACAACAGGGTCTTTTGTGTTCAAGTTATTTTTCCAAAAGGAAATGTTTATATTTGTTGAATTTAGAATTGAAGAATTTATTAAAACCAAATGAACAACATGGTATTAAGTTGATGCATTCAAACTAATAATGATTGATTAGATTAACAGCTAATAATGTATTATGCATTATGCTGAAAATCATGAGGGAATGATGTTAATGTTTGCTAGCTTTCATAGGAGAAGATCTATTTGATGACTTTCAATGAGGTAGAGAGTATAAAAGAAATAAAATATAGTCTACAAGTTTTGACACCACTGAAGATAAATATAGGTAAAGAAGTATTCAAATAAACCCCAGCACTGAAGGTCGTGGGTTTAAATTATGTCAGGGTCTTTTGTGTTCAACCTTTTCCAAAAGGAAATGCTCATCTTTATTAATTTTAGAATTGAAGAATGTATCTGAACCAAAAGAATGATATGGTATGGATATGTAAGAATACAAAATATTTACTAACGAAAGTATCAGTTGACAATAGATTTTCGATTTGGTGAAAATTTATAATGTGAATATTATTTACTTTTGGTTGGTTCATGTGAAAGGAACATATTTGATGACTATAATGTGGTAGAGAGTGTGCAGTGCCAGAAATAGTCTACAGCTTTTCACATTAGAAAGATGGACATGCTGAAAATGTTCAGACATTTCAAAGAAAATTGTGTATTAAAAATTAGGAACTGGACTCTGTGGCGCTACGGTAGCGCGTCTGACTCCAGATCAGAAGGTTGCATGTTCAAATCATGTCAGGGTCATTTTTGTTCAAGGTTTCCTAAAAGGAAATATTCATGTTTTATCATACAAGAATTGAAGACTAGATTAAAAGCAGATGAACAATGTGGCGTTAATATTTAAGCCAAAAACTAATAATGATTGATTAAATTAAGAGCTGACAATGTATTATAGATTTTGATGAAAAATCATTTTGTGAATATTATTCATATATGAATGTTAAATTTGAGAAGAATCTATTTGATGGCCATCAATGTGGTAGAGACTATGAAACAAGATATATTCTACAACTTTTGACACTACCTAAGGTAAATATAGGTGAAGAAGAAGTATTGAAAGAAACCCCTACCTTGAAGGTTGTGTTTAGGTTGTTTCTAAATTACAACAGGGTCTTTTGTGTTCAAGTTATTTTTCCAAAAGGAAATGTTTATATTTGTTGAATTTAGAATTGAAGAATTTATTAAAACCAAATGAACAACATGGTATTAAGTTGATGCATTCAAACTAATAATGATTGATTAGATTAACAGCTAATAATGTATTATGCATTATGCTGAAAATCATGAGGGAATGATGTTAATGTTTGCTAGCTTTCATAGGAGAAGATCTATTTGATGACTTTCAATGAGGTAGAGAGTATAAAAGAAATAAAATATAGTCTACAAGTTTTGACACCACTGAAGATAAATATAGGTAAAGAAGTATTCAAATAAACCCCAGCACTGAAGGTCGTGGGTTTAAATTATGTCAGGGTCTTTTGTGTTCAACCTTTTCCAAAAGGAAATGCTCATCTTTATTAATTTTAGAATTGAAGAATGTATCTGAACCAAAAGAATGATATGGTATGGATATGTATGAATACAAAATATTTACTAACTAAAGTATCAGTTGACAATAGATTTTCGATTTGGTGAAAATTTATAATGTGAATATTATTTACTTTTGGTTGGTTCATGTGAAAGGAACATATTTGATGACTATAATGTGGTAGAGAGTGTGCAGTGCCAGAAATAGTCTACAGCTTTTCACATTAGAATGTCACCTCTGTGGGTTCGAGTCCCACAAGTGGCAATTCTGAGGACCTGTCCCAATATGACCCTGGCTGTTGAACGGGACGTAAAACCCCAACTTTGACCTTTGTTCACATTAGAAAGATGGACATGCTGAAAATGTTCAGACATTTCAAAGAAAATTGTGTATTAAAAATTAGGAACTGGACTCTGTGGCGCAACGGTAGCACGTCTGACTCCAGATCAGAAGGTTGCGTGTTCAAATCACGTCAGTATCATTTTTCTTCAAGGTTTCCTAAAAGGCTTTTTCATCTTTAATCATACAAGAATTGAAGACTAGATTAAAAGCAGATAAACAATGTGGCGTTAATATTTAAACCAAAAGACTAATAATGATTGATTAAATTAAGAGCTGACAATGTATTATAGATTTTGATGAAAAATCATTTTGTGAATATTATTCATATATGCATGTTAAATTTGAGAAGAATCTATTTGATGGCCATCAATGTGGTAGAGACTATGAAACAAGATATATTCTACAACTTTTGACACTACCTAAGGTAAATATAGGTGAAGAAGAAGTATTGAAAGAAACCCCTACCTTGAAGGTTGTGTTTAGGTTGTTTCTAAATTACAACAGGGTCTTTTGTGTTCAAGTTATTTTTCCAAAAGGAAATGTTTATATTTGTTGAATTTAGAATTGAAGAATTTATTAAAACCAGATGAACAACAGGGTATTAAGTTGATGCATTCAAACTAATAATGATTGATTAGATTAACAGCTAATAATGTATTATGCATTATGCTGAAAATCATGAGGGAATGATGTTAATGTTTGCTAGCTTTCATAGGAGAAGATCTATTTGATGACTTTCAATGAGGTAGAGAGTATAAAAGAAATAAAATATAGTCTACAAGTTTTGACACCACTGAAGATAAATATAGGTAAAGAAGTATTCAAATAAACCCCAGCACTGAAGGTCGTGGGTTTAAATTATGTCAGGGTCTTTTGTGTTCAACCTTTTCCAAAAGGAAATGCTCATCTTTATTAATTTTAGAATTGAAGAATGTATCTGAACCAAAAGAATGATATGGTATGGATATGTAAGAATACAAAATATTTACTAACGAAAGTATCAGTTGACAATAGATTTTCGATTTGGTGAAAATTTATAATGTGAATATTATTTACTTTTGGTTGGTTCATGTGAAAGGAACATATTTGATGACTATAATGTGGTAGAGAGTGTGCAGTGCCAGAAATAGTCTACAGCTTTTCACATTAGAAAGATGGACATGCTGAAAATGTTCAGACATTTCAAAGAAAATTGTGTATTAAAAATTAGGAACTGGACTCTGTGGCGCTACGGTAGCGCGTCTGACTCCAGATCAGAAGGTTGCATGTTCAAATCATGTCAGGGTCATTTTTGTTCAAGGTTTCCTAAAAGGAAATATTCATGTTTTATCATACAAGAATTGAAGACTAGATTAAAAGCAGATGAACAATGTGGCGTTAATATTTAAGCCAAAAACTAATAATGATTGATTAAATTAAGAGCTGACAATGTATTATAGATTTTGATGAAAAATCATTTTGTGAATATTATTCATATATGAATGTTAAATTTGAGAAGAATCTATTTGATGGCCATCAATGTGGTAGAGACTATGAAACAAGATATATTCTACAACTTTTGACACTACCTAAGGTAAATATAGGTGAAGAAGAAGTATTGAAAGAAACCCCTACCTTGAAGGTTGTGTTTAGGTTGTTTCTAAATTACAACAGGGTCTTTTGTGTTCAAGTTATATTTCCAAAAGGAAATGTTTATATTTGTTGAAGTTAGAATTGAAGAATTTATTAAAACCAAATGAACAACATGGTATTAAGTTGATGCATTCAAACTAATAATGATTGATTAGATTAACAGCTAATAATGTATTATGCATTATGCTGAAAATCATGAGGGAATGATGTTAATGTTTGCTAGCTTTCATAGGAGAAGATCTATTTGATGACTTTCAATGAGGTAGAGAGTATAAAAGAAATAAAATATAGTCTACAAGTTTTGACACCACTGAAGATAAATATAGGTAAAGAAGTATTCAAATAAACCCCAGCACTGAAGGTCGTGGGTTTAAATTATGTCAGGGTCTTTTGTGTTCAACCTTTTCCAAAAGGAAATGCTCATCTTTATTAATTTTAGAATTGAAGAATGTATCTGAACCAAAAGAATGATATGGTATGGATATGTATGAATACAAAATATTTACTAACTAAAGTATCAGTTGACAATAGATTTTCGATTTGGTGAAAATTTATAATGTGAATATTATTTACTTTTGGTTGGTTCATGTGAAAGGAACATATTTGATGACTATAATGTGGTAGAGAGTGTGCAGTGCCAGAAATAGTCTACAGCTTTTCACATTAGAAAGATGGACATGCTGAAAATGTTCAGACATTTCAAAGAAAATTGTGTATTAAAAATTAGGAACTGGACTCTGTGGCGCAACGGTAGCACGTCTGACTCCAGATCAGAAGGTTGCGTGTTCAAATCACGTCAGTATCATTTTTCTTCAAGGTTTCCTAAAAGGCTTTTTCATCTTTAATCATACAAGAATTGAAGACTAGATTAAAAGCAGATAAACAATGTGGCGTTAATATTTAAACCAAAAGACTAATAATGATTGATTAAATTAAGAGCTGACAATGTATTATAGATTTTGATGAAAAATCATTTTGTGAATATTATTCATATATGCATGTTAAATTTGAGAAGAATCTATTTGATGGCCATCAATGTGGTAGAGACTATGAAACAAGATATATTCTACAACTTTTGACACTACCTAAGGTAAATATAGGTGAAGAAGAAGTATTGAAAGAAACCCCTACCTTGAAGGTTGTGTTTAGGTTGTTTCTAAATTACAACAGGGTCTTTTGTGTTCAAGTTATTTTTCCAAAAGGAAATGTTTATATTTGTTGAATTTAGAATTGAAGAATTTATTAAAACCAGATGAACAACAGGGTATTAAGTTGATGCATTCAAACTAATAATGATTGATTAGATTAACAGCTAATAATGTATTATGCATTATGCTGAAAATCATGAGGGAATGATGTTAATGTTTGCTAGCTTTCATAGGAGAAGATCTATTTGATGACTTTCAATGAGGTAGAGAGTATAAAAGAAATAAAATATAGTCTACAAGTTTTGACACCACTGAAGATAAATATAGGTAAAGAAGTATTCAAATAAACCCCAGCACTGAAGGTCGTGGGTTTAAATTATGTCAGGGTCTTTTGTGTTCAACCTTTTCCAAAAGGAAATGCTCATCTTTATTAATTTTAGAATTGAAGAATGTATCTGAACCAAAAGAATGATATGGTATGGATATGTAAGAATACAAAATATTTACTAACGAAAGTATCAGTTGACAATAGATTTTCGATTTGGTGAAAATTTATAATGTGAATATTATTTACTTTTGGTTGGTTCATGTGAAAGGAACATATTTGATGACTATAATGTGGTAGAGAGTGTGCAGTGCCAGAAATAGTCTACAGCTTTTCACATTAGAAAGATGGACATGCTGAAAATGTTCAGACATTTCAAAGAAAATTGTGTATTAAAAATTAGGAACTGGACTCTGTGGCGCTACGGTAGCGCGTCTGACTCCAGATCAGAAGGTTGCATGTTCAAATCATGTCAGGGTCATTTTTGTTCAAGGTTTCCTAAAAGGAAATATTCATGTTTTATCATACAAGAATTGAAGACTAGATTAAAAGCAGATGAACAATGTGGCGTTAATATTTAAGCCAAAAACTAATAATGATTGATTAAATTAAGAGCTGACAATGTATTATAGATTTTGATGAAAAATCATTTTGTGAATATTATTCATATATGAATGTTAAATTTGAGAAGAATCTATTTGATGGCCATCAATGTGGTAGAGACTATGAAACAAGATATATTCTACAACTTTTGACACTACCTAAGGTAAATATAGGTGAAGAAGAAGTATTGAAAGAAACCCCTACCTTGAAGGTTGTGTTTAGGTTGTTTCTAAATTACAACAGGGTCTTTTGTGTTCAAGTTATTTTTCCAAAAGGAAATGTTTATATTTGTTGAATTTAGAATTGAAGAATTTATTAAAACCAAATGAACAACATGGTATTAAGTTGATGCATTCAAACTAATAATGATTGATTAGATTAACAGCTAATAATGTATTATGCATTATGCTGAAAATCATGAGGGAATGATGTTAATGTTTGCTAGCTTTCATAGGAGAAGATCTATTTGATGACTTTCAATGAGGTAGAGAGTATAAAAGAAATAAAATATAGTCTACAAGTTTTGACACCACTGAAGATAAATATAGGTAAAGAAGTATTCAAATAAACCCCAGCACTGAAGGTCGTGGGTTTAAATTATGTCAGGGTCTTTTGTGTTCAACCTTTTCCAAAAGGAAATGCTCATCTTTATTAATTTTAGAATTGAAGAATGTATCTGAACCAAAAGAATGATATGGTATGGATATGTATGAATACAAAATATTTACTAACTAAAGTATCAGTTGACAATAGATTTTCGATTTGGTGAAAATTTATAATGTGAATATTATTTACTTTTGGTTGGTTCATGTGAAAGGAACATATTTGATGACTATAATGTGGTAGAGAGTGTGCAGTGCCAGAAATAGTCTACAGCTTTTCACATTAGAAAGATGGACATGCTGAAAATGTTCAGACATTTCAAAGAAAATTGTGTATTAAAAATTAGGAACTGGACTCTGTGGCGCAACGGTAGTGCGTCTGACTCCAGATCAGAAGGTTGCGTGTTCAAATCACGTCAGGGTCATTTTTGTTCAAGGTTTCCTAAAAGGAAATATTCATCTTTAATCATACAAGAATTGAAGACTAGATTAAAAGCAGATGAACAATGTGGCATTAATATTTAAGCCAAAAACTAATAATGATTGATTAAATTAAGAGCTGACAATGTATTATAGATTTTGATGAAAAATCATTTTGTGAATATTATTCATATATGCATGTTAAATTTGAGAAGAATCTATTTGATGGCCATCAATGTGGTAGAGACTATGAAACAAGATATATTCTACAACTTTTGACACTACCTAAGGTAAATATAGGTGAAGAAGAAGTATTGAAAGAAACCCCTACCTTGAAGGTTGTGTTTAGGTTGTTTCTAAATTACAACAGGGTCTTTTGTGTTCAAGTTATTTTTCCAAAAGGAAATGTTTATATTTGTTGAATTTAGAATTGAAGAATTTATTAAAACCAAATGAACAACATGGTATTAAGTTGATGCAT
The DNA here is from genome assembly GCA_964017235.1 of Sabellastarte sp. h YS-2021. Taxonomy (NCBI): domain Eukaryota; kingdom Metazoa; phylum Annelida; class Polychaeta; order Sabellida; family Sabellidae; genus Sabellastarte; species Sabellastarte sp. h YS-2021. The sequence goes on from OZ024928.1 coordinate 138,011,539, forward strand.
TCAAACTAATAATGATTGATTAGATTAACAGCTAATAATGTATTATGCATTATGCTGAAAATCATGAGGGAATGATGTTAATGTTTGCTAGCTTTCATAGGAGAAGATCTATTTGATGACTTTCAATGAGGTAGAGAGTATAAAAGAAATAAAATATAGTCTACAAGTTTTGACACCACTGAAGATAAATATAGGTAAAGAAGTATTCAAATAAACCCCAGCACTGAAGGTCGTGGGTTTATATTATGTCAGGGTCTTTTGTGTTCAACCTTTTCCAAAAGGAAATGCTCATCTTTATTAATTTTAGAATTGAAGAATGTATCTGAACCAAAAGAATGATATGGTATGGATATGTAAGAATACAAAATATTTACTAACTAAAGTATCAGTTGACAATAGATTTTCGATTTGGTGAAAATTTATAATGTGAATATTATTTACTTTTGGTTGGTTCATGTGAAAGGAACATATTTGATGACTATAATGTGGTAGAGAGTGTGCAGTGCCAGAAATAGTCTACAGCTTTTCACATTAGAAAGAGGTCCTCATTGGCCTAGTGGTTAGCAAGTTTGGCATCTAATCATAGGCTGTCACCTCTGTGGGTTCGAGTCCCACAAGTGGCAATTCTGAGGACCTGTCCCAATATGACCCTGGCTGTTGAACGGGAAGTAAAACCCCAACTTTGAACTTTGACTTTGACTTCACATTAGAAAGATGGACATGCTGAAAATGTTCAGACATTTCAAAGAAAATTGTGTATTAAAAATTAGCAACTGGACTCTGTGGTGTAACGGTAGAGCATCTGACTCCAGATCAGAAGGTTGCGTGTTCAAATCACGTCAGGGCCTTTTTTGTTCAAGGTTTCCTAAAAGGAAATATTCATCTTTAATCATACAAGAATTGAAGACTAGATTAAAAGCAGATGAACAATGTGGAGTTAATATTTAAGCCAAAAACTAATAATGATTGATTAAATTAAGAGCTGACAATGTATTATAGATTTTGATGAAAAATCATTTTGTGAATATTATTCATATATGCATGTTAAATTTGAGAAGAATCTATTTGATGGCCACCAATGTGGTAGAGACTATGAAACAAGATATATTCTACAACTTTTGACACTACCTAAGGTAAATATAGGTGAAGAAGAAGTATTCAAAGAAACCCCTACCTTGAAGGTTGTGTTTAGGTTGTGTTTAAATTACAAGAGGGTCTTTTGTGTTCAAGTTATATTTCCAAAAGGAAATGTTCATATTTGTTGATTTTTGAATTGAAGAATTTATTAAAACCAGATGAACAACATGGTATTAAGTTGATGCATTCAAACTAATAATGATTGATTAGATTAACAGCTAATAATGTAAGATGCATTTTGCTGAAAATCATGAGGGAATGATATTTATGTTTGCTAGCTTTCATAGGAAAAGATCTATTGGATGACTTTCAATGAGGTAGAGAGTATAAAAGAAATAAAATATAGTCTACAAGTTTTGACACCGCTGAATATAAATATAGGTAAAGAAGTATTCAAATAAACCCCAGCACTGAAGGTCGTGGGTTTAAATTATGTCAGGGTCTTTTGTGTTCAACCTTTTCCAAAAGGAAATGCTAATCTTTATTAATTTTAGAATTGAAGAATGTATCTGAACCAAAAGAATGATATGGTATGGATATGTAAGAATACAAAATATTTACTAACTAAAGTATCAGTTGACAATAGATTTTCGATTTGGTGAAAATTTATAATGTGAATATTATTTACTTTTGGTTGGTTCATGTGAAAGGAACATATTTGATGACTATAATGTGGTAGAGAGTGTGCAGTGCCAGAAATAGTCTACAGCTTTTCACATTAGAAAGATGGACATGCTGAAAATATTCAGACATTTCAAAGAAAATCCTGTATTAAAAATTAGGTACTGGACTCTGTGGCCCAACGGTAGTGCGTCTGACTCCAGATCAGAAGGTTGCATGTTCAAATCACGTAGGGTGATTTTTGTTCAAGGTTTCCTAAAAGGAAATATTCGTCTTTAATCATACAAGAATTGAAGACTAGATTAAAAGCAGATGAACAATGTGGCATTAATATTTAAGCCAAAAACTAATAATGATTGATTAAATTAAGAGCTGACAATGTATTATAGATTTTGATGAAAAATCATTTTGTGAATATTATTCATATATGCATGTTAAATTTGAGAAGAATCTATTTGATGGCCATCAATGTGGTAGAGACTATGAAACAAGATATATTCTACAACTTTTGACACTACCTAATGTAAATATAGGTGAAGAAGAAGTATTGAAAGAAACCCCTACCTTGAAGGTTGTGTTTAGGTTGTGTTTAAATTACAAGAGGGTCTTTTGTGTTCAAGTTATATTTCCAAAAGGAAATGTTCATATTTGTTGATTTTAGAATTGAAGAATTTATTAAAACCAGATGAACAACATGGTATTAAGTTGATGTATTCAAACTAATAATGATTGATTAGATTAACAGCTAATAATGTAATATGCATTTTGCTGAAAATCATGAGGGAATGATATTTATGTTTGCTAGCTTTAATAGGAGAAGATCTATTTGATGACTTTCAATGAGGTAGAGAGTATGAAAGAAAGAAAATATAATCTACAAGTTTTGACACCACTGAAGATAAATATAGGTAAAGAAGTATTCAAATAAACCCCAGCACTGAAGGTGGTGGGTTTAAATTATGTCAGGGTCTTTTGTGTTCAACCTTTTCCAAAAGGAAATGCTCATCTTTATTCATTTTAGAATTGAAGAATGTATCTGAACCAAAAGAATGATATGGTATGGATATGTAAGAATAAAAAATATTTACTAACTAAAGTATCAGTTGACAATAGATTTTCGATTTGGTGAAAATTTATAATGTGAATATTATTTACTTTTGGTTGGTTCATGTGAAAGGAACATATTTGATGACTATAATGTGGCAGAGAGTGTGCAGTGCCAGAAATAGTCTACAGCTTTTCACATTAGAAAGATGGACGTGCTGAAAATGTTCAGACATTTCAAAGAAAATCCTGTATTAAAATTTAGGAACTGGACTCTGTGGCGCAATGGTAGTGCGTCTGACTCCAGATCAGATGGTTGCATGTTGAAATCACGTCAGGGTCATTTTTGTTCAAGGTTTCCTAAAAGGAAATATTCATCTTTAATCACACAAGAATTGAAGACTAGATTAAAAGCAGATGAACAATGTGGCGTTAATATTTAAGCCAAAAACTAATAATGATTGATTAAATTAAGAACTGACAATGTATTATAGATTTTGATGAAAAATCATTTTGTGAATATTATTCATATATGCATGTTAAATTTGAGAAGAATCTATTTGATGGCCATTAATGTGGTAGAGACTATGAAACGAGATATATTCTACAACTTTTGACACTACCTAAGGTAAATATAGGTGAAGAAGAAGTATTGAAAGAAACACCTACCTTGAAGGTTGTGTTTAGGTTGTGTTTAAATTATAAGAGGGTCTTTTGTGTTCAAGTTATATTTCCAAAAGGAAATGTTCATATTTGTTGATTTTAGAATTGAAGAATTTATTAAAACCAGATGAACAACATGGTATTAAGTTGATGCATTCAAACTAATAATGATTGATTAGATTAACAGCTAATAATGTATTATGCATTTTGCTGAAAATCATGAGGGAATGATATTTATGTTTGCTAGCTTTCATAGAAGAAGATCTATTGGATGACTTTCAATGAGGTAGAGAGTATAAAAGAAAGAAAATATAATCTACAAGTTTTGACACCACTGAAGATAAATATAGGTAAAGAAGTATTCAAATAAACCCCAGCACTGAAGGTGGTGGGTTTAAATTATGTCAGGGTCTTTTGTGTTCAACCTTTTCCAAAAGGAAATGCTCATCTTTATTCATTTTAGAATTGAAGAATGTATATGAACCAAAAGAATGATATGGTATGGATATGTAAGAATAAAAAATATTTACTAACTAAAGTATCAGTTGACAATAGATTTTCGATTTGGTGAAAATTTATAATGTGAATATTATTTACTTTTGGTTGGTTCATGTGAAAGGAACATATTTGATGACTATAATGTGGCAGAGAGTGTGCAGTGCCAGAAATAGTCTACAGCTTTTCACATTAGAAAGATGAACATGCTGAAAATGTTCAGACATTTCAAAGAAAATCCTGTATTAAAAATTAGGAACTGGACACTGTGGCCCAACGGTAGTGTGTCTGACTCCAGATCAGAAGGTTGCGTGTTCAAATCACGTCAGGGTCATTTTTGTTTAATGTTTCCTAAAAGGAAATATTCATCTTTAATCATGCAAGAATTGAAGACTAGATTAAAAGCAGATGAACAATGTGGCGTTAATATTTAAGCCAAAAACTAATAATGATTGATTAAATTAAGAGCTGACAATGTATTATAGATTTTGATGAAAAATCATTTTGTGAATATTATTCATATATGCATGTTAAATTTGAGAAGAATCTATTTGATGGCCATCAATGTGGTAGAGACTATGAAACGAGATATATTCTACAACTTTTGACACTACCTAAGGTAAATATAGGTGAAGAAGAAGTATTGAAAGAAACCCCTACCTTGAAGGTTGTGTTTAGGTTGTTTCTAAATTACAAGAGGGTCTTTTGTGTTCAAGTTATTTTTCCAAATGGAAATGTTTATATTTGTTGAATTTAGAATTGAAGAATTTATTAAAACCAAATGAACAACATGGTATTAAGTTGATGCATTCAAACTAATAATGATTGATTAGATTAACAGCTAATAATGTATTATGCATTATGCTGAAAATCATGAGGGAATGATATTTATGTTTGCTAGCTTTCATAGGAAAAGATCTATTGGATGACTTTCAATGAGGTAGAGAGTATAAAAGAAATAAAATATAGTCTACAAGTTTTGACACCACTGAAGATAAATATAGGTAAAGAAGTATTCAAATAAACCCCAGCACTGAAGGTCGTGGGTTTATATTATGTCAGGGTCTTTTGTGTTCAACCTTTTCCAAAAGGAAATGCTCATCTTTATTAATTTTAGAATTGAAGAATGTATCTGAACCAAAAGAATGATATGGTATGGATATGTAAGAATACAAAATATTTACTAACTAAAGTATCAGTTGACAATAGATTTTCGATTTGGTGAAAATTTATAATGTGAATATTATTTACTTTTGGTTGGTTCATGTGAAAGGAACATATTTGATGACTATAATGTGGTAGAGAGTGTGCAGTGCCAGAAATAGTCTACAGCTTTTCACATTAGAAAGAGGTCCTCATTGGCCTAGTGGTTAGCAAGTTTGGCATCTAATCATAGGCTGTCACCTCTGTGGGTTCGAGTCCCACAAGTGGCAATTCTGAGGACCTGTCCCAATATGACCCTGGCTGTTGAACGGGAAGTAAAACCCCAACTTTGAACTTTGACTTTGACTTCACATTAGAAAGATGGACATGCTGAAAATGTTCAGACATTTCAAAGAAAATTGTGTATTAAAAATTAGCAACTGGACTCTGTGGTGTAACGGTAGAGCATCTGACTCCAGATCAGAAGGTTGCGTGTTCAAATCACGTCAGGGCCTTTTTTGTTCAAGGTTTCCTAAAAGGAAATATTCATCTTTAATCATACAAGAATTGAAGACTAGATTAAAAGCAGATGAACAATGTGGAGTTAATATTTAAGCCAAAAACTAATAATGATTGATTAAATTAAGAGCTGACAATGTATTATAGATTTTGATGAAAAATCATTTTGTGAATATTATTCATATATGCATGTTAAATTTGAGAAGAATCTATTTGATGGCCACCAATGTGGTAGAGACTATGAAACAAGATATATTCTACAACTTTTGACACTACCTAAGGTAAATATAGGTGAAGAAGAAGTATTCAAAGAAACCCCTACCTTGAAGGTTGTGTTTAGGTTGTGTTTAAATTACAAGAGGGTCTTTTGTGTTCAAGTTATATTTCCAAAAGGAAATGTTCATATTTGTTGATTTTTGAATTGAAGAATTTATTAAAACCAGATGAACAACATGGTATTAAGTTGATGCATTCAAACTAATAATGATTGATTAGATTAACAGCTAATAATGTAAGATGCATTTTGCTGAAAATCATGAGGGAATGATATTTATGTTTGCTAGCTTTCATAGGAAAAGATCTATTGGATGACTTTCAATGAGGTAGAGAGTATAAAAGAAATAAAATATAGTCTACAAGTTTTGACACCGCTGAATATAAATATAGGTAAAGAAGTATTCAAATAAACCCCAGCACTGAAGGTCGTGGGTTTAAATTATGTCAGGGTCTTTTGTGTTCAACCTTTTCCAAAAGGAAATGCTAATCTTTATTAATTTTAGAATTGAAGAATGTATCTGAACCAAAAGAATGATATGGTATGGATATGTAAGAATACAAAATATTTACTAACTAAAGTATCAGTTGACAATAGATTTTCGATTTGGTGAAAATTTATAATGTGAATATTATTTACTTTTGGTTGGTTCATGTGAAAGGAACATATTTGATGACTATAATGTGGTAGAGAGTGTGCAGTGCCAGAAATAGTCTACAGCTTTTCACATTAGAAAGATGGACATGCTGAAAATATTCAGACATTTCAAAGAAAATCCTGTATTAAAAATTAGGTACTGGACTCTGTGGCCCAACGGTAGTGCGTCTGACTCCAGATCAGAAGGTTGCATGTTCAAATCACGTAGGGTGATTTTTGTTCAAGGTTTCCTAAAAGGAAATATTCGTCTTTAATCATACAAGAATTGAAGACTAGATTAAAAGCAGATGAACAATGTGGCATTAATATTTAAGCCAAAAACTAATAATGATTGATTAAATTAAGAGCTGACAATGTATTATAGATTTTGATGAAAAATCATTTTGTGAATATTATTCATATATGCATGTTAAATTTGAGAAGAATCTATTTGATGGCCATCAATGTGGTAGAGACTATGAAACAAGATATATTCTACAACTTTTGACACTACCTAATGTAAATATAGGTGAAGAAGAAGTATTGAAAGAAACCCCTACCTTGAAGGTTGTGTTTAGGTTGTGTTTAAATTACAAGAGGGTCTTTTGTGTTCAAGTTATATTTCCAAAAGGAAATGTTCATATTTGTTGATTTTAGAATTGAAGAATTTATTAAAACCAGATGAACAACATGGTATTAAGTTGATGTATTCAAACTAATAATGATTGATTAGATTAACAGCTAATAATGTAATATGCATTTTGCTGAAAATCATGAGGGAATGATATTTATGTTTGCTAGCTTTAATAGGAGAAGATCTATTTGATGACTTTCAATGAGGTAGAGAGTATGAAAGAAAGAAAATATAATCTACAAGTTTTGACACCACTGAAGATAAATATAGGTAAAGAAGTATTCAAATAAACCCCAGCACTGAAGGTGGTGGGTTTAAATTATGTCAGGGTCTTTTGTGTTCAACCTTTTCCAAAAGGAAATGCTCATCTTTATTCATTTTAGAATTGAAGAATGTATCTGAACCAAAAGAATGATATGGTATGGATATGTAAGAATAAAAAATATTTACTAACTAAAGTATCAGTTGACAATAGATTTTCGATTTGGTGAAAATTTATAATGTGAATATTATTTACTTTTGGTTGGTTCATGTGAAAGGAACATATTTGATGACTATAATGTGGCAGAGAGTGTGCAGTGCCAGAAATAGTCTACAGCTTTTCACATTAGAAAGATGGACGTGCTGAAAATGTTCAGACATTTCAAAGAAAATCCTGTATTAAAATTTAGGAACTGGACTCTGTGGCGCAATGGTAGTGCGTCTGACTCCAGATCAGATGGTTGCATGTTGAAATCACGTCAGGGTCATTTTTGTTCAAGGTTTCCTAAAAGGAAATATTCATCTTTAATCACACAAGAATTGAAGACTAGATTAAAAGCAGATGAACAATGTGGCGTTAATATTTAAGCCAAAAACTAATAATGATTGATTAAATTAAGAACTGACAATGTATTATAGATTTTGATGAAAAATCATTTTGTGAATATTATTCATATATGCATGTTAAATTTGAGAAGAATCTATTTGATGGCCATTAATGTGGTAGAGACTATGAAACGAGATATATTCTACAACTTTTGACACTACCTAAGGTAAATATAGGTGAAGAAGAAGTATTGAAAGAAACACCTACCTTGAAGGTTGTGTTTAGGTTGTGTTTAAATTATAAGAGGGTCTTTTGTGTTCAAGTTATATTTCCAAAAGGAAATGTTCATATTTGTTGATTTTAGAATTGAAGAATTTATTAAAACCAGATGAACAACATGGTATTAAGTTGATGCATTCAAACTAATAATGATTGATTAGATTAACAGCTAATAATGTATTATGCATTTTGCTGAAAATCATGAGGGAATGATATTTATGTTTGCTAGCTTTCATAGAAGAAGATCTATTGGATGACTTTCAATGAGGTAGAGAGTATAAAAGAAAGAAAATATAATCTACAAGTTTTGACACCACTGAAGATAAATATAGGTAAAGAAGTATTCAAATAAACCCCAGCACTGAAGGTGGTGGGTTTAAATTATGTCAGGGTCTTTTGTGTTCAACCTTTTCCAAAAGGAAATGCTCATCTTTATTCATTTTAGAATTGAAGAATGTATATGAACCAAAAGAATGATATGGTATGGATATGTAAGAATAAAAAATATTTACTAACTAAAGTATCAGTTGACAATAGATTTTCGATTTGGTGAAAATTTATAATGTGAATATTATTTACTTTTGGTTGGTTCATGTGAAAGGAACATATTTGATGACTATAATGTGGCAGAGAGTGTGCAGTGCCAGAAATAGTCTACAGCTTTTCACATTAGAAAGATGAACATGCTGAAAATGTTCAGACATTTCAAAGAAAATCCTGTATTAAAAATTAGGAACTGGACACTGTGGCCCAACGGTAGTGTGTCTGACTCCAGATCAGAAGGTTGCGTGTTCAAATCACGTCAGGGTCATTTTTGTTTAATGTTTCCTAAAAGGAAATATTCATCTTTAATCATGCAAGAATTGAAGACTAGATTAAAAGCAGATGAACAATGTGGCGTTAATATTTAAGCCAAAAACTAATAATGATTGATTAAATTAAGAGCTGACAATGTATTATAGATTTTGATGAAAAATCATTTTGTGAATATTATTCATATATGCATGTTAAATTTGAGAAGAATCTATTTGATGGCCATCAATGTGGTAGAGACTATGAAACGAGATATATTCTACAACTTTTGACACTACCTAAGGTAAATATAGGTGAAGAAGAAGTATTGAAAGAAACCCCTACCTTGAAGGTTGTGTTTAGGTTGTTTCTAAATTACAAGAGGGTCTTTTGTGTTCAAGTTATTTTTCCAAATGGAAATGTTTATATTTGTTGAATTTAGAATTGAAGAATTTATTAAAACCAAATGAACAACATGGTATTAAGTTGATGCATTCAAACTAATAATGATTGATTAGATTAACAGCTAATAATGTATTATGCATTATGCTGAAAATCATGAGGGAATGATATTTATGTTTGCTAGCTTTCATAGGAAAAGATCTATTGGATGACTTTCAATGAGGTAGAGAGTATAAAAGAAATAAAATATAGTCTACAAGTTTTGACACCGCTGAAGATAAATATAAGTAAAGAAGTATTCAAATAAACCCAGCTCTGAAGGTCGTGGGTTTAAATTATGTCAGGGTCTTTTGTGTTCAACCTTTTCCAAAAGGAAATGCTAATCTTTATTAATTTTAGAATTGAAGAATGTATCTGAACCAAAAGAATGATATGGTATGGATATGTAAGAATACAAAATATTTACTAACTAAAGTATCAGTTGACAATAGATTTTCGATTTGGTGAAAATTTATAATGTGAATATTATTTACTTTTGGTTGGTTCATGTGAAAGAAACATATTTGATGATTATAATGTGGTAGAGAGTGTGCAGTGCCAGAAATAGTCTACAGATTTCCACATTAGAAAGATGGACACACTAAAAATGTTCAGACATTTCAAAGAAATTCCTGTATTAAAAGTTAGAAACAGGACTCTGTGGCCCAACGGTAGTTCATCTGACTCCAGATGAGAAGGTTGTGTGTTCAAATCACGTCAAGTTCATTTTTGTTCAAGGTTTCCTAAAAGGAAATAGTCACATTTTAATCATACAAGAATTGAAGATTAGACTAAAGCAGATGAACAATGTGGCATTACTATTTAAGCCAAAAACTAATAATGATTGATTAAATTAAGAGCTGACAATGTATTATAGATTTTGATGAAAAATCATTTTGTGAATATTATTCATATATGCATGTTAAATTTGAGAAGAATCTATTTGATGGCCATCAATGTGGTAGAGACTATGAAACAAGATATATTCTACAACTTTTGACACTACCTAATGTAAATATAGGTGAAGAAGAAGTATTGAAAGAAACCCCTACCTTGAAGGTTGTGTTTAGGTTGTGTTTAAATTACAAGAGGGTCTTTTGTGTTCAAGTTATATTTCCAAAAGGAAATGTTCATATTTGTTAATTTTAGAATTGAAGAATTTATTAAAACCAGATGAACAACATGGTATTAAGTTGATGTATTCAAACTAATAATGATTGATTAGATTAACAGCTAATAATGTAATATGCATTTTGCTGAAAATCATGAGGGAATGATATTTATGTTTGCTAGCTTTAATAGGAGAAGATCTATTTGATGACTTTCAATGAGGTAGAGAGTATAAAAGAAATAAAATATAGTCTACAAGTTTTGACACCACTGAAGATAAATATAGGTAAAGAAGTATTCAAATAAACCCCAGCACTGAAGGTCGTGGGTTTAAATTATGTCAGGGTCTTTTGTGTTCAACCTTTTCCAAAAGGAAATGCTCATTTTTATTAATTTTAGAATTGAAGAATGTATCTGAACCAAAAGAATGATATGGTATGGGTATGTAAGAATACAAAATATTTACTAACTAAAGTATCAGTTGACAATGGATTTTCGATTTGGTGAAAATTTATAGTGTGAATTTACTTTTGGTTGGTTCATGTGAAAGGAACATATTTGATTACTATAATGTGGTAGAGAGTGTGCAGTGCCAGAAATAGTCTACAGCTTTTCACATTAGAAAGTTGGACATGCTGAAAATGTTGAGACATTTCAAAGAAAATCCTGTATTAAAATTTAGGAACTGGACTCTGTGGCCCAATGGTAGTGTGTCTGACTCCAGATCAGAAGGTTGCGTGTTCAAATCACGTCAGGGTCATTTTTTTCAAGGTTTCCTAAAACGAAATATTCATCTTTAATCATACAAGAATTGAAGACTGGATTAAAAGCAGATGAACAATGTGGCGTTAATATTTAAGCCAAAAACTAATAATGATTGATTAAATTAAGAACTGACAATGTATGACAGATTTTGATGAAAATCATTTTGTGAATATTATTCATATATGCATGTTAAATTTGAGAAGAATCTATTTGATGGCCATCAATGTGGTAGAGACTATGAAACAAGATATATTCTACAACTTTTGACACTACCTAAGGTAAATATAGGTGAAGAAGAAGTATTGAAAGAAACACCTACCTTGAAGGTTGTGTTTAGGTTGTGTTTAAATTATAAGAGGGTCTTTTGTGTTCAAGTTATATTTCCAAAAGGAAATGTTCAGATTTGTTGATTTTAGAATTGAAGAATTTATTAAAACCAGATGAACAACATGGTATTAAGTTGATGCATTCAAACTAATAATGATTGATTAGATTAACAGCTAATAATGTATTATGCATTTTCCTGAAAATCATGAGGGAATGATATTTATGTTTGCTAGCTTTCATAGGAGAAGATCTATTGGATGACTTTCAATGAGGTAGAGAGTATGAAAGAAAGAAAATATAATCTACAAGTTTTGACACCACTGAAGATAAATATAGGTAAAGAAGTATTCAAATAAACCCCAGCACTGAAGGTGGTGGGTTTAAATTATGTCAGGGTCTTTTGTGTTCAACCTTTTCCAAAAGGAAATGCTCATCTTTATTCATTTTAGAATTGAAGAATGTATCTGAACCAAAAGAATGATATGGTATGGATATGTAAGAATAAAAAATATTTCTTAACTAAAGTATCAGTTGACAATAGATTTTCGATTTGGTGAAAATTTATAATGTGAATATTATTTACTTTTGGTTGGTTCATGTGAAAGGAACATATTTGATGACTATAATGTGGCAGAGAGTGTGCAGTGCCAGAAATAGTCTACAGCTTTTCACATTAGAAAGATGGACGTGCTGAAAATGTTCAGACATTTCAAAGAAAATCCTGTATTAAAATTTAGGAACTGGACTCTGTGGCGCAATGGTAGTGCGTCTGACTCCAGATCAGATGGTTGCATGTTGAAATCACGTCAGGGTCATTTTTGTTCAAGGTTTCCTAAAAGGAAATATTCATCTTTAATCACACAAGAATTGAAGACTAGATTAAAAGCAGATGAACAATGTGGCGTTAATATTTAAGCCAAAAACTAATAATGATTGATTAAATTAAGAACTGACAATGTATGACAGATTTTGATGAAAAATCATTTTGTGAATATTATTTATATATGCATGTTAAATTTGAGAAGAATCTATTTGATGGCCATTAATGTGGTAGAGACTATGAAACGAGATATATTCTATAACTTTTGACACTACCTAAGGTAAATATAGGTGAAGAAGAAGTATTGAAAGAAACACCTACCTTGAAGGTTGTGTTTAGGTTGTGTTTAAATTATAAGAGGGTCTTTTGTGTTCAAGTTATATTTCTAAAAGGAAATGTTCATATTTGTTGATTTTAGAATTGAAGAATTTATTAAAACCAGATGAACAACATGGTATTAAGTTGATGCATTCAAACTAATAATGATTGATTAGATTAACAGCTAATAATGTATTATGCATTTTGCTGAAAATCATGAGGGAATGATATTTATGTTTGCTAGCTTTCATAGGAGAAGATCTATTGGATGACTTTCAATGAGGTAGAGAGTATAAAAGAAAGAAAATATAATCTACAAGTTTTGACACCACTGAAGATAAATATAGGTAAAGAAGTATTCAAATAAACCCCAGCACTGAAGGTGGTGGGTTTAAATTATGTCAGGGTCTTTTGTGTTCAACCTTTTCCAAAAGGAAATGCTCATCTTTATTCATTTTAGAATTGAAGAATGTATATGAACCAAAAGAATGATATGGTATGGATATGTAAGAATACAAAATATTTACTAACTAAAGTATCAGTTGACAATAGATTTTCGATTTGGTGAAAATTTATAATGTGAATATTATTTACTTTTGGTTGGTTCATGTGAAAGGAACATATTTGATGACTATAATGTGGCAGAGAGTGTGCAGTGCCAGAAATAGTCTACAGCTTTTCACATTAGAAAGATGAACATGCTGAAAATGTTCAGACATTTCAAAGAAAATCCTGTATTAAAAATTAGGAACTGGACTCTGTGGCCCAACGGTAGCGTGTCTGACTCCAGATCAGAAGGTTGCGTGTTGAAATCACGTCAGGGTCATTTTTGTTCAAGGTTTCCTAAAACGAAATATTCATCTTTAATCATACAAGAATTGAAGACTGGATTAAAAGCAGATGAACAATGTGGCGTTAATATTTAAGCCAAAAACTAATAATGATTGATTAAATTAAGAGCTGACAATGTATTATAGATTTTGATGAAAAATCATTTTGTGAATATTATTCATATATGCATGTTAAATTTGAGAAGAATCTATTTGATGGCCATCAATGTGGTAGAGACTATGAAACGAGATATATTCTACAACTTTTGACACTACCTAAGGTAAATATAGGTGAAGAAGAAGTATTCAAAGAAACCCTTACCTTGAAGGTTGTGTTTAGGTTGTGTTTAAATTACAAGAGGGTCTTTTGTGTTCAAGTTATATTTCCAAAAGGAAATGTTCATATTTGTTGATTTTAGAATTGAAGAATTTATTAAAACCAGATGAACAACATGGTATTAAGTTGATGCATTCAAACTAATAATGATTGATTAGATTAACAGCTAATAATGTAAGATGCATTTTGCTGAAAATCATGAGGGAATGATATTTATGTTTGCTAGCTTTCATAGGAAAAGATCTATTGGATGACTTTCAATGAGGTAGAGAGTATAAAAGAAAGAAAATATAGTCTACAAGTTTTGACACCGCTGAAGATAAATATAGGTAAAGAAGTATTCAAATAAACCCCAGCACTGAAGGTGGTGGGTTTAAATTATGTCAGGGTCTTTTGTGTTCAACCTTTTTCAAAAGGAAATGCTCATCTTTATTCATTTTAGAATTGAAGAATGTATCTGAACCAAAAGAATGATATGGTATGGATATGTAAGAATACAAAATATTTACTAACTAAAGTATCAGTTGACAATAGATTTTCGATTTGGTGAAAATTTATAATGTGAATATTATTTACTTTTGGTTGGTTCATGTGAAAGGAACATATTTGATGACTATAATGTGGTAGAGAGTGTGCAGTGCCAGAAATAGTCTACAGCTTTTCACATTAGAAAGATGAACATGCTGAAAATGTTCAGACATTTCAAAGAAAATCCTGTATTAAAAGTTAGGGACAGGACTCTGTGGCGCAACGGTAGCATGTCTGACTCCAGATCAGAAGGTTGTGTGTTTAAATCGTGTCACGGTTATTGTTGATGAAGGTTTCCTAAAAGGAAATATTCATATAATCATACAAGAATTGAAGACTAGATTAAAAGCAGATGAACAATGTGGCGTTAATATTTAAGCTAAAAGCTAATAATGATTGATTAAATTAACAGCTGACAATGTATTATACAGTTTGATGAAAAATCATTTTGTGAATATTATTCATATATACATGTTAAATTTGAGAAGAATCTATTTGATGGCCATCAATCTGGTAGAGACTACGAAAGAAGAGATATATTCTACAACTTTTGACACTACCTAAGATAAATATAAGTGAAGAAGAAGTATTCAAAGACACCCCAGCCTTAAAGGTTGTGTGTTTAAATTACATCAAATTCTTTTGTGTTCCAGTTTTTCCAAAAGATAATGCTTGTCTTTGCTAATTTAAGAATTGAAAAATGTATCTAAACTAAAAGAACAATATGGTAGGGATATGTAAGACTGCAGAATGATTATTAATTAAAGTAATAGTTGACAATAGATTTGTGATTTGGTGAATACTATTTACTTTTGATTGGTTCTTTGTGAGAAAAACATATTTTATGACTACGAGTTAAACAAGAAAGTTATACTCATCACCCAATTTCTGCACATCTCGTGGACTGTGAGGTAGACGGTAGGTGAAGTTCTTATGGCCCCTTATGTAGAAAGTAAAAACATGTTCCACCACTTGTTTATGCATGTACAGATGTGAAGTTATTTTGTATTAATAAATATGGAATAAAAGACAAATAAACTTATTCCTGGTTCTTTTAAACCTTCCACAATTGCCTACAAGCATTCCAAAAGGTTATTGACCCAGGCTCCACTTTAATGTAGATCAGGACAAATATGAACTGTGAGAAATGAAATTTTTGGAACACATGAGACTTCAGGAAATGTATGGAATATTTCATGGAGCTGATGAGCCAAGTCAAGCAATTAAGGCACTAGCATCTGCACAGCATATTCAGCATTTAGATAATAAAAGTCTGAGTATGATTATGCATGATGCTCCAAATGATGGTCCAAAAGCACTCAAGATTTTGAATGATCATTACATGGGAAAAGGTAAACCACATACTATTTACCTGTACACCAAGCTCACATCACTACAGATAAGTGAAGATCAAAATGTAACTACTTAATTAGAGCAGAAACTATCTGCAATTCTCTAAAACCTGCTGGAGAAAATATCAGTGACAGCTTGCTGAAGGCAATTACTGTAAAGGGGCAACCTGACAGATTCAACCCCTTTCTGCACAGATATGACTCAGAAAGAAGAAGCTAGTTTTTTGGACTATAAAATAGCACTGAAGTTGTTTGAAGAGAGTGAAAGGTATCGCCATGCTGCTGTTTGTGAAAAGGATATCATTATGCAACTAAAGTCAAGAACAACCAACCCAAGAAGAAATATAAAATGATGCACCTGTGGCGAGTCCAATAACAAGTCCTACGAGTGTCATATCAACAAGGGGCAAAGAAACGGCAACCTGAGCAACCACAAGTGGTGTAATGACTGAAGAAGCTCAACACATACAACTGGTGAGTGTCATAAAAAGTTAAAAAAAAAACAGGCAGAGACACCGTGAAGACCTTCCAATAGGACGCTGATGATCATTTGTGTTTAAAACAGACTATGTACAAAATGCTGACAATGTTGTAAGTAATATTTGTAATTTTATTTTGGTTGATTGTGCGTGGCCTCGATGGGAGAGTGGTAACACTCTTGCCTCCCACCTCTGAGGCCGAGGTTCGGTTCCCGGCAAGGCCTCAAGTGGGAAAGCTGGTAGTTGCTTGCTGTTGGTCGGCAGTTTACAGTACAGAACCCTTATGAACTGTATGTACTGATTTCCTCTGACCTTCCAACTACCTCTCGTGATATGACCTGTACAGTGTTGAAAGCCACGTAAAAACCCAAATAAATAAATTTGGTTGATTGTGGTGCAACTGTACATATTATTACCAATAAAGAAATTTTTCTTTCAATGAAAAACTTGAGTACAGAAAGGCAAATCATTGAACTAGAAGCCCTTTGCACATGAAGGTTTCAAGTATTGTCTGATGTTTATTGATGATTAATAGGGTGTATCTATGGTGTAATACTCCCTTTTGGGCAAATCAAAACCTTAAGATACATCAAGCCCTGCATTTATTGTGTATTTTAAGAGAAAAATTAAATCAAGAGAGTAAGATGTGTCAAATTCTGTGACAACGTAGTTCAGAAAACTGAAGCTTGTACTAGTGAATCAGTTCAAAATGTAGACCAAAACATTGTTAAACCTTATATATCTGAGAATACGCTTGTTGAACAAGCTCAAAGTAATGACCAAAACAGACCTAAGACCTAAGCATATCTTATCATGAGACAAGTGTTACTTGTAGAAAGTCAGCCAGTAAAGCAATTCAGAGTGAAAACTCTGTGAAATGGCATCTGGCAATGAAAGATGAAATTTGCGCACAGGATGAAAATGAAACTTGAATACACGAAATTACCTGCCGGATATCTTTTTGCAAATTTGATTGGTGGAAAATGGGTCTACACTGTCAAAAAAGATTCAGATGGTGAGGAAAGATAGAAAGCTAGATATGTAGCAAAAGGGTATTCCCAGATCCCTAATGTTGATTACAAAGATAGGTTCTGTCCAATTGCCCATATTATAGTCCAGTGGATTTGTGAGAAAGTATGCTTTGTTGCTATTATGAAAGTATTTTGTTGAGTCAGTATCTATGAGGTGTCCCAATGAAAAATCAGCTGGCTGCCAGCTTGCCACCCTTGAGGAATCTTTTTAAAAGCAAAAGATTAAAATGGCCACCATAAATAATGGAAAATTCTATTTTTATACATATCTTCACTTCTATTGTACTTACAGATAAAATGCTGGTGTCTAAGCATAGGTTTTTGGGATCAAGGAATATATTTATGATGTGTTACAAATGGTTTAAATAGAACCAAAATATCAGATGTTTACATCCACCCACCAAATTTTGATACAAGAATGTTTTTGACAACATAATTTTACCTCATTGTCACATGCTGTATTATTATGTATTCCATTTTATTTTCAAAATTGGTTATCATTGTTCCAGTTGACAGATCCATTCCACCATACCAAATATTGATTTAACTACTAGTTACAGTCATGCTCATATTCACTCCCCAACACAGATATGACACCCAACTGTTTCAGTGGCAGTATTCCATAAAATTCTTATAGTTGTAGTGTGAGAATTGTACTTAAATAAAATATTTTTTCTTATCTGATAATTGTCTCATTATTGGATGAGCATTATTGATAGCATAAACTCATAATCCCAAAATTATAAATATCTAACAAACCATAAAAATGGAAAATTTAAAATCAAGAAAATATACTTATGAAAAACTTTTTTTCCTGGTCACTAAACATTCTTTCTTGGAATTTTATAATTATGTTAAAATGAACCACATCAACTCGTAACTGGCAAGTAAATAAACTTAAATTTAGTTTTTACTTACATTCAACAGAATGTAGCCTAATATTGGACAAGTACAGCTGAAATGGCACATACTAGCCCTGAAATAGACATGAGCCTACAGACAAAAATTCCCACACAAAGAATGGTATTAAATGTAACTTACAACAAAGTGTAACTGATTGATTTGATCAGACAGATTTAATGTAATAGTTTTTCAAGAAACAAAGCAAACTTGTGATCACTGGAAAATATCCTACACTAGTACAGGTGTGTAACAATTCCACTTTCCAGAAACAGGATCTTGAAAGTCATCACAAGAAAGATGTAATCATTTATCAGTTAGCACCAACTTCCTCAAGTACAGGTTATAGTCACTAATAACTCATCTTACTTATGCATTTCTGTATCTAAAAACAAAAGACTGAAAACAGCGTGGAGAGCCCAAGTTCTTTGTGAGCATTTGTAGACATTTGCTAAACCATAATAGAACATGAAAGGATTGCCAGATATGTCTTCCTGCTGGACATGCCTTAGCACATTTGTTTTGTTATTGGAAGGACAGAAAACAGCTCACTGTACTAGGTCTTCTTGGAGCAGCTGAAGTAGAACTGATCACTGAACCAATTGCCTTTATTTGCTGCACTTTTTAGGTCAAAGGTGGAAGGTCTTTTGAACACCCATCATTATCAGTTGTAAAGATCTTACGTGACAAATTCAATTCTACCCTGAAATTGAAGTTATTGCCTCCAATGCAATCTGTTTCTCTTGAACATGTGTATCACACTCAACACCAATTGTTCATATGAAAATCTGCCACCCAGTCTAACCCACCAGACTTGGACTGCATGAAATATGAATGACATGCTGATACCTACATACTAACTGTCCAAAATATTTCAGCCCATTCCTCAAAGTTAGACAATGTGCCTATAATACTCGGTTGAGTCATTCTGATGGTATAATTCTACATGTTCCTCAATACCAACCATCTATTTACAAATCCACAAAGCAGTTTGGTCTAAGCTTTGCATATTATGCTCCCAAAATATGGAATGAACTCCCGGATGATGTACGATCTGCCACTTCTATTGCTTCCTTCAGGATAAAACTTAAGGCATACCTATTCTGCCAAGCTTATCCTCCTTAGTATTTTCCACCCCATATGGCGTTCTCCATGATGTCGACCATTGCTATGGATAAGGACAATGATTTTTTGTGACTATGCTTATGATGTTGCGCCTTAGAGTCTGTCACTTTGGCAGAGATTAAGCGCTATAAAAGTTGAATTGGAATTGGAATAAAAATGGCCAAACATTGTATCCAGTCACATTACCATTAGGGTGTGTCCGCTTTTTTTGAGAACATTCTTTAACTCATCAAATTTGTGGATGTTCAACCAGTCGCCCATGCTCCCAAGGGAAGTGTGGTTGTGTGACAGTGCAGATGTAATGTTCAATATTCTGCAGCTGTAATTCTGGTTCTGACTTTTGTACTAAACAGACCAAAATGTAGCAGTCCTTCCAGATGATGACGATAACAATAACACTGCTTCTGGTCCCATCTATTATCACATTGGGTCAAAATCTCATTTTTAATCTCTATATTGTATTCTGTTTCAGTAATCCCTTTTAATCACTTGCCTAGCCTCTGATACAGTAAGTTTTTGACAGAAATGTATTTACATGAAATAGTTTACTAATACTAAAAATACACTTAAATAATAGACTTTGCATTAAGGAACTCTTCAGGTACAGCTTGCCAATTACTTTATCCCGTACCTCTCCTCCAAACCTTTGATATATTTTCAGCTACAATTCTTAAAAAAATGTGTTCTATATTTTAAAATGCTGTTCCACAAAAGCTGCATTATCATCCTGCATTTTGCAGATCTTCAAAACTTTATTGGTTGTTAAAATTCTCGGGAGTATCAAAAATTGAAAGCTCTTAATCTAAAGCCAGTGTTTTGGCCATCCAATTTCTATCTTAATTTTGCAATTTTATTCACTATGGCCTTAGAAAAGAGAGGATAAGTGAGAAAGATACACAAATTCATATTTTCATGTTAAATCTTTCCACAAAAGTGAAGTCCCAAGAAAATTCCAGACTCAAAAAAAAAGTTATTTTTGTAATGGATACCTTTGTAATGCAATTTTTTTTCTTTAAAATCAGATTTGGATGCACTAAGTAAAAATATTCCATAGAGGGTGTTTCAAACATCTATTTTATTGTCAAAATTTAGCTAATACCTTTTTAAAATCATGAGAATCACTTCACAAAACGAATTGTCCATTTCTTTGATTGCATACTCCAGAGATGAATCATCCATTTCAGAAAATTGACTTTTGTCCATATCAGTGAAATATTTTAAAATATTTTGCCAATTACCACATTAAAATTGGTTTAATCCATGCTTGCTGCAGGTATCATTTGAGCATGACACATTTGTCAACTTTAGTCCACCTTCTGTAAGATCCTTCTCCAATTATGACAGTATTATTCTTGATTTTTGATGTGCTGCAGAACTTTTTGATAAAATTTCTGTAGCACATGAAGTTTGGGAAGACCAATATTGGGTACATAAGCTTTGGGATAGTCAGAAACTTGATAATCATAATTGTACCAATAAAAAGATTTTACTCTGCATAAGAATTTTTCAATGCTGGCTGGCCTGGGGTGATGCAAGTGATAAAACTGTTTTACCTAAATCAAATATAAACCTGGATATAACATTGTATTTACATTTTAAGGGAACATTTAATTTTTGACAATTGAGCTACAGTTATCCAGAAAATCTGACATTTCTGTTCTATTTAAATCTTATATTACATCACAAATGGGTTCCTTGACCCCCCAAACCTAGGCTTAGACACAAAGAGTGTGTCTTTAAGTACAATAGAAGTGAAGATATGTATAAACTAGAAGATTCCATTATTTATAAGAGCCATTTTGTTTTTTGCTTTAAAAAAATTCCTCAAGGATGCCAAGCTGGCACCCGGCTGATTTTACATTAGGATACGTCAGAGATACTGAATGAAGAAAAAACACTTCATAATAGCAACAAAACACACTTGAACCTAATATGTCCATTTGGCATCTGGACTACAAGGAGAATGGTAAGTTCTATGGTGTCAAAAGTGGCGGAGAGATAAAGGAGGGTGAGGGCTGTGACAGACCCTTTAGCCATAAGGAGAAGAACGTTTCTAATATTAAGGAGGACACTTTCAGTTGGATGGCGTTTTCTGTAAGCTGATTGAAACCCAGTCAAAAGGCCAGCTTCATCATGGTGGGGTTTGAAGCTGGACAGCTACAGCCCTTTCGCGAATATTTGAAATAAAATTGACATTGGAAACAGGCCTGTATTTTGTGAACACTTCTTAGTATAAGGATGATTTTTGAGGATTCGAGCAACATGGTCCTTCTTGAAAACTCAGTACACTTACCTTGTTCAAGTGAGGCATTGATTATTGAAGTAATGGAAGTGATGACCAAATAATCAAGGACAAAATATGTGGGCCAAGGGTCAAGAGAACATGATTTACTTGAAGAGTCCGTGATGATTTTGGCAACTTGATCTTCTGTAACAGTGGAGAAAAGTGTAAAGGGTGGGGGAGAAGAGTCAGGGGAGATGTGTTGAATCTTATCCTGGTACTCACCTGTGATGACTTGGCATACTTCGGGGTTTATCTTTGTAGTCCTAGCCAGGTGGAAATTATACTGTAGTTAGGGACAGGTTTCACTGGAGGCCAAATATCTGAGAGTCATAGCCAACTTGAGCCCAGTGCTGATAGGTCTTCTGAAGAAAGTTCACTGATGGAAGAGTTTGGGCGTCATTCTCAGGAAGCTAATGTATGCATTCCTGTTCCAATGCTCGAGTTCAGGGTCACACCCACATACAGTAATATCTAGCTGATCTGCCACTTTGTAAGAGGTATTGATTCAAAAGGACATCCATGGCTAAGAAATTTATCTGGATAAGACTGATTATCATTTCTACACACAGCGTTTCATATAGATTGGTTGCAAGGGTTAATCATATCACAAAAATAACTGCAAAAAGGGCCCAGGGCAGCTTCAATAGGAATCCTTGGTCGTGGGGATACACCAGCGTCCAGGCAATCTTGATTTAATCAAGGCTGGCCGGGAATAATTCTGTACATTTGTCACAGAGCCAGGTCTGAGGCTAATTTTATCTGCACATGTTTTGACAGTTGTTGTTTGTTAGGAAACAATGACTTTTGGGATAATGTGTATGAATCTATTGAACAGCTGTTTGTTGTTATGTTAAAATTAGTTACTACATTGTTTTATAATCTTACACAAAAAGTAAAAAATTACCCTGTTTTACCAAATGTAAAATGCTGCATTGGGTGTGCAGTTGTTTTAATATCAAGATGTGAATATATAATTTCAAATTGTGCATTTCTCTAAGGCAAGCTGTAAGATCTAAATGTCACAAAAGTGTTCCAGTCACATAGAGTGTTGGGGATACATAATATACATAAAATGAACATTTACAGTTTATTATCTGCACCAAAACACATACATTGGTTAACAATAAACCACATCTATAAGGTCTTTCATACAGAATACACTGATCACCAACATCCTCCCTGTTTACTATTTTTATAAATGTATATAAATTAAAGATATTTGATAAATTGAAATTGTCAGAGAGGATGACTTTGATAAATGCTTAAGTATATAAAATGTACAATTTAGTATTTAGTACTAGGAAATTATAATATTTTACTACATTGATGGATTAAAGCTAGTTTTCTTTTTCACTATCCTGTCTGATTTGATCACAAAAGGTGACTGATTTATGGCAGGCTTTAATGGTTCATTATTCACTGAATCAGTCAGGTTATCTGTTTTCATAACATTGTCATCAAAGTTGGCATTGTCATTAACATTATTCTTATTAGTTTCAGAAGCACATGGGGCAGGAATTTCTTGAATATGACTATATAACCACTGTTTTCCTCTATTTTGTGGAGACAGCTTTAGATATACATCACCAATGTTAAAACTGGGAAGTTCTATTTTAGCATAGCTATCATAAAAGCTCTTTGCTTGTTGTTTCTTGGCCACTATTTCATTTTGTACTTGATCCCATATTAGCAATTTTCTTGCTACAGGTAGGGCCAATTTTAAATGTCTGTTCATAGACCTTTGCGCTGGACTTTGACTATGATTTTTATTTGGTGTATTTGGTTTATTTGGTCATCACACCATTTCATCATATGTTTTACAATTTTTACAGCCCATTCTACTTTTCCATTGCATTTTGACCAATAAGGGAGCTTGTTTGATGCTTTAAATTCCACTCACAAGAGAATTTGGCAAATTCAACACTGATGAAATGCAGCCCATTATCCGTTAGTAAGAGATCAGGTAGACCATGTGTTGGAAACTGGGGTTTTGACTTCTCAACAACAGTAGTGAACGTTGTATCATACAACTGATCTACTTCAATATAATCAGAATAGTGATCAACTGTTATCAAATATTGCTTTGGTTCAAATTCACACAGATGGCTCACAAACTGCTAAGGATATTCAGGAACTGCCTGAGACAGCATTGATTCACATGTATTAACACGAGAAAATATAGCACATTTAGCACAACTACTGTAAGTATCTTCATATCTGCCTGTTTTCCAGGCCAATACATGATATTCTTGCACAACTGAATGCAACTTTGAGCCCCGAGATGTGGAGAATGGATTTTTTTCCTTCTGCATAGATGAGGGAATTATGGCCTGTGTTCCTCTATACACTACACCATCAGTAACTGACATTTCATCTCTGATGCCCCAATATGGCATAAAACAAGAAGGCAAACACCTTTTTTCTAATGGCCAGCTATTCAATATTGTTCTTTCTAAACTGTTCATAACAAGTTCACTTGGCATCGGCCCATGCTTCATGATCTCACACAAGTCTTGTCTCTTGCTGGCATTCTGCAATTTATCCAGATGCATGTGTGAATCTACAAACAACAACCTTTCTGAACTCTTACTGTTGAACAATGCATCTCGCCTGGTCTTCCATATGTCATATGTGTACGGTCGTCCCACATCACTAGGTCTCTCCTCAACCATTTTTGGCTCATCCAGAATTGAAGAATCGGCAGTTTCCATCAACTCTTGAGTTGCTGTGCCTAATAGTTCTTCCACCTGTTCTTCTGTATGAAATGTAGCGGGTCTTGTGTCAACTGCTGCAGTATTATCCACAAAGTTTTCTACAACATCTACACCAGGTTCTATGGCTTTGGAATTACTTTCTGAAACTTCAACTTCTTTTGGACTTGGAACTAAATCAACTTGCGGCACTTTTTCTTCACCAACATGGCTGAGCACTGTGCTGATTAGTCTCCAATGAACCAAACTGCCCACACAGTTTGGAGGACTGATTGTTGGATGCTCCTTCAGTTCCTTTCCGGTACACCAGTGATGAAACTCACAGACAAGCTTGTCATCTTCCTCGAATTTCTTAACACCAATTCGGGTAGGAAACCACTTGTTACGAACTACAAGTTCCAGAAGTTCATCATGGCTTTGAACACCAACAACATCCTCAACTGAGTTGAGAAATGAGCTTATTGAGCCCATTCTTCTCTGAGGAGACATCTCCTTCCAGACCGCGAAACTGAGTGGCAGATGCTTACCAATCACATGCCTACGGAAATGTGACACCAAAACACTGCAGTTCTTCATGTAACAGACTGGACGGAGTGACAACTTCCTTGACTTTCGTTGCTGTCCTGATTCTTCCGTTAGAACTATAGTTTTCTCTGGTGTCACTTTCTTGACAACTACTTCGCTTTGGTCCTGAGAAGCGGGTCGTTTCAACACAATGTTCTCATCTGGAGCGCCTGACAGAACAATGGTGACCTTCCTTGGACTCCCAGAGGCTTGAGTAACTTTAGGCTTCTTTGGCTTACGAGACTTCTTTGGAGCCTTCGGCTTCTTGACTGCAACATCCTCCTCGTTTAGCCATTTATCACCTGCAGCCATCACTATTCCAGATCTTTTCGTGGATTCTTGATCCCAAATCCTTGTCTCTGCTCTATCTGGACTTCTGGACTGAAGCGTACTCTTCGCTCTGGACTGGACCTTGAGACAGTTTCTGCTCTCTCAGTTGCAGCTGATTGCAGTCATGCCTAACATTTCCTGTACCTTCTGTCGAACCTTCGACATACAAGTCTGGACCCTGAGCTTGGTTGTATGGTATCACCTGTGAGCTAGAGATCACTTCACGCAGACACACACTGTCGATAAGTGGGAACATCCCTTTCAGTATAGTCTCTACCTCTGTGTTCCTACGCTCCAACTCACTGACACTACAAACCGACTCAGGTACTTGTTCTCTCTGAACTGACTCAGGTACTTGCTCTCTTTGTTGTTTCTCTGGTCCTCTGGTACATGCAGAATGACTTGTCCAGGAATGTGTACTTAAGCGATCTGTCGATTTTAGTTTTTCAGATCTAGGCACTGTCTCAACTCTATCAGATCTTCACGGCCTAACATCATGTTTGGTGTGAAACCTGTACTTCTGTTCACTGTGGATCTTATAGCTCCAGCAAGTTGCTGTAAATGGTCATCCCAATGCTTCTGATTGCCTTTCAGAAAACACCTGATTAGTTGTAAAAGAGTTCTGTTGTAGCGTTCCACCTGACCATTTGAACATGGACGATACAGAGTTGTCCTGGTCTTGGTAACTTCTAACAGTTCACGTACTGATAAGAACAGTTTACCATTAAAATTCCTCCCTTGATCCGTATGAATCTCAAGTGGACACCCAAACCTTGATATGAATCCATCCACAACAGCTTTTGCAGTCAACTCGGTGCTCTGAAGCGGTAGTGGAAAGCACTCTAGCCATTTTGTAAACTGGTCAACTATCATCAGAACATATTGATTTCCTCTGTTACTTTCTGTAAAAGGACCTAGAATGTCAATATGAACTTGTTCCAAAGGTGATCCACCATGATACTGTCCTAAGCTTGCTCTTGGCTTGTTACAAACACTACAAGACCTCACAAAAAGTTCAATGTCTTCATTCATCTTGTACCAGATGTAGGAATTACGAATCCTGGACACCGTTTTCACAATACCCATATGTCCTGTTAATGGTAAATCATGATTCAGAGACATTATTTCTTCTTTTAAACTATCAGGCACTACAAACAAAAACTTTTCACTATGACTGTCTGTCCACTTATATAAAAGAAGTTCATTTTGATACACTAACTGCTGTCTTTTAATGTAAAAATACTGCACAGATGGACTACACAAAGAAACTTCACTCTGTTTCGGAGTAATGTCTTTCGAAACCCAATCGATTAGTTTACCCACACAAAAACCATCCTTTTGTGCCTTAGATAGTTGTTCATGAGATTATCCTTGCAACCAGGTATGTGCTGCTGTATCTGAGTAAGAAACTGATCTTACAGCTAGTGGAACTACATCATCAACATCCTCCTGAAATCTTGACCATTGATGATGTGCTCTTGAACAAAATTTACATCCTCCACAAGGTAAAGACTCCAAATCAATTCCCGCTCTGTAGCAATCACAAAATTCCTCTTCATCCGGAATTCTTGATAACCCATCGGCATTACCATGCTGGGTTCCGGGTCGATGTTGTACTACCATATCAAACTGACTAAGTTCTTCTAGCCAATGTGCTAATTGACCCTCAATATGTTTGAACCGCAGTAGCCAGGTTAAACTGTTATGATCTGTGCGCAAAAGAAATTTACGCCCCAAAAGATAATGTCTGAATTGCCTGGTGAAACGAACCACAGATAACAATTCTCTTCTAGTGACACAATACTTCCTCTGCTCTGGTGTAAGCACATAACTACCATAACATATCACTTTTTCACAGTCATTCTGTATTTGTGATAAGACGGCTCCTATGGCGTGACTGGAGGAACTGGCCATTTAGATACTTTCTCCACATTCCCAGGATTTATGGAAACTCCTTCCACACTGACTTTTCGGCCTAGAAATACGGTCTCAGTATGAAATAAACAACACTTTTTTGGCTTCAATTTGAGATTATATTTCCTGAATCTGTCAAAAGTCGTACGAACTTTGGTCACATGATCTTCAAAACCCTTTCCAAGAACCACTACATCATCAATATAGGCCAAAACTTTGCTCCATGTTAAACCCCTCAGAACAAACTGAATAACTCGTTGAAAAGTTGCTGGGGCATTACATAATCCAAAGGCCATACGTCGATGTTCAACAAGACCATATTTGGTAATGAAAGCGGTTTTATGTCTGTCTTGCTCAGCAATTTCAATTTGCCAATATCCGCTGGCCATATCCAGAGTTGAGAAATAAGTGTTTCCACATAACTGATCTAAACACTCTGATATTGAGGGTAGTGGGAATGAATCTTTAACAGTTTTAGAATTCAAAGCCCTATAATCTGCACAATATCTCAGAGTTCCATCTTTCTTTCTGACCAAAACTGGTGCAGAAGCCCAATCAGAAGACGACTCTCTTATGACTCCGATATCCAGAATTAATTTCAAGTTTTCTTCTTCTTCTTTCTCAAAACCCAATGGTGTTCGTTGCATGGCTTGTTTAATCGGCTTTTCATCACCAGTATTAATGGTGTGGCTAATTTCTGTAAAACAGCCTAAATCATGACTCCCTTCGGAGAAAATGTCTTGGTATTCTGTTAGTAAGGACTTGAGTTTCTGACACTGATCTGGTTGTAGTGACTTCTGTGAACACTCAAACAGACCTACAAGGTGCTCTGGCAAGTTAGAATGCACGTTAACTTCGTGAGATTCTAAATCACCACTTGCCGTCAAAACTTCGCATTCAACTGCATTACCTAACACGTGTCCTGTCTTCAACACAATAGTATGCTGAGAGTCATTCACTAGCTGTATTGGAACACTCTCCTTGGCTTCCACAAGTAGATTTGGTAGCAATGCTCCTCTATTGGACCCGGAAGAAGTAATGACAACTTCACCTTTCAAACATCCATCCAGCCTAGCATGCGTGTTAATCACTGTCTCAGGTAGAATGGACACTTTTTATTCCAACACTACTTTACAAGAAGTAAATTCATTTCCTTCTGCGGTAACAAACTCCTTCAAATTTACCTTTGTGTCTTGAATCTTGAAAATTCCTCTTCTGAAATCCAGAGTTGCTCCAAATTGACACAAGAAATCCAATCCAATTATTAATGGTTCTGTAATTGGTGCTATATAGAATTTCCATGTATAAACTGAGTTCCCATTAAATGAAACTTCAACTCCTGCACACAATTTTGCATCAAGTTTGATATCTTTCACAATCCCTTCCAATTTAATTCCATCCCTGAGTTCAGACTTGTGAGTAAGCTTCTCATACCAACTAGAACTCATCAATGATATCTGGGCACCAGTATCCAATAATGCTTTTGTAGGATAATGTTCCACGTAACAGTTCACTAAAGCACTCACACCATCCCTGTTGTTTTCCTTCAACCTATTACATGTTGGATTCACTGTCTTTACATGATAATGTTTGTAATGTTTCACCCCATCAAAGTATCTATAAGATTGGAGGGTCGAGGGGAAATGAGGGGAAAACTTGACTTGCGGTTTGTCCACAGGACCCCTGGTTTGAGGATTTTTCTTATCCTGCTGGTAGGTTGCCAGAGGTGGGCTATGAAAACCCTTTTGTTCAGGATGTTTGTCTGGACTTGATATAGGACTTCTCCATCTTGAGTCAGCATTTATTCTGGATTCAGGATGCTTTCCGTTAGAGTAGTCCTGACTTTGACTGCTGAAGGTAGCATACTTGCTCCTGTCACCTCCCTTTGGACTAAACCGTGGGCTATAGTTCCTCTGTTGCCTCACTGGACTATTCTGTGGCGAATAAAAACTTCTTCCCTGTCTGTAATCTGATGTTGACCTCCAGTTCGGATTATCATTTCTGCGATACTGTCGCTCATCATACCTGTCCTGACTGTAGTTTGGTGAAGATCTCCAGTTAGGATTATCACTTCCACGATACTGTCGCTCATCATACCTCCTGTCATCATAGTTTTGATATCGCCTTCTTCTGGGACAGTCTCTAACAAAATGATCAGGATCTCCACACTCGAAGCAACCACTGTAACCCTGTCTTGGTGGTGAATAATTGTGTTTGTTGGGAGAATGTGGCTCACTCCTACGCAAAATCTTTGGAAGACCAGTTAATACACTTCTAAGCTGATCATCCGATTTGTCACTCCTATCAAACCTCTTCCTTTCAAAATGACCAGTTTTGACATGATAACCCCTGATTTCACATGAATCTGAAGAAGATGTTGATGTTAAGCTCTCCGTCTCCATTCTGTTATCAGCTTCCACAGGCTTGACCTTCTTGACATGCTTCTTCCCCAGGATTGCTTTTCGCAGATGGGTAGCATCTAACACATACTTATAGGCTTCTTCCAAAGTCTTAGGATGCTTTTCAGCTGCCGATAGAACCGCTCCTTTATTCCTGCAACCCTTCATGAATGTATCAACAAAGAATGTGCTACAAGCCTCTCTCTTACTTTCATCTGGAAATGATGCAACAACCATTTTCTGTAATCTTGCCAAATACTCTTCCAAGGACTCATCTTCTTTTTGCTCCGTCTGCAAAAGTTCATAACGGATTGTAGTAGCCGAATCTGTTCCTCCATAATGATGCTGGAATTTGTTCTTCAGCCAATCATAGTCTTGTTCCTTCCTAGTTGATAAAATGCTGTAAAATTCAGCAGCTCCCTTCTTCAATGACATAGCAAAGTTGGCTAACTTCTCAGCTTCAGACCAACCAAAGTTCTTTGCAACCAATTCAAATTGCGTAATAAAACCAATCCAGTGTTCACCCTCAAAGAATAACTTTGGTAATGGCATACGAGTGGAATGTCTGTTTGGCCTACTGCGATCCTGCGAAACATAACTTCGACGGGATCTGTCCCCAGAATCACCAGATGAATCAGGACTTCTATGTTGTCGCGAATGATGACTCACTTGTGAAGAATACCTTGGATACGCTGATATGGTGTTCACATGAGCAGTTTCACTCCGATTCTTTCCTTGTACGGTCTCCCTCGGGGTTGAGTAATGGACACTATGTGACCTTCTACCATGTGGATTTGGCGTAAAATTCACTGGCACATTCTGTGTTAGTCTAGTCTTGACAAATGTTTCACCGTCTATAGACTTATGCACATCATCAGGTTCCTCATCATCATGTCCTTTCTGAACTGGAACTTCAGTAAGTGGTTCACGAGACTGCTCGATGTTCGCCAAACGTCGGCGCATTTCTTCAAATTCCAGTTACTGCTTCTCAAAGGTAACCGTGTACTTGTTCAGCACAGCTTCATTACCCCTGGAGCGCTCCTTCACTTTGGTTATTAATGAAGGTTCAGGTACATCAATACTTGTGGACATTGCAGATGACTTGAAGTCATTTGAACCACTAATCAAATGTTGCACATCATTCTTCACTGAACGCAAATTTGATTCCACTCTCACTAAATCATGTTTGGTTGAGATAATCTCCACTGACTGTTGATGACTCTGTAACTTGGATATCCTATCATGTTCAGCAACAGTTCTTGACAAAGTTTCAGAACTTCCTCGGATACCCTTCACTGAACTCTCCAATCCATCAATAGCACAGTCTTTATCAGCACTAGTTTTCTCCAATACTTCTGTTCGTGATGTCAAATGCAAAACTTTGAACTCCAATTCATCAACTTTTCCCAATGCCCCTTGCATTTGTTCATTCAAGTCATTTGTAAGTTCATAGCGCATGTCATCTTTCATCTCAAGAAACTGATCTTGAACAACTTTCTTCTGATGTCGTAGTTCACCTTTACATTCGTCACGCACTTCAGCAATTTCATCTCGAACTTCTCTTCTGTGTATTCTCATTTCCTCCTTCATCTTCAAACTAAACTCCTTGCTAAGTAAAGCCGCGCTTACGTCCAACTTTCTACTGAAATCTTTCGAAACATCTTCGAGTTTCTTGTTGAACATTTTACCTTGAGCCTCAATGGTCTGTTTCAGTTCCACTTTTTGTGTGACTATAGCTGTTGTCAACTCTTCGGTCTGCATGGCAATCTTGTTCACAGTTGCTAACAGGACTTTCATGTTTGAATCTTCTTGTGAGGATACCACTCCAGCTGCTTCATTGACGTCACTAGACGTAACCTTCAACTTTATATCTTCATCAATGTCACTAACAGCTTGTGTAAACTTCACTTTGCCATCAGTTGAAACATCTACCCCTGACACAGACACGCCCCCTTTGTTGTCACTAAACACCAATTCTTGATGCATGATGATCCTCTCCTTCACTGATGGTTTTGGCAATGGCAGACACATAAACTACATTTTTGTCAAAGTTCAATCATGCTCCTCTCTAGCAGTAATGATCATATCAGCTACTTTCTCTCCAATATTCTTCAATGACAACAACTCCTCCTTTGTCACTTCCTCAATTTTCATCATTTTATTTGTGGCCATTTTGTTAGCAAAATTAAAATACCAACACCTCAAAGATTTGTCAGAACACTTAACTGAATGCAATCTTTGGAAGTTTCAGCAATTAACAAGTTATGACCAATATTTCGCAAAACTGCTACAAAATTCACAATGACAACTAAGATTTACAGTCACGAAGCTGTGTCTAACCCTAGGTACTATCAAAGGATAGTTAAAAAAAATAACTCAAAGTATCTTTCAGTTAACAGACACAGAGCTGTATTTTAACCAAAAAATGAACTTAAGTTATGTATAAAGTCAGTTTTCAAAAATAATCAACAGTCACGAAACTGATATGATTATGATTGTGAAAAACGGTTAACAGTCATGAAGCTGTAAAATAACCAATCACTTCACAGTCACAAAGCTGTATAATCAATCAGTGAACAGTCACAAAGCTGTATAATCAATTAGTGAACAGTCACACAGCTGTATAATCAATCAGTGTACAGTCACAAAACACTGAAGAATGAAATGATAATATTGTTACACTTCAAGTGACAAGAAATGAAATGTTCACAATGAACTACAAAAATCCAAAATACTGTAAATGATACAAATTGATCAAACATTCAAAAGTCCTTGATCAACTATGCATCCAATCATTAGATAAATTATATCAACTAATTTGATCAAACATTCAAGCAAGAATGACCAAATATTCACAAAGGCAAAATACGATAAAGTTACCCCAGTAATTTACAAAGTCTAAGATCACCAAAAACTTAAAGTCAAATATTTAATTGTAATATATGAGATTAAACCCAAAATGCAAATATTCATATTCCAAGTGCAGATTGTTAATAAACACAATAATCAATCAAAACAACATGAAGATCAAGTATTTAAATTTTACAACTTCCAAAAATTAAAATGTAAAAAGTATGTAATTTAACGTTTTACTACTAATAAATATTACTAATGAAGTACTTCTAAGACTGTCAAATCAAATTACCACTAATATTTACTCAAATGTCAAAAACAATTTAATTTAAATTCAAAAACATTTTATTTTACATTACTTTTCTAAAATATTACTAAGTACTATAATACTAAAGTTATTACTAATTACTATGACACTAAATTAATTACTAAGCAATTGTTACTCCAGAAAAATATAAAAATGTCGAATTTATCAAATATAAATATCAATAGTACATTACTGTATTAGTAATTTTTGATTTATTTGCCTCAGCCAAAACTATTAAATTTGTAATATTACCAAAATTTAATCTCAAAAATACCACAATCTATGTATTAATTACTTTCCAAAAAAAACCCATTCATTTGCCAACTACGACACAGAAATAATGTAACTGGCACACTAAAACAGAAACATGCAAACAAGTATCAACTAGTGCTAAATATCGAGCACTGGGCGATAATATAATCAATAGTAGTATGGTGGCAAGCAAAAATTAAAACTTGAAAATACTTCCACTTAAACAGTATTCTAGATAAAGCTATTATCAAAGGAAAATGATTTTATATACTTTTCATATGAACTTCCACATAAACAGTACTTCCAAATATCAGGATTCTACTTATAGGTAATTTCTACTTAAAGGGTTTTACTATTAAACACCTATATAAATATGTATATGATGTGGCTATGAAAAGTGGCAGATATTTATTCAATTTCCACTTAAATACGACCTCCACTAAAGCAGATTCAATTTTTAATTGGCAAC
This sequence comes from Sabellastarte sp. h YS-2021, assembly GCA_964017235.1. Lineage (NCBI taxonomy): Eukaryota > Metazoa > Annelida > Polychaeta > Sabellida > Sabellidae > Sabellastarte > Sabellastarte sp. h YS-2021. The sequence continues at coordinate 138,045,030 of OZ024928.1, forward strand.
AATATTGACATTATGTCACAAAAATAATTTCAGGTAAAAGTACTAAGCCAAATAATAATATAGTACTTCTACTAAAGCAGGTTTAATTCAAATGGACAATATATATGCAATTATAGGTAACTGTTTAGATTATGACATACATTAAATTTAAACAATGAAATACAAACAACAAATAGTGTACCGTATATATGTGTCAACCATGGGCGATAATATTAAACAAGTATAATACACATATATAATTGGACTTAAGTGGACTAAGTAAAAATAATATTTCCAGAATAAAATAAATATTGCGATATATTTATGATAATTTGGGACAAGAATATCAAAATAACATGCAATATTTTAAATATACCTATATGGACCAAAGTTCTTCAAAATTGCAAATAATCTTTTAAATGATCCTACTTTTTGCAAACAACCTTCAATAAATACTTTAATTTACAGTTAATTCTACTGAAAGAATCAATTACTGCCAGAACACTACATACAGAATGAGAATTACAGAATTTTACTTAAAGATTCAAATTACTGTAAATGTCATACAGATTTGTATATACAAATGTCAAATGATAACTACAGTATTTTACTTAAAGATTCAAATTACTGTAAATATCATACGAAAAACACACAAGCAAAATTATAAATACAGAATCCTACTTAAAGCTTCAAATTACTGTATATATAATTAAAATTATTTCACAGTTTAATATGGGAATACGGGGAAAACTATTTATGGTGGAAACCAGTATATTCCGTATCACAGCTACTGATATATTTATAAATCAACGAAAACTGACAGGAACCGGAAATAGCCAATAAATGTTAAAAAACAAGAATTACAAATATTTATTTTCAGTCGGCGATGACAAAACTTAGCAAAACTACTCTGCTTCAATGTCTTAAACCAACCAGAATATAAATACAACAGTAATTAAATGGTACCGTAAATAAAAATAAAAGGTTAAATGAATTTTACACCTTTTGCAAACAAGTTACAGTATTTCACTGTCCAACATTCAACCAGAAATTAATGCAATAAATTCATAAAATTTCCCAACAAAAATTGATGAGAAAACTCCCCATAACAGTACGGTTTCTGGAAATTTCACATATTTACAAGAATTTGAATATCAGTAACTGTTACATTCAACACTGTAATTTACTGTTCCTTTCAAATAATACTAAACAACTCCATGGCCAGAAGCTAGTGCAAAGGGTGGAAAATAAAATCCAACCCCACTTCTGGTACCAATGAAGTAATTCCACCCACCTTGCACTAGTGCGCCTGGTTCTGTTGCCAGGTCTTAGATGAGGTGACTAACTACTGGACTCAGGTCCCTTCTAACATCAGTACACCAACTGTTATGTCACTACTGGACTTCTATCACTCTATATACTATTACTATCAGTGACTACACTGTTGCATATATCAGTCCTACTACTACCACTATTGATAAATGTCCATAAATGTCCTTCTAAATGTCCATATAATTCTCCTTTACATTCAGTAATATCGCATGTGCGTTTCCGTTAAACACGTGTGTACAGTTCCAAGTCTTACTCTGAATTGTCACTTTAAACCCCAGTTCCTGTACAACTCCCACGCATGGGCGCTTACTAAACCTCGGAACTACTGAAACGTCTCCCGGAATATACTACATTGTGTTAAAATTAGTTACTACATTGTTTTATAATCTTACACAAAAAGTAAAAAATTACCCTGTTTTACCAAATGTAAAATGCTGCATTGGGTGTGCAGTTATTTTAATATCAAGATGTGAATATATAATTTCAAATTGTGCATTTCTCTAAGGCAAGCTGTAAGATCTAAATGTCACAAAAGTGTTCCAGTCACATAGAGTGTTGGGGATACATAATATACATAAAATGAACATTTACAGTTTATTATCTGCGCCAAAACACATACATTGGTTAACAATAAACCACATCTATAAGGTCTTTCATACAGAATACACTGATCACCAACGTCCTCCTCCCTGTTTACTGTTTTTATAAATGTATATAAATTAAAGATATTTGATAAATTGAAATTGTCAGAGAGGATGACTTGGATAAATGCTTAAGTATATAAAAAGGACAATTTAGTATTTAGTACTAGGAAATTATAATATTTTACTACATTGATGGATTAAAGCTAGTTTTCTTTTTCACTATCCTGCCTGATTTGATCACAAAAGGTGACTGATTTATGGCAGGCTTTAATGGTTCATTATTCACTGAATCAGTCAGGTTATCTGTTTTCATAACATTGTCATCAAAGTTGGCATTGTCATTAACATTATTCTTATTAGTTTCAAAAGCACATCGGGCAGGAATTTCTTGAATATGACTATATAACCACTGTTTTCCTCTATTTTGTGGAGACAGCTTTAGATATACATCATCACCAATGTTACAACTGGGAAGTTCTATTTTAGCATAGCTATCATAAAAGCTCTTTGCTTGTTGTTTCTTGGCCACTATTTCATTTTGTACTTGATCCCATATTAGCAATTTTCTTGCTACAGGTAGGGCCAATTTTAAATGTCTGTTCATAGACCTTTGCGCTGGACTTTGACTATGATTTTTATTTGGTGTATTTGGTTTATTTGGTCATCACACCATTTCATCATATGTTTTACAATTTTTACAGCCCATTCTACTTTTCCATTGCATTTTGACCAATAAGGGAGCTTGTTTGATGCTTTAAATTCCACTCACAAGAGAATTTGGCAAATTCAACACTGATGAAATGCAGCCCATTATCCGTTAGTAAGAGATCAGGTAGACCATGTGTTGGAAACTGGGGTTTTGACTTCTCAACAACAGTAGTGAACGTTGTATCATACAACTGATCTACTTCAATATAATCAGAATAGTGATCAACTGTTATCAAATATTGCTTTGGTTCAAATTCACACAGATGGCTCACAAACTGCTAAGGATATTCAGGAACTGCCTGAGACAGCATTGATTCACATGTATTAACACGAGAAAATATAGCACATTTAGCACAACTACTGTAAGTATCTTCATATCTGCCTGTTTTCCAGGCCAATACATGATATTCTTGCACAACTGAATGCAACTTTGAGCCCTGAGATGTGGAGAATGGTTTTTTTTCCTTCTGCATAGATGAGGGAATTATGGCCTGTGTTCCTCTATACCCTACACCATCAGTAACTGACATTTCATCTCTGATGCCCCAATATGGCATAAAACAAGAAGGCAAACACCTTTTTTTCTAATGGCCAGCTATTCAATATTGTTCTTTCTAAACTGTTCATAATTGGATCTACCTTTGTTGCCTCTTGGAGTTTAACCAGTCTCTGTATTAACATGGAGGTCATTTCTCTTGATCTCCAGGTGGAATATTTCAATTGAAGGTTGCTTGTGAGTCGGTTCTTCTGGTAAAGGTACATGCGACAAAGTTACTGCCAAAACAAGAGAGGTGCCCTTCTTATATACAACGTTAACAGAAAACTGCTGTAATCTAATGATCAGTCTTTGTACTCTTTTTGAAGGGACCATGGTGGCAGAGTGGTAACACTCTTGCCTCCCACCTCTGAGGCTGGGGTTTGGTCCCAGCATGGCCTCAAGTGGAAAAGCTGGTAGTTGCTTGCCGTTGGTTGGCAGTTTACAGTACAGAACCCTGACAAACTGTATGTACTAGTTTCCTCTGCCCTTCCAACTACCCGTTGTGATATCACCTGTACAGTATTGAAAGCGATGTAAAACCCCAAATAAATAAATACAAATTGTAGTCTTTTTGGGGCCTTTGCTAATGGTTTTTAAAAAATAGTCTCAATGGGCTGATGATCAGTATGCACTGTGACGCTTTTCCCATATGGCCATAAGTACCATTTTTCACATACAGCACAAAAAGCTAGGGCTTCTTTCTCTTTCTGTGCCCATCTTTGTTCATTAAGATGCATTAAACAAGACGTGAATGCCATCAGCTGCAGCTTTCCTTGTCCATTAGGCTGAAGAGCTGTATCAGAGGCATCAAATTGCAGCACAACTTCTTTGTTAACATTGAAATAGGCCAAACTGGGAGAACATGTTGTCAGTGTTTTAGCCTTTGCAAAGCTATGTTCATGAATATTGGCCACTAAAGGTTGATCCTGCCTGGTCAGTGAATGTAGTGGACTAATTGTCTCAGCTAATGCTGGGTAAAGGCCATAAAGGGTATTTAAATAATTCACCATTCTGATAAATCTTTGAACAGCTAACAGCACTTGTGTAATGGTTTGAATTCTTGAGGGGTCTTGAGAAACTCCTTTCTCCATTACAAAATATGAAAGCAATTTTCTTCAATTTAAACTGAATCTTTTCTGGATTTAATTTCAAGTTTCTCACTCTAGCCCTGTCCAATAATGCTAACAAACATTTAACATGATCTCGCTCTGAATCTTCTTTGGTATCTCCTACTCCATACACAAGTAAACCATTAGCAATACTAACTACACCTTCCAGCCCCTCTACTACTTCATGGATTCTCTTTTGGATTTCTTCATCAGCAGCTGATACACCATATGGGAGATAGTTCCACTTATATTGAGCCATGGCGTGCTCCTTGTGGTAAGCTTATTAAACTCTGAATCCATTCTAACCTTGTGTGAAACCATTCAAGGCATGTTTGATGGGGTAAATGATTTATGTTTTCCAGAACTAAGCTGCGGCACAATTTCTTTCTATGCGGGAATAGCATGATTCAGCAAAACAAGTGATTTATTATTTGTTTGGCTGGGATCAATACAGACCCTTGTTTTGATATTACCATTACTTTTTACTGTTTTAACCACAGTCCTATTTGAGCACTATTCTGTGGACTGATCCACTTTTCACAGCTTTCCTGCTTTAACCATTTCATCAAGTTTTTGTTTTGTTCATTTGCACTTTGCCAAAGGAATTCTGTGCACTGGTGCATAGACTGGGTCCATATTTGGATCTAAAACGAATGATAGTGGCTGCCCCAAATATCTAATTCCAGTAAATATATCACTACAAGCGTGCAAAATACTTTCCTTTTATAATGGCTGAGAAAGGTCAGATAAACTCAGCTTAAACGTACAAGAAGAACCTTTCATTACATTGACATGTTCATCATAGTGAATTAGTCCAAGCTTTACACAATCATTCAAGCCCAACAATCCTGGTTTGCCAAGGTCATCATTATTGTCAATTATCTCAAACTCAATAACATCAAATTTCTCCTGAGACTCACAAAGCAATTTGCATTTACAAACAGGTTTTATAATATTACCAGAGTATGAATGTAAGACAGATTTTGATCTTGTCAGATATTAAGGTGCTTCAATACCTTCATATACCCTATATGGTAATGTATTACACAAGGAAGCTGTTTCAACTTGAAATGATAATTTATAGAATTCATTTCCATCTACAGACAAAAGTAGTTTAAGCATCAATTTTCTGATATCTTCACAACTATTACTATCAACAGGGAGCATAAAATCATGTCTAAATTCCTCCGATGACTCCCTATTATCTGTTTATACACTATTTACTTGCTTTTTGTAGTTAGGTTTAACTTTATCCTTCGGGTTTCAGTAGACACTAGCAAAATGATTACGTCCATAACAGTTCCTACACAGAAGTTGACAGAACACCAGGTTTAGCAGCAGGGCAACTGTTCCTTGGATTTACATGTGATACTGGAGTAAAAGGGTACCAAAGGGTATATTTCTTTTATTTTGCACTGAACCTGATCTTGTTTTATTTTGGTCTAAATTTGGATTAAGTTTTGAGTTGTAACTAGCTGCACTAGAAGCTGTATAGTTAACCTGCTTTTCAGTGTGTTGAGATTCTATAACTTGGGTGTTTGTCTTTGTCCCAGGTTCCCGTGCATTTGCTTTGTTTATCATGCACTTCAGAAAGACTGAAAACAGTAACATCATCCTTTTGTGGCGTAATAATTCAGCCCTCAATTTATTGTCTAATATCCTAGCAACAAATCTATCCCATATCAATTCTTCCTCTGCGTTTTCAATTTTACTGTATTCACATTTAGAACCCAGGTATTTACACCTTGATTCAAACTCAGCAATACTTTCATTTGCTTTTTGTTTACAAGTCTCCATAAAAGTCATACAATTAGTCAATACAGTTTCTTCACCAGAGTAATGCTGTAAACGTTTTTTCCCTTTCACTTGTTAGATTCAGACATTTAGTTCATTTTAATTTGTTTAACTGATCCAACTGGACAATATGCATTTAATAAACATTTAGAGTTTAGTCATATTTATTATCTCTGCAAGAACATACATCGGTTAACACTCAATCACATCTATACGGTCTTTCATAAACAATGCACAGGTCGCCAACAAGAGCATTTAGCTGCCTCTATATAAGAGCCAGAGAACACAGATCCAGGGAGGAGGGAACCAGTTGATTCCACGAGTGCCTTGCAAGGGTGCAGCTTTCAAGTGAATAGTGTTTTATGAACGTAAAATTACTTTAAAAATAAGTTGTGATCTGAAAACTTGCTTCATTATTAACTGATTTGGGAGCGATACCTGTATATAGGTGAATGAAATAGGACCAGTTTTGAGGGTGCTTGTTACCTACAATGGTTGTACATGCAAGGACATATTCAGGAGATTTGGCCACAATCGGTTATATCTATTTACATCTGGGGATATCATGGAGTAAACTTGTGTATTGGCCCTCATCCTGTGATGGCAATGCTTCAGAAGTGGCTTAGTAATGGAACAGTAATAGTTGTTTTTTAATTATAAAAATCATGATTTAAAAAAATGATTTTAAATTATTGATTTAAATCAAACAACTCTGATAGGACCACTGTGACCAGATTGGCTAGAGCTGAGAAGATGACAAAGTCCATTAGATTTGGGATCAATGTGCCCAGATCATAGGAATTGCCTCCCCTCCTGGTGTGTTCCTGTTTTACTCCCTTACCATCCACCAAAGTGGTACTGCCCCATTATTATGCACACATGTCAAAACATATGGTGGTGTGAAATATATCTGCATTCAGTACATCTTCAACTTTAATCTGAGATATAATTAATGTGCAGTAAAATATGATTTTGGCATGTTCTCAAATTATAAAATTCACTTTTATTGTCATAATTTTGTCCTTTTATATGCCATTATATAACCTTATAAAACATCATATTTTTTTTAATAAAACAAATAATTTCAGAAATCCATTAGCTTTAGGAAAGCATAAATATTGTCCAATTCAATAAAGTTGTGTGCGTTTTTAGTTAATTGCACAAATACTTTATGCAAATTTATTCTTCTTTCCCAGTGTAGTGCCAGATAATGCATCCCCCGAAAAGTGAGTGGGGGTGCAAAATCTGGCAAGGATGGCTACTATATTTTGCACCCCTTTCAAAATAGTACACCCCCTTTGCCAGATTTTGCACCGCCCAGTTTCATTGGGTAAATCAACCTAATCCCCTTTAAAGGGACCACTTTCCCTTTGTTTGTCACTAAACACTATTTAATTAAGGGGTTGACATATGGGTTCTTTACTGATGATATTATGAATTATTTGTTGTCAAATAAAAATTATGAATTATTTGTTGTCAAATAATAATTTTAAATGAATGTATTAATTAAACAACAAGATGTTATATAATATTAATCACAAAATGTGTAGATATGGTCTTCAGAAAAGAGTAGACCTACTGCAATTTCAAAACTGTAAATTTTTGTAAGACTCCTAATCAAGATTTAACAACGGATAATAATTTCAGATTGATATTACTTCACAAATTTTTAATGTTTATAATTTCATGTAATTAAAGTATAATTACAAGTAATACATTATACTGTTTTACCATTCAAAGAAACAGAGGTAGATAACAGAGACTATTAACTGTGGCTTCTTATTGCAGTCTCCAATCCAGGACTTTTGATGTTTCAGAAACCATAGTGCATTCTGGGTATCTTTTAATGTTAAAAATCCCATTAAGTGTTCAATCACGGGTTATGCCATGGTTTCTTACACATTTCTATCTAGAGATGGCTATCAAAAGGGTTGAATTTAGACAGATCAACTTATATAATAAGTGATTACTCTGGTGCTACTTCAAGATTTAAAGGTTTAGTATTAGTGACTTTGATTGTGAGTTTTAACTTAAATATGACTAACCCACAATATTGGACTGGAAGTAAGTGTGAATTGAGAGACCATAAAGGTAGCTTGGATTTTTAAATCAAGCAATGCAGCAAGGTGCATACAATAATAATTGCTGTCCATTATTTTACCAAACAAATAGAGAGTTAAAATGGACTAGTATATACATACCAAATACACATAATCTTTTTGATTTACATGATTGTACAGTGTGTCCTATACTACATTTAAATGTTATGTTTAATAAGTAAATTAAATGTATGCATAAATCATATGAATAAATTTATTTGCTGCTTTATTTCCAGACTTTATCCAATTTCCCTATTGAGTACATCAAATTAGGATAATACCACATAATCCTTTTGATTTGTTTGACTTAGATCATAATTGGAATCATCAGTAATTATTTGTTAGGCTCAAATCTCAATGGTACTGTAAGGGGCCACGGTGTCAGAGTGGTAACACTCTTGCCTCCCACCTCTGAGGCTGGGGTTCGTTTCCCGGCATGGCCTCAAGTGTGAAAGCTGGTAGTTGCTTGCCGTTGGTCGGCAGTTTACAGTACAGAACCCTAACAAACGGTATGTGCTGGTTTCCTCTGCCCTTCCAACTAACCGTCGTGATATGACCTGTACAGTGTTGAAAGCGACGTAAAACCCCAAATAAATAAATAAACAATGGTACTGTATTGTTAAACCCTGAATAGATAATCCCACCTCATAACATACTCTTCCCCAACAATTTATTTATTTATTTGGGGTTTTACGTCACTTTCAACACTGTACAGGTCATATCATGATGGGTAGTCGGAAGGGCAGAGGAAACCAGCACATACAGTTCATCAGGTTTCTGTACTGTAAACTGCCGACCAACGGTAAACAACTACCAGCTTTGACACTTGTCTTCCCCAACAAAGGGATGCAGAATTTGATGGGGGTGCATTATTTGCTGTCAGATATTGCACCCCATTATCCCTCATTGTGTGGGATGCCCTTTTTTTTGTTTCCCACATTTTGCATCCCTAAAAGAGGGGCTGCATTATTTTTCAGGGATGCAAAATATGGTGTTACACCAGGTATCTTTCTTTTCACTGAGTTTTGTCCTTTTTTTATATTCCTACCTCTAGTATTCACCATACTTGGGTTGTCCCTCGCCCTGTCGCATTCTCTCGCGAGATTTTTTCCTCTCGAAAAAAGATGTCTCAGAAACCGTCGTGTCTATGGCCCATTCGGTAGTTCTACAATGGACTGACCTCTTACATATGGGCTTCCATATGCGCTGATATTCAAAACTGTCAATCAAATCCACTCACTTTCTGTAACGCATAATGAAATATAGAGTGTGTTATAGCAGGTCAACATAACATAGATATATAAGGAAATATTCGTCCAATAGGAAAACAGCTCTATAAATATCCTGTGTATTTTTATGTTCAGCTCTATAAATAGTTTGGGGATTTTACATTTAGTCATTCAATACTTATACACAGTGCTCTCGATACTGTTTACACACTCATTACACATACACACATATATCTTCTTTTGTGTCACTTACAAGTATATATATTTTTGATTACAAATAATTATGATAAATAAATGCCATTTCTGGCCAAATTAGTCACCTATAATAGGTGTGTAGTGGCGATAAAATGACCAAATTCATACACTAAATATGACGAATTTTGACTTGACAGACCTGTTACATATCACCCAGATCTGAGATTTATTGAGGTACAGAGCTATTCCATATACTGGATATGACGAATTTTGACTGGACAGACCTGTTCCATACCACCCAGATGTGAGATTTATTGAAGTACAGACTTAATTCATACACTAGATCTGACAAATTTTGACTGGATAGACCTGTTACATATCACCCAGATCTGAAATTTATTGAGGTACACAGCTATTCCATATACTGGATATCACAAATTTTCAGTGGACAGACATGTTCCATACCACCCAGATGTGAGATTTACTGAGGTACACACCTAATCCATACACTGGATAGGACGAATTTTGACTGGACAGACCTGTTACATATCACCCAGATGTGAGATTTATTGAGGTACAGAACTACTAGTATTTCATACACTGGATTTGACGAATTTTGACTTTACAGACCTGTTATACAACACCCAGATCTGAGATTAATTGAGGTACAGAGCTATTCCATATACTGGACATGACGAATTTTGACTGGACAGACCTGTTACATACCACCCAGATGTGAGATTTATTTAGGTACAGACCTAATCCATACCCTGGATATGACGAATTTTGACTGGACAGACCTGTTACATATCACCCAGATCTGAGATTTATTGAGGTACAGTATTCCATATACTGGATATGACAAAGTTTGACTGGTCAGATCTGTTCCATACCACCCAGATGTGAGATTTATTGAGGTACAGAGCTATTGCATACACTGGATATGACGAATTTTGAGTGGACAGACCTGTTACATATCACCCAGATCTGAGATTTATTGAGGTACAGAGCTATTCTATATACTGGATATGACGAATTTTGACTGGACAGACCTGTTCCATAGCACCCAGATGTGAGATTTATTGAGGTACAGACCTAATCCATATACTGGATATGACGAAATTTGACTGGACAGACCTGTTACATATCACCCAGACCTGAGATTTATTGAGGTACAGAGCTATTCCATACACTGGATATGACGAAATTTGACTGGACAGACCTGTTACATACCACCCAGAACTGAGATTTATTGTGGTACAGAGCTATTCCATACACTGGATATGATGAATTTTGACTGGACAGACCTGTTACATATCACCCAGATCTGAGATTAATTGAGGTACAGAGATATTCCATATACTGGATATGACAAATTTTGAAAGGACAGACCTGTTACATACCACCCAGATGTGAGATTTATTGAGGTACAGACCTAATCCATACCCTGGATATGACGAATTTTGACTGGACAGACCTGTTACATACCATCCAGATGTGAGATCTATTTAGGTAGAGACCCAATCCATATACTGGATTTGACGAATTTTGACTGGACAGACCTGTTACATATCACCCAGATCTGAGATTTATTGAGGTACAGAGCTATTGCATACACTGGATATGACGAATTTTGAGTGGACAGACCTGTTACATATCACCCAGATCTGAGATTTATTGAGGTACAGAGCTATTCCATATACTGGATATGACGAATTTTGACTGGACAGACCTGTTTCATAGCACCCAGATGTGAGATTTATTGAGGTACAGACCTAATCCATATACTGGATATGACGAAATTAGACTGGACAGACCTGTTACATATCACCCAGACCTGAGATTTATTGAGGTACAGAGCTATTCCATACACTGGATATGACGAAATTTGACTGGACAGACCTGTTACATACCACCCAGAACTGAGACTTATTGTGGTACAGTGCTATTCCATATACTGGATATGACGAATTTTGACTGGACAGACCTGTTCCATAGCACCCAGATGTGAGATTTATTGAGGTACAGAGCTATTCCATACACTGGATATGACGAATTTTGACTGGACAGACCTGTTACATATCACCCAGATCTGAGATTAATTGAGGTACAGAGATATTCCATATACTGGATATGACAAATTTTGAAAGGACAGACCTGTTACATACCACCCAGATGTGAGATTTATTGAGGTACAGACCTAATCCATACCCTGGATATGACGAATTTTGACTGGACAGACCTGTTACATACCATCCAGATGTGAGATCTATTTAGGTACAGACCTAATCCATATACTGGATTTGACGAATTTTGACTGGACAGACCTGTAACATATCATCCAGATGTGAGATTTATTGAGGTACAGAGCTATTCCATACACTGGATATGACGAAATTTGATTAGACAGACCTGTTACATGTCACCCAGATCTAAGATTTATTGAGGTACAGTGCTATTCCTTATACTGGATATGACGAATTTTGACTAGACAGACCTGTTCCATACCACCCAGGTCCATGATGTATTGAGGTACAGAGCTATTCCATACACTGGATATGACTGAATTTTGACTGGACAGACCTGTTACATATCACCCAGATCTGAGATTTATTGAGGTACAGTGCTATTCCATATACTGGATATGACGAATTTTGAGTGGACAGACCTGTTCCATATCACCCAAATCTGAGATTTATTCAATTACAGGCATATTCCCTACACTGGATATGCCGACTTTTGACTGGACAGACCTGTTCCATAGCACCCAGATATGAGATTTATTTAAGTACAGACCTGTTACATAGACTGGATAAGACGAATTTTGAGTGGGCGGACCTGTTCCATATCACCCAAATCTGAGATTTATTTAATTACAGACATATTCCATACACTGGATGTGACGACTTTTGACTGGACAGACCTGTTCCATACAAACCAGATATTAAATTTATTTAAGTATAGACCTATTCCATATACTGGATATTAGGAATTTTTACTGGACAGACCTGTGCCATATCACCCAGATCTGAGATTTATTTAGGTAAAGACCTATTCCATACGTTGGATATTATGACTTTTGACTGGACAGACCTGTTACATACCCCCAGATGTGAGATTTTTGTAAGCACAGACTTATTCCATATACTGGATAAGACGAATTTTGACTGGACAGACCTATTACATACCCCCCAGATGTGAGATATATGTAAGCACAGACTTATTCCATATACTGGATAAGATGAATTTTGACTGGACAGACCTGTTACATACCATCCTGATGTGAGATCTATTTAGGTACAGACCTAATCCATATACTGGATTTGACGAATTTTGACTGGACAGACCTGTTACATATCATCCAGATGTGAGATTTATTGAGGTACAGAGCTATTCCATACACTGGACATGACGAAATTTGATTAGACAGACCTGTTACATGTCACCCAGATCTAAGATTTATTGAGGTACAGTGCTATTCCTTATACTGGATATGACGAATTTTGACTGGACAAACCTGTTCCATACCACCCAGATGTGAGATTTATTTAAGCACAGACCTATTCCATATACTGGATATGACGAATTTTGACTGGACAGACCTGTTCCTTACCAACCAGATATGAGATTTATTTAAGTACAGACCTATTCCATATACTGGATATGACGAATTTTGAGTGGACAGACCTGTTCCATAGCACCCAGATATGAGATTTATTTAAGTACAGACCCATTCCATACACTGGATTTTACTAATTTTGACTGGACAGACCTGTACCTTACCAACCAAATATGAAATTTATTTAAGTACAGACTTATTCCACATACTGGATATGACGAATTTTGACTGGACAGGCCTGTTTCATACCACCCAGGTGTGAGATTTATTAAAGTCCAGGCCTAATCCATACACTGGATATTACGAATTTTGACTGGACAGACCTGTTTCTTACCACCCAGATATGAAATTTATTTAAGTACAGACCTATTCCATATACTGGATATGACGAATTCTGACTGGACAGACCTGTTCTATAGCACCCAGATATGAGATTTATTTAAGTACAGACCTGTTACATAGACTGGATATGACGAATTTTGAGTGGACAGATCTGTTCCATATCACCCAAATCTGAGATTTATTTAATTACAGACATATTCCATACACTGGATGTGACGACTTTTGACTGGACAGACCTGTTCCATACAAACCAGATATTAAATTTATTTAAGTACAGACCTATTCCATATATTGGATATTACGAATTTTTACTGGACAGACCTGTGCCATATCACCCAGATCTGAGATTTATTTAGGTAAAGACCTATTCCATACATTGGATATTATGACTTTTGACTGGACAAACCTATTACATACCCCCCAGATGTGAGATTTGTGTAAGCACAGACTTATTCCATATACTGGATAAGACGAATTTTGACTGTACAGACCTGTTCCATACCACCCAGAAATGAGATTTATTTAATTACAGAATTATTCCATATACTGGATATGACGAATTTTGACTGGACAAACCTGTTCCATACCACCCAGATGTGAGATTTATTTAAGCACAGACCTATTCCATATACTGGATATGACGAATTTTGACTGGACAGACCTGTTCCTTACCAACCAGATATGAGATTTATTTAAGTACAGACCTATTCCATATACTGGATATGACGAATTTTGAGTGGACAGACCTGTTCCATACCGTCCAGATATGAAATTTTTTCAAGTACAGACTATTCCATATAATGGATATTACGAATTTTTGACTGGACAGACCTGTTCCATAGCAACCAGATGTGAGATTTATTTAAGTACAGACCCATTCCATACACTGGATTTTATTAATTTTGCCTGGACAGACTTGTTCCTTACCAACCAAATATTAAATTTCTTTAAGTACAGACTTATTCCACATACTGGATGTGACAAATTTTGACTGGACAGGCCTGTTTCATACCACCCAGGTGTGAGATTTATTAAAGTCCAGGCCTAATCCATACACTGGAAATTACGAATTTTGACTGGACAGACCTGCTTCTTACCACCCAGATATGAGATTTATTTAAGTACAGACCCATTCCATACACTGGATTTTACTAATTTTGACTGGACAGACCTGTACCTTACCAACCAAATATGAAATTTATTTAAGTACAGACTTATTCCACATACTGGATATGACGAATTTTGACTGGACAGGCCTGTTTCATACCACCCAGGTGTGAGATTTATTAAAGTCCAGGCCTAATCCATACACTGGATATTACGAATTTTGACTGGACAGACCTGTTTCTTACCACCCAGATATGAAATTTATTTAAGTACAGACCTATTCCATATACTGGATATGACGAATTCTGACTGGACAGACCTGTTCTATAGCACCCAGATATGAGATTTATTTAAGTACAGACCTGTTACATAGACTGGATATGACGAATTTTGAGTGGACAGATCTGTTCCATATCACCCAAATCTGAGATTTATTTAATTACAGACATATTCCATACACTGGATGTGACGACTTTTGACTGGACAGACCTGTTCCATACAAACCAGATATTAAATTTATTTAAGTACAGACCTATTCCATATACTGGATATTACGAATTTTTACTGGACAGACCTGTGCCATATCACCCAGATCTGAGATCTATTTAGTTAAAGACCTATTCCATACATTGGATATTATGACTTTTGACTGGACAAACCTATTACATACCCCCCAGATGTGAGATTTGTGTCAGCACAGACTTATTCCATATACTGGATAAGACGAATTTTGACTGTACAGACCTGTTCCATACCACCCAGAAATGAGATTTATTTAATTACAGAATTATTCCATATACTGGATATGACGAATTTTGACTGGACAAACCTGTTCCATACCACCCAGATGTGAGATTTATTTAAGCACAGACCTATTCCATATACTGGATATGACGAATTTTGACTGGACAGACCTGTTCCTTACCAACCAGATATGAGATTTATTTAAGTACAGACCTATTCCATATACTGGATATGACGAATTTTGAGTGGACAGACCTGTTCCATACCGTCCAGATATGAAATTTTTTCAAGTACAGACTATTCCATATAATGGATATTACGAATTTTTGACTGGACAGACCTGTTCCATAGCAACCAGATGTGAGATTTATTTAAGTACAGACCCATTCCATACACTGGATTTTATTAATTTTGCCTGGACAGACTTGTTCCTTACCAACCAAATATTAAATTTCTTTAAGTACAGACTTATTCCACATACTGGATATGACAAATTTTGACTGGACAGGCCTGTTTCATACCACCCAGGTGTGAGATTTATTAAAGTCCAGGCCTAATCCATACACTGGAAATTACGAATTTTGACTGGACAGACCTGCTTCTTACCACCCAGATATGAAATTTATTTAAGTACAGACCCATTCCATATACTGGATATGACGAATTCTGACTGGACAGACCTGTTCCATAGCACCCAGATATGAGATTTATTTAAGTACAGACCTGTTATATAGACTGGATATGACGAATTTTGAGTGGGCAGACCTGTTCCATATCACCCAAATCTGAGATTTATTTAATTATAGACATATTCCATACACTGGATGTGACGACTTTTGGCTGGACAGACCTGTTCCATACAAACCAGATATTAAATTTATTTAAGTACAGACCTATTCCATATACTGGATATTACGAATTTTTACTGGACAGACCTGTGCCATATCACCCAGATCTGAGATTTATTTAGGTAAAGACCTATTCCATACATTGGATATTATGACTTTTGACTGGACAGACCTATTACACACACCCCAGATGTGAGATTTGTGTAAGCACAGACTTATTCCATATACTGGATAAGACGAATTTTGACTGTACAGACCTGTTCCATACCACCCAGATGTGAGATTTATGTAAGCACAGACTTATTCCATATACTGGTTAAGACGAATTTTGACTGGACAGACCTATTACATACCCCCCAGATGTGAGATATATGTAAGCACAGACTTATTCCATATACTGGTTAAGACGAATTTTGACTGGACAGACCTATTACATAAACCACCCCCCCCCCACCCCACCCCCCCCCCCCCCCCCCAGATGAGAGATTTGTGTAAGCACAGACTTATTCCATATACTGGATAAGACAACTTTTGACTGGACAGACCTATTACATACCCCCCAGATGTGAGATTTATGTAAGCACAGACTTATTCCATATACTGGATATTACGAATTTTGACTGGACAGACTTGTTCCATATCACCCAGAGGTGAGATTTGTGTAAGCACAGACTTATTCCATATACTGGATAAGACGAGTTTTGACTGGACAGACCTGTTACATACCACCCAGTTGTGAGATTTATTTAAGTACAGACCTATTCCATATACTTGATATGACGAATTTTGACTGGACAGACCTGTTCCATGTTACCCAGATGTGAAATTTATTTAAGTACAGACTTTTACCATACACTGGATTTTACTAATTTTGACTGGACAGACCTGTTCCTTACCAACCAAATATGAAATTTATTTAAGTACAGACTTATTCCATATACTGGATATGACGCATTTTGAGTGGACAGACCTATTACATACCAGCCAGATGTAAGATTTTTTTAAGCAGAGACTTATTCCATATACTGGATATTACAAATTTTGACTGGACAGACCTATTACATACCACCCAGATGTGAGATTTAATTAAGCACAGACTTATTCCATATACTGGATAAGACGAAATTTAAGTGGATAGACCTGTTCCATATCACTCAGATATAAGATTTATTGAAGTACAGACCTATTCCATATACTTTATAAGACGAATTTTGACTGGACAGACCTATTACATACCACCCAGCTGTGAGATTTATTTAACCACAGACTTATTCCATATACTGGTTATGACAAATTTTGACTGGACATACCTATTACATACCATCTATATGTGGAATTTATTTAAGCACAGACTTATTCCATATAGTGGATATGACGAATTTTGACTGGACAGACCTGTTCCATACCACCCAGAGGTGAGATATATTTAAGTACAGACTCATGCCATATACTGGATATGACGATTTTTTACTGGACAGACTTATAACATACCACCTAGATGTGAGATTTATTTAAGTACAAACCTATTCCATACGCTGGATATGACGAATTTTGACTGGACAGACCTGTTCCTTACCAACCAGATATGAGATTTATTTAAGTACAGACCTATTCCATATACTGGATATGACGAATTTTGAGTGGACAGACCTGTTCCATACCGTCCAGATATGAAATTTTTTCAAGTACAGACTATTCCATATAATGGATATTACGAATTTTTGACTGGACAGACCTGTTCCATAGCAACCAGATGTGAGATTTATTTAAGTACAGACCCATTCCATACACTGGATTTTATTAATTTTGCCTGGACAGACTTGTTCCTTACCAACCAAATATTAAATTTCTTTAAGTACAGACTTATTCCACATACTGGATATGACAAATTTTGACTGGACAGGCCTGTTTCATACCACCCAGGTGTGAGATTTATTAAAGTCCAGGCCTAATCCATACACTGGAAATTACGAATTTTGACTGGACAGACCTGCTTCTTACCACCCAGATATGAAATTTATTTAAGTACAGACCCATTCCATATACTGGATATGACGAATTCTGACTGGACAGACCTGTTCCATAGCACCCAGATATGAGATTTATTTAAGTACAGACCTGTTATATAGACTGGATATGACGAATTTTGAGTGGGCAGACCTGTTCCATATCACCCAAATCTGAGATTTATTTAATTATAGACATATTCCATACACTGGATGTGACGACTTTTGGCTGGACAGACCTGTTCCATACAAACCAGATATTAAATTTATTTAAGTACAGACCTATTCCATATACTGGATATTACGAATTTTTACTGGACAGACCTGTGCCATATCACCCAGATCTGAGATTTATTTAGGTAAAGACCTATTCCATACATTGGATATTATGACTTTTGACTGGACAGACCTATTACACACACCCCAGATGTGAGATTTGTGTAAGCACAGACTTATTCCATATACTGGATAAGACGAATTTTGACTGTACAGACCTGTTCCATACCACCCAGATGTGAGATTTATGTAAGCACAGACTTATTCCATATACTGGTTAAGACGAATTTTGACTGGACAGACCTATTACATACCCCCCAGATGTGAGATATATGTAAGCACAGACTTATTCCATATACTGGTTAAGACGAATTTTGACTGGACAGACCTATTACATAAACCACCCACCCCCACCCCCCCCCCCCACCCCCCCCAGATGAGAGATTTGTGTAAGCACAGACTTATTCCATATACTGGATAAGACAACTTTTGACTGGACAGACCTATTACATACCCCCCAGATGTGAGATTTATGTAAGCACAGACTTATTCCATATACTGGATATTACGAATTTTGACTGGACAGACTTGTTCCATATCACCCAGAGGTGAGATTTGTGTAAGCACAGACTTATTCCATATACTGGATAAGACGAGTTTTGACTGGACAGACCTGTTACATACCACCCAGTTGTGAGATTTATTTAAGTACAGACCTATTCCATATACTTGATATGACGAATTTTGACTGGACAGACCTGTTCCATGTTACCCAGATGTGAAATTTATTTAAGTACAGACTTTTACCATACACTGGATTTTACTAATTTTGACTGGACAGACCTGTTCCTTACCAACCAAATATGAAATTTATTTAAGTACAGACTTATTCCATATACTGGATATGACGCATTTTGAGTGGACAGACCTATTACATACCAGCCAGATGTAAGATTTTTTTAAGCAGAGACTTATTCCATATACTGGATATTACAAATTTTGACTGGACAGACCTATTACATACCACCCAGATGTGAGATTTAATTAAGCACAGACTTATTCCATATACTGGATAAGACGAAATTTAAGTGGATAGACCTGTTCCATATCACTCAGATATAAGATTTATTGAAGTACAGACCTATTCCATATACTTTATAAGACGAATTTTGACTGGACAGACCTATTACATACCACCCAGCTGTGAGATTTATTTAACCACAGACTTATTCCATATACTGGTTATGACAAATTTTGACTGGACATACCTATTACATACCATCTATATGTGGAATTTATTTAAGCACAGACTTATTCCATATAGTGGATATGACGAATTTTGACTGGACAGACCTGTTCCATACCACCCAGAGGTGAGATATATTTAAGTACAGACTCATGCCATATACTGGATATGACGATTTTTTACTGGACAGACTTATAACATACCACCTAGATGTGAGATTTATTTAAGTACAAACCTATTCCATACGCTGGATATGACGAATTCTGACTGGACAGACCTGTTCCATATCACCCAGTTCTGAGATTTATTTAAGTACATACCTATTCCATTTACTGGATATGGCTAAATTTGACTGGACAGACCTGTTTCATATCACCCAGTTGTGAGAATTATTTAAGTACATACATATTGCATATACTGGATCACGAATTTTCACTGCACAAGCTGTTCCAAATCACCCAAATCTGAGATTTATTTAATTACAGACATATTCCATACACGGGTTATGACGACTTTTGACTGGACAGACCTGTTCCATACTACCCAGATATGAAATTTTAGTACAGAGCTGTTACATAGACTGGATATGACGATTTTAGAGTTGGCAGACCTGTTCCATATCACCCAAACGTGAGATTTATTTAATTACAGGCATATTCCATACACTGGACATGACGACTTTTGACTCTACAGACCTGGGCCTGTATTCACATAGATCTTAGAGTTTTTCTTAGAATTATACTTAAATCTCAGAATAAAAACCTATTCACAAAAAAAATCTTAGCTAAGAATAATTCTAAGAATAGAAGTAGAAATAAGTGTTTGCACAGGTTAGACTAAGTGTAATTCAGAGAGAAATTCTAAGAATCTTTGTGAATATAGGCCCAGAAGTGACTTTCTGTATTTAGATGCAACTTTGGCGTCAAGTATAAGAGATTTGTGCATATAGCAATTTCATATTCCTGGAAAAATTCTAAGAATAAAAGCCATTCTTAGAAAAATTCTAAGAATAAGTATGATTCTAACAATAAGAATCTTTGTGAATAGGAAAATTCTTATTCTTAGAATTTTTCTAAGAAAAAGTTTCCTGGGTCAGAAAAGTGAAATATGAAGGGGACTGATGGGTGGGTAAGTAAAAGGACCCAGTATTGCTTTAAATTCACTCCCTTCTTTCAAGTATATTTCCACATGATTTGGAAATTGTATGGCTGAATAATGATTTTTTTCATTACATTGCAAGTCTGCCTCGAATTTACTGTCAAAATCTAGGGGGAAACTGTATCTGATAAGGAGAAGTAGTTGTTTATCCCAGTAATTTTCTAGGACTTCCTCTCAGGCCTCTATTTTTATGGGATTTGACATTAATTTGGTAACCTAAGAACTATAGGAACTTGGGATGCTCTAAGCCTTTTGTGAATGCTGACAGGACTATCAAGAGAATTATTAGCCAGGCTGACAAGGTCGCCTAAAGGTATGAAGCCAAACTTGTCTTTATTTTGAGACTGCCATTTTTTGGAAGTGGTTTTATCTTTGGCTTGCCACAATAGTTCCTGTTTCTGGGTTTTGTTATGAATGGCTAGGCCACATTTGTCATCTGAAAGTTGTAACAAGTTATTTCTGCCATTAATCCCCCACCCCTTGTGTTCAGAGGCAGATCGGGTAAGTGTAACAGGTACCTTAAGTTTTATATGTGAGCCGCTCCCACTTTTGCACTGACTAGCCGCCCCTGCATTGTCATGCAACATTTCAGTATTTTGTCTAGACGTGCTTTGGCGTTCATGGCTAGCCTGCTGAGGGGCTTCTACTACTTGTGTATGAAAATCGTCCTGGTTATTGACCTTTATACTGTCTGCAGGAATGTTTTGACTGGCAATGACGTCATAAAAGGGCTGGATTGCGTGACCAGTGTTCTTTAGCCTACTGCACTGTCTGGTCTTTTGGTTATGGTTTTTTGCTTGTGACGTCATTGTAACCTAAAGGTGCTTTCACATTTGTCTGTTTTTCCATGACACTGGCTTTGTTACTTGAGTTGACATAATTTTGATTGGATGTTTGCCCCATTTCTCTATATTTTCTGTTTGCTATGGGAACATACTCTGATGCATTGATATTGAGGCCCGTTTTTGTGCCAACAGCTGAGTGCAATTCTTGACCCAACAGACTGAACCTATTTTTGACAGTAAGTTGGAAGGGAGGAGCCTCCCTTCTATTTGCTGTTTTTGGCTTTAATACTTTACTTTTTGATAATGCAAGGGGTTTCTTGGGGGAACGTTGAGCTTCAATACTCACTCTTGGGATGTTTTTACACCTTGAAACCGCATTTTTGGCCTGCTGTGCTATGACCATTTGACATTTATGATGTTCTATTGTGGGCTGAGAGTTTTGTTTCACTACCTGTGCATATGACCCGTTACAGAATCTTGACCAGTCAGCCCTCCAATTTACACTTTCACCATTGTTTATACATTTATTATGTACAGTTCTAGTTTTTGACTTTATACATGCTTTATCATACATTTTCTCAATGATCTGTCCTATATGACCTTCTTTTGAGTCAGTTTGACGTCTTAAACTTGGCACTGCAACATTGCAGTGCCTCACTGAATGACAGTCTTTGGCAGAGTGTCTATACTCTTTGCCTTGGGTAGAACAGATTGAAGAGATATGTTTATAAAATCTGGTGATATGATATAGACTGTACGCGATGACAGACTGTGTGGGAAAACATACTGTACATTTGGTAACTTTAGCCGGCCTGTCTATCAATGTTCCCGACAGGCATGTTACTCTTCCAGGCCAGTTGGGAAGTTTTAACGTCTAACCGACAAGCCTAAGTGAAACAGACAAGCTGTGAACAATAGCCGACAGGCCTATTACACTAACAGACAAGCCAGGAACTGTAACCGACAAGCTCACAATATTTTTTCATCTTATGGCCTGTCGGTTTCAAATTCTGTGGTTATAAAAGGGTGAGTCAGCAACTGCACTTCATTCATTTGGGTTGTTTCTCTGAGAGAGTGAAGGTCTTGTCTTTGGCACTTCAGTTTTAAGTTTTACTTTTTTCAAACTAGTTAAGTTTTGAGTTAGGCTGGAATGGTTGGGAGTGAAATTTGTTTCACTTTTAAGTTTCTGTTTTTAAAGAAGCTGTACGTATAATTTATCAGCATGCCAACGGGCAGGAGAAAGATTGAAAAACCTACAGTTTCTCAACCACAGTTTGAGTTAGGGGATACTGCTGAGGACATATAGAAAGGAGAAGAAGAGAAAGAAGATAGAAAGGAGAGGGAGAGGAGACAGATGGAGGAGAGGGAAAGAGAGAGGTTGGAACGAAAGAGGACATAAGGCACCAAGCAGAAGGAAAAGAGTTAGGAAAGGACAGATAAGCAACCTCGTACAGATACGGATACAGATGTTGAGTCCACAGAGTCAAGACAGAAGAGGGGGCAAATGAAGTCTATTTTCCTGAGCGATTCTGAAGAAGCCATTGTGGAGTTTGTTAAACAGCACAAGGAACTTTACAACAAGATCCACACAAAGTTCAAAGACAATCGGAGGAAGGAGGGACTGTGGTAAAGGCTAGCAGTTTCCAGGAATTTATCTGTCAACACTGTCAAGAAGTGGCTCGAGACTCCGCTTCAGTTCCAAACACTTCACAAGAGACTGAATCTGAGATGGAAATCAGCATGGCACCACATGTTACTCACCAACTGTCGACCACTAGCCCTTCCAACGACCAGCTGCAGTCTACACTACCGCTGCTGAAGATCAAGTCTATTTAACAGGTCTGTACTTAAATAAATCTCATATCTGGGTGGTATGGAATAGGTCTGTCCAGTCAAAAGTCGTGATATCCAGTGTATGGAATATGTCTATAATTAAATAAATCTCAGATTTGGGTGATATGGAATAGGTCTGCCCACTCAAAATTCGTCATATCCAGTCTATGTAACAGGTCTGTACTTAAATAAATCTCATATCTGGGTGGTATGGAACAGGTCTGTACACTCAAAATTCGTCATATCTAGTATATGGAATAAGTCTGTGCCTAAATAAATCTCACATCTGGGTGGTATGGAACAGGTCTGTCCAGTCAAAATTCGTCATATCCAGTGTATGGATTAGGTCTGTACTTAAATAAATCTCACATTTGGGTGGTATGGAACAGGTCTGTCCAGTCAAAATTCGTCACATCCAGTGTATGGACTAGGTCTGTACCTAAATAAATCTCAGATCTGGGTGATATGCAACGGGTCTGTCCAGTCAAAAATCGTCTCATCCAGTATATGGAATAAGTCTGTGCCTAAATAAATCTCACATCTGGGTGGTATGCAACAGGTCTGTCCAGTCAAAATTCGTCATATCCAGTGTATGGATTAGGTCTGTACCTAAATAAATCTCACATCTGGGTGATATGCAACAGGTCTGTCCAGTCAAAAATCGTCTCATCCAGTATATGGAATAAGTCTGTGCTTAAATAAATCTCACATCTGGGTGGTATGGAACAGGTCTGTCCAGTCAAAATTCGTCATATCCAGTGTATGGATTAGGTCTGTACTTAAATAAATCTCACATTTGGGTGGTATGGAACAGGTCTGTCCAGTCAAAATTCGTCATATCCAGTATATGGATTAGGTCTGTACTTAAATAAATCTCACATTTGGGTGGTATGGAACAGGTCTGTCCAGTCAAAATTCGTCATATCCAGTGTATGGATTAGGTCTGTACTTAAATAAATCTCACATTTGGGTGGTATGGAACAGGTCTGTCCAGTCAAAATTCGTCACATCCAGTGTATGGATTAGGTCTGTACCTAAATAAATCTCAGATCTGGGTGATATGCAACAGGTCTGTCCAGTAAAAAATCGTCATATCCAGTATATGGAATAAGTCTGTGCCTAAATAAATCTCATATCTGGGTGGTATGCAACAGGTCTGTCCAGTCAAAATGCGTCTCATCCAGTCTATGGAATAAGTCTGTGCCTAAATAAATCTCACATCTGGGTGGTATGTAATAGGTCTGTCCAGTCAAAATTCGTCTTATCCAGTATATGGAATAAGTCTGTGCCTAAATAAATCTCACATCTGGGTGGTATGTAATAGGTCTGTCCACTCAAAATTCGTCATATCCAGTATATGGAATAAGTCTGTGCCTAAATAAATCTCACATCTGAGTGGTATGTAATAGGTCTGTCCAGTCAAAATTCGTCATATCCAGTATATGGAATAAGTCTGTGCCTAATTAAATCTCACATCTGGGTGGTATGGAACAGGTCTGTCCAGTCAAAATTCGTCATATCCAGTGTATGGATTAGGTCTGTACTTAAATAAATCTCACATTTGGGTGGTATGGAACAGGTCTGTCCAGTCAAAATTCGTCACATCCAGTGTATGGACTAGGTCTGTACCTAAATACATCTCAGATCTGGGTGATATGCAACAGGTCTGTCCAGTCAAAAATCGTCATATCCAGTATATGGAATAAGTCTGTGCCTAAATAAATCTCATATCTGGGTGGTATGCAACAGGTCTGTCCAGTCAAAATGCGTCTCATCCAGTCTATGGAATAAGTCTGTGCCTAAATAAATCTCACATCTGGGTGGTATGTAATAGGTCTGTCCAGTCAAAATTCGTCATATACAGTGTATGGATTACGTCTGTACCTAAATAAATCTCAGATCTGGCTGATATGTAACAGGTCTGTCCAGTCAAAATTCCTCATATCCAGGGTATGGATTAGGTCTGTACCTGAATAAATCTAACATCTAGGTGATATGTAACAGGTCTGTCCAGTCAAAATTCGTCATATCCAGTGTATGGAATAGCTCTGTACCTCAATAAATCTCACATCTGGGTGATATGTAACAGGTCTGTCCAGTCAAAATTCGTCATATCCAGTGTATGGAATAAGTCTGTGCCTAAATAAATCTCACATCTGGGTGATATGCAACAGGTCTGCCCAGTCAAAATTCGTCTCATCCAGTATATGGAATAAGTCTGTGCCTAAATAAATCTCACATCTGGGTGGTATGTAATAGGTCTGTCCAGTCAAAATTCTTCTTATCCAGTATATGGAATAAGTCTGTGCCTAAATAAATCTCACATCTGGGTGGTATGTAATAGGTCTGTCCAGTCAAAATTCGTCATATCCAGTGTATGGATTAGGTCTGTACCTAAATAAATCTGAGATCTGGGTGATATGCAACAGGTCTGTCCAGTCAAAATTCGTCATATCCAGTCTATGGAATAAGTCTGTGCCTAAATAAATCTCACATCTGGGTGGTATGTAATAGGTCTGTCCAGTCAAAATTCGTCTTATCCAGTATATGGAATAAGTCTGTGCCTAAATAAATCTCACATCTGGGTGGTATGTAATAGATCTGTCCAGTCAAAATTCGTCATATCCAGTATATGGAATAAGTCTGTGCCTAAATAAATCTCACATCTGGGTGGTATGTAGTAGGTCTGTCCACTCAAAATTCGTCATATACAGTGTATGGATTAGGTCTGTACCTAAATAAATCTCAGATCTGGCTGATATGTAACAGGTCTGTCCAGTCAAAATTCGTCATATCCAGTGTATGGAATAGCTCTGTACCTCAATAAATCTCACATCTGGGTGATATGTAACAGGTCTGTCCAGTCAAAATTCGTCATATCCAGTGTATGGAATAAGTCTGTGCCTAAATAAATCTCACATCTGGGTGGTATGTAATAGTTCTGTCCAGTCAAAATTCGTCTTATCCAGTATATGGAATAGCTGTGTACCTCAATAAATGTCACATCTGGGTGGTAGTTAACAGGTCTGTCCACTCAAAATTCGTTATATCCAGTATATGGATTTGGTGTATACCTAAATAAATCTCAGATATGGGTGGTATGGAACAAGTCTGTGCACTCAAACTTCGTCATATCCAGTTAAAGGATTAGGTCTGTACCTCAATAACTCCCTGATCTGAGTGATATGTAACAGGTCTGTCCAGTCAAAATTCGTCATATCCAGTGTATGCATTAGGTCTGTACTTAAATAAATCTCACATCTGGGTGGTATGTAAGGGGTCTGTACATTCAAAATTCGTCATATCCAGTGTATGCATTAGGTCTGTACTTAAATAAATCTCACATCTGGGTGGTATGTAAGAGGTCTGTACATTCAAAATTCGTCATATCCAGTATATGGATTGGGTCTGTACTTAAATAAATCTCACATCTGGGTGGTGTGTAACAGGTCTGTCTAGTCAAAATTCGTCATATCCAGTATATGGAGTAGCTCTGTACCTCAATAAATCTCAGAGCTGGGTGGTATGTAACAGGTCTGTCCAGTCAAAAATCGTCACATCCAGTATATGGATTGGGTCTGTACTAAAATAAATCTCACATCTGGGTGGTATGTAACAGGACTGTCCAGTCAAAATTCGTCATATCCAGTGTATGGAATAGTTCTGTACCTCAATAAATCTCAGATCTGGGTGGTATGTAACAGGTCTGTCCAGTCAAAATTCGTCATATCCAGTATATGGAATAGCTGTGTATCTCAATAAATGTCACATCTGGGTGGTATGTAACAGGTCTGTCCACTCAAAATTCGTCATATCCAGTATATGGATTAGTTCCGTACCTCAATAAATCTCAGAGCTGGGTGGTATGGAACAGGTCTGTCCAGTAAAAATTTGTCATATCCAATATATGGAATAGTTTTGTACCTCAATAAATCTCATATCTTGGTGGTATGTAACAGGTCTGTCCAGTCAAAATTCGTCATATCCAGTATATGGATTGGTTCTGCACTAAAATAAATCTCACATCTGGGTGGTATGTAAGAGGACTGTCCAGTCAAAATTCGTTATATCCAGTATATGGTATAGCTCTGTACCTCAATAAATCTCCCATCTAGGTTGTATGTAACAAGTCTGTCCAGTCAAAATTCGTCATATCCAGTATATGGATTTGGTCTGTACCTAAATAAATCTCACATCTGGCTGGTATGTAACAGGTCTGTCCAGTCAAAATTCGTCATATCCAGTATATGGAATAGCTCTGTACCTCAATAAATCTCACATCTGGGTGGTATGGAATAGGTTTCTACAGTCAAAAGTCGTCAAATCCAGTATATGGAATAGCTCTGTACCTCAATAAATCTCTGATCTGGGTGATATGCAACAGGTCTGTCCAGTTAAAATTCGTCATATCTAGTGTATGGAACAGCTCTGTACCTCAATAAATCTCAGATCTGGGTGATATGTAACCTGTCTGTCCAGTCAAAATTCGTCATAGCTATCATATCCCATATATTTCATTTCTCTAACTAGTGACATTACTTTTCGACATAATTATTTCTTGAAACCAAAGCCTAAAATTAAAGCTTTATTTTTTATTAATTGATTGTCACGATAAAGTCTTGCAAGGCTGAGGATTACAATACCTTAATTTTATATATATATTTAAAAAGTAATAGTTATATTGGTGTATATTTATTTTCATTATATATTTGGAAAAAAAATAATGTTTTAAGGGCGAATATTTTCATTGTAGACATTTATATTTCTGAGTGAAGTAATATTTATATAAATGGGTGAACGTTATCAAAGATAATATTTTATGATTTCCTTAGGTATGTCATTTTCTTTTTAATGCTAATACTGTTTTTATGTGGCAACAAATAAACTTCCTTGTTTGATTTGTGTTGGAGATCCCTTTTTTCAGAAAAAAGTAAGACATGTTCCAAAAATAGATAAAAATGTCAAGGATATCTAAATATAACATTCGTTTTGTTGCTATGTAAAAAATCAGCCAATGAGACTACAGTTCCATATTGAATTTAAGTTTTAGTAACTCCCAGAGACCCTCCCACAAATCTCTCGTTGCTTCCGTGTGTTTTGAATGGAATATGGCGCCCATATGACAGAGGTCTGTCCAAAGTAGAATTACCGATGGCCCGTTGTATAAGCGAGTTCACAGTTTCAGAGGTCTCGTTCTCGTTGTCGATCTCGTAGCGTAGGTCAAAGGTCAAGAGGTGTAGGAAGTAAATCTACGGATAAGAACTTGCGAAAGTAAATCATGTAAATACCTGTATTATGGGACATTTTTTATCAGAATTGTAAGTGGACATAAAAATATACATATAGATTTACAAAATAGGCATTTTATGTTTGGAAAAAATATTTTAAACTATGTTTTACAGCCTTCTTAGATGGGCGAAAATAGGGGATGTTTGAGGCTTAACAGTCTTTAAAATGCATATATTTTACAAACCAATTGCTCCCTTGTTAATGGACGGATTTAGATGAAATAAAATGTAAAATGCTGTCATCATTGCGGTTGGTGGAACTGCTCAATAGTTTGTTGAAAATATTTTCAAAAATATTATAAAATCTCACTACTGCAGGTCGTTTCTGCCTTTGCAGGAATAGACAAAAATATTTATTTTATATTTCTGTTATCATTTTAATAACATCATTCCTGGTTGTTTCTGAAAGAAATAGCCTGATAAAAGCATTAAACTACACTACTTTGTCACTTGAACCCCTTCACCAAAGGAATTACTTGTTTCTTGCCATGTTGTCAGTCCGCCGTCCCCACCGCCGAATATATAACAATATGTGAAACATATATGTGTAACAATATATACAGATTGACAGATTTTTGAGGTATTTTTTAAAATGTGCATAAAAATTCTTTTTCCATGCAGTTGTGTTTCATTCAGTTGTTACATACAAAGTATTTATTTCTGCAACAGTTGTCTTCAAGCATTTAATTATTTTATGTATTTTCAGGTAAATAATATGAGGCATAACATGAAGAACAATGATGGAAATGAAGATGCCAGATACATATACAATTGTGTCTTATCCTAAATTAACTTGAATGACTTTGCTGTCCCATAATGGATATTTTTTCAAGGCTGATTGACTGATAAACCTCATTACTGACCAGATAATGATAAATCGTTTAATGAAATCGAATGAAATTGGCTTTAGAAATTATTTAATGTAATAAGAGTTGTCTTTATATTTATAGTTATAATTTGCACAACCATTAGCTATGTAGTGGATTAAGTAATATTTTATGCACTTAAGTTCATGTTGTTTTAATAATATTAATATACTTTATAAAAAAAGAATATTAATGTAAAGAACTTGTGAAATAAACAACACAAATGGAGTGTGAATATGAATAAACAAATTATATGAAATCAAAGAAAAGACTTTTCACCCCCTGCATGGAGCAGCTCCATACAAACCTGGAGTAAACCCTACAAGCATAGTGAAGGTGGATGGTCCCCAGTCAAAACAATTTTGCAATTCCCAATTATTTGGGGGTTTTTTAACGTCACTTTCAACACTGTATACCTTAGGTCATATCACGATGAGTGTTTTTTTGGGCAGAGGTAACCAGCACATACAGTTGTGCAAGGTTGTGTACCATAAGCTACCAACCATTGGTAAGCAACCACCAATTTCCCCACATAGGGTCTGGAACATTTAGGGTCACCATAAAGTCATATTTACATTTTTATTCTGATACTGTGGTATATACACTAGGTATAATAGACCAAAATGAGCCACAGTGCGAGTTCTGGGATAAAAACCTCATTTTTAAAATTTAAGGTGGCCCTAACACTAGTGGCACTGGTATTGACACCTGCAACATTAATTCACTTCTTACTTAAGAATATATGGAAACTCTGAAAATTTGAAGAAAATCAATTTGCAACTTTTTCAGTTACGCTGTTCACTAACAGGCGGACAAACCCCAATGATTACATAACCTCAGCTGGTGGCTGTAATGATACTAATAAAACTGTGGGAGATACATGGCATGATTTTTTGATTAGTCGATCCTGTCTGACCTTGAGGCAAGAGTTAAAGGTTAGATGAACAAAAGCACTCAACCTCTGAGGTCGCTGGTTCGAAACTTCGAATCTCGGCCCGGTTGTTAGAAAGTTGGTAGTTACTTGCTGATGCCCGGTGGTTTACAGTGCAGAATATTGACCAACTAGTATGTACTGGTTCCTCCACCTGTAAACTACCTGTCACAATATGACCCTGGCTGTTGAACTTGACATAAAACAAAAAAATAAATCTAAATTTAAGGGTAGCAATAACTGAATCGTATCTGGGTAAATAAGAGCACTCGGAGCTTGCATACCTCTGCCTAGGTTCAATGTCACCTGTATTGCAATACTGAGTGCAATGACGAAAAAAAAAAATTTTTGAAATTTAATGGCAACCTTAAGATTAATGAAGGAGTACAGTTAAATCTATAACTGAGAAAAACTTGTCCAACAATTTACAAGGGCATTTGTAAGCCCTTAATAACAACAGTACTACAATCATATACTTTTTGCATATTTACAAAATTCTAGAAAATCAGGAAAATGCTCAGACATAAATGGCCTTAAATCAGTGAAAAGCTACAATTCTGACTTTTAGGTGGCCTTAATTTAAAATATATCTATTGGAAAATGCCAAAGTTATTCAGGATTTAATGGCCCTGGTATTTCAAAAAATGTATTAAAATCTGACATTTTCGCTTTTCAAAAAATTCTCAAAAATCAGTCGTTCAACCTACATCCATTAAACTTGTATCATTGGAAAGCTATGAAAACAACCTTTCTTCTGGTTTTTATTTCATGAAAATCCGTTCAGAAATGCCAAAGTTATTTAAGGTTTTACAACACCCTGTTGCAAAAAGAGTAAAAGGACCATTATATGCAATGAGCGATAATCGGTTATCAATGGTCAAAAGTTTCCTTTTACAAAATGACACAAGCAAAGTGATGTGCATTGCATTGGTTTAGTATATCATACAACGTTTTGTATTAAAATACTTTTCAAACAATCAATACTTTGTTTACATTAAAGAAAAATTTAAAACTGGTTTCTGTTATTCCAAGTTACTTCCTACACCTCTCGAACTTTGACCAGGAAACGATACGACCTGTTACCGCATGCGCACTTCGAAACTGTGAACTCGCTTATACCTTTGCACCACTTTACTGTATTAATACGCCAACAAGAATAGTTTTTTAAAAAAAGATTTTTTCCCTGCAGCAATCGTATGAAATAGTTTAAAAATTCATAAAATTGTCATTTTTTGCTTGATTTGGACAAGTAATACACCATTTTAAAGCTTACAACACACGGAAACTATCTAGAGCGGTAACACATCTCATTTAAATGGAGAAAGTTTTGAATTTTTTATAATATACATTAAAATCTCTGCTTACAACACTGAAATCTTTAACTGTATATGCAAGATAGTGAGGTATGTATAGAAACGATTAAATATTATCAATAATAATCAACTATGTGGAAATTATTATTGGAAACTGATTATCTGCTAAAATGTCTTTTGCAAATGATTTTTAGAGAGGACTTTAATGTTATAAATAGTTATCTTAAGTAAGTATGAAGATTTTATTTTTGTTCTGTAGGTGGGAGTTTAAGGTGACGTTAATGTAGGGATATTTAGCTATACAGGTTGTCTGTGGTACATTCATGTCATTGTATTTTTCATAATATTATTACTTCAATTTGATTTGGGGTTTAAGTCTAAAGTACATTATTAAATTATTTTAAATTATTTTTTTTTGTCTAAGTAACCAATAACACTACTTTTATAGAGTAAATAATAATTACAGCCCTCTCAACTACCTGTCACAATATAGCCAATAAGATAATATATATAACATAAAACACTGAATAAATAAATAAAATAGACATGTATATATTGTAAAAGTAACCATATTGCATTCCATCCACTGTTAAAGAAAACTAGCTATTTCAATTTTCTTTTGCAAGTAATTACTTCCTAAATCTGTTGATAATATTTTTATGGTTAAATCCAGATTTTTAGAATTATTTTAGAGCTATTTATGTTATGTATATTTGATAAATAAACATTTTTCTAAATTTACATTCATTGTAAATCAAAAATTGATTTACAAGAGTATTTATAGAAAGCAAAGATTTTTAACAGCATGAAAATGGACTATAATATTTATAACATGCAGTCAAGAAATCAATATAATTTTTGCTCGAAAAAGAGTTTAAGGTCATTTTACTATTTGTATGATAGTTTAAAATTAGCTACACCCTGATTTTAAATATACTATTGCATATAATTGAAGATATTGTCCTATAAGGCCACATTATGTAATTAAAATTCTGTTATAACTGGAAGTAAAAGTTAATGTAGGCCAATTAGATAAAGCATAATATTTTGGTTTGATAATGTAAATATTATTATTAATTATTTAAAAGAATGTGGCCTATTCTATAATTTTCAAAAACCAAAATTATTATGTTTTGTATTAAATAGTGATTATTTTTGAGTCACGTTGTTGCTATTCATATATATAGCTTCTTATGGCAATTTTCATGAAGCTTTTTCGTGTGTTTTATTTATTATTGCTGACGTTTCTGTATATGATGCTTCCCAGATAGCATGCTGACGTCGGGCCAACGTCGGGCCAACGTCGGCACATCCGTCGGCCCGACGATGGCTGCCGACGTCGGCCCAACGGCTTTTTGACCGGCGGCCCAACGTTGGCCCAACGTCGGCAAGCCACCGAAAAAAATTACTCATTGTATAGCATCAACCAATCAAATTGTCCACAAATAACTTTTTCAGTGTGAATTTATAATGAGAATGTTATTTTTATTTCTAAAATTATGAAAAAGTTGGCTAAAATTTGTGGGCTCACTGAAATATGATTTTTAGATATACCATTATAAATAATTTTTTACTAAGTTTCACAAAATCCCCTATTATTGCCCACCACCATCTTGAATAAAAATCCACCGTCGGCCCAACGTCGGCCCAACGTCGGCAAAATGTATAGACATATAACCAGAGTTGGGGTTGGCAGGCAGCCGTCGGCCCAACGTCGGCCCAACGTCGGCAAAATCTGCCGACCTTGCGACCAACAGCCAACGTCGGTCCGACGGCGGCATGCTATCTGGGTTATAGTTATATATATTATACATGTAATTTCAATGCCTTAAAAATAAATAAATAAAACTAAATAAATAATAAAATAATATTGGTAACTTTTAAAATCATATAAAGCATTTGTTAAATGTATGCATGAATAGGTATATATAGAATTGAAATCAATCATTATTATTGTTGTTAAATCGACTTTAATGTTATTTTATTTATTTATTTTTTATTATTTTTATGTACTCTCACGCATTATCAATGTTTTTGCAGCTTTGTAACAAATAGGGACAAATATATGTAACTTTCCATTCATAAAATTTATTTTACTTTGAAAAATTATTTGTGACAATCTTCAAAGCAATTATACAGGTCTAATAGCTTGAAATATCCACGGATCACAATATTTAAAATTCGTAGAATAATTACTGGTTTATAAACTCAATTTTCGCCCACCTAAGAAGACTGAAAACTATATTTAAGATGATAGTTTCATGGTGAAAAATTATCCATTTAGAATCTACCAAAAGCACCCACTTCGTTGTGTCGTCTATTATCGACGGTCGTCCATTATCGACGGCCGCGCATTAATATAGGAATATAGCATGAAAAAGCCGTCTAAACGCAGAATTTTAGACGGGTTGGCATGGTATAAGCACGAAGGCGAAGCCTGAGTGCTTAGATAATGCCAACCCGTCTAAAATTCTGCGTTTAGACGGCTTTTGAATGCTATATTCCTATTCTAACATGACTGTTAAAATAAAATATCTTAAATACTTGTAACATTACAAAATTATCCAATTATCGCCGCCATGTTAACAGCCGTTATGTTGATGCTGAATTTTAGACGGCTTAGAAATCGCTCTCGACCAATCAGAATGACGGACACATCCGTGTCATGTTAGAATGTAGAAATAATCCATGAGTGATCATGGTTTGTGTTCGGCATTTAACCATGGTACTTCCGGTAATAATTTTACAAAGCCGAAGGCTGAGTAAAATTATCCGGAAGGACCATGGTTAAATGCCGAACACAAACCATGAGCACGAATGGATTATTACTATTCTAACATGACATATAAAATTATTTAACAGACTTCTTTTCATTAATTTTTGATTTTTACAAGGAATAAATTATTTTACCTAGGTTTGTTTACAATGTTGTGACCTTAGCAACCGGCTGTTCCATCCATTGTACCCTACAATTGCAGATTTACAATATTTTGATACAGGAATATTTTATATAAATATACGTAATATATAGTATTTAAAATTCAATAACTATTTCATATTCAATGAAATATAAATAAAAACAACATAACAAATTTACTTCTAAAACCCAACCAAAATACGTAGGGCGAATGGAAGGGCAGTGCGATTGTTGCGAGATAATTGTGTGCGCATAGAACTCAAAACTCGTTTCTGCGCAGGTCGTCATGTTAGAATACATAATAGTTCTATGCACGTGCTTTTCATCTTAGTAAAAATCAAATAAAATAACAGTATTAACCTTTATTTAAAATATATTGTATGGCTGTTAATACAAATATTGTTTTGAATCTGATGAAACAATGTTTCTTAATGCATGATGCATTAAAATCCCGATTTTGTTAAGTGAAATAATAGATCAGTTTTTAAAAGCAAAATAAAATATGGTTGTCATTGGCAACACTCATGAATTTCCGTGAAATATGCAAATTTTATCCTAATAAAGTACAGTTATTTGATATTTTGTAAAAGGCAAATAGATTTATAATTTTTATTTTACAATATAAAACACTATATATTTTATCAAATTAACCCTTTTGTAATCTATTGTCACGGACAGAATGCATTTGTTCAGCAGCCAAGAAAAGAAAAACATACCATAAAATAATTTGACTTTTGGAGGTTATAAAATAAATTAAATATGCCCATGATCATTAACATAAAATCACGTGTTTTAATTGACACAAAATGGAAGAAACTGCCTTTAAACCCCACTTTTTAAAATTAATGATACAATTGTCTATGAAAAAAAAAATTATGTGCACTCCTTCAAAAAAGAAGGTTATTTACAATTTTATGATGTAATTGCAACAATCATTCAGTTTAATTATCAAATAATCAATTTTAAGAGGTCAAAGAAAAAAATACAAACTTTGGAATATAGTTTGAATACTTTTATTATTGATTTTATTTTACCGTCGATAACAGACAACCATTTCTAAAATTAGAACACTGTAGGGCCAGAAACTCAAACAAATAAAAAAAACTTAAAATAATTTAAAAAATTGACCTATCATATTTGTACTTGTGAAATAAACAATATATTTTTAAATTTTAAGTTTAAAATCTGGTAGGGATTGATTAAAGAAACAAAAATGAATTAAAATCCGTATGACCGTCGAAAACCGGCAACGCAAGGATACTACTATGTTGAAGATATATCTGTATATTTGTAAGAAAAATTAAGAAAGGCATGTGTCATGCCAGAAAATATATATCATTCTAACATGACACGGCTGTGTCCGCGATTCTGATTGGCTAAGACGCGAAAAGTTGCTCTGTAAAACCCCGCATAACATCCCTAGTTCTATTTTATCGCTCACAATGCCGCTCCGCAAAAAGTAAACTTCAAGTAACAGCTTGGATTTTTGTTATTAAATAAACAAATAATGGTAAATACGACATTTATGGATTCTTACATTTGAAAATAGAATATACTGATATGAATGTACAAAATTTTAAGGAGGTTTAACAAAGAAAGGGTTATTTTATTTGTGGCTCTTCCAATATTTCAACTGCACCATTTGATAAATAATCTTTATAGAATATTCGTATATTTTTGTACAAAATAGCTTCAAAACTAATTTTTATGAGATAATTTTAAAATGTCATGTTAGAATAGAAATAGACAACTCCGAGCTCGGTGTTATAGGAGATTTTACAACGATTAGCGCATTAGAATCACTCAGGCTTCGCCTTCGTGATCCTAATATCGCTAATCGTTGTAAAATCTCCTATAACACCTCGCTCGTCGTTGTCTATTTCTATATTTAACATTTTTCACCATACGGAAATCACTTCCTAGTTGAAAAGTAGTTCTTTGTTTATTCCCAGCATTCCTCGCGGTTTCTGTGAGGAAAAGCAATCCCGCGTGAGGATGGCTCCGTCGTTTTAGCTGTTGAGAAAACATACAAACGTGTTTTAGATAGGGTTAGGTCTTGTAAAGCATTTTACATAAATTTCCTCTGTGGCTTGTTTATATGTGTATTGTCAACGTGAAGCTTCAAATCTCAAATATATTTATGTAGGGATTGATTTCGGTTACGTGTTGTTATATGAGAAATAAGAGTTGTGTTTGACAAGACGGTCCGGTGGTGTAGTGGTTATCACATCTGCTTTACACGCAGAAGGCCGCGAGTTCGATCCTCGCCCGGACCTCTT
Organism: Sabellastarte sp. h YS-2021; assembly: GCA_964017235.1. Lineage (NCBI taxonomy): Eukaryota > Metazoa > Annelida > Polychaeta > Sabellida > Sabellidae > Sabellastarte > Sabellastarte sp. h YS-2021. The sequence continues at coordinate 138,082,215 of OZ024928.1, forward strand.
TTTTTTGTTTTCGCTTGATAATTTTTTTTTCTTCCAATTATATACTTTTGATGGCATTACTTACTACAGGAACACACAGGACCCCACCGCTACTGTGTTTATCTCCCGCCAGGAACTGAGCATACTTGGGGATAGTCAAACCATGAAAACATTTTGCCTTTTCAATATATGACTACACCACAGTCACTAGGGACCGTTGTGCATCGGCGATAGTGGAGAAACTCCCCCATGTACTGCTACCCTGCATAAATTGGCCACAGGCATAAGTTGGCCGCGGCTCGTCTTCAGACTCCAGGAAGACAAATAGGTTATTGTACACCACTGAAAACTGTTGCATATAATAAGTTTAACAATAGATCTAATTATGATTTCAGAGTGTAGTAGACCACACATGTATTTTAAAGCCCTAGCTGTGAAGGTGTGGTGAGGGCGGCCAACTTATGCAGGGTAGCAGTACTATATATGTTGGGCGCCAACTCCCGGCAGGGAACAACCCGAGTTGTTCCTTGCGCCAACTGGCGGGGCGAGTTGTGGCAAACATCTCGAGATATGCGCGCCATCTTGAGTTGTGGATGCACCAAGTTAATCCACTATAATGTCCAGTACTGGTCAGTGACCACATGACTTCTGATTGGTCAAATGTGGCTTCTACCTTAAGATGACGGCTGTACCAACTTAATCCTCAATTGTAATTGGCTGATTAGTTAAGTTTATATACAGGATAAGTTTATATATTATAAATGAAATAAAGCTTTATCCATTTATATAGAAAAACTGTAACAAAGGAAAACATATAATGTCTTTTCAACCAGTCAGTATCTGTAAACTGATGTTAATTTTCAGTGTGGTGTCTCTTATTTATCTGTACCATTCCTGTACTTATTCAAGGTAACATATATTCCCCATGAGAGGACAGGGTATCTTTATGCAGGTGTTCCACTGGAGCCGACCCTGTAACTGACCCTACGACTCTAGGGTCGGTTGCAAAAGTCGTAGAATCATGAGAAAAAGCATGCAAAAATGCTGAGTTGGTTATGAAATCCCCAACAGGACGGTATAGTTACAGACAGGCAGTAATGACCTTCCCGACAAAACATAGGGTCAGGAACGTTTTTTGCACAGCCAGTCGTAGAACTACTATGACAAGCCCTAAACCCCTAACAGACAAGCCGGATCACAAACAGACAAGCCGCAAAGACAGACAAGCCGGGAACATGTTCCCGACCCTTCCCGACAGGACTGATTGTTTTTGAGGGCCAGTATCTATATGGTCGGGATCCATAATCGGGATCTATATCACACTATATAAACCCCCCTCCCCTGTGATGTGCCATTCATTTCACGCTTCAAAGATGACAGGAACACATCAAGAGCAACTGATAGATCACTTTTTTATTGAGTTGAATTTATTTTTATATGTTGTGATTTCAGCAGACAGAAGACAGCAGAACTCAGCACCTGCCCAGCCAGCATCACCATCCCCACTACCCAGAAGGAGAAGGAAGCCACAGAATCCATGGGTCCTACCCTGGATACTGCAGAGAGAGGAGAGAGGTTGCTACAGAACACTCTTGGACGAGTTAATCACTACTCACATACTAGGCTACAGAAATTTCACCAGGATGGAGCCTGCATTTTTTTTATTTGATTGAAGAAAGAATCGCCCCCCACCTCAGGAAGTCCATCACCAACTTCAGGAAGCCACTGGAAGTCGGGCTGAAACTGGCAGTTACTTTGAGACACTTATCCACAGGGAAAAGCTACACGTCACTGCAATACCACAGCATGGTTGGGAGAACTACCATCTGCAAATTTGTCCCCCCAGGTCTGCAAAGCCATTTTGAAAGAATTTCAACAAGAGTATCTGGTGTGTCCCACTGATCCTGAAGACTGGAAGAAAATTGAAGAAACCGATGGAATGTCCGCCATACAGTCGGTGCACTAGATGGATTATTTATTTGGGGTTTTACATCGGTTTCAACACTGTGCAGGTCATATCATGACGGGTAGTTGGAAGGGCAGAGGAAACCAGTACATACAGTTGGTCAAGGTTCTGTAAACTGCCGACCAACAGCAAGCAATTACCAGCTTTCCCACTTGAGGCCGTGCCGGGAACCGAACCCCGGCCTCAGAGGTGGGCGGCTAGAGTGTTACCACTCTGCCACCATGGTCCCTGCACTAGATGGAAAACACATTCCTCTAAAGAAGCCCAAGAAGGGGGTAGCAGACAGACCACCCACTCCAGCTGACATACAACCACCGCAGGGGGACCAGGGGGAGCAGAGACATCATGAGAACTTAAGAAACCCATCGAGGGAGGCCAAACATCAACAAGACCTACTGAAAGACTACTTCAATCACGTGGGGCACTGGCTGGGCAGGAGGACAGAGTTTAAGAAGACTGAGGGGGAGAACATGCTGTCATAAATCAGTTCTTTTCAGGACTACCCAAATAATCCTGAAGTGTCGCCTCAAAAAAATAACCCCAACTTTCCAACAATTTAATTCAAATTCAGTTTCAGCAAAAACATTTCCCATCACAAACACAAATCCACCCCAAACTCAGTTCCCAGAAATATATTTCAGCACTAAACCCAGGTCCTCAATTTACAAATCCATCCCAAACTCAGTTTACAAAAATAAATTTCAGCACTAAACCCAGATCCTCAATTTACAAAGTTGAAATCCCACCCCAACATGACATGGCTTAATTCTCAGAAAAAAATAACTTACAAAATAAGGGGGTGTGGATGTGGCAGTTCATTTCAAATTGGTTTTTGGGAGGGACGTGGGTTTGAGTCTGCATCTTGAATTTGGGGGACTTGGGTTTGAGTCTGGATTTTGTTTTTTGGGGGTGGGGAGTGTTTATTTAAAATTGGGTTTTGTTTGTGGGGTGTGGTTGGTTTTACTTTGATTTATTTTCTTTTACTTTGAGTTTCTTTTTTTGTTTTGTGGTGGAACTTTATTAATATTTGTTTAACATTCACTCATTCATTCACACAATTTTTTTTCATGTACTGTGGGGAGGTGTAAGTGTTAGTGTGCTTTTTCTGGGCATAGATGTGTAGCTTGTTTATTGTTTTTGGAAGATTCGGGTGGCCCTTAAAAGGGCTGGGTTTGGTGCGACTTGTACTGGCTAATCTGCTGATTTGGGTTGAGTCTGACTCTGCTGGCTGGACTGGCTGGGAAGTCTTGACTGTTCATGATGAATGGAAGATGGCACTGGTGACGGTGCTGGTTGAAATTGAGAGGGTGAAAATGGCTGTGGTGTGTCGATCTGTTGATACTGAAGCACACTGGGAATAGCTCCAAAGAGGCTGGATAATCCAGAAGTGTTGTGCTGACTTCCCTCCTGATGTGAAGGTGCAACTGAAAACTGAAGGCGGGTTGAAAATCATCTGTCTGAAAGTCCCAGGCTGTTGGTCATCAACAACTATGTAAGAAGTTGGCTGTGCTGACGCTGATATAAAGGCCTCGATGGTTGCTGTACTTTGGCAATCACTGTAACAGACTGTCCTGTGGTAGTCTGTTGAGGCTGCACAACTGGAATGGAGACTGCTTGAGTTTCCGGTATGGTGACTATGCATTCACGTCCTGCTGTGGCCTGGCTTCTGGAAGTTGATATATGGTCGGAGTTGCTTCTAGGGCGCATTTTCTGCGGGATCGCGCATGAATTCACCTACAAACGCAGATTTTCTTGGAGTCTGCGATGACCAAATTATATGAGGATGCATAGCACACACGTCGATGTGGGAAATATATGAAGTGAAAAGACGAGAGATCTAGAAAATCGAAACACTGCATGGATAGAGAATTTGTCGAGGTTTTGATTTTTCCGTCGAAACGTTGATGATGCGGTTAAAGAACTCAAATATATTATGCTACAGACAGTATTTAGACATATTATATCCCAAAACATGATATTAAGCTTAAAATGGATATGGTTATATATGAAAAATGGCGCCAAGAAAAACAAAACTGACAGTAAACTGGTTTGTTACCACAACAGGAGAGTCAAGCCAGTGCTGACCCTACGTATCTGTGGGGTTTCCCAACAATGTATGTGTAGCAAAATATTTTACTTGAAGATCAAAATTCACGGACAACTCATTAATATTAAAGAGGTCACAAATTTTCATAATGGTTTCTTAACAATATTTTCTGCTTTAAGATCAAATACTAGATGGACCACAGAGTTCATGAATATTCATATATGGGTAGAAAATATTGACAATTTCATGGGATTTTTTAACAATATTTTACTTTAAGAACTTATGGACTACTCATTAATATTCATGAGGTTCGGTATTCTGTGGGGTTTTCCAACATATTCGTACGAATTGATGGTGTAATGACTGAATTTGTGATTCTTTGACTTTAGACGAAAACTTAAAACCACAATGCTGTGAAATTGGTGACATTTTTTAAAAATTCTATCAATATAGGCTTGAAGTTTATTTTAATTTGGCAAGACAATCACCTTACATTTACTTTTGTACATAACTGTATATAGTGGCATTCTACCAGTGAACGCCAGCCTACCAGTGAACCCCCACCTTATATTTCTTCAATACAATAGAGGTCAAGGACAAATTCTGTATGTAAACTAAATGACTGTTCACTGCCATAAAATGACTGATAATCGATGTAATTTGTCAAAATACATAGCTTTAAAGCTAATATTATCGGACGTACAACTGCTAATTATACCATATCTATCAATTAGTATTCTGGTACAGTTACATTGTAATCAAAGCCTGTTAATAGAATTTAAAATATTATTTATTTAATTTGAAAGTATTAGCTAAAAGGTGGGTGTTCAATGGTAGATATATAACCACTACGTATTGGGTAGCCAAGTGGCCTTGACCACTAATTAATAGAAGTCCACTGTTAAAAATGTCTAAACAACTGAAAAAGGATTTTTCGTTAGTTTAAACTTTATCATAAAGTCGCCACACAGAATTTTTAGCCCCTCCCCCCACATTTTATGCAGTGGTGGGGGATCGCCCCCACTTTTTGAAATTCCTAGAATCAACACTGTAATAGTGGATGGCCTCTCCAGGAGGAACCAGATCCAATCAACAAAATGGTCCCTTTCTCCACAAATCTTCAAACAAATTTCCAAACTTTGGGAGAGTCCCCAAGTGGACTTATTTGTAACCAGCCTGAACATGAAACTCCCTCTCTACATCTCTCCCAGTCCAGACCCTCAGGCTTGGGCTGTAGATGCCCTAAACATTCTATGGGAAAACCTAGTTACGTATGCTTTTCCTTGAACAGCCCTGCTGCCCAAGGTTGTACAAAAACTCCAATCTCAAATCTGTAGGATAATGCTCATCACCCCGGGCTGGCCGACAAAACCATGGTTTTGGGACCTAGATGTCTCTGGACATACCAAGACAACCACCACCCATTCCCATTTCTGCCAACCCAGCTTCCCTCAATCTCCACATGTGGTATCTAGGAGTTCAACTCTCCAAGAACGTGGATTCACTGCAGAGGTGGCAGAAAGAATTGCTGCTCCTCAAACGAGCCATTTACTCCTCAAAATGGATGGTCTTCCAAAAATGGCGCACAAAGGAACAGGTGGACTTCAGGAATCCATCTATAAGTGACATCTGCAACTTCTGGTACCTTTTCAATGTTCTGAACTGATGCCCTTCCACTGTCAAGGGTTATATAGAACATCTATCGCAGATACCATAGGTAATACTAGACTTAGCATCAGCAACAATGTGGACATTGCCAGACTCATTGCCAGTTTCTATAGGGACAAACCTAAGCGCTCCAGCAAAATCCCAAAATGGAATTTATCTGTCGTCTTACACAGACTATTACAGCCTCCTTTTGAACCACAGGATGAAGCTGATCTAAAATTCCTCACTTGGAAAGTTGTTTTCCTCCTAGCTCTAGCTTCAGGAAAGAGGCGCAGTGAAATCCACGTCTGGACTCTTATTCCTGGGCGATTGGGAACTGGTCCAAACTGGTCTAGTACCCTCTCTTCATTCATTGCCAAAAATCAGTTGGCAAAAGACGGACCGCAATCGATTTCTCCAGTGGTAATTCCAGCCTTGAAGTACAATCAAGACTCCCAGGACACAGATATTCTTCTCTGCCCAGTCAGAGCCCTAGGGTGTTATCAGGACAGCCATATATTCAAGAGGGGGTAGACAGTTGTTGTTTATCATCTTTAAACCAGGCCATACTAAGGATATTCAGTGTTCCGCTATCTCGTCTGGGATTAAAAGCACCATAAAATTCTGTTACTCCAAGGTAGACTATGCAGACATAGACCTATTAGGGGTAAAAGTCCATGACGGCAGAGCTTTTGCAGCTTCCAAGGCCTTTTACAGAGGAGTCCCAGTGGATCAGATCATGCAAGCCTGCCATTTGAAATCACAGAACACCTTCACCAGGTTCTACCTTAAGGACCTAGCCAGATAAGACCAGACAGAAGGCTCCTACCATCTGGGCGCCTTCATTGCAGCACAGCAGGTGATGCCTCCTTCCAGACCAGCTCCAGGGACAAAAGAAGGGGGGCACGAAACCAGGAACCATGTAGATGGGTCATGTCAGAACCCTCTCGCACCATAGAACAGACCTGCTTTAGGTAACTAATTTAGTTGATATTTCTTTCTTTTCTTACCTGCTGTATCATAATCCCTTCTTACTTCTAAGTTTCCAGGAGTAATTTGGTTTTCCAATTTTCTTGAGAATTTAACTTAAGTTATACTTTTTCTGTATCTCTTAATCTTATTTTCTTAAGAATTTTCTTACGTCGTATCAGTGTTTCTTTACAACCTTTACTTTGTGCACTCTGTTTTTCAGATTTTGCTGCTTGGGGTGCCTACACTGGCGGTGCCAAACCAAGACGGTGCTTTCTCCCCTTAGTACCTCACCTCAACCACAGGAGAAACTGGAGAACTCCCCTTGGTCTTATGAACTCTGGTCACCTGGACTACATCGAGTCCTCCTTCCTCCACCCTGGTCTCCGAATGCTCACCTAGATGGTTGCTGTCTTTGCCAGAATGACATTCTTTTTATGCCAGTGCCAGCCCACCCAGCCACCCTAATGTGCTGGGATTCAGCATATTGTTACAATAGGTAGGAGTATTGTAGCGTAATAAAATTAGAAATTTTGTTTTAAATGTAGCTTTTATAAGCTACAATCAGAGTTGGGACAAATACAGAGAAGAGGTTGCAAATACAAATACATTTATTTTTACAACAGCAAATACAAATACAGCTGTGATTTCAAATTGCAAATACAAATACACACAGGTCAAATACAAATACAAATACACTTGTTGAAAAAGAAGTTTAATTGCCCTTGAGTCTCTCATTAGAGCCATATTACACTGAATTATGGCTTGGAAATCAGGTTTTTGTGGATCCCAGGATGATGTCTCTGCAATAAGAAAATGTATGATCAGAAAATGGCAAATAATGAAAAGTAACATTTAAAACAGGGTTGCTGTTGAAAGCCAGAGGATCCTAAAAATTCCCTCATAAAAGCACCACTATTTAAAACCCCACCATTTTTGGCATACCCATTAAAATGCCATCCTATATATAATCCCTTTTATATACTATATATAATGTTTTTAAGAACTCATTCAGTGTTACTTCATAACTGTCAATATTTCAAAATTTATTGTGACATTATTTCCATTTTAAGTTTGGGCATTTAGAATTCAATATGACTTTAAGGGACAATTGGAAGCAATAGAGATGCCACTACAATCTTACTTAGAACAGAGTAAACAGAGATTGGATTAAGAATGTGTAGTGCCTTAAAGTTGAAAATTCTCTGGCATGACATGTTTTTGGAGTGGTGTCTTTTCCTTTAGAAAACATTAAACTGTATAATAATGAACCCCAACACAAACTCAACACTATTGTGTAAATTAATCCCCTAATATGACACCACCAGACAGTGGGGGCAGGACATGGTTTATTATTATTCTTGTACCCATTTTCTTGACTTGACTATTGATGTAAACAATCCCTCAACCAGCACTTTCATTGTCTTTAAATACAATAGGGCATGCCTTTACTAATTAGGCCCAATGGTTGTGTCACTCATTTATTCAAGTGTGTTTTTATCATATATGCAAGTCTTTAAAAGAAAATCAGGCTCTAGAATTATTAAAAATGTTCTAAAGTTACTACATTCTCAATATTACCACTATAGAAGTCCCCATTAAATCTGTCCTTATGTATGAAATATCAAATTGTCCCTTTACATGCAAAGAAAGTAAAATACCATCTATGATATAGTTTATTGAACTGATTAAATTCCCTTCAATTTTAATATATCAGATAAGTATAAATTTACCTTCATGTGCACCAAAAGGTTTGAAGTCCCCTTTGTTGATCCTATCACACTTTTATGACGATGTTTACATTCCACTTTGGAACTAGTATCATTCTCTGGTTGCTTTGGTCCAAAATGTTCAAAAACTTGAGATTTTCCATACATTGCCATTGTAACAAAGTAATGAAACTGAATAATTTGGTAGGTTGACAGCTCCATTTTATAGACAAACCAAGGAATGAATTGCATTTTAGATTTACTTTGAAGCACAAAGGTAACTGCATCACCAGATTAAAGACCATAAGATTATTTTCCACAGTTAAGTGGACAATTGAGTAGGTTCTGTCCTGAGTACAGAAGAAAGACAGTTAGATCTGTCATCTGTGCTCTGGTATCTGTTAAACTTGAAGGGAAGGGAAAAAGTGCAATTGGTTGCAAAGCAGAATCCTTTTATCTCAATAAATAGGTTATCACAAAGGGTAAACAAGAAACAAAGGGTCAAAATATATTCAATACATCAAAAGAGATAAAAGAGTATTTGAAAATATAACTGTGAAACATACAAGGGCTGACAGATTTTTAAAAATATAACCAGAATCACTAAATAAACCCTTTAGAGAAAAATTAATAGACAATTGTAAACCTGATTTCCTCCAAAAATTAGAAATTGTCCCTAAAGTGCAATACAAACTCCCAAAATTTATTTATAAATAGAATCCTGTAGCTTCAATTCAGTTTTATTGGAATCCAATTCTATTTTATTGAGACAGAATAAGTACCAACTACCTTTGTCAAATTTAAGGTCTGAAAAAAAGAACATTTTTAGCACTGACCTGTATTTGATCAAATACAACCAAATACAGTGATCAAATACAAATATGTATATTTTTAAAACCTCAAATACAAATACAAATACAGGATTATTGGTGTATTTAAATACAAATACAAAAACGTATTTGTTTCCAACCCTGGTAACAATAGAACAGGCCCTCCCTGGTCCTCCCCGCTTGTCAGACATTCCATTGGCTTGAGGGGTTTGGTTCCAACAAAAACATTGAGGAAGAGCTCTATTGAGCATCTGATAGGTTACCTGCATAGGCGTAGGAACTGGGGGGGCAGCGGGGGTAGCCACCCACCCCCCCAACCTTATGATATCATTTCACCCCCCCAACTTTTTGCAAAAGAACTAAACTCCAGTTTTGAAGTTTATGTAAATTTAACCTGTCATGGGATTTGTAAAATTCTGTGAAACGTTTCACTTATGCAGACCAAATTCATACATATAGTAATATTCTACATTTCATTTACTATGTTACTAATTTAAAAAAGAACCTAGACATGTAGTTTCAAATTCACACAGAGCAATTGCTTAGCACAGCAATTTGTCAGCTGATAAGATTTTTCCCAGAAAAATATCCTCTTTCTTTACTGTGTGTTTATTGGACCTGGCCAGTCCAACGATTATACATGCCCCTCAGATTGGGGATTAACCTTGCTAAAAATAGATCTTGTATCAGCTCAGCACTTGAAGGAAAGGTCACAGGTTCTGGAAACAGTCAAGATATTAGAAATACCTTTCAAATGCAGAGGTGACTATATGTATTTCTATACCCATACAAGTTCAGGAAAACTTAGGATTGATGTCATCACAAAGATTTCCTTTGGTAAAGGAACTTTAAAATATTTTAATTGGACCATTTGAATATTACCTATATGCAATACATTCAGTAAAATTAACCAAAATTGTTGGTGTTGCGTTGCGTCGGTGCAATCTGGTTCCTCGCCCCACCAACCAAAAATTGCTTCCTACGCTCCTGTATCTAGGTCATGTGGTCAAGCCAGCAGGTCCCTGCATACCCACACCGGCACTATATCACCGGCATTCCCCATGACCAGTGTTCCGGATGGCCCCGGCTATCTGTATTTCACGGGTCTTAAGTTTTCAACTTTTACTCCGGAAAGCATATTGTTACAATAGGTAGGTAATGTAGCATATAAAAGCTACATTTAAAATAAAATTTCCAATTTTGTGCATATCTGATGAAGCTAGCTGTAATATTTCAGTTTTAGAACATATTAATGATTTCAGCTATATATGCCTGCCATTTTTTTTTTTTTTTTTTTTTTAAAGGTCATAGGAAACATTTTTCACAAAAATTAATGAAGTTAACTTAATTCAGTAGACAAACAACCTATAAGAATGAAAATGTGGTTTATTTTAAGAAATATATGGTACAAGATCTCGGATAGCCGCAGGCATCCGGCCAACGGCTAAGAAAAATTGACATTTATAGTATGGATTCTTTTACAGGTTCTCATGTAGACCTTGAGGGTGTTGCTGAACAATTATTTGCATCCCCACCACATCCCCAACCCCTGCGTTTCGAGTCACTGTCTCTCACAACTCCAGCCAAATCTGTCCCATGTACCCCAGGTACTGCCTTACAGCAGAAAATCTAAACTTGAAAAATCCCTGGGTTCTCACTTTAACATCCAATTATAACAACAAATGGGTGTATTCCAGGCTTCTATGCTTGAGGCAATGAAGTCTCTCCAAGATGAATTCCAGTCTCTCAAAGAGACGTCTAAAGAGGAGGTGGATCAGACCTCCTCTTCTGCCTCTAAGCCTGGTGCTAGTAAACAGCCCGAGAACCTGGACCCAACCCCTCAGAGGTAAACAATCCATTCAGGACTCTGACCCAAGACATCATCTCAGAGATAAACTATATATGCATGGATCTGACCCGAGACACGTCTCGGATGAACATTTAGGTAAGTCGGAGGAACCCTCTTGGGTAGTCTTGGCTAGACCCAAAAACATGCGGATAAAAGAAAACACAAGGTGAGGTCCAGATACCCATCTTCATCTTCAGGGGAAGATCAGTCCCCTGTACACAAACATAGGTCTTCCAAGCCCTCTAGGGCCCTTTTTGATCAAGACCAACCTCAACACGACCCAGATCCTCTTTTCTATAGGGAAGTAGCCATGGTTGACCTCACAATTTGCTGAGGAAGTGGAAATCTTTAGGCGTATTCTCAATCTCCCTGACCCCAGGGAAACTATGCCCAGGTCTTCCACCTCTTTTCTGGTCTAGATGATCAAAAAGGCCAACAGGAGCTTAGACCAAGAGGCCCTTCTTCTATGCTCCCACTTAGATCTCACATCAAAGATGCTTTTGATAAATTTGAACATGATTTTCTGGCCTCTAACTTACCTGAGGGTAAATATATTAAAACCCCTCCCTCCACTGCAAAGTGGTACGAGGTGGAAAAGCCTTGTTATGAAGACTAAATCCCGGAGTTGAATACAGACTTTTCGAAGATCTGTATTTCTCCTAAACCCTCTGGATCTTCTATGGGCAAGGTTCCCCTTCTAGTCCTAAAGGAGCTGTAACATCAAGCTAGGCAGACCCTCTCCACCATTAACTTCATGGCTGCTTTTGCCAGGACTTCGTCTTCCTGTAATTCCACTTTAGAGAAGTGTCACAGTCTGAAGTCTTCATTCAAGAAAGTTTAATCTCAGATTCAAAAAGGTGCTAATCCTGAAAAAGCAGCCAGATGTTACGAAGAGGCCTGTGAATATTTGGAGATTTTGAATAAGACCATTCTTATCCAACAAAGAGCTCTTGCCTGCCTAAGCAGATCCCTGGCCCATATCCTCCAGAGGGAGCTTTACACCATGGGTAACACTGGACTGCTAAGGCGCGAGGCCGAGATGACCCTTCTTCAACCACAACTAGGAGATACTAGATGCCAAGAGCTCAGAAATGTACCTTTTTGGCCTCCCTCGCTGTTCAACTCTCAGTAAAGGAGGGTGAAGACTTCCTCAAAAAAGGCACCTCTAAAGATGCTCAGGGTTTTGGACCCTATCAAAACAAACCCTTTCGTGGTCCCCACAATAAGAAAAGAGGCTCCTATAGGAAACACCCCTATGGGGGCAACTCCTCTCAAAGCAGTAACCAATTGTTTTCCTCAGGTAGGGGGAAACCAAATTTCAGAGGCTCCAGGGGTTGTTTTCGACCCCACCCCAGGGGATAAGGGCGTAGAAACCCCTCCCCCCAATGACTCCTCAAAATCCTCCCTCAGTCCACCAGTAGGAGGTCGCCTCCGTTCTTGCAGAAGAGACTGGAAAATATACAAATGTTCAGACAGCGTATTAAACATTATCACCAATGGCTACATTCTGCCATTCATCTCAAAACTAAAATTGGTCAGAGCTCCCCTGATTCATTTAGGATACAAGGTCCTTCACAAAGAGCAAGCTCTGTACTCTTGCATCCAGTCTCTTCTGTCAAAGAACGGTGGAAGAGAAAGGGTGGAAAATGTAAAATCTCTTGGGTTTTACAGTCGCCTGTTTCTAGTCCCCAAGCCTCACCAAAGGTGGAGGCCAGTGATAGACCTAAGCAGGCTCAACACCTTCCTACTTGTAGAAAGGTTCAAAATGGAAACTCCAGAGTCCATCATGGCCTTTCTGATTCCAGGGGAATGGGTGTCGTCGATAGACTTATCAGACACCTACCTTCACATCCCGATCCACCCAAAGGAAGTATCTAAGGTTTTGCCACAGGTCTCAGGTGTTCTAGTTCACCTCCCTTCCTTTCGGACTAGCCACAGCCCCTCAGGTCTTTACAACAATTGTAAAGGGGGTGAAGCTGATGACCCTCACAAAGGGACACCATATCTCCCAAAGCTCAGACCTCAACAGATTACTCTCCAGTTTTCACAGGGATTGTCCCAAAAGTTCCAGGAATCTTCCGAAATGGAACGTTTCTGTTCTTCTTAATGAGCTCACTAAAGCACCCTTTGATCCTATGAAAGACATAGACCTCAAACATCTTACTCTCAAAACTGCTTTCTTGCTAGCTTTGGCCTCCGGCAAGCGCCGCAGCGAAATTCATGCCTGGGTTGCAAATAATGTATCTAATCTAGGCCAATGGGAAAAGGTTGCCTTGTTCCCTTCTTCTGATTTCATAGCCAAAAACCAAGTAGCAAGAGAAGGTTCTCAAAGTGTGTCTCCAGTGACTATTCCTGCTTTGACTACCATTGTAGATAGACAATTTACCCTGAGGTATTACTTGGATCGAACCAAAGACCTGAGAGGGTCTCGATCCCTACTTTTCATTTCCTTCAAGAAAGGACACACCTCAGACCCACTGTGCTCTCTTCTTGGTTGAAACAAACCATCCTCCTTTGTTATAAACAAGCAGACCAACAAGCCTTGGACTTGGTCCAAGTTAAAGCACATGACATTAGAGCCTTTGCGGCCTCTAAGGCCTTTTACAGTGGGGTATCAGTGGACCAAATCATGCAAGCCTGTCACTGGAAAGCTCACAACACATTTACAAATTTTTATCTAAAAACCTTACTTGGTCAGACAATGACAACAATATGTATCTAGGACCAGTAGCAGCGGCACAACAGGTCCTAGACCCTTCCCCTCAGACCAGTTATCCTGGGAAAGAAAAAAGGGGGGGGGGCGCATCTGCTACAATCAAGTCTTCAGGAGTCTAAATCCCAGGGTCTAGGTATAAGTTTACCTCATCAGGATGTTTGGGTAAGGTCTTTTTATTTTTTTAGTATATATTGTATTATGTATTAATGACTTATTAAGGTTCTCATTAAATTCACTTCAAGCTGGCAAAAATTATGAGATGTTCGTGACTTAGCTCTAGGGGCTTTACTCTTCAAGTGAGCATGGGCTGCACTTCTCTCCTCCAATCAAAACATCCAGACAGTTTTAGCACTGTCATTTATTATCTTTGGTTTTTGGCTTATTGCAGACCCAGCCCCCGTGATTGGGCTCTATAAATGGGACTCAGACTGGTATTTCAAAAACATTCATTCTATCTATTAATTCAAATCTAAGAAATATTGACTACTTCTTCCAGTCTCAGCTGTAATCCCTCCACCGGACAATTGGATTTAGCATTCAGTTCCACATGGTAAGCTATTGTAACGCAATAAAATTTAAAATTTTAATTACTTCCGCGCCGCCCATCCGAGATCAGCATTCAGTTCCACATGGTAAGCTTGTAGCTTATAAAAGCTACATTTAAGTAATTAAAATTTTCAGTTTAATTCACCTCCTAACATTAACTTCAGGCATTGGTCAGTGGGAGATAAAACTGTGCAACTGTTGAGACATCAGTTACGTAGTGTCCCAGTTTTAATTAAGACGTTTACACTGGGAAAGTATTTAAAGTGGTGCCAGATACCCCCAAAATCTAATAAGCCTTATATCCATTGGGGATAATGTATCCTGAAAATTTTGTGAAAATCCATGCATGGGTTTAGGCTGCCACTGCCCGGACAGTGCAGGGGATGACTACAACCCCTAAATTTATGGGCTGGGGTTAATTTAAATGGATGGAATATGCCAAAATTAAGTTTTCACAGTATGATAAAGAGCCAATTTTGATAGACTGGTAGCGATGAGATAAATAAGAAGTGAACCACCTGAGCACCACACTTGGTTGCCAAACAGCTGATCTGTACTTTGATCTGTTATGTCAAAAGCAATTAATGGACAAATCAAGCAGTACCAATTCAGTGGGCCCATGCACCTTTATATAATGACAGATGAAGGTCATCCTTAATTGATAAAGAATGCAGATCCTGTTGAGTGGCCCTACCTCTATATGTGGATTCAGATTGTCAAGACTGTTTGTGTTAATGTTGTCCATCAGTTGAACAGCCACAACCCTAAGCAAGCTTAGATATAAAATTGTGTCCTGATACTTGGCAAAAAGCTTCAGATCTCCACTGGTAATGTAACTTTCAGAGGCGTTCCCACAGGCTTTTTGAATTTTAATGTGACAGAACCTTCAGAGAGGAAAAGATAAACCAATCTGGATATTAATGGCAGCAGAATTTCAATGCAATCTTTCAAAAGGAATGTTTGCAAAAGATCAAGTGGCTGATTTACTGATAATTTTTGAAACTTGATCCCCGGAAACATAATTGAAGACTGCAGAGAGCAAGGAGGGTTTGTGCATAAGAGACAAGTCAAAAGTGAATGAAGGAAACAAGTCATACATTTTACTGACTTTGTCGTGGACGATAAGGGACAGAAGCAGAAAACCTGGAAAGTCCTTTTTTCAGGCAGTCATAGCCATTTAGAATTCTTATTTTTAAAGTTCTTGAAGTAGTCTAATTTAATTTTACTGAGTAGCCTTTTGCACTATGTGGCCTGTTTGGGGAATCTTGATCTGTTTATTATCTCCCGCCAGGCTTTAGCCTGGGAGGGAGATTATGAAATGATGCGTGTGGGTGCATGCATTAGTGTGTCACACAGATTTCTCCAAAACTACTACAACTACAGATTTTTTGTAAATTAATTGTTCCAATGAATTTTCACGCCCTTGAAATTGTTTTTGGTTTTATGGACTTAGGCCTGAAGATAAATAAGTAATAGCAATCTTAGCTACTTTGAGTAAAGGACTCATAACTCAAAAACTATTTCAGTTACAGGTTTTTCTTCAAATATGTTGTTCAGCTACTTTGTCCTTAGCTATAAGATGGGACATAGTTTGGAGTCCTATCGAATGCCATAAGTGAGTAGTAGCTATTTTCTTAGTTGTAGCAAAATAATGACATAAGTAAATGTTGAATATCTTCAAAAGTATTAAAGTTAGAGAAATCTTTTCAATATGTTATTCATCTAGTTTTTGATAAAGTTTCAGACCTGCTGCACATTGGATAGCTGAGTAATACCTACTTTGAAATTCTGACTGTTGAGTAAATCCATTGTAACTCCAAAACTATTGCAGTTAGAGTGTTTTCCTAAAATATGTTGTTGAGCTACATTGTCCTTAACTATAAGATGGCATATAGTTTGGGGTTCTATTGCATGCCATAAGTGAGTAACAGCTATTTTCTTATTTGTAGCAAAATAATGACATAAGTATATCTTGAATATCTTCAAATGTATTAAAGTTAAACAATTCTTTTCAATTTGTTATTTCGGGGTATTGTTGGGTGGGTGGGTGGGCGGTGGGAAAAGGTTTGTCTGGGCTGTATCTCAGAAACCATAAGGTGTAGGAAGTTGATAGTTGGTAGGGACATTGGTCGGAGGTGTAGGTGTGCAACATCATGGTCTGACCTTTGTTTGACCTTTGACCTTGCTGTAGTGACATTGACCTATAAAATCTTGTCTGGCCTAAATCTCGGAAACCGTAAGCTCTACGAAGTTGATGCTTGATAGGGACATTGGTTAGGGGTTGTAGGTGTGCAGCATCATGGTGTGATCTTGATTTGACCTTTGACCTTGTTGTAGTGACCTTGACCTTTAAAATCTTGTTGCATCTTTGCCTGTCTTTTGATGCAGATTAAGCAGTGTTAAAGTCATATTAGAATTCATCAAGAATTTTTCTTTTACAACTTTCCATTGTAACAGACGGAATTTCATCAAGTGAGCCACAGATTTTGCTCCAACACCACACATAAGCATTCATTGAATGTATTACCATTTCTGTATGCATGGTAATATTCAAAACATCTAAACCATAATTCGGCCGTGCCAGATGTAGATAAAGTACATACATTATCTTTCCCTTAGACATTATTTTCTCTAATTATTGGTTTGGACCTTTATATAACTGACAGTGCTCTGAAGGTATTATGGGACCGATTTCACAAAGGGACTTAAGTCCAGATTTAGACTTAAATTTAAGACTTTGGTCTTAAATTTTGTCAAAAGAATGTTAAGTCTGTGGTCTTAGACTTAGTGGATTTCACAAAGCAGCTAAGTCCATGAAATTGCTAAGTCAGTGAACTTAACTTTAAGTCTGGGAGGTAGTGGGCTTAAATTTTGTTAAGAGAACTTAAATATGGCTGCCATAAACTTTTCTCCACTTCAAAATTTGAAATGCCTGTAAATAAAGTATAATTAAGCAGAACACCTCACTAAAGTAGTCTTTGGGAAGTTTATATGTGGCAACAAGGTTTTCCATTTCAAAAAAGCCCTTATCCTTAGATAAAATACATCAAATGAAGAATATATGGCACCAATATTATATTTTGAATAGACATATTTTGAATATGACACAGAAAACCACTGTGGTTATTTGATAAGCTTGGACTTAGCTTAGTCTTTGTGAAATCCATTTTACGTCCCAGACCTAGCCAAGACCAAAGTCTTAGATTTAAGACCCTAACTTAGCCAATAAAGGGACTTAGTTTAAGTCCTTTAGTGAAATCGGCCCCTGAACTTTGTACTGATACAGTACTTCTATATCTCATGGTGTTAAAAATATTGCTCAAGTTTTAATACTTCATCTTTGTATGCATTATCTTTCTCTTGGACATTATTTTCTCTATTTAAACGTTGTTTGGACCTTTATATAGCTGACAGTGCTCTGAAAGTATCCTGACCTTTGTACTGTTACAGTACTTCTATATCTCATGGTGATATTTCCCTAGGCTGTGGTTTCTCTGATGCTATTTTTTTTGGTAAGCTATCACATAGTAAAGTTTCAGACCTGTTGCACATTGCATAGCTGAGTAATAGCTACTTTGAAATTTTTGCCATTGAGTAAAGCCTTTGTAACTCCAAAACTATTGCAGTTAAGAGTATTTTCCTAAAATATGTTGTCCAGCTACTTTGTCCTTACTATAAGATGGCATATAGTTTGGAGTTCTATTGCATGCTATCAATGAGTAATAGCTATTTTCTTATTTATAGCAAAATAATGACATAAGTAAATGTCAAATGTCTTAAAAAGTATTAAAGTTAGGGAAATGTTTTCAAATATGTTATTCATCAAACATTAAAGTGCCTCTTGCTTATTGTTACTTCTATGTGTACGTGCATCTCACAAGAAAAGCTGTGTTACACTATCTTTAGAACATCTAATTTATGTGGTGGGAGATAATTACATGCGTCCGAATGCTTGTTATTTTGGTAGGCCAAGTGTCAAAATTATGCTCTGGGGAGTCAAAAACGTCAAAAATTTTGACTATTGCTTGTTTTCAAGCTATAGGGTACAGTTTCTTTCAGATTTATTTTATATTTAGTCCATGAATTGGTGGGTATGATGTCTCACCACCCTATCTTTTTTGTAGGCCTGGGATCAAAATCAAGTAATAGCTGTTTTAATCCCAGGAGTCAATGCTCTGGGGAGTCAAAAACATCAAAAATTTTGACTTGTAACTTGAAAACTATTGGATTTAGAGAATTTTGTTTACATATGTTATTCAGCTACTTTGGGGTCAGCTACAACATAGTAAAATTGCAGACCTGTAGCTCATTCCATAGCCAAGCAATAGCTACTTTGAGGTTCTCACTGTTGAGTAAATCAATTGTAACTTGAAAACGATTGCATTTATTGTTCCTAGAGGTTTGCAATGTGAAACCAACTTACAGGAAATCATGGGCTAGGAATCTTCTGATGTGTTCAGATTTGACCTTGGGTCCCTCCTTCAAGGTCAAACGACGATAGTCAAAATTAAAAGTGCTTATAACTGGCTTATTATTGGTCCTAGAGGTTTGGGATGCGAAACCAACTTATAGGAAATCATGGGCTAGGAATCTTCTGATGTGGTTAGATTTGACTTTGGGCCTCTCCATCAAGGTCAAACAAGGATAGCCAAAGTTAAAAGCACTTGTAACTCGCTTATTATTGGTCCTACAGGTTTGCAATGTGAAACCAACCAATAGGAAATCATGGGCTAGGAAACTTTAGCCACGATCTCTTTTATTATTGCTTCGAAAGCTTTGCTAAGTTTGGGGATACACTACCCGCTTGCAATAAAGCTAGCTGCATAATTCTAGTTTTATCAAGATTTTCGATGTTTTTATGAATGCCATTTATGGTCTGTCATTTGCTCACTTGTTTAGTCAAAGTTATGAAAAGTGTATTTGGTTTGATGGAGTTTAAGTGCTATAAAAGCTTCATTGAATCATACATTAGGTTAAACCTGTACCTTCTGTTCACCAACATGAAACTTTTATGATTTTTTCCCTTTGTTTAACATAATCCCTTTGAAAGCACAATAATTTTCCAGGGCCACTTTAATGATAGTATTTTATCCTGCCGGCAAATTCAACCAGGTTTTTTTTCCTGAGGGCTTATTGGATTCGAGTATGTTATCTTAGGATCAATCTTGTGGGTGCCAATTTGGTAAAAACGCCAATTTGTCTTTGATTCATTAGGACCAATCTGTTCTGTGATAAAGCCTATGTTGTCCACATTTCCTGTGATGCAACAAATCTTTCCCCAAGAGTGACTGCAACTCATGCAGTGTTATCAGAGTTAGTTTTATCAATTGTGGTAGTCTTAGAGCAGGTTGTACGTTCAGTATTTGGCTGGCGAAGCCAATCTTTTTATTTTAGGAAAATTAAATAGATTATTCCAATTTAACCAGTTCTCCCCCAAATTAACATTGGTTGTGTCTTAAGGTCAATCACTAAAGTGGAACAGGGGTATTCCTAATGTTTATTAGAGTCTGCCTTGATTTATCTGTTTACAATTTGTTATCTTTGGCTTTGTGTTGTATATAATTTACTTAAAAATTCTATTGGTTTATATGGTGCATTGAATTAATTAGCATAATTTCAGCTGACACCAGATTAATGTGAATTGTCCCTGGGTGTTTCACAAAAGTGACCAGGAGAACCTCCACTTATATCATGAGCAGTGTATGCAAATGAGGCAAAACTAACTAACTAGGTAGGGGAAACCTCCACAGCTGAGAAATGTCTATTAGGGCATACCAGTTCTTCACTGATAAAGATTACACAATGCAAACACTCACTAGGGAAGTTTCTCTGTGTATGATAATCCCTTTTTATGTTTCAATTGGTCAAAAGATTTGGCAAGCTGGTGCTACGTGGGTATTCTTTATAATGATTATATTGTCATAACAATGATCATTGACAATGCAGAAGCGTAAAAGTAAATTTTGAACAGATGCTACACTTTATTTCTTATGTTTAACAATGTACACATAAAACAGGACCAATATAAATTAAAGTCATGCAGTTCATAAACAGAACCATGCAACAGTTACTTATCACAGAAAGTAAACACATCTCATTATGTTAAGCAATATATTTATGAACAAAAAAAAAAAAAAAAAATTTTCATGTTAAAAGAATTATATAGGATGGAACAAGAATAGAATCCCCTCCAATATCTTCTGATGAAGTAAAATCTCTAATGCAGTCAATTATCTCCAGGATGATAACAGTTTGAATGACAGCCCAGAATTTGCTCAAATTTTTTTCTGTCCCAGGGTTTCCGAGATCACTGAAATTAAAAATTTTCGTGCAAATTCAAAAACTTAATATATTATAGCTTAATACTCCATATGGACCTAAATTTTGATCAAAATCACTCTGTTGCTTATGCCTTCCAAGGAAATGTGAATTTCGATATAAGACAAAATGCACGATGGCTGCTAAATATTTTAACATGTTAAGCTTTTCAGATACTTCAAATATATTATAATGCTTACAGCTCCAAAATTTGCCTGAAATTGATTTTTTTAATACTTTGTGCAATATACACTTCCTGCCAAATATTCTAAGATGTTAATATTAAGTCTCCAGTCCCCTATGAATTTGGAAATGGACTCAAAATTGGTCTCTTACCATTTCTGAGATGGTGAAAGTATTTAGTTGTAATGTTATTTTCCATTATAAAAATGTATCAAAAAGTAATTTTTAAAATTCTTTAAATAATTAATAAAGTTCCTGGGTTGTAATTCACACAACTTCAAGTGTTACTAGGGTATTATGCGTTTGTAAGATATCAGACAAATCTATTCCAAAACTTTAACTGTTCTGGGATCAAACACATTTACAAAAACAATTAAAAAAAATTCCTCACTCAGGTAAAGAGAAAATGATAAAATATTGTTGAAATTTTAAGTTTTAACCCAAAAAGGTGATGTATGTTATATTAATGGTTGTAACAAACGGGCAAATCCAGTTATTAAAAGCAGGTTTCTAGCTAGAATAACTAGATTGGGCCAACTCGGCGCCAACATATCCCCAGACAGGTCATCACTCACGCCACAGGTTTTGATCGGGAATTTTTAAAAACATAATTACCCATTATTATATGAACTTCAGCACATCAATCTACTCTGTTTATATCTTCCCAAGGAAGACGCCGAATACATAACTCAAATTATATTTTCAATCTTCCTGCAATGATAACTCTAAACCTATTTTCAAAGTATTTAAATGATTGATGATTGAATGTCCATTCTAAAATAATAATCCCAAAAGAGCATATCTGTTTCTATATTTGTTTACAAATAAAATATTATTTTTAACTCAACTCATCATACTTTTCAATCTTCCTTCAAAGTATTTAAATGATTGATGATTCAATGTCCATTCTAAAATTCATAATCCCAAAAGCGCATATCTGTTTCTATATTTGTTCACAAATAAAATATTATTTAAAAAAAAATTATTTATATTATTATTTTATTATATTATTTTTAGAATTTGCAAATTGTTTTCAGTTATTCATTTCCTCTATACCTATATATGTGGTCCATATATATGCAACCTAAATATGTGACACAATCTCAGTTCTGACTCCCCTTTGTGTTATATGTAATGAAGCCCACCACCTCCCACCCCCACCCCTCTCCCCTTCTCCACACCTCTCTCACTATTACACAAGATCTGCAACCCCATTGAGTTCTTTGTTTCTCATCTGATATCATTAAATACCTTTGTTTATTTAGTGTCACTCAATATAGCTGGAGGTCCCAGAGGTGGGTGGGGGGAATCCGGGTGGGGGATGTGGGTTGGGACTTAGTTTAGTTTATTAGTTTATTATAGTGACATGTATTATGTTGACAAGGATTATACAAAAACTATTGAAGTAATACCCAGCCCTATATGGGCTTATACGTCACTTTAAATAGAGAGTTAATAACAAACAGAGCAAACATATTTTGAGGTAAGATACAGTAAATAAAGACAGCAATTCAATACATAAAAATTAACAATATAATTTACTTTTTCTTTCTTGCCACAAATCAAAAATAAAATTAATAACCATATTGACATTCATATGAGTTAATACCCTTGATAATTGATCTATTAATAATTCAGATTTATCTATATTTAAAATTTTGAAATATTTCATACGAATCAGCTCTAAAGCTGGACAAACACAAACAAAATGTATCTCATCTTCTACATCTTTTTTACACAGTTTACATGTTCTCTCAAAGAGATGGAGTGCTACAGCATAAATGGTAAACAAACAATCTATATAAAAGGGGTACTCAAATACAAAAAGAATTGAGAATTTTAAGTATGTGATTATCAATTGAAATGAGTTCATAACTGTAGGAGCTGTGTCAAAATTAACTGAGGCAAGTTGAATAAAACTGGGCTAGTTGAGGGTTAAAAATCCCCTAGTTTTACTACATACTGATATAATTTCATTAATATTGGGACTTAAAGCTCACTTAAAGTGTCCATTTTGTCTACTTGAATATGTTTAACCGGCGTTTAACCAGTTTCATTTTAAAAAGTTAAAAACTCAGCAAGCAGAGGTATAACACACAAAAATAAGTTCTTAAAAGACTAAGAGAGCCATAACATTATTAATATTCAAAATTTAAATAGACAGGCATTTCCTTTTAAAAATTCAAAGATTTCAGCTCTATAACCCACATAGTTTGACAGTTACTGGGCTTTAAAGTGGCATAATGTCCATAAATTGGGTTTCTGTGGGCATTTTACAATTGTTAAAGAGACCTTAGCAATTAAACTACAGATCTGAAACTTTTTGGGGGACATACATAACAAACAAAAATTATATATAATACAGTTTAAGACTTGTCACACTAAGCATTTCCAAATAACAGGGCAAAATACGGAAAAAATGTCCAAAAAGGCACTTGGGCGAGTGTCTATGGCCCTCATACACAGGTTAAATGTCTACTAAAAACCTTGATTTTCGGCATATGTAAAAAGGACATAATAATGCATTCCCAGATGGGATTTCAGCTCCATCAATCACATAGTTTAACAGTCACAGGGCTTAAAGGTGGCAAAAAGTCCAAATATTGGGTCTCTGTGGGCCTTTTAGAGATCTCAATGTGGCTTTCAAACTAAAGCTTCAGACTTAAAATTTGTTACATACTAAGATTACACATAGAATATGTATCTAATAAAGTTTGAAACTTCTCAGACTTACCATTTCCAAGTTACAGAGCAAAATATGTGAAAAATGTCTTAAAAGGGTCACTCAGGTGGGTGTTTAAGGTCCTCATACACAGGTTAAATGTCTACTTGAAGCCTTGATTTTTGGCACATGTAAAAAGAACATAATAATGTATTCCCAGATGAGATTTCAGCTCTATCAGTCACATAGTTTAACAGTAACAGGCCTTAAAATTGGCAAAAAGTCCAAATACTGGGTCTTTATGGGGCCTTCTAGAGACCTAAATGTGGCCTTCAAATTAAAGCTTCAGACTTAAAATTTGTCACATACTAAGATTACACATAGAATATGCATCTAATACAGTTTGAAACTTCTTAGACTTACCATTTCCAAGTTACAGGGCAAAATATGTGAAAAATGTCTAAAAATGGTCACTCGGGTGGGGATTTATGGTCCTCATGCACAGGTTAAATGTCTTCTTAAAGCCTTAATTTTTGGCACATATATAAATAACATACTAATATCTTCCCAGATAGGATTTGAGCTCTATCAGTCACATAGTTTGACAGTCACAGGGCTTAAAAGTAGCAAAAAGTCCAAATATTGGGTCTTTGGGAGCCTTTTAGAGACCTCAATTTGACCTTCAAAATTAAAGCTTCAGACTTAAAATATGTTACATACTAAGATTACACACAGAATGTATATCTAATACAGTTTGAAACTTCTCAGACTTACCATTTCCAAGTTACAGGGAAAAAGATGTGAAAAATGTCTTATAAGGGTCACTCGGGTGGGTGTTTATGGTCCTGATACACAGGTTAACTGTCTATTAAAGGACTAAATGTTGGGGCACATATAAGAAAACACATAGATATATTCCCAGATGATATTTAACTTAGATGAGAGACATAGTTTGAAAGCTACAGTGCTTGAAAGTGGCAAAAAGTGCATAAATTGGGTCTCTGTGGGCACTTTTGAGACCTTAAGTCGACCCCTTTGGGTAAACCTACAGCCCTAAAATTTTCTACAGACAAGGATTACATATCAAAGTTATACCTAGTGCAGTTTGAGACTCATCAGAATTACCACTTCCAAATTATAGGGCAAAATATGTGAAAAGTATAGCAAAAAATCCCTAAGTGGGGGTATTTATGGGCCTCAAACACAATTTTCTCCTCAACTTAAAGTCGTGATTTTCGGCACATGTACTAAGAACATATTAATGTGTTGTCAGGTAAAATTTCAGCCAGCTGAGCATCATAGTTTGTGACCTACAGGGCTCTAAGTGGCCAAAAGTCCAATTTCTGACCTTAAGGTGGCCATAAGTTCTTTTTTACTGGGAGTTTAAGGTCACCTTAAAATAGGGATCTTCCTTTGGGCACCCTTAACATGTGTACCAAGTTTGAAAAAAAAATATTAATTTGTTTTTGAGTTATTACGTCCACAAGGAAATTTCTACGGCGGCGGCGGCGCGACGGACCTGAATCCAATACTTTCGTCTGGGGATATAATAATACACCCTTTCACATCACAGGCGATATACCACACAGTGGTAGGTGTTGGTTAAATCACCCAGTTCTTTAACTACTGTCTTAAGTCCATATGTGAGCTTGTGACACAGTGGGTTAACTGTCCAATTCCTTGAGCATCCTACAGAAGTTTAAAAATGTTTAAAATTTCTTCCTCTGACCCTCACATCAGTCAATGCCATTCATCGTTCCTTGTCAGCCCTACCACAGTGTGTTTATGTGTGTGTCTCTGTTCCCGATCCAAAGGGACCATGGCAACCAAAGGGGAGTTGGCGTTATCGGAGGCTGCTTCTCAATGACCAGTGTTTATGGTACTGTTGTCCTACTGTTATTGACAGTTGCAAATTGTGTCCCTTCAGTGGTTGTTTGAGCCAAACCTTATGAATACCGAAAATCTTGGAAGATATGAGACGTCCTCGGAGGTGGTTCCTCCAAGTAAAACTTCTAACCGCGGGGTATACTGCCTGTAGTGTGAAAGGGGTACAAGATATCACCACTGTAGGTCTTGTTGTTTGTTAGAAAAAATTGATGACATGGATGCCAAAGTGGCAATTAACACAACAATTTATTATATATATAACTGATAATACATAAGATTTTAGTATTTTTTCTGCCTGAAAAGAGAGAAAAAAAATGAAAATACATGTACAATATATATCCTGTATATTGAGACTAAACAAGTAAGAAAATAAAGTCATTGACAAATATAATGTAAATATCACATATATTTTAGTTATTATAGTGATAAATACATATATATAAACATATATACAGAAAAGGAAAATATAATTTTTATATAGACTTCTTAAGAATAAAACAGTGCAAATTCATGAAATATAACATTAAAAATGAGTATTTTTAATCTTGACCCTGTGCCTCTAATACGAACTGCAATCCATTCTGTAAAAAGAAAAAACGGCTTCAGATTTGAATACACACTCTATACATAGCACAACACAAATTTATCATATTTTGTCCTGTTTTGACATGTATACCCTGTAGATTCATCTTCAGCACTACGGAAGACTTTGCAGAGTCGTAAACTTGGCACAAGAACCTTACATCAAATAGACCATTGTATGCTGATCTGTAACCTGATATCGGCAAAAATTTCCCAAACTATTCTGAAGTCCGAATGCAGACCCAGATCATTTTTGAAGACTGAGCCAGGGTGTAGACCCACCTTGTGAGAAGAAACCCTTATGTAATAAACAGTTTTTGGGTATAGAGCAGATATTGTCAAATTTTTTTTAAAAAAAATCCAAAGTCTCAATCCAACTCATCTTTGAGGACATAGCCACAGGTATAACCCATCTTGTACAAATATATGATCCTGATCTGATGTGTAGTTTTCAAGTTATATCGAACAAACAGAAAGACATGATTACAAAACATTTGCCCTTTTCAGAGAGTGGGAGTAGTTACAACTTTTTCCAAAAATACTTTTCTAGAAATGTCATTGTATTTTGCATGCTTGTGAATATCACATTTTACATAGAGAGGAGGTTAAACTGACAAAAATTTCCTAAGACACAACTTTATTTTTTGGAAAAAAAATACCAACAAATAAATATATACAGTGCATTACCCAGCTTGAGCTAAAACCAAATATTAAGCCCTGCAAACAAGTGTACTATCTTTTTGTACCATTACAAGTTAAGATCCATAACATACAATTTTCATTATTCAAACTAAAATCAAGACTCATTAACTTTTTAAAGAGATAGAACTCTGTTTTAAATCATATTTCGATGTCTATATATCCATAAAATTTTGTGAATTCCAATATTTATTACGCAAGTGTCAATTTCAACATTGTTTCCTAGAAATCATTTTGCAGTACACCTGAAATGTTATTGTAACTATGTGACATTAAACTCAACAATTCCTACTGTGGATGATATATTTTAAGATGTTTTTGAGTAAATTAATGCAGATAAAGTTTCTGCTCCATTCTGGTTTTATTTTTATGATAATTATAAATGGCATAAATTTTTCATTACCAGGCAATTCTTTTTGTAAATGAGCCATTATAAGCTGTTAAATGATGCATTTTAAAACTACACGACAGATTTGATTCTTAACTGGGTCTTGGGTGTAGCTACGGCCTGGAAAACCACATAGTTAAGGAGACCTTGAACTCTGAAGAACAGCCAATAGAAAAGAAGTCCTCTGACAGATTTCATTCATTCTTGGTATATGTTTTTAAATGTATCCCAGGAGGATACCCACCTTACAGTAACTTTGAACTCTGACCAATAAATAACAGTGACTTTAAAGTCAACACTATTTTGTATTTTTCAGATATCCAGTTGCATTACTCAGTACTTCAAGCTTGTAATTTGCTTGGTTCTCCAATTTTAGCTATATTTACACCATAAAGTGTATTGAATCCATTCAAATGAACTTTGGAGGTTGTTGAAAGAGCATTCCAGACCCTAAGTAGCATATTCTTGTAAGCTTTACTGGACATGAATTTAACACAAATTTCATGTGGAGAGTTCCCTTAAAACTAGGGCTGTTAAAGTGTACTTAAGTACTCATTAAAGATTAGATTACTAAATTATTTGAAGTACAAAGTGAACAAAAAAGTACTCTTTTATACTCAAATAGTGGCCTTTTTCAAAACATTATCAATAAAAGTGACATAAACAGAGTAAATTTCTGTTAATTTTAGGGGAAAAAATGGCACTTTTGTTGTATTTATCTCTAAGAAGAGTACTCGTTTTAGAGTAGAGTAATGGTACAAGAGTACTGGAGTACAAAAATTGCTACTCGTCACAGCCCTACTTCAAACAGTGCAAATCTCCATGATTATTAGCTCGCTATTCTTTGAAACTGTTACAGCCGTGGTTATGTCAATCCAGGTTTGCTCTAGAAAATCACCTGTCTGTTTTGTAAGATTAACCAGATAAGAAAATTGGCACTGGCATGTGGTTGAGGCTCCTGTTGAATGTAGTATGTTTCCCCAACTTGTGAGATCATAAAATACAGCCATTTACTTCGGATATTACCTTACGGCATATCAGACTGGGCTTCCTTCCTCCTTGGTCCATCATATAGTTTGGTGGTTTCTCAATAACAGAGTTGCTTCTAGGATGCGTTTTCCATGGGATCACACATCAAGTTGCTTACAAATTGGGATTTTCTAGCAGTCTGAGAACGCATAGTACACAAGGCACAAGGGACATATATTAAGTGAAAAGACAGATGCAGAAAATCGAAACACTGCATGGATCAAGAGTTTGCCGAGGTTTTGATTTTTTCCGTCGAAACGTGCATCAAAAAATGCTTTTTGAAATATATTGGGTGCTACAGACAGTATATGACACAAAAAACCCATAAAATTAAGAGTACAGTGAATGATTACATCAAAAATGGTGGCAAAAACATGAAACTGAAAGTAGTCTGGATTGTAGCAACAACAGGCCAGTCAAGCCGGTGCTGACCTTATACTGACAATCTACCAGTAAATATCTAATATTAATATTTTGAATTTAAATTCTATTACTATTACTCCTCGTCATAACTTGGCACACCTTGGACACAAAATCCTTAAATTTGGTTATTACCTGTTTAATATCGTGGATTTCTATTGCTTAATATGTGCATTGACACAAGTTCAAACTATAAATGTATTTTAACAACAAAAAATCAAGACAACAAATGTTTTTGAAGGGTTTTAAGAAGCAATAATATAATTTCTACAGGAAATCAGTGCCCCAACATGGCAAAATTTGCATACGGAATGTACCAAAGTTATTTTATTTATTGCTGTCGTCACTTGTACTTCCTCATTTGGTACGCCAAAGTGCAGGAGTTTTACTGATGACAGTGAAATGATATTTAATATTCCATCTTCCGGTTTGTGCCATGTTAAGGTTTGTGCCATGATATGGCACCAAGCAGTAGGCTTGGAGCTTATTTTTATTAGCCCTGACTATCAACTGATATTTACTTTTGTACATAGTTGTATATAGTTATTGGGTAGCCAAGTGGCCTTGATCAATAACTAGAAAAAGGTTTTTGCTAACAAAAACGAGCGGCCCGGATGGAGATGTGGGGTTATTAAAGCTGTAGTAGTTGCAGTATCAGTCTGTAAGCAGAACGTAAGCTTCACTGTGTTTTGTATCTGATAGAAAAGCAGATTATTTAAAAACTGCAGCAGTTGGAGTATTAGACTGTAAGCAGAATGTAAGCTTTATTGTGTTTTGTAAAGTAGTATATTTTATGAAAAGAATCATTTTTACTATAAGTTGGCAGAAGACAAATTGTAGCTGTAAAATTTGCCTACTAGAAAAAAAATGCTTTTGCAGAAATTCCACCTAGAAAGTATGTGTCGTGCATATTTGTATTCTACAGACCTAAATATATGCCCCTTAAATGTGTCTTAAGAAACAACAAGTCAATCTAAAATGTTACTGGATTTATTGGGAAAGAAAAGTATGAGTTTACATATTGCAATATTTATGAATGACTTAACAACTAAAATTAAAAATGTAGGCTTAGGAATAACAGTAGAAGATCATGATGCATGTGGTTCAATAATGCAAAAAAGCAAGAGCAAATTAAGATTCAATAATGCTAATTAAACCATGATTTGTACAATATTTGCCAACTGAGAAGGGGCTATAAAATTTCAATAAAATCTACCAATAAATAAAACAGTGTGAATTTTTAAATTTTGAGTACGAAATGTCCTAGCCTGGGTACCAAATGTCCGGGTACGAATTGTCCTGGTATGAAATGTCCCGGTACGAAATGTCCGGGTACGAAATGTCCGTACCCCGCATATTGAACCCTGTAATTAATGAACCCCTGTGGAATGTGACCTGCAACCACTTTTTTATCTCCCCACATCAAAGAAGCCCTGTGTAGAATGATATCCTAACTCAACTGACAAGGTCCCCTCCCCCCACACTCACATAATAGTACAGGTAGAGTAATAGATTCAGCATACACAAACACAAGGCTCACACTTGAACATTAGCCAAGAACATTAACCCTTTATATCAATTGCTGGTTCAGCTAGCCTTGTCATCTGATGCAAACAGATAAAATTCATCTAAAACATCTGAAAGTATTTGGGAAGTTTTTAAGGGAAATCAGTCTTCCTTTCACATTTTGTGTAAATAATTTTTAAATGGTACAAGTAAGTATTTATATGTTTAGTAGGAGATTATGATAGTTTGGGATGTTTGATGACTTCTGTATGACTATAAGATTACCTTAAAAGGCAGACAAATGCCCCACTCTGATTAGACTTACTTGAAACAGGGGATTAAGTTTTTTTATAATGAAGACCATATGTAGGCTGTTCAATCCAAGCACTCTTATCATGAAAAGCTTTTGTGTTTTCATACCCCTTTCATTGGAAATTGTGTTGAAGGACATTGTTTTTTTGTGTGACTACAATCCTTCAAACAAAACTTACAAATGATACTCTTATGTCTTTTAGGGGCACTACACACAGGGGATTTAGAACAATTTAGTCATTAAATTTCAGACCTCTTTAGAGCCACTGTTTCATATTGCTTTTTAAATAAAGTCATTTGGCTTTAAATTATTTACTGAGTGGAGATATTATACTTTTATTTTCTAGTTAACAATTTCTTTATTGGTTAAGTGGATTATTGGTGTGCAGATGAATAGACTGGAACAGTGTGGAGAAAAAGTATTGTCAGTTTGATTTTCGTAATCTTGTGAGGTGTTTGTTATTTTACAAGTAACTGATACTATAATGTTTAAAACAAGTCTCCTATTTCTCTACTGCTGCTGTGTATCTGTTTTAAACAGTGATATTTTTTGTGCTTTTGTATGAACAATACATTAAAGCTTGCGAAGTTTTGGCAAAGGCTTGTTTTTGGCTTAAGGATAAAGTATGTATTCTTCTGGTAAGTGAAATTTATGTTTTGGTATTTTGTTATAATGTGGCCAATGTAGAGAATAATATGTTGCTCATGCTTATAATTGTATGAATGGTAAATTAATTCTAAAGAAACCTTCCTGTGAGTAAGCTTAATCAATGTGTCAAGTTTAACTGATGTTAGTTGAACAGTAAGTCAGTTGCGGGCCAAAAACCCATTTTTTACTCTAAGATGGCTATAGGTGGACTTCAAGGTGGACAGAAAATAAGAATGTCCCTTTTGGCATCCTTTATAAGTGTGCAAATTTAACCGACGTCAGTTGATCAATAAGATAGTCGGTGGCTGAAAACCCCTTCTGTTACTGTCAGGTGGCCATAACTTCATTCATATTGGGGCATTAAGTTGACCATAAAATAACAGTGTCCCTTTTGCCATCTTTCTTCAGTGTGTAAAGTTTAACCGAGGTCAGTTGAACAATAAGATAGTTGGAGGCTGAAAACCCCCTTATTTCACTTTAAGGTGGTTACAACTCCATTCATATTGAGAGTTTAAGGTGACCATAAGTATTATTCTTATCTATTTTAAAACCAGTGATAATGTGGATATAAAAAAATGGAAAAAGAAAGGAGCCTGAGGATTTTATTCCAATTTGATGACTTTAAGCAGGCCATAGGTCTATTAACATTTAGAGTTAAAGGTCATCATAAAGTCAGGATATTCCTTTGGCAAATCTTAATATATGTGCCAAGTTTGGTTGAAAAAAGTGAAAAACTAAGTGAACTGGAGGGCTAAAACCCCCTTTTTGACATTAAGGTCACCTTAAGATTGCAGATACAGGGCTAAAACTTTGGCATGTGAAAGATTATCAAAAAGTAGGTGAATAAGTTATCCAACAAAATGCCGAAATGCAGACTGTTTTTGAAAAACACATCAAGTCCCCATTTAAAAAAAACTTACGAAAATAAAACACCTCCCATTCAGGCATCTATGGTCCGATTGATCAGAAATTCCTTTCTGACCTTCGAAATTTGGTCTAGAATGTACCTGATAAATTTTATAGCACAGGTGTGTGTGGTTTTTTCCAAAACACGATGACGGGGTGTTTTTGAAAAATGCTTAAGGTTACCTTCAGTAAAGCTTAAGGTCTCTGCAAAGTATCCCCAAAAGTTTTGCCGCCCTATAGTTTTAAAGAAAGATAAGAAGGAAAGAAAAATTTGAAAGCCCAAGAAGTTATTCAAGGGAGACCGTAACCCTGCGGCGGCAGTGATCAGTCGAACTTACATGAAAACAAATAAGTGTCCATGATGGGCTGCTTAATTAATAGAAGTCCAATGTTAAAAATGACTAAATAAACTGAATAGGTATTTTCCATTAGTTTAAACTTCATCATGAAGTCATCTCCCACCCCCACCCCCCTCAAATTTTATTTTTAGCCACCCCTCCCCCATTTTGTGCAATGGTGGGGATTGCCCCCACTTTTTGAAATTCCTATAATCAACACTGAATTATAATCTCTCTTGTGGCATCAGACTTTTTCTGCGTTTATGCAAGGCTTACCCAGTACCTTAAAAGATATTGGTACTTCTTAAATACTTCACTCATAACTTTTAATTATTCATGACCACACCTTTGGCACATTTTGCACTGCAAGATATCAAATGTTGTAACACAGTAAGACCAATTGGACCACATTATCAAAATTGCACATGATTTTCCTTACACAAGCCTGCACATTGCAGTTCTTGGCTGTCTATTCCTCGCTCCATCTATCTGGCTATTGCTACCTGATTTACCAGTATTTTCATCAAATCTTCTCTGCTTCCAGTTAGAGCTTGCATCATGTTCAACTGATCTTGTACTCTCAGATTCCTTTCCACAGTTGTCTCTCATTTCAATATTGACCTTGTCAGATTCTTCTGTTTCATTCTCAATATTTCTTGTTACCTTAATTGTATTCTCATCTGTACTAACTTCATGTCTGTCTGTGTCCCTTGACCATACCTCACCATATTCATTTGATGCCACAATCTTCCTTGTCTCTAGCTGCTGTATACTGTTGTCTGCACGTGTAGTGACTGGCTGATGTATGAATCTGACTGTGTCATATTTCTGTTCTTCCTTGGTGCACAACATCTTTTCTGCAAATTGGGATTCTTCTTGCTGTACCGCTTTGTTCAAGGTGTGAGCATTAACAAATACACAGTCTCGATTTTCTTGGATGTAGTACCTAAATATAAAAGAACATGTGCTCATTGTACATACAATGTAATGTTGCTTGTACAAAATGATAAATTTAGATGTATTTCCAGAAGAGAAATAACAGGAATGTAACAGCGCAAACTTGAATAACTTTTGAAGGGAAGAGCATATTATATCTTACAACCGACTGATTTATAGTTTCTGTAATATGTTTCATTAAGTTAATTTAATTTTATTTTTGCTTATGAAGTGGAAAGTTTACATGCAATTATACAGGATATAAAATGTCAGTACAATTAACATAATTTTGGTGTATCTATTATCCCAAGAATTTCAGAAAAATTTATGAATTCTGATGAATGTCAAGTTTAAAAATAAAGGCCCATGTCAAGAACTCTGGTAAATTTTTCACTGAATTTATTTAAAGTTTAATGTCACTTTCTGTACATATTATGAACAAAATCAAAATTTTAGCCCTATAAATCACAATCCTCGATAAGTCTGCCAGTTTTCCAGGAAGTCTAAATTCAAAGCTAAAAGCAGAATTATAAGGTGTGTTTCCATAGCCAAATACTTTGGGGAAAAATAGAGAAATATAGATTCCTTTTAAGTTTTTTTCCCTTGTCACATAAAATTTATCATCAAAGAATGGGAAATAAGGCATTTTGTCTGAAAACCTGATCACATATGCATCTTGATATATTATTAAACAATAAACCTTTAATTTATACACTTACAAACCCTTACCAATTAGAAATCTATAAATCTTATATTTTCACCTTCAGATAGCTTTTAAAAGAATTATATTTCTTCACTTTGTGATATTCATTCAACAGGTATAAATCTATAACAAATTTGATCTTGTTTTAGCCATATTTACCTTCCTTTTCTCAAGACTGCATCTAAATCACAGACACACTTTAACAACGCTGCGACTTCTTTTTCTTTCAGTTGCTTCTTAAATTCTTTCTCAACTTCCTTAGATAGTTGGTTAATGTCAGTATTCCACAATGATGTATGTGCATCACCTTTTACTGTTGTTGAAACAAACTCGTCCCACAGATCATCAGTGAGGCATGTATCACACCACAAGATCCCAGGGTAGTATGGAACAGCTGGTAAATCATCAACTCTGAGAATATACATGATTTGCCTGCCCTTGTGAGATCTCTGCCTGCTTAATATAAGATTCAACTCCTCTACTTCTTTGGGGGATCCTAAATACTTTGAAGAAAGGAAGACAATACAACATCTGCCTTCACTGATCTGATTCTCAGAACTTTGCAACTTGTCACAGAGTTTTAGCTCTGGATGATATTTTTTCAATCTTTCAATGACAAAATGGACGTAATGCTGATCCCATAATGAACAGCTGAGAAAAATATCATAACTGTCTTTGGAATCATCCACTTGGGTTCCTTTCCAGAGCTGTGGCATCTTTGTCAAGGCAAATTCATTCTCTCTTTTACTGTATGAATAGAGTTTGTGGAAAAGCTTCTTTCGTTGCAAAGATGTCATGGCAGTAATATCTACTTTACCCTAAAAAATGGGGAAAAAAAGAAAGGTATGCAGAACATTTTTAATATATACATAATTTTTCTTCACTAATGCAATTTTATGATGGAAAACAGAATAGGCAATGATAACTACAATAGTGAATAATCTGTGAAACTAACTTCAATCAGCCAACTTACCATGAGGGAAGGTTTTTATCATTATTTTACAAGATGTGAATAGCTGGCAACATGGGATGCCTCTTTATTTCGCCCCATTTTCAGACAGACTATGCAGCGGCTGCTGCCGTAGCATTTTTTAAGTTGAATAATTAAGTCCCTTAATATACGGTCTATCAAAATGACTTTAGGCAGTTATCATCTATAGGCGCAGGAAAAAATTTTCACAGGTATGAATCTGCAAGCACTTTCCTCGCATAAAAATGCAGGTTCAAAATTAATTTTAAATCTATCCGGCCATAACTGACCGACTCAGACCCTTTTGGGGCACATATTGTGTATATCTACTCACATTAAGGACCTTACACAGGTTCAACATGTTATTTATGTATGTAAATTGGGTTTATAGCTTCAAATGTTGCATCCTCAAGTTAAGGTTAGGTGTCTTTGGTATACTGTATAAAAGCAGAAGAAATTTTCAAAAAAGGCTGGTCAAACTTGCATCAAATAAAATACCTCTGTGACGGATAGTTAACAATGTTTCTGTATTTTACTGGCCTTCACTATTTCTTTTTTACTAGTATACACTTTATTTGTTGTGGGACACTTTGTTTATGTGTTAGCAAAAAACATTTTTCTGGTTTTTACTAATTTTATTGTTATTTATTATTACTATAAAAGGTCAGATGGACATACTTTATCAGGCCCAAACACCTCTCTGTCTGCTGTTCCTGAACTCAACCATTTGCTGATACCTTGGCAGATGTTTTCAATACCTAGTCCACTGGGTTGACCTGAACCATCCACATATGGAAACTCGCCAAGGAAACTGACCAAGTCCTTTGTGGGAGGTTCAATAACAATTGCAATGGCTCTGCACTCTTCACCCTTAAATAGTTAAAATAGGACCATAGAAATATCAGGATGTGAAAATAAATTCTGCATGAGAAAACTGACTATTAGGACAGAAAGTTTAAATTATGTAAAGGTGCAAGAGAAAATAACACTCAAGAGCCAGAAAGTATATGTAAAGATAAAGTATCAAAAAAAAGAAATTCCGCAGTAAGATGAAAGCATTAATTATTAAAGTTATAAAAGATGTAACATTTCTTAATTAAAGCATAGCTGAAAATGATAATAGAATAATTAGGTAAAAGTACAATTAATAATCAGATGAAGCAATCCATATATCTTTGTGATAGTAGAAATAGATCTTAAATATGGCAGTAGAACACCTAGATCCTAGGTCACACCTTTGTCAAACCATGACATTTCAGACAAACTCTCCACAATCAATGACCTTTCTAATGATCAACTTTCTACATATTATGGTTTCCGAGATGTAGACCAGACAAGAGTTTACAGGTTAAGCTCACTATGATCAGGGTAAAGGTCAAATCAAGGTCACATGGTGTTGCACACATATACCCATAACTAATGTCCCTAACAATTATCAACTTCCTACACCTTACTTTCTGTGAGATACAGTCTGGACAAGATTTATCCCACAGCCTGCCCATCCATCTACCTGCAGCCCGCTCATCCAACTGCCCAGCAGGACATCATTGGGTGAAAACAATATTGCTTAGATTTTAATGGCTGTTACACAAATATGTACAGATGCTCCCACAAGTTGAGGAAATGGGAAGGGTGTTTCCTTGTTATTAAATATTGACTTTCTTAATCTAATATTGTTAGAATCAATGTAACTTCTGTTACAGCACACTACTGCTTTTTTCCAATGCTAAATTCATAATGTCCTTAACAAACTACCAGATTGTGACAAATCTCTCATGTCAGAGTCCATTCTTTTAACACTGGTGTGATTGGACAACCAGCTAATATCTCAACTAAATAAACTGCTAATGTTCTGATCAATAACTTTTAAAATGGAAACATTTTAATTTAATACAATGTATAATAAGGAGGTTTTGCTTGGATAGTATATCTTTTAGCCATTATAACACATGGCTCAATGAATGCTCTTATTTCATAGAATTTATGGGTTACCATGTAGCCCAAAGGATATTTCTCCAAGATATTAAAATAGTATCAGAGATGCCAGTACCCCACAGCCTGGGGAAATAGTTTTCCACACCATGACATATAGAAGTAGTGAAACAGTACAAAGACCGGAATACTTTCAGCACAGTGTCACTAAGATAAAGATCCAAATAATGTTTAAGTAGAGAAAATAACCTCTAAGAGAAAGAAAATGTATGTAAAGATAAAGTATTAAAACAAGACAATTCAATAGCAAGATGACAGCATTAATCAGTAAACTAAAAAATATGAAACTGTAAAATTTATTAATTGGAGAATAGCTGTCAATGGAAATAGCATAATTATGTAAAAGTGCATAAAATAATCAGTTGCAGCAAACCATATATCCTTGTCATAAGAGAAAGATGTCTCAAATATGGCAGCTGAACACACTTTGGCAGAGCAAAATGGTCACACCATGATGCACACATACATTTATATACACCCCGTAACCAATGTCCCTAACAAGTGTCAACACCTTATGGAATCCAAGAAATAGCCCAGACAAGATTTTATAGGTCAAGGTCACTACAGCAAGGTTAAGGGTCAAATCAAGGTCACACCATGACGATACACACCTACAGCTCCTAACCAATGTCCCTACCAAGTATCAACTTCCTATACCTTACTGTTTCCAATATATAGCCTGGACAAGATTTTAAAGGTCAAGGTAACTACGGCGAGGTCAAAGGTCAAATCAAGGTCACACCATGATGTTGCACACCTAGAAGCCTCAACCAATGTCCCTGTCAAGTATCAACTTTCTGCACCTTACAATTTCTGAGATATTGCCAGGACAAGATTTTATAGGTCAAGGTCACTATGACAAGGTCAAAGATCAAGTCAAGTTCACACCATGACGAGGCACACCTACACCTCCTAACCAATGTCCCTACCAAGTATCAACTACGGTAAGGTCAAAGGTCAAATCAAGGTTACACCATGGTGTTGCACACCTACACGCCCTAATCAATATCCCTACCATGTATCAACTTTCTACACCTTACGGTTTCCGAGATATAGCCCAGACAAGATTTTATAGGTCAAGGTCACTATGGCAAGGTTAAAGGTTAAATCAAGGTCACACTATGACGTTGCACACCTGCACCCTCTAACCAATATCCCTACCAAGTATCAACTTCCTACACCTTACAGATTCTGAGATATAGCCAGAACAAGATTTTATAGGTCAAGGTCACTACGGCAAGGACAAAGGTCAAATCAAGGTTACACCATGATGTTGCACACCTACACCCCCTAATCAATGTCCCTATCACGTATCAACTTCCTACACCTTACGGTTTCTGAGATATAGTCCAGACAAGATTTTATAGGTCAAGGTCACTACAGCAAGGTCAAAGGTTAAATCAAGGTCACACCATGACATTGCACACCTACACCCTTAACCAATATCCCTACCAAGTATCAACTTTCTGCACCTTACAATTTCTGAGATATTGCCAGGAAGATTTTATAGGTCACGGTCACTATGACAAGGTCAAAGATCAAGTCAAGGTCACACCATGACGAGGCACACCTACACCTCCTAACCAATGTCCCTACCAAGTATCAACTTCCTATACCTTACTGTTTCCAAGATATAGCCTGGACAAGATTTTAAAGGTCAAGGTAACTACGGCGAGGTCAAAGGTCAATTCAAGATCACACTATGATGTTGCACACCTACAAGCCCCAACCAATGTCCCTGTCAAGTATCAACTTTCTGCACCTTACAATTTCTGAGATATTGCCAGGACAAGATTTTATAGGTCAAGGTCACTATGACAAGGTCAAAGATCAAGTCAAGGTCACACCATGACGAGGCACACCTACACCTCCTAACCAATGTCCCTACCAAGTATCAACTACGGTAAGGTCAAAGGTCAAATCAAGGTTACACCATGGTGTTGCACACCTACACGCCCTAATCAATATCCCTACCATGTATCAACTTCCTACACCTTACGGTTTCCGAGATATAGCCCAGACAAGATTTTATAGGTCAAGGTCACTATGGCAAGGTTAAAGGTTAAATCAAGGTCACACTATGATGTTGCACACCTGCACCCTCTAACCAATATCCCTACCAAGTATCAACTTCCTACACCTTACAGATTCTGAGATATAGCCAGAACAAGATTTTATAGGTCAAGGTCACTACGGCAAGGACAAAGGTCAAATCAAGGTTACACCATGATGCTGCACACCTACACCCCCTAATCAATGTCCCTATCACGTATCAACTTCCTACACCTTACGGTTTCTGAGATATAGTCCAGACAAGATTTTATAGGTCAAGGTCACTACAGCAAGGTCAAAGGTTAAATCAAGGTCACACCATGACATTGCACACCTACACCCTTAACCAATATCCCTACCAAGTATCAACTTCCTACACCTTACAGTTATGAGACACAGCCCGGACAAACTTTTTCCCGCTGCCCGCCTGCCCGCACATCTGAACACCATGGGTAAAAACAATGCCCCGACAGCCCTTTAGGGCTGAGAGGTAAAAAGCGTATAATATATATACAGTAAAATAACATTCTTACTTTAGGTTGTGGTTAATGATGAATGATACAGCTCAACTTATGTAAATTTAGATATGGCTTTATACTGGTTTCCTTCAGAAGCCTAAGTTAAGACTCTGAATTACTTACCTTATTAACAATAAAAATGTAGCTACAATGTTTTTGATATAGAAGTCAAGGACATAGTTAGGAAAAAAGTAAACTTATGAGTTTTATGAGGTTTTATTCAGACCTTATCATAATGCTTTGTAACTGCCAGACTATATTCTTCTTTGCACACTTCTGATTTGAGGTAGTCTTTGGAGACTAGAGATACCACACATCTGGAGGAATCTATAGCATGGTACAGTGTCTGTTGCCAGGACACTCCTGGAAAGAATTTTCAATTTATATATATATATGTATTTAATTCTTTATTATTGCAAAAATCAACTCTGGTATAACCCTGTGGAATACACCTGCCTTTATTACATACCCAAGTCCTGTGACATGGTACATCCCCCCTTTGACCCTCCTAAATTAACAGTCTTTGCTCAAGTCACTCAAGATGAAATTGGTAAAATAATCAGCAAATCACCCACCAAATCATGCCTGTTGGACCCATTGCCCACATTCCTTATTAAGGAATGTATTGACATCCTTCTACCATCTATAACCAAATTGGTTAATTGTTCGCTCCGGGAGGGACTGGTTCCAGATGGGTTCAAAAAAGCTGTAGTCACTCCACTTATAAAGAAGGCCTCACTTCCTGTTGAGGATTTGAAAAACTACCGCCCAGTATCTGGACTTAGCTTCATTTCCAAACTGGTGGAACATGTAGTTGCTAAACAGCTGGTTGACCATATTCATCGACAAGGCTTGGATAACTCATACCAGTCAGCATATAAGTCAGGTCACTCAACGGAAACGGCTCTGCTTTCCATCAAAAATGATATCCATTTGTCACTATCTCGGGGTGAAGCTACTGCCTTGGTACTTCTGGATCTCTCGGCCGCCTTTGATACTATTGATCATTCCACTCTCCTCAGCTGTCTTCTGGATTGGTTCAGTGTTGGTGGCTCTGCTCTCAAATGGTTCTCTTCCTATTTGACGGAACACTTTCAATCTGTTAAGATTGGTTCTACTTTGTCTGATTTACAAAAATTGCTGTTCGGTGTACCTCAGGGTTTTGTTCTGGGTCCTCTGCTATTCTCTCTTTACACATTTCCCCTTAGTACTCTGATTGGTAAACACAAAGGCATAAAATTTCATTTCTATGCTGATGATTCACAACTTTATGTCCATCTGTCGCACATGAATGCCTCAGCTGCTTTTGATAAGTTGAAAAGATGCCTTCACAATGTTAAGGAATGGATGTCGGCTAGCAAACTTAAACTTAATCCAGATAAAACTGAGTTTATACTTTTTGGCTCCGAGAAACAGAGAGAAAGGCTAAATGTATGTTTCCCAATTAACATCTTGGGTAACCCCCTTCACCCCACCAAGTAAGTCAGGAACCTGGGTGTGTGATTTGTCTCTGATTTCTCTTTCTCTAAACACGTCCAGAATGTTTGTAAAAGCTGCTTTATTCAACTGAGGGATTTTAGAAATATTGGGCAGTTCTTGACTCATGATGCAGCTGTGGCAGTTGCCAATGCTTTTGTTAGTAGTCGGTTGGACTACTGTAACTCACTTTTCAGGAGTCTCTCCAAATTTAATCTTCACAGATTACAGTCTATCCAAAATAGTGCAGCCAAAATTGTTACAAATTCGAGTAAATATACTCGGATAACTCCGGTACTTAGGAAACTCCATTGGCTCCCTGTTCAGTTTCGCTCAGAGTTCAAACTGGCTACCCTGGTGTACAAGTTTATTCATACTGGCTTCCCTAAAAATTTGGCTCCATATCTATCCACATACAACAATACTTACAATACTAGACATAGTCAGAGTGTTGCCAATTTCCTCAATGTACCAAAATTTCAACCTAAAATCCACAAGTCCACTAAGCAGTTTGGTTACAGTTTCGCCTTTGATGCTCCCACTGTTTGGAATTCGCTTCCCGAAGACATTCATGCATCACCCACTATTGCCTCTTTTAGAAAGAAGCTCAAAACCTATCTCTACGCAAAGGCTTATCCTCCTTAGCTCATTTTCTCTTATGGCTTCTCCGTGGTGCTGACCTAATTCTGTCCCTGGACTTTGAATTTGCATATTGCTATTGTCTTGTTGCGCCTTAGAGTCCACTACTCAGTGGAGATTAAGCGCTATAAAAGTCAAATTAGAATTACCCAAGTAGATTCTTGAGGGTTCCTAAAATTTAACCATTATGAAGTAAGGGGGCAGCGTATATTTGTCCAAATTACAAACCTGCGATATATTTATCCAACAGAAACTCTATTTTCTATGTCTCGTGCTGATTGCAAACAGTAAAGAATCTGAAAAATAACTAGAGATCTCTGAGAATGCAAAACTGTACATCCACTTCCTGAAAAGAAGACAATTTTATTTTTCTTCCTAAAACTTTGCCCAAATCATATTACACATTGGAAAATTCCATCGATTGGTGTACCAATCACTGATATCCTTACCTGTTTTTAACTCTGCATAGTCAAAGAATATCCTCAAATTCTCTGTATTCCTCTGCAGAAGCTTCATCACTTGTTTGGCATACTCCAAGTTTTTGTGACAATAAGACAAGAAAACATCATACTTCTTTGCCAATGAATTCTCTGTATTTTTTATCTGCTGATTCAATGCTACTGCAGCATCTTTCACTCTTTGTGTATCTCTTTCTCTGAAATATACAATAGGAGAATCAGCCAGTGGTGCATACTTTTTTAGCAGAAACTCTGAAAGAAGTACTTTTCAAATGATGTACACATCATTTGTAACGGGGTACATAGTTTAAGAAATATTAATGAAAAATTAACACTTGTTGAAAAATGTATTATTCTGCAAAGTAAATAGTGCCAGGGAATACTAAAGAAAATATTCCCCAGTGTGTATTTCATGTTACTTAGGTGAAACAACTCATATTGTACAAAAATCAATAAGGACTATGATGATAAAAAAACAGAGGAAGGGACACAGGGATACAAGCTATATCATACATATGAATGCAGTTAACACTAGCAGTGTAATATAGAGCAAGTACTTCATGAAATATGTGATTACTTGTGTCGTGTATACATCCATATTACTGATGGCTGTTGTGAGATACACATGTAGTAACAAAATAATAGTTGTGTCTCACAAGATAAGGACTTAAATTGCCTGCCTTATATAGACTATATGTGCACACATATTTCTGGAGATTTCATTCACTTATGCTCCAAAGTAAGGTTGTTTAGCACTGTGAAGCTCCAGGTATAGCTTGCCTCTGTGCTTATGTCAGAGGCCAAAGGCAGAAACAGACCCACTGAATTTTTGTTAATTTGCAGTTGGCTTTACATAAAGAATAACTTGTAGCTGTCTCTTTCAAGAATTCTCTATAGAGTATCATAACCACTTTGAGACACACAAATGTCTTACCTACAGTTGATCCATTGCACCATGGACATGTAGAGAGGCACATCACATCTCTCCAGGCAAATGGGAGCAAGAATGTTGCGGTTTGTGAAACGGTTGCAGCAGGTGGCAATGTTGTACTGATCCACACATACCTCAGATTCTAAGAAACCCTTGCTCAAAACTGGGACTATTCTGAACAAACAAGAACAAGTGATAAATGAACATCTTTCATTATTAAAGTGATGTGTATGTAAAACATTGAAGAATATGTATCAAACAGCACACAAACAAGCACCCAGTCCTTTATGGACTTGAAAATCACTATAAATAAAAATTTTATACCACAATCGCCAGAAAACCTAAGTGACTCCAGAAAAGTGCCCAATACAGACTTTTGGAATGAAAACTATCACCCAGTTAGAACTTCTTTTGTAGGTTTCAATATCAAATGTAAAGTAGAGCAGTATGTTACACCTTACAAGTTGACATGGATAATTTATATAGTTAAGTGCCAACTTGATGTGAACATTCTCTTGAGGGCTGATCTTGAAGGAGGGATATC
This sequence comes from Sabellastarte sp. h YS-2021, assembly GCA_964017235.1. Taxonomy (NCBI): domain Eukaryota; kingdom Metazoa; phylum Annelida; class Polychaeta; order Sabellida; family Sabellidae; genus Sabellastarte; species Sabellastarte sp. h YS-2021. The sequence continues at coordinate 138,125,571 of OZ024928.1, forward strand.
AAAGAGCCCAAAAGAGGTCATTTAACAGAGTTTTTCTGGGAAAGGAGAAAGTGAGTTTGGATTTTCAATTGGCGGACAACTTACAGTTCTGAACTCACTGAAGTTTAACTATGTTGGCAGTACTGGAACTAGCAGATCCAGAGGGGGTTCAGGGGGTCTGAACCCTCCCCCCCCCCCACCCCACCTTGAAAAATGTTATGGGTTTGACAGTGAAAATAAATCAAGAGACGCATATTTAAAAGTTGAACATCCTACACTGGATTGCACATGCCGTGGACATGTTAAACCCCCACCCCTCATTTAAAGCTGGATCCACCCCTGTAACTGAGTTCATACAAAATCACATTACATTAATTCAGACAGTTAGACAGACATTAATTTTGCTACCATTATAACAGTGTCCATGTTGAGAAATTTAGGTATTCAGTAACAGGCTCAATTGATATTTGCTACTGTATGAGTGATCCCTATCAAGTATATATGTATGTAGCTCCCAGTTTCTTCACTATTTTAGCCTTATTCAGAAAACTAACACAAAAAAGGATTGAAGTGTGTTTTTGGCTTTCATGCTGCCACTCAGGATGATCTCAGTGTTGTCAAGGTTTAACTTATGCTTTGAAGTGGACATCCAGGTCTGGACTGTATCAAGACGAGAGTTCTGATAGAACAGCCTAGAACCTGATTTCATGCACCAAGTTTTATTTTTGAGTGATAATAACAAGGTTAAGTATGACATACAACCGTTTGTACAGAGGTGTAAAAATCCTAGAATGGGATAACAAAATAGCACCACTAACTTACTCTGTTCCTGATTCTTCATTCAGCAATAATTTGCTAAACATTATTGCGTAACAAATTCTGACAAAAAATATCCATGCAGGATCCAGTCGTGTGACCACACAAGTTTTAAGTATTGTAAGAGAATTCAATTGCACATCCTCAGTACTTGATACTTTTTTGAAGTGAGTGTAACTACAAGTTGCCACAGGTAAAAGTAAACGCTGACAAATCTGTAACTTTGACTTAAACCAAATCCATTGTCCTTTACAGTATAATACAAGGTGACAATTTGAAATAGAAAGTGACTTTTTCAAAATTTTCCATTTATCTACTGCGATAGAATCACTAACTAAAACAAACCTTCTGAAAAGTATTTTCACAACACACAATAAATCTCTCACATTTTGATCAAACAAGACAACAAAATCCTCTTCTAAAATTAATGGGAAAACATGGGTGTTTTTGTGAACTATATCTTTTTGTGTTGATATACCATGAGAAAAGCAACATAGAAAGCTAAAAAATGTAAATTTTAATAGCAAACACAGAATGCAAAATTTACAAGTCTGTTTAAAGTGAGGATTAAACTCCAATACAAAGAATGTAGATATACCGAGCTGATGCCAACATTTCTGTGAAAATGTCATGTTTCCATGTATCTTCCTTCACACTAACATCAGATAATGTGAGTATCTTCTTTGTCTGTTTTCCCTTTGCCAACTGCTTTCTTAAAAGTGAAACTATTTCTACATCACTATCACAGTAAACAAGGAAAACATCTGTTTTGACAGAAGGTTCCTACAAAATAATAAAATAGTATCAGTGTTATAACAGGGTGTAGTCTATACAACAGACTATTGTCGTCTATTCCCTTTAACATTCAGATATTTGTACAATATTAATAAAGTCAAAGTTGAGGGTTTACGTCCCATTCAACAGTCTGGGTCATATTTGGACAGGTTCTCAGCATTGTCACTTGTGGGTATCGAACCCACACAGAGGTGACAGCCTATGATTATATGCCAAATCTGCTAACCGCTTGGCTGTATGTTATACAATACAACTTAAGAACTGTGTATTTGGATGCTATATTGATACTTTATTTTCAGGAGCTTTCGGCTATGCTGACGATATTGTACTATTAGCGCCTACAGTTACTTCTTTGAATAAGTTGTATGATGTGTGTAAACAATATGGTCAGGAATACAGCATAATGTTTAATCCTCAAAAGAGTAAATTACTTGCAAATGGTAGTAATATTGAGGTTTGTACAATAGACAATAACTTCCTTATAAGTCAACCCAGTGAAAACATATCGGACATGTTATTTTTCCACGATCAATATATAGGACATGTTATTGGTCCACAGTCTATTGATCGAGAACTAAACTGTAAAACTAGTGAGTTAATTGCCAATACCAATCATATATTATCTGTATTTAAACATGCATCATTTGAGATAAAGTACAAATTATTTAAAACCTATTCAATGCCTCTCTATGGATGTGTGTTATGGGATCACTCTTCACAATGTATGGAGAAATTATATGTCACTTGGAGAAAATGTGTCAGAAAAATTTTAAATGTACCCTATAATACTCACTCTGTCCTTTTGCCTATCATATGTAATGATTTGAATATAGACTGTCAACGATACAAAAGAGTACTTAAGTTCTTTGCAACCTTAGCCAAGTCTGATAATATTTACAACAAATTAACCTTGCGACTAATTACTCAGGGTAACAACTCTAGGATGTCACACACTTTCAACCATTTGTCATACAAGTATGGTTTTAACAAATATGGTTTTATTGAAAATACAAGCATTCTGACGCATGCATTTATCTCCCGCCGTATAAATTAGATGTCCTAAAGATAGTGGAATATAAATTTTCCTGCGAGATGGCGGCACATGTAGAAGTGACAAGTTTAATGTTTGATTGCAATACTTTTAAAGACAAAAGGCATTTACTCATTTTAGTAGCTATTACTTTGCCATCCAAAGAGCTACAGTTCTGCCACTTCATTATGCAGATCAACTCAAAGTAGGAAAGCACGTCTTTAGAAGAAATAGCCTATCTGTACTACTTTTAGAGATACAAGACATTTACTTATTTTAGTGGCTATTACTCTGCCATCTAAAGAGCTACAGTTCTGCAACTTCACTATGTGGTAGATCACCCAAAAGTAGGTGAATGACTTATTTAGAAGAAATTGCCCACCTGTAGTACTTTTAGAGACTAGACCAAGGATGCATCTGTGGCCAGATGCAAAATGTATCCACCGGCAAAGGCAAAAGTAGCTATTACTCAGCTATGGCACGAGCTAGAGGTCTGAAATTTTAGTATGTTATAGCTGACCCAAAAGTAGGTGAATAACATATTTGCACAAAATTCTCTAAATGCAATAGTTTTCAAGTTACAAGTGATTTTACTCATGATGGAAGTTAGTGAAAAGCCCAAAAGTAGCTATTACTCACTTAGCTATTCAGATAGACACCCAAGTTACTCACCATGTTGTTGCTATGGAAAAAGTAGGTGAATGACATATTTTAACAAAATGCTCTAAATGTAATACTTTTCAAGTTATAAATGATTTAGTGTTGAGTAAGAACTTCAAAGTAGCTATTACTCCGCTATGCAATGAGCCACAGGTCTGGAATTTTACTATGTTATAGCTGCCTCAAAATAGGTGAATAACATACCGAAACTAAATTATGTAAATGCAAAAGTTTTCAAGTTATAAGTGATTTACCCAACAGTGATAACCTAAAAGTAGTTATTATTCAGCTATGCCATGAGCTACAGGTCTGAAATTTTACTATGTTATAGCTGACCCAAAAGTAGCTGCATAACATATTTGCACAAAGTGCTCTAAATGCAGTACTTTTCAAGTTATAATTGATTTAGTGCATGATTTAATTAATTTTAATGTATTAAAATTTATTTAAAAAATTCATAAAAAAACTTAAGCATGTGAAACTTCTCCAAAATGTAGGTGAATGAGTTATTTGAGAAATACTGGCTATCCGCAATACTTTTAGTGATAATAGGCATTTACTTATTTTGAGTAGGTGAGTAATTAGCTACAGGTCTGAAACTTCACCAAGTGAAAGCTGTCCCAAAAGTAGGTGAATGACTTATTTGAGAAAAATTGGCTATCTGCAATACTTTTAGAGATAATTAGCATTTACTCATTTTGAGTAGGTGAGTAATTACCTACGGGTCTGGAACTTCACCATGTGAAGGCTATCCGCAATACTTCTAGGGATAATTAGCATTTACTCATTTTGAGTAGGTGAATAATTAGCTACGGGTCTGAAACTTCACCAAGTGATGGCTCTCCCAATAGTAGATGAATGAGTTATATGAGAAAAATTGGCTATCTGCAATACTTTTAGAGATAATTAGCATTTACTCATTTTGAGCAGGTGAGTAATTAGCTATGGGGCTGAAACTTCACCATGTGAAAGCTCTCCCAAAAGTAGGTGAATGAGTTATTTGAGAAAAATTGGCTATCTGCAATACTTTTAGAGATAATTAGCATTTACTCATTTTGAGCAGGTGAGTAATTAGCTATGGGTCTGAAACTTCACCAAGTGAAAGCTCTCCTAAAAGTAGGTGAATGAGTTATTTGACAAAAAATGGCTATCTGCAATCCTTTTAGAGATAATTAGCATTTACTCATTTTGAGTAGGTGAGTAATTAGCTACAGGTCTGAAACTTCACCAAGTGAAAGCTCTCCCAAAAGTAGGTGAATGAGTTATATGAGAAAAATTGGCTATCCGCAATACTTTTAGAGATAATTAGCATTTACTCATTTTGAGTAGGTGAACAATTAGCTACGGGTCTGAAACTTCACCAAGTGAAAGCTCTCCCAATAGTAGGTGAATGAGTTATTTGAGACAAATTGGCTATCTGCAATACTTTTAGAGATAATTAGCATTTACTCATTTTGAGTAGGTGAGTAATTAGCTATGGGTCTGAAATTTCACCATGTGAAAGCTCTCCCAAAAGTAGGAGAATGAGTTATCTGAGAAAATTGGCTATCTGCAATACTTTTAGAGATAATTCGTATTTACTCATTTTGAGTAGGTGAGTAATTAGCTACGGATCTGAAACTTGACCATGTGAAAGCTCTTCCAAAAGTATGTGAAGGAGTTATTTGAGAAAAATTGGCTACCTGCAATACTTTTAGAGATAATTAGCATTTACTCATTTTCAGCAGGTGAATAAATAGCTACAGGTCTGAAACTTTACCAAGTGAAAGCTCTCCCAAAAGTAGATGAACGAGTTATTTGAGAAAAGTTGTCTATCTGCAATAATTTTAGAGATAATTCGCATTTACTCATTTTGAGTAGGTGAGTAATTAGCTACGGATCTGAAACCTCACCATGTGAAAGCTCTTCCAAAAGTACCTGAAGGAGTTATTTGAGAAAAATTGGCTACCTGCAATACTTTTAGAGATAATTAGCATTTACTCATTTTCAGCAGGTGAATAATTAGCTACGGGTCTGAAACTTCACGAAGTGAAAGCTCTCTCAAAAGTAGATGAATGAGTTATTTGAGAAAAATTGGCTATCTGCAATACTTTTACAGATAATTAGCATTTACTCATTTTGAGTAGGTGAATAATTAGCTACAGGTCTGAAACTTCACCAAGTGAAAGCTCTCTCAAAAGTAGGTGAATGAGTTATTTGAGAAAAATTGGCTATCTGCAATACTTTTAGAGATGATTCGCATTTACTCATTTTGAGCAGGTGAGTAATTAGCTACGGGTCTGAAACTTCACCAAGTGAAAGCTCTTCCAAAAGTAGGTGAATGAGTTATTTGAGAAAAATTGGCTATCTGCAATACTTTTACAGATAATTTGCATTTACTCATTTTGAGTAGGTGAATAATTAGCTACAGGTCTGAAACTTCACCAAGTGAAAGCTCTCTCAAAAGTAGGTGAATGAGTTATTTGAGAAAAATTGGCTATCTGCAATACTTTTAGAGATAATTCGCATTTACTCATTTTGAGTAGGTGAGTAATTAGCTATGGGTCTGAAACTTGACCAAGTGAAAGCTCTCCCAAAAGTAGGTGAATGAGTTATTTGAGAAAAATTGGCTATCTGCAATACTTTTAGAGATAATTAGCATTTACTCATTTTGAGTAATTAGCTACGGGTCTGAAACTTGACCATGTGAAAGCTCTTCCAAAAGTAGGTGAATGAGTTGAGAAAAATTGGCTATCTGCAATACTTTTAGAGATAATTCACATTTACTCATTTTGAGTAGGTGAGTAATTAGCTAAGGGTCTGAAACTTCACCAAGTGAAAGCTCTCAATTAGCTACAAATGAGAAAATAGCTATTACTCACTTATGGCATGCAATAGAACCCCAATCTATGTACCATCTTATAGCTAAGGACAAAGTAGCTGAACAACATATTTTAGGAAAACACTCTAACTGCAATAGTTTTGGAGATACAATGGCTTTACTCAACAGTCGGAATTTGAAAGTAGCTATGACTCAGCTATCAAAGGTTCAACAGGTCTGAAACTTTACTATGTAATAGCTTACCAAAAAGTAGATGGACAACATATGTGAAAAGATTTCCCTAACTTTAATACTTTTGAAGATATTTGACATTTACTTCTTTTGTTATTTAGCTACAAATGAGAAAATAGCTATTACTCACTTATGGCATGCAATAGAACCCCAAACTATGTACCATCTTATAGCTAAGGACAAAGTAGCTGAACAACATATTTTAGGAAAACACTCTAACTGCAATAGTTTTGGAGTTACAATGGCTTTACTCAACCGTCGGAATTTGAAAGTAGCTATTACTCAGCTATCAAAGGTTCAACAGGTCTGAAACTTTACTATGTGATAGCTTACCAAAAAGTAGATGGACAACATATTTGAAAAGATTTCACTAACTTTAATACTTTTGAAGATATTTGACATTTACTTCTTTTGTTATTTAGCTACAAATGAGAAAATAGCTATTACTCACTTATGGCATGCAATAGAACCCCAAACTATGTACCATCTTATAGCTAAGGACAAAGTAGCTGAACAACATATTTTAGGAAAACACTGTAACTGCAATAGTTTTGGAGATACAATGGCTTTACTCAACAGTCGGAATTTGAAAGTAGCTATTACTCAGCTATCCATGGTGCAACAGGTCTGAAACTTAACTATGTGATAGCTTACCCAAAAGTAGATGAATAACATATTTGAAAAGATTTCTGTAACTCTAATACTTTTGAAGATATTTGGCATTTACTTCTTTTGTTATTTAGCTACAAATGAGAAAATAGCTATTACTCACTTATGGCATGCAATAGAACCCCAAACTATGTACCATCTTATAGCTAAGGACAAAGTAGCTGAACAACATATTTTAGGAAAACACTCTAACTGCAATAGTTTTGGAGATACAATGGCTTTACTCAACAGTCGGAATTTGAAAGTAGCTATTACTCAGCTATCCACAGTGCAACAGGTCTGAAACTTTATTATGTGATAGCTTACCCAAAAGTAGATGAATAACATATTTGAAAAGATTTCTGTAACTGTAATACTTTTGAAGATACTTGGCATTTACTTCTTTTGTTATTTAGCTACAAATGAGAAAATAGCTATTACTCACTTATGGCATGCAATAGAACCCCAAACTATGTACCATCTTATAGCTAAGGACAAAGTAGCTGAACAACATATTTTAGGAAAACACTCTAACTGCAATAGTTTTGGAGTTACAATGGCTTTACTCAACAGTCAGAATTTCAAAGTAGCTATTACTCAGCTATCCAAGGTGCAACAGGTCTGAAACTTTACTATGTGATAGCTTACCAAAAAGTAGATGAACAACATATTTGAAAAGATTTCTGTAACTCTAATACTTTTGAAGATATTTGACATTTACTCCTTTTGTTATTTAGCTACAAATGAGAAAATAGCTATTACTCACTTATGGCATGCAATGGGACCCCAAACTATGTACCATCTTATAGCTAAGGACAAAGTAGCTGAACAACATATTTGAAGAAAAAGTTGTAACTGCAATAGTTTTTGAGTTATGAGCCCTTTACTCCAAGTAGCTAAGATAGCTATTACTCAGTTATCTTTAGGCCTAAGTCCATAAAACCAAAAAAATTTTCGAGGGCGTGAAAATTCATTGGGACAATTAATTTACAAAAAATCTGTAGCTGTAGTAGTTTTGGAGGAATCTGCGTGACTAACTAACGCACGCACACACGCACGCACGCACGCACGCACGCACGCACACACAGGCATCATTTCATAATCTCCCTCCCGGGCTAAAGCCCGGCGGGAGATAATAAACATGCCTAACCTTATGAAAAAGATCAGCAGTCAATATCTGGAAAGTTTACCTGCATGGTCTTTAGTATGTGCTGATGTTATCAAATGTATGCTTTATCTTGTCTCATCTAAACAGTATCATGTATTTTCACTAAATGAAATATCTCTGTTTATAAATTTTTGCTGTACTATGTAGTATAGTCATTCAGATATTTCTTAATCTACTTTTGTATTTATTTACTTCTATGTATGTACATTTTTTTTCTTCTTTTTTCATTTTTTTGTACATATTATGTAACTTAATTGCTGTACTATCCAAGTACATGTGTACTTTTATATATGAATAAAGAATAAATAAATAATAAATAATTATTATTGCAATTACAGTGTCATCAATCTCACTTCAATTGTAATATGTCAATGCACCAAGGCCCTGTCCTGATATGACCTTCATTGTACATATAGCACCTGAACTGGACATATAACACCAACTTTGACTGACTTTAAAACTTCTCATTAGATTCAAAAACTTTTAAGTAAAATAAATAAATGGAATTCAACTCAGATTATTAATAAATCAAAAATAAGAATGGACATCAGAAGCATTTCAAGAGCACTAAGCTCATAATTCTTAGATAAAAATACAGTTAATGAAAACAATTCTGTGCTGGGAAAGTATACAATACATCTGGAAGCAGACTTTGACTGCATCAAAGTGAGAAAACAATAATATTACTTGATGGTACAAATGAAGAAATGAATATTTCACCTTCATTATAACAGTTTTCTTTTCTATCTTCTTCTTCACTTCATAGAACATTTCAATGGCTGATTTTTCAGCATCCCGAATTCTGTTATAAAACAGGTTCATGCAAAATGTATTATCAAATAAATTGTGTCACATTTATTGCATCCAAAATAATTTAAATGAAATGGAAGTAAATGTATGTTTAATGAATTTATATTTGTAAACAAAATTGTTAACTTGGAAGCACAGGTAGTATTTGTTCTAATACCAAAATTATGAAAACCAAAAGGTCTGACAATACAGTTTCTATTGTCTTCATATATAAAAAGTAATTGATTAAAATTAACTTATTTTGAGCAGGTAGAAGTTAAAGGTTGATGTTTGCCAAGTTATGGATTGTAAACTATGGACTTATTGTTACATGTGCAAAATCAATTAAGTGTCCCTGACTACACAATGGAGTCTCCCCTATAATGGTACATGTATTAATTTACATGGAAGTACAGGTAAACAAAATAACATACTAACCTAAGGACCAAAGTCAGGCATTACAGCAATCGCAAAAGTTCAAAATACATTAAATACTTTGCACAGAGATTTCTTAATTTCATTAATATGACCCAATTTATGGTCTTCAAGAACATATGAAACAATGTCTAATTATTGTTTTTTCTCAAGGGACCTAAAATCTAAATCTACTGCTTTGCAGGCGCAATATCTTCCCCAAGGGGAACTCAGTGCGCTAACTAATCATGTATAATTTCCAAGTCATAGTGGGGGACGAGTCCAGGTCTGTATTCCTGACAGAAACGTCTCTTAACAAGGATTCCAGAAAACTGGAGATATTTCAATGGGACAAAACTGCAATTAACAAGAGAACATATATCTTACTGATTTGGAGATTTACTGTAAACCACAATTTTGAAGGTCTGAAGAGGCAATCCCATCAGCATCCATGACACAGCCACATTGATCATTTCCCTTATCATGGCTGCCCTATTAACAACCTAAAAAACAAGACAAGTAATAATCCAGAATTTTTTTTTTTTTGCATCCAGCCAGTGATCCATAACAGTCTCAAAATTTAATGGGATTTAAGTTGGGCCAAGACCCGTCTTCTGATTTTTTTCATGAAGTTCAAGTTACGAGCAGTATTTGTGTAATCCTGCTAACAGACAAACAAATGGTCATGAAGATAATACCTCCTAGGCTGAGGCAATAAACCCTAAATCTGACAGATTGTTATTCCATTCAATAGAATAAAATAACTACTTTCATAGTGCTTTATTATTATTATTATTATTTTTTTTTTTTGCTGGCTCACATATAAAATGAAAAATAGCAACAGAGATGCCCACAGCCTGGGGAAATAGTATTCAACACCATAGAAGTAGTGAAACAGTACAAAGATCTGGATACTTTTAGCAGTGTCAGTTATGTAAAGCTCAAAATAAAGCTCCTTATGGTTTCCGAGATATAGCCTGGACAAAATGGTATAAGTCAAGGTAAATACAGCGAGGTCAAAGGTCAAATCAAATCAAGGTCAAAGGTCAAATTGAGGTTAAACCATGACGTTACACACCTACTGCCCCTACAAAGTATCAACTTACTACACCTTACGGTTGGCAAGATATAGCCTGGACAAGATTTTATAGGTCAAAGTCACTACGACAAGGTCAAAGGTCAAATCAAGGTCACACCATGATGTTGCACACCTACACCCCCTAACCAATGTCCCTATCAAGTATCAACTCCTGCACCTTATGGTTTCTGAGATATGGCCTGGACAAGATTTTATAGGTCAAGGTCACAACGGCAAGGTCAAACCATGACTTTACACACCTACAACACCTAACTAATGTCCCTACCACGTATCAACTTCCTACACCTTACGGTTTCCGAGATACAGCCCAGACAAGATTTTATAGGTCAAGGTCACTTTGGCAAGGTCAAATCAAGGTCACCCCATGATGTTACACACCTACACCCCCTAACCAATGTCCCTACTAAGTATCAACTTCTTACACCTTATGGTTTCCGAGACATAGCCTGGGCAAGATTTCATAGGTCAAGTTCACTACGGCAAGGTCAAAGGTCAAATCAAGGTCACACCATGACGTTGCACACTGACAACCCTTAACCAATGTCCCTACCAAGTATCAACTTCCTACACCTTATGATTTCTGAGATACAGCCTGGACATACTTTTTCCAGTCAACCCGCCTGCCCATCTGGACACTGTGGGTGAAAACAATACCCTGACAGCCCTTAAGGGCTGTGGGGTAAAAATTACTGTGAATAAGTATTGTTTAAAAGCAATAAAACCATTGAAAAAAAAACATGCATCCTTGCTTTGGAGATACAAGATGATCGAGGAAATAAAGATAAAAAACAAATTTCCTTAAGCCATCTGACAAGGCCTCCACATAAATAAGAATCAATTTATTTCATATGATGAAAAACTAACTGCATTAAGAAGATACTATAGTCCACTAAAGGTTTTGGAGCTTGTTTTTCTTAATAAATCCTGCAGAGTAGTTCTCCAAAATATTTTTGATCCTTTCTTAAATCTTGACACAATATGTATAATACTCATAGAAGTCAGGTGGATGGTATTGTGCTTGAGGTTCCACAGTTTGTTCCAACAATACATAACTCTACCAAATTATCTGGCACAAGGTTTGGTTTAGATGCACCAAAAATTTGGAATTATTTGTCTAATGATAATGTTCATTTTGCCACTACCCTTTTTCCTCCAACAGAAGTTGAAGTTATATTTTTTATACAAAAGCATACCCTAGTCTCAGCTTTCTTTCCCTGGATTTTCTCTGTGGTGCTGACCTCTACTTAGGTCCCTAGATATTTATGTTTTATGGTTTTGATTGTGTGCCTCAGAGTCTGGCTTCATAACATAGATTAAGTGTCATAAAAGTTCAAAGAAATAAGAATTAGAATGAATGTATAATAAAGAATAGTGTCTAAATTGGCCCAGGACAAAAGCTTATGAACATTAGGACGCAAGTATCTTACACCATGTCATTTTTGGACTTAATCCAGTATGCCTCTTTGGAGCTGAAGTGTATGTACATGTGTGCACATGTTGCCAGGACTGTCTTTTGTCATATTTTATTTCTCCAACTGACTGGACAACACAATTTCAAAGTGATTTGATTTGATCATTTTCGACCACTTTTGATACAAGCAGACATTATGTAATCACATAAGGTGTTACCTGAAAGCCAGTGGCCAGTAAAGGAGTTATCACACTCCTGTTCTGATTATTAAACAAAGGCATCATGGCTCTGAAGATGTCATCCACAGCTTTAAGTATTGTTTGTGCCTGCTCATATCGATGCTCATAACAAATTATCTGTCTGGGTTTGACAAAAAAAGATGAAACAAGATGTATAAAAAGGTCTTTTCATGAATTCAAAATAGCATCAGAGATGCTTGTACCCCACAACCCAGGGAGGTAGTTTTTCGACACCAAGGTATACAGAAGAACTGAAACAGTTCAAAGATCAGGAGACTTACAGAGCTAACAGTGTCAGTTATGTATGGGTCCAAATAATGTTTACATAGAGAAAATAATGTTTAAGAGAAAGAAAAAAGTATGTATATTAAAAAATAAATGCAAGACGATTCAATAGCAAGATCATAAATCAGTAAACTAAAAACTGCATCAGAGATGCCCCTACACCAGAGCCTGGGGAATTATTTTTCAACACCATGAGATATAGAAGTAGTGAAACAGCTACAAAGATTGGGATACTTTCAGAGCAGTGTCAGTTATATAAAGGCCCAAATAATGTTTAAGTAGAGAAAAATGATGTCTAAGAGAAAGAAAATGTATGTAAAGATGAAGTGTTAAAACAAGACCATTCAATAGCAAGATGACAGCATTAATCATTAAACTAAAATTATGACTCTGTAAAATTTATTATTAACAGGAGAATAGATGTCAATGGAAATAGCACAATTATGGAAAAGTACAAATAATAATCAGTTGCAGCAATCTATATATCTTTGTCATAAGAGAAACATGTCTCAAATATGGCAGGTGCACACACTTTGGCAGAGCCTAAATTAAAGTCACACCATGATGTACACCTACACTCCCTAACCAATGCCCCTACCACATGTCAACCTTCTACACCTTACAGAATTCAAGAGCCCATACAAGATTTTACAACTCATGGTCACTATGACAAGGTCAAATCAAGATCACACCAGGACGTTGCACATCTACACACCCTAACCAATGTCCCTACCAAGTATCAACTTCTTACACCTTACGGTTTCCGAGATATGGGCCAGACAAGATTTTATAGGTCAAGGTCACTACGGCTAGGTCAAAGATCAAATCAAGGTCACACCAGGACGTTGCACATCTACACACCCTATAACCAATGTCCCTACCAAGTATCAACTTCCTACACCTTACGGTTTCCAAGATATATAGCTCAAACAAGATTTTATAGGTCAAGGTCACGACAGCAAGGTCAAATCAAGGTCACACCAGGACATTGCACACCTATACCCCCTAACCAATGTCCCTACCAAGTATCAACTTCCTACACCTTACGGTTTCCGAGATATGGCCCAGAGAAGATTTTCAAACTCAAGGTCACTGCGGCAAGGTCTTAGGTCAAATCAAGGTCACACCATGACATTGCACGCTTACACCCCCAAACCAATGTCCCTAACAAATATCAACTTACTACAGACCTACACTTTACGGTTTCTGAGATACAGCACAGACAAACTTTTTCCCGCCACCCTCCCAATCACCCGCCCTCCCATCCGGATACCATGGGTGAAAACAATACCCCGACAGCCCTTAAGGGCTATGGGGTAAAAATTATGAAGTTGTAAAATTATTAACCGAATTATAGTTGTCAATAGAAATAGTACAATTAAGTACATATAATCATCAGTTGCAGCAATCCATACACCTTTGTGATAACAGAAATATGTTTCCAATTTGGCAGGTGATCACACTTTGGCAGAGCCAAGGTTAAAGGTCACACCATGATTTAGCATACCTACACTCCCTAACCAATGACCCCTCCAAGAATCACCTTCCTACACCTTACAATTTCCAAGATACTGCACAAACAAGATTTTAAAGGTCAAGGTCACCTTGGCAAGGTCAAAGGTCAAATCAAGGCCACATCATGAGACTGCACATCTACATCCCCTAACTAATGCCACTACCAAATATCAACTTCCCACAACTTATAGTTTCTGACATATAGCCTGCACAATGTCTTAAAAGTTAATCTCATTACAGGGGCACACCATAAGGCTGCACACCTACACCCCTAACCAATGTCCCTACCAAGTATCAACTTCCTACAACTTATGGTCTCTGAGATATAGCCTGGACAAGATTTTGAAGGTCAATGTCTCTATGGCAAGGTCACACCACAACTTAAGGCACACCACAATGCTGCACAAATACATCCCAACAAATGTCCCTATCAAGTATCAAGTCCATACAACTTACGGTTTCTGAGATATAGCCCAGACAAGATATTAAGTGTCAAGGTCACTACAGCAAGGTCAAATGAAGGTCACACCATGACATTGCACACACACAACCCCCAACAAATGTCCCACAAAAATCAACTCCCAATACCTTACGATTTCTGAAATATAGCCTGGATTATCAATATACCAATTATCAACACCTGCCTAAATGTATGCCATGGGTGAAAAGACTACCAGCACAGTCCTTAAAGGTTGTGGGGTAAAAACTGCATAAATATTGTAAAAGGTTCTTTGTTTCTGGCAGTGTGAATTGGATTGCTCAAAAGACTTATTCACAAATTTGGTACAGCAGACCTGGGCCCATATTTGCTAACATATTTTTTGGAAAAAAAATTTTCTGGAATATAGCCATTTATTTTTCAAAAAAAAATTTTAGGATAAGAAAAATTTTTAAGCAGAAGGATTTTTCAAAATCTCAATGAAGAGTGTATTGGTAATATATTTTTTGTACAAATCATACACATATGTTGATCAAAAACTAAAATACTAATATATGTACTGTGTGTTTTCTACATGACTATTCCACATAATTTGCCATTACTACCTTTAGTTGTATTAAAATTCCCCAAATTTTAAAATTCTTATTCTTAGCAAATTTTCTTACAAAACATTATTTTCTTAGAAAATTCGAAGAACAAAAACAGACTTTCTGAAGTTACACACTCTTTCTTTTGAAATAATAATATAAAGTGATTGTTTCCAAATTCTTTGTATTATGAAATACATGACAGTTTTTCTGCTTTATCAATCAATTTACCCATATGGAACTGTTGCAGGTAGTTGCTTGGATATCCAACAGTGAAGACTTTGACGTAAATCTTCCTTTACATGAAACATACTCAGTTTCTGCACATCAATGCCAAGGTTAGCTTTCAGTGCTCCAATAACTGATGTTCGAAGTGCTGAGTAATCATCTATAAGCAAAAACATTTTCATACAAACATGTATTTCCTGTGATAGATGAGTGTAGCACAGAATTTCACCAAAGCATAATATCTGGTAAAATACTGTGGTTTTTTGTTTTTTTTTAAAGCGTCCCACAAGGGACGCTTGTTTGTGTATGGGAGAGCTTCCGGCTCCGCCGGCTCCGCATTTTGTTTTCCTTATAACTCTGTAACTGTTAGGCGGATTCTTTTCAAATTTGGCAGGTTTAGGCAGTAGCCTTGGGGAATTTTTTTGAATATGCTGCAGTGACATTTCAACCAATCAGAGAGGTCACATGACCAAAAATGTCTTTTTTCGATGGGGAAGCTTGTCCGGATGATAACTTGAAAGGAATTTTATCAATTCACCTGAAACTTGGCAAATACATTCATTCTATTAAAATCTGGAAATCATTAGATTTTGGCATTGATTGGTCAAGAAATGGCCGAGTAATTAATGATTAATTAATCATTACGAATTTTCCAAATAAGGAAAACACAAAAATGCTTATATCTCGAAAACCGTGCTAGATAGAGCGATTTCGACGAAATTTTTGACCCGCAGGGTATCTCTGCGGAGTAGTTTTCCCAATTTTCAAAAAAATTTTGTCTCGCCCAAAATGGCGGCCATTTTGAATTTTCGAAATTTTCGCAAAAATTGCAAAACACAAAAATGCTTATATCTCAAAAACCGTGCTAGATAAAGCAATTTCGACAAAATTTTTGACCCGCAGGATATCTCTGCAGAGTACTTTTCCCAATTTTCAAAAAATTTTTGTCTCGCCAAAAATGGCGGCCATTTTGAATTTTCGCAAAAATTGCAAAACACAAAAATGCTTATATCTCGAAAACCGTGCTAGATAGAGCGATTTCGATGAAATTTTTGACCCGCAGGGTATCTCTGCAAAGTAGTTGTCCCAATTTTGAAAAAATTTTTGTCTCGCCAAAAATGGCGGCCATTTTGAATTTTCCGCAAAAATTGCAAAACATAAAAATGCTTATATCTCGAAAACCCTGCTAGATAGAGCGATTTTGACGAAATTTTTGACCCACAGGGTATATCTGCAGAGTAGCCATGCCAATTTTCAAAAAAAATTTGTCTCGCCAAAAATGGCGGCCATTTTGAATTTTCGAATTTTTCGCAAAAATTGCAAAACATAAAAATGCTTATATCTTGAAAACCCTGTTAGATAGAGCGATTTCGACGAAATTTTTGACCCACAGGGTATCTCTGCAGAGTAGCCATGCCAATTTTCAAACAAAAAATTTCTCGCAAAAAATGGCGGTCATTTTGAATTTTCGAATTTTTCGCAAAATTGCAAAACACAAAAATGCTTAAATCTCGAAAACCGTGCTAGATAGAGCGATTTCGACGAAATTTTTGACCCACTGGGTATCTATGCAGAGTAGCCATGCCAATTTTCAAAAAAATTTTATCTTGACAAAAATGGCGGCCATTTTGAATTTTCGAATTTTTGCGCAAAAATTGCAAAACGCAAAAATGCTAATATTTCGAAAACCGTGCTACATAGAGCGATTTCGACGAAATTTTTTATCTTCAGGGTATCTCTGCAGAGCAGCTATCCCAAAGAGCTTTCACTTGGTGAAGTTTCAGACCCATAGCTAATTGCTCACCTACTCAAAAAGAGTAAATGCGAATTACCTCTAAAAGTATTGCAGATGGCCAATTTTTCTCAAATAACTCATTCACCTACTTTTGGAAGAGCTTTCACAAGGTGAAGTTTCAGACCCATAGCCAATTACTCACCTACTCAAAATGAGTAAATGCGAATTATCTCTAAAAGTATTGCAGATAGCCAATTTTTCTCAAATAACTCATTCACCTACTTTTGGAAGAGCTTTCACATGGTGAAGTTTCAGACCCATAGCCAATTACTCACCTACTCAAAATGAGTAAATGCGAATTATCTCTAAAAGTATTGCAGATAGCCAATTTTTCTCAAATAACTCATCACCTACTTTTGGCAGAGCTTTCACTTGGTGAAGTTTCAGACCCATAGCTAATTATTCACCTACTGAAAATGAGTAAATGTGAATTATCTCTAAAAATATTGCAGATAGCCAATTTTTCTCAAATAACTCATTCACCTACTTTTGGGAGAGCTTTCACTCTGTGAAGTTTCAGACCCATAGCTATTTATTCACCTACTCAAAATGAGTAAATGCTAATTATCTGTAAAAGTATTGCGGATACCCAATTTTTATCAAATACTCATTCATCTACTTGTGGGAGAGCTTTCACATGGTGAAGTTTCAGACCCATAGCTAATTACTCACCTACTCAAAATGAGTAAATGCAAATTATCTCTAAAAGTATTGCAGATAGCCAATTTTTCTCAAATAACTCATTCACCTACTTTTGGGAGAGCTTTCACTTGAAGTTTCAGACCCATAGATAATTATTCACCTACTCAAAATGAGTAAATGTGAATTATCTCTCAATAGTATTGCAGATAGCCAATTTTTCTCAAATAACTCATTCACCTACTTTTGGAAGACCTTTCACACACGAAAATGAAAAATTGTGAATATCTCGGAAAAGCTACTTCTTCTGCTTTAATGCTCGGCGGGAGATACACACCACGGCAGTGGTCTTGACAAAAATTTTGTCTCCCCAAAAATGGTGGCCATTTTGAATTTTCAAAGTTTTTGCAAAACACAAAAATGCTTATATCTCGAAAACCGTGCTATATGGAGTGAACTCAACAAAATTTTGGACCTGCTGGGTATCTCTGCAGAGTAGCCATGCCAATTTTCAAAATATTTTTGTCTCGCCAAATATAGCGGACATTTTTAATTTTTTTATTTTTTGCAAAACACAAAAATGCTTATATCTTGAAAACCGTGCTAGATAGAGCAGACTGCGCTGACTTTGGTTGCCACAACAGTATAAGGCTAGAAACGAAGCATTTTCTTAATACTTTAGCACTCACCTTTATATCCTTTTCGGGACGCTTTGTTTTTGCTATGCAAAAACATCATCTTTTTTTTTTTTGCGAGCGATCCTCTAGTTTTTTTTTGTTTTTTTTTGGTAATATGTTCTTGTTTATGTCAATGTTGGTTTCTATGTCTCAAAATATACATTGTATTGTAAGTTGTCTCTTGTGGAGGCATGCCTGAGGCTGTGGGTTTGATACATTGATACATGTAACACTTGTGTAACGCATTTGCAACAATGTAACAATTTGCAATATTATATGTGTGTTAGGGTGATATTACTTAAACCAAAACAATAAAAAAACCAAGAAATGGTTTGGTATAAAATACCTTATAATTACTTAATGATCTAATTTGTGTCTGCTAAAAAACTTTGGTAAACTGCTAAATTTCTGATCCATGCCCGAATTTTATAATTAATGAAGATCCATACATGTATTTGTTAATATTGTTATATTTTATAATTGAATACAAATTTGTTTATGATTCCAGTCTACCTATACCTAATGAACTGCCATATTTATTTTCCACTTGTTACAAGCTGAAAAAGCAGTTGTCATGGGTTCAATTTAAAGGTACAGTGAAAGTTGAGTATACAGACCACCCTTTGCTAAACAGAAAAATAGCCAGTCTTGGGTGGCCATAACCCCAGCCTGCAGGTGCAACTATATGGGCAACAACAGTGAGATTTGGGAAAATCTAAGGAACACCTTCAATCGTAAGATTGTAAGAAGTATACAGAACCCAGAAGGTACTGTCATATGTATGAACTTTCATACAGTTGAAGAATGGGAAAAACTAACATATTTTATTCATTCATGAAGTGAGGATTTCATTTAATGCTAAGAAGACATCTGTCAATCAAGATAGAGCCTATTATGCAGTAACAGTTTCTCTAGCATAGATACACATATAAAAATGCAACTGTAGTAACATGACTTCAATAGTGCCCCCTTTTAATTTAGTAGTTTAAAACTGAAAAATATTAAAAACACTGCCATGGCAACAGCTGTTTGTAGACAGCCCACAAAACATAATCACGTGTATATCCTCTTGTGGTAAACATATCCTAAAACTTCATGAAAATCCATGCATGGGTTTAGGCTTAGGAACATCTACAATATTTAAGATCTCAAAATTTAAAAGCGTTGTCATGACAACAGGTGTTGCCAGATACACCCCCAAAACCTCAGCAGTTCTAGATCCTATTGGGTTAAACCTTGTAAATTTGGTGAAAATCCATATATGGGGGTTTAGGTTATGGAATAATCAGAAATCTATCTGCAACTTACTTTGAAACATATTGCCACAAAATATAATGTACAAATCTCATAACTATTAAGTTCAAGAAAGCTACACTATTATCAATTTATAGTATACCTATTACATCTAACCAGTACATTTAAATTCAATGTTATTTTGCAACTGTGAAGAGTTCAAGCTCACGGCAAGCTCACATAGCATGTAGTTTGGATCAAAGGTTGCTATGTTCAGAAAAAAATATAATTAAAATCTATTGTACAATATTTGAGATATTGTCAAAATTGTAAAACATTCAAGTGACTAGATATTGCATCTAGACGCAGTGTATCCCCGGACAGGACATGGTTGAAGTGTGACATACAGATGTATTGCCAAATTATATGGTGCGACCAATAATGAGGGAGATATAGGTCATTATAAGTATCAAGGACCATGTTCGACTTTAAAGGAGGGGTCGAAGGTCAAATCTAAACCAACCCAAAAATATGGGGCACATGATTTCCTTGAAGGAGGGATCTAAGGTCAAATCTGACACCACCAAAAGATTTGGGGCACATGATTTCTTATAAGTTGTCTTCACATCCAAAACCTCTATGACCAATAATAAGGGAGATATAGACCATTAGAGGTATCAGAGCCAACATTCAACATTGAAGGAGGGATCTAAGGTCAAATCTGACCCTACCAAAAAGATTCGGGGCACATGATTTCCTATAAGTTGTCTTCACATCCAAAACCTCTACTACCAATAATAGGGGAGATATAGTCCATCATAGGTATCAAGTACCACATTCGACCTTGAAGGAGGGATCCAAGGTCAAATCTGACCCCACCAAAAGATTCAGGGCACATGATTTCTTATAAGTTGTCTTCACATCCAAAACCTCTATGATCAATAATAAGGGAGATATAGACCATTAGAGGTATCAAGTACCACATTTGACCTTGAAGGAGGGATCTATGGTCAAAACTGACCCCACCAAAAGATTTGGGGCACATGATTTCCTCTAGGTTGTATTCACATCCAAAACCTCTACAACCCATAATAAGGGAGATATAGGCTCCTTTAAGTTTGGTCTCACAAAAAACCTAATCAGCTCTAGATCTTCTTGGGGTAAACATATTCTAAAAATAGCATCAGAGATGCCCGTACCCCACAGCCTAGGGAAATATTTTCAACACCATGAGATACAGAAGTACTGTATCAGTATAAACTTTAGGATACTTTCAGAGCACTGTCAGTTATATAAAGGTCCAAATAATGTTTAAAAGAAAGATCATGCATATAAAGATGAAGTATTAAAACAAGATAATTCAATAACAAGATGACAGCATTAATCAGCAAACTAAAATTCAACCCTCTTTATCTACATCTGCATGACCAAATTATGGTTTAGATGGTTTGAATATTACCATGCATATAGAAGTGGTAATACATTTAATGAATGCTTATGTGTGGTGTTGGAGCAAAATCTGTGGCTCACTTGATGAAATTCTATCTCTTACAATGGGAAGTTATGAAAGTAAAATTCTTAATAAATTCTAATATGACTTTAACAGTGCTTAATCTGCATCAAAAGAGAGACCCAAAGGTGCAACAAGATTTTATAGGTCAAGGTCACTAGGACAAGGTCAAAGGTCAAATTAAGGTGACACCATGATAATACACACCTACAGACCCTAACCAATGTCCCTACCAAGTATCAACTTTCTCAACCCTACGGTTTCCAAGATATAGCCCGGACAAGATTTTATAGGTCAAGGTCACTACGCCAAGGTCAAAGGTCAAATCAAGGTCAGACCATGACGTTGCACAACTATATCCCCTAACCAATGTCCCAACCAAGTATCAACTTCCTACACCTTACGGTTTCCGAGATATAGCCCAGACAAGATTTTTAAACTCAAGGTCACTATGGCAAGGTCAAAGGTCAAATCCTGGTCAGACCATGACGTTGCACACCTACACACCCTAACCAATGTCCCTACCAAGTACCAACTTCCTACACCTTACGGTTTCCGAGATATAGCCCGGACAACATTTTATAGGTCAAGGTCACTATGGCAAGGTCAAAGGTCAAATCAAGGTCAGACCATGACATTGCACACCTACACCCCCTAACCAATATCCCTACCAAGTATCAACTTCCTACACCTTACGGTTTCTGAGAGATAGCCCGGACAAGATTTTATAGGTCAAGGCCACTACGGCAAGGTCAAAGGTCAAATCAAGGTCAGACTATGATACTGCACACCTACACCCCCTAGCAAATGTCCCTACCAAATATCAACTTCCTACACCTTACGGTTTCCGAGATATAGCCCGAACAAGATTTTATAGGTCAAGGCCACTATGGCAAGGTCAAAGGTCAAATCAAGGTCAGACCATGACGTTGCACACCTACACCCCCTAACCAATATCCCTACCAAGTATTAACTTCCTACACCTTACAGTTTCTGAGATATAGCCTGGACAAGATTTTATAGGTCAAGGTCACTACGGCAAGGTCAAAGGTCAAAGGTCAAATCAAGGTCACACCTTGACGTTGCACACCTACACCCCCTAACCAATGTCCCTACCAAATATCAACTTCCTATACCTTACAGTTTCCACGATATAGCCTGGACAAGAATTTATAGGTCAAGGTCACTACGGCAAGGTCAAAGGTCAAATCAAGGTCAGACCATGACGTTGCACAACTACACCCTAACCAATGTCCCTACCAAGTATCAACTTCCTACACCTTACGGTTTCCGAGATACAGCCCGGACAAGATTTTCAAACTCAAGGTCACTACGGCAAGGTCAAAGGTCAAATCAAGGTCAGACCATGACGTTGCACAACTACACCCCCTAACCAATGTCCCTACCAAGTATCAACTTCCTACACCTTACGGTTTCCAAGATACAGCCCGGACAAGATTTTCAAACTCAAGGTCACTACGGCAAGGTCAAAGGTCAAATCAAGGTCAGACCATGACGTTGCACAACTACACCCCCTAACCAATGTCCCTACCAAGTATCAACTTCCTACACCTTACGGTTTCTGAGATACAGCCCGGACAAACTATTTCCCGCCGCCCGCCCACCCGCCCGGACACCCGCCCATCCGGACACCATGGGTGAAAACAATACCCCGACAGCCCTTAAGGGCTGTGGGGTAAAAATTTGGTGAAAATCCATACAGGGGTTTAGGCTCTGTAACACCCACAAACTTTAAGACCCGAAAATCTTAAGTGTTGCCATGGAAACAGTTGTTACCAGATACCTCCCAAAACCTAATCAGCTCTATATCCTCTTGGGGTAAGATACCCTGAAAAATTGATGAAAATCCTTGCAGGGGTTAGTCTGTGGAACACCCACAAAGTTTAAGACCTGAAAATCTTAACAGCATTGCCATGGCAAAAGATATTACCAGACACCCCTCAAAAGCTAATCAGCTCTAGATCCTCTTGGGGTATACTTAACCTGAAAATTTGGTCAAAATCCATGCAGGGGTTTAGGCTGTGGAATGCCCACAAACTTAAAGACTTGAAAATCTTCAAAGTGTTGTCGTGGCAACAGTTGTTACCAAATACTCCCCAAAACCTAATCAGCCCTAGATCCTCTTGGGCTAAACATATCCTGAAAATTTGGTGAAAATCTGTGCAGGGATTTAGTCTGGAACACCCACAAACTTTAAGACTTGAAAGGGGCCACAGTGGCAGAGTGGTAACACTCTCACCTCCCACCTCTGAGGCCGGGGTTCGGTTCCCTGCATGGCATCAAGTGGGAAAGCTGGTAGTTGCTTGCCGTTGGTCGGCAGTTTACAGAACAGAACTCTGACGAACTGTATGTAGTGGTTTCCTCTGCCCTTCAAACTACCCGTTGTGATATGACCTGTACAGTGTTGAAAGTGACGTAAAACCCCAAATAAATAAATAAATAAATTATGACTTGAGAATCTTCAAAGTTTTGTCATGGCAACAGTTGGTGTCGGACACCCCCAAAACCTAATCAGCTCTAGATCCTCTTGGGTATAACATATCCTGAAAATCTGTGTAGGGGTATAGGCTGTGGAACACCCACAAGCTTTATGCCCAGTCATTTTTGAGTTATAAGCACTTTACTCAAGGTAGCTACCAGTGCTATTAGTCACTTAGCTATGGACCTACACCATACATAATCTCCTGTCCAGCGGGCCATCTAGAGATAATCAACATGAGCCAGTAAGTTATACAGCCAATAATAAAGGAGATATATGGCCTCACAGTCTTATATAGGCAAAAAAATGCAGTACTATTTTGAGTTATTTTAGCAGGCCTAAGGTGACCTTGAAAACAGTAGCCAAGGTCAACAAACTGGATGCTGGTACTTCATCATGTACTCAACCTTCAAAGCCATTTTCAATAGTTTCCATGAAATACAGTAAGCATTAAGTGTAAAAATATCACCAGAAAGGCCAAAAATGGCCTCGGTGAGGTACTTTGGCGGTCTGTGGATGACCTTCAATGAAAAGCTTCAAGGTCAAATTTCTGCATGTGTACAGAGGAACATATATATGTATTATATATACCGCCCATAGGATGATCTAACTTTCTGTATATGAGAACTGGGCCAAAATGTGAAAAATGGCAAAAATTTGACCTTTAAGAGGCCACAAGTGACCTTGAAATTGATTTATTCAGTTATAAAGTTAAGGGGAAAGTATTCTTGGAAACCTGCTCAGGCTTGGACTGCTCAGAGGTAATTATATGAAGCTGGCTCTTCTGGTAAAAGAGGGACTATTTTGTGGTTAATTGTTAATTCCGGGTGTGAGCAACAATTTGAGAGGAAGTCGGCCAAACATTTAACATGAAACCCATTTCAATGATAAGACTCTAGTCTTGTATTTTACCAGTCATGCTATAGACTGGATTTAAGTTAAAGTATAATATTCTGATAAATTTTCAGTTAAAGTGATAAATGTTGACAAAAATGATATCCAATAAATGTGTTACTATAGTGATAAATGTTGATAAAAATGATGTCCAATAAATGTTTTTACCATTCATTCTTTTGTGAAAATAAAAACCAGAACATAAATACTTTTTATAAAAAAATCTGTCCAAAACGTCCACCCCTGAAAAAAGGCCTGTCCAAAACATCCTAGGCCAGAACGTCCTAGGCCAAAACGTCTGTGTCCGAAACGTCCATCCACCCTTCTCCACATCCACATGCAAAATTTGAATTAAATATGTCAAGTGTAACCTAATTTATTGGTTTTCTAATAATGTTTCTAATGCTAATATTTACCATTTGTCACCATCAGTCACAATGTGTTGCTCTTGTTTGGTGTATCTCAGGGCTCTGTCCTATACTTTTTTCCTTATATACTACTCCCATCAGCAAAGTCATTCGAAATCATCCAGGCATAGGTTTCCACTTTTATGCAGATGATACACAGTTATATGTTCATTTCATACATAAGAATGTGGCTCGTGCCTTTGACAGGTTGAAAAGATGCCTGGAGGATGTCAAAAAGTGGTTCTCTGCAAATCAGTTGAAGCGGAACCCTGATAAAACCGAATTCATTGTTTTTGGTTCAAAAATACAGCATGAAAAACTCAACAAATCCTTTCCAGTTAATATTCTTGGCAATTTCCTCTCTCCTGTAGGAGCGTTCAGGAACCTTAGTGTATGGTTTGATAGTGATTTTTCCTTTTGGAGGCATGTCCAAAATATCTGTAAGTCCTGTTTTGCTCAAATCAGGGATCTTAAGCGTCTCAGAGGTTACCTGACACAGTCATCATGCTGCTCTTATGGCTCTGAATGCTTTGCTTGGGAGTCGACTTGACTACTGTAATTCCTTGTTTAGGAGTCTCTCAGCTCTTGATCTTTGTAAGCTTTAAGCAAAATATTTGTAAGTCCTGTTTTGCTCAAATCAGGGATCTTAAGCGTCTCAGAGGTTACCTGACACATCATGCTGCTCTTATGTCTGTGAATGCTTTGCTTGGGAGTCAACTTGACTACTGCAATTCCTTGTTTAGGAGTCTCTCAGCTCTTGATCTTTGTAAGCTGCAATGTGTTCAAAATAGTCTGGCCAGAATTGTCATCAACACCACCAAGTACTCACACATCACTCCTGTTAGGAAGATTCTCCATTGGTTGCCTATTGAACACTGTTCCATATTCAAGACTGCCTTAGTGGTGTACAAGTTCCTACATTGTGGTTATCCAAAATATTTTGCACCTTTTCTTAAACCCAGACAAAGTGTCTATAACAAACGCAAAAGCTAAGCTGATGGTGTGTTCCTTAAGGTCCCCCACTTTGCCACTTCAATATATGAGTCTTCTAAGCATTTTGACCTCAGTTTTGCTTATGACACTCCTAAGATTTGGATAAAATAGTATCACATATCCCTGTAGAAAGATAAAATGACATCATATATGCAGGATCAAAGGTCACATCCAGGTCACACCATGATGTTTGTGGCACACCTATAACCCCTGACCAATGTCCCTACCAAATATCAACTTCATGCACCTTATGGTTTCCAAAACATAGCCCGGACAAGGCATTATAGGTCAAGGTCACTACGGCAAGGTCAAGGGTCCAATCAAGGTCACATCATGACGTTTTACATCTACACACCCTACCCAATGTCCCTACCAAGTATCAACTTCCCACACCTTACAGTTTCCGAGATATAGCCTGGACAAGATTTTATAGGTCAAGGTCACTACAGCAAGGTCAAAGGTCAAATCAAGGTCACACCATGATGTTGCACACTTACACCCCCTAACCAATGTCCCTACCAAGTATCAATTTACTACACCTTACAGTTTTCGAGATATAGCCTGGACAAGATTTTATAGGTCAAGGTCACTACGGCAAGGTCAAATCAAGGTCATACCATGACGTTGCACACCTACACCCCCTAACTAATGTCCCTACCAAGTATTAACTTCCTACACCTTACGGTTTCCGAGCCAAGACAAGATTTTATAGGTCAAGGTCACTATGGCAAGGTCAAAGGTCAAAACAAGGTCACATCATGATGTTGCACACCTACAACCCCTAACTAATGTCCCTACCACGTATCAACTTCCTACACCTTACGGTTTCTGAGATATGACCCTGGACAAGATTTTCAAACTCAAGGTCACTACGGTAAGGTCAAAGGTCAAATCAAGGTCACACCATGACTTTGCACACCTACACCCTTAACCAATGCCCCTACCCAGTATCAATTTCCTACACCTTACATTTTCTGAGATACAGGCCGGACAAACTTTTTCCCGCTGCCCATCCGGACACCATGGGTGAAAACAATACCCCGACAACCCTTAAGGTAAAAAAATGCTACCACCCCATCCCTAATTTCTGGACAGTATCTCAAAAATGGCTTGATGGATTAAATTCATATTTGCATAGAAATGTGCCCTATGTCAAGGTGATATTAAACTCTCACTAATAACAGCTATGATGAATTGAACTTTTGTCATTTCAAGAGAGTATTTCAAAAACTGGTTGATGGTTTTATGTAATATGTGCCACATGGATGTAACTGATCTGAAAGGTGTTCCCTGTAGTAAGGGGGGGTATGGACATTTCGTACCACAAAATTTCATACTGGGACATTTTGTACCAGGACAATTCATACCTGGACAATTCATACTCATATTCAAGTAAAAATATGATATGAACCAGCTGACAACAAGAAATGGATATGAACAAAACAGGTAAAATTTGCAAAACATACCAGATAAAATGCGAGAATTTCTTTCGGTGTATCATATGCTTCTAATATTTCATGTTTCCAATGACTTCATGCACTGACAATCAACATGTTGGAATTAATATTTTGCTTAGGTATTTCCATACAGACTTGGGGTCAAATACTTTTAAAAGTATTTAAATGCAAATGCAAATATGTACTTTTTAACTTTTCAAACACAAATACTTTTATTTTCTTCAAATATAAATACTTTTCAAAAGTATTTCAAATACTTAAAAAAATTTATATATTAGCATAGATTAATATATTAAATGTTAAAATTAAAAGTGGGAATGAGCTACAAGTATGTAGTAAGTACAGTAGGTATCATATGTATTAAATTTTCTGTAGAAAAAAATGAATTAATTTACAAAGTTCAAAAAATTATTTCAGGAACTTCTGAGATATTTATTTTCTAATTATATAACTTCTTCATGAAGGGTTAAAATTTTACCTTAAAACATTAACATTAATTGGAAATCCTTAAAATTGTAATCTTCAAGTGAGGGGATTAGTGGTTGTAAATGCTTAAAATTGTAACCTTCAAGTCAGGGGATTAGTGTCTGCTTTTGTTGAGCCCCTGAGTTCACTAGAACAATGCTAAATGCACCTCACCCAATACATTCCTTTTTCATGATGGACATTCTTAACAGAAAAATGTTGTCTAACATTAGGCTGAACCTTTCCTCACATTTTGAATCTTCCAAATTGCCTAATACTGAATGTTTGCTTTTGAGCTTCTGTATTTTTACACAAACCCATAATGATGGAACAGCCACTTGTAAGCTGCTTTAAAATAAGCAGGACAATGGATTGTTTTTGGACTTGTTGATGTTAATTGCAATATCCCTTTAAGGGATCAATCAATCTTTTACAGAATGTCTTTTCATAAGCTAAATATCTTCAAGAAGCATATTATATTAGTAATATCTAGTAAGTCAACAAGCTCAAATATTTTTATGAAGTGGCTGCCAAACCGTAATTAGAGGTTCGCCAGACTTAGAGGCTATTAATTGATCAGAGATCCATTTCACGGTAGAATAATGCTAATTAAACGTGATTTATTCAATGTTTTATACGGGTTTTACATAGAATCTGAAATGCTATTCCCTAATTAAACCGTGACTTGTACAATATTTTAACCAGATTTTTTATTTTTTTATTTTGTAATTCTGTAATGAATGCCTGGGACCACGAATTTTATCTTCCAACATCAAAGAAACCCTGAAAAGAACGATGGCATGATACAATCAACACATAAGCTAAGTATAGGAATGTATACTGGCAAGGCGCCCCCCCACCCACTCACACATGAAGTACAGCACAAGCCATACATACACACTTGAATGCTTTACAACCCCCCCCCCCCCCCCCCCCACTCACACAAAATATCTTTTGGAGTAGTACACTTAGCCACACAGGCACACACACACAAAGCTCAAACTTGAAGATGATACTGGGAGACTGGACGGATTGATCACAATAATGCAAACGTGAAATATTTTTGTCATAATGTACACTGTATCAGAGCCTTCAGAGGCAGTACATCTACAAATCAAATGGATCAATAGTCTATAGGTCTGGCGAACCGATTATTACGGTTCGAGAGCCTCAGCGATAATTTTATCAAACAACTTAAAATTTCTGCAAAATATATATTTGGATGTGGAATAACAATACTTTACTTGAAGATCCAATTTTGTGGGTTACTTTTCAATATTCATGATGTCACAGTACTTGGTGGGGTTTCCTACCATATTTTATTTGTGCAAATTGATGGTATTATTTGCGATGCCGTGACTTTAGACAAAAACTGCAAACCACGATACCGTGACAGGAGTCACTTCGTCAATCATATTGAATTCATTAATAATGTAAAATCTGTGTGCGCCAGATCATTATTTGACTAAATTGCATAATTCCCCTCCCGGAAATAGGTGGAGGTAGTTCCGTCAACAAAATATATATACTAATATAAATATGTTATTTTCACTATGTACGTGTTGCTGTTGGCCAGGCAAGTTCATAGGCCTATAGGTTGGCATTTGAATGACCTGCCGACCTGTATACCTCTCTAATTTAACTTAATGAGCAACTGCATTATCTGCAGACCCCCTAACCTATTGACCAACTGACCTGTATACCTCTCTATTTCCCTTTAACCAGGAATTATATTACTGTAAAAATAAATTTCCTGATATTCATACGCCCAGATAGCATTCCACCATCGGACCAACATTGGCTGTTGGTCGCATGGTTGGCAGATTTTGCCAATGTTGGACCAATGGTGGCTTGCCGACAACAACTCAGGTTAAATATCTCTATATTTTGCCGACGTTGGGCCAACGGTGGATTTTTATTCAAGATGGTGGCAAGCAATAATAAGGGATTTGGGGAGACTAATTTTATTTTCTGCAATAATATACAGTAAACTCTCGATTATCTGAACCCCTTGGGAGATATCACTGAAGTTCGGATAATCGGGAGGTTCGGATAGCCGAGAGTGAGCTCTTCGTGCATTAGCGGTAGCACCAATGGTCGATAATAGAGTGATTTTGTCAATATTGCTTTCATCTACACAAAAATGAAATAAAAGATGCAAATACTTATGTTATTCTGTCTTTTAATAAATAATCCATAATATTAAGCCACTAAAAGACGTTAACACATGCTTTATATCACAAGATTTCATGAAGACTATAGAAACAAAATAAAAAGTAAATTTTTTGAGATTTCTAAAACCGAAATCATATGAGAATCACAGGGGCACCTAGTTTTCCTGAAAATTTGCAAGATTTGTAGGTTTTACTTGTTGTTATTTTTTAAATCTTTTCACACATTATTCATTCACTAATGACTTGTTTTTGTAAATGAATGCCTAAAATCCTTTGTCATAACCCCTATTAAATAAAATAGTGCAACATCTCAGTCTGTTTTTGTACATATACTGACAATATATTTTATCAGCCAAACAGACAATCTATTTAGTAATTTAATGGTTTATGAATGTTTTAAAGTCTGTCACACTATTGTTATGATCAAAGGCCAAGTTCCAGGCTTTATTTGTGAAGTCTTTTTCTTTTCTAGCCTATAAACTAGAACAATGCATCTGAACCTGTTTTTTTGTTGATTTTCTAACACCATGTCCACCAATTAAAGAGACTGCCTTTTCAATAATAACAAATTCAATGGATACCGTCATTTTATTGTGTAGAGGGAGGTTAATTACCTAACTGAATGCCTCACTTTGTAAACCAAGCTCATCACCCACAGACTGGGTCCTCCTCAGTCCTCCTTTGAATTTAGAAGACGCCTTAATTGCACTTAATCAATATGAGACCTGGCATTGAGAAAGGGCTCAGAATGAGAGGATTACTGTGTGTTATGTTAAACAAAAGGTGGCAGATCAAGGAACTGGGTTAAATAGATGCATGGTATTTTTGGTCTATTAGCCAATCAGAATATCATCTCCAAAACTCAAAATAAATAAAAACTTGCATAATTCATGGAAATTCATGAGCATTCCCAATGACAACCATATTTTATTTTGCTTTAGAAATTGAAAAATTATTCCATTTAACAACAAGAATACCTGTTGACCTGCCGACACGCCAACCTGTCTACCCACCGACCTGCCTTCCTATCTATTAAATATATATAATTTATACATATATATGTTTTTTTCTTATATATATTCTTGTTGACGGAACTACTTTCATGTATTTCCGGGAGGGGAATTCTGCAATTCAGCTAGACCAAGTTTTCTGTCCCAAAATATGCCTTTTTAAAACTGATGGATGGCATTTTGGGACAGAGTTCCTCGCCACACAAAAAACTTTAATATCTGAAAATTACTGTCACTTTAAACTTTAAAATATCCACTTAAATGTATTAACAGTATAAAGCATTTAGATGTAGGAACACAATTTTCTGTGTTTGCAGTAATATAGACACTTTTTCTGCACTTCCTGTTTGTATAAACAATGATGAAATTTTGTAAGTGAAATAAATTTTGGTAAATATATCCATTAACTATGCGAAAAGTTTATTTCTTTTAATGCGGGGCACATCCTTGATACTCAAGGTGGTAGCCTAGTACATGTGTAATGTCAGGATGTGTGCCATTTGTTGCCCTTCAGGATGTTTATGTTTTTTGCATACTTATGCCATCTGTCTCTCGCCAATACATCAATCTTTTAAAAATTGTCTGAGAGACAGATTAATCGGTCTACAATTCAGCCAATTATTTTTTATGGTATCTCTAAAAATCATATTTCAGTGAGCTCACAAATTTTAACTAACTATTTAACAATTTTAGACATAAAAATAATATTCTCATTATAAATTTACACTGAAAAAGTTGTTTGTGAATATTATAATTTTATCACTGTATTATGGACTATCACCTAATGACACTGTTCCACCATTGTTAATGTTTGGTCATGTGACTTATCAGGGATTCCCTTAACTAAGATTCTCCCACAATCTGTCTATCACTTGCCTTCTGTTAAACAATGGCCACATAACACCATGCTGCAATCTGATTGGCTGATGGTACTGAGTATACATTGAGTAAATTTTTTTACCGGTGGCTTGCAGATGTTGGCCAATGTCGGAATGCTATCTAGCTAGTGGCATTCTACCAGTCCACGCCCATGCAGAAGTTAATATTTTGAATTTAAATGATAATAATAGCTTTATCATTTATTCGCCTATCGCCAGATTGTCAAATGACACCACAATTAATAACTGAAGAACGTTTTGCTACATTTTTTTTAAAGCTTTATATTTTAACATTTTATCTTTATTATCGGCCATTTTTACCGCAAACTGGAAATACCAGTGAATGTCCATTTTTGTAGACCTTGACCTCTGACAAAGAGATATGAGGCGGGCGTTCACTGGTAGGCTGCATGGCGTTTACTGGTAGAATGCCGCTAAGCGCCTGTCTACTTCCGGGAAAAGAATTCTGCAATCCTTCCCATTATTTCAATAATAGAATGGTTAATGTAACCAACTAATCAAGGTCAACGCGAATTAAAACTTTACATGGAAAAGCTGAAATCAGAATGACGTCCACCCTTTCTTCCACCGGTAGCATTGTAATATCGCCCACACAAAGTTGGATTTCTCTCTCTCCATTTTTTGTTTGCACTAATATTCTAGATTCTTTGTGTAAACCTGCGTTTTTATCCATTTATGACAACGCCCACAGCAGTGAAACTGTGTGCATTTAAAAAACGGATATTTTATTCCATTTGTTTTGATATGTTTACGTTGGTTTCGGTAAGTGGTTCTTACTATAACTGTAGAAGGTTATTTCGAAATTTCAGAGAAGCAGAAAAGAAATAATCACCCCCGACCAAGCCATGGCGCAGGCAGAATTTTACCATGGTTTGGGGTTATAAACCCCGAAGGCGAATATTTAAAATATTTTAGTTATTTAACAATAAAAACAACAGTAAATTCTACCTGTGATTTAGTATCAATTTTCAGGAACTTAATTAATGCTACGATGGAATTGAAAATCAAATAGAATCTAATAGTATTCAGGAGGCTTGTTCAAACACAACCCAATAATGCTAGTTGTTGCCTAGCACTTCAGCAAGATCTCAGCTTTGAAATTAGGTTGACTTCAATGATAAAACCAGGAAGAATTCATGCATATTTTGCATCCATTTTTTATTCAATACAAAAAGTAAAATCTAGTTAAAAGCAATGGGGGAAATCAGGTTTAAATGCATGTAGATTGCGTAAAATGTTTTTAGTTGGATCCAACCAGAGAAGTCAATTTGATTTTTTTGTGAAATAATACTAAAATATGTTTCGATTTTGTACATTGTTTTAGTTGGGTTTAATTGTGAAATCTAGTATTACAAACAGATCTATCTCTTATGGAATCATGGCATATATTATTTTATTTCTCATTTAGTAGCTCAGTCTATTGGTTCTCCTGTGGCTAGTTGAATTCAAATAATAATTTGATAGCTTTTGCACAGGTGAATAGGTAATTTTCCATTTAATTCAAGCATATATAGTAACATGTTTATTGAGGATAGCTGTATTATCAGGAGGCACAGAACTTTGAAAATTGTGTTGAAATCGATCCTGACTTTGATGGAGATGGTTTCCAACACAAAATTTTAGTTTTGTGATACGAAAAATAGTTATATATTAGAACATGAAATCCTGGTGATTTAGTGTTGAAAACTGATTCTGAAATAATAGCAACACTAAATCTAAGTCAGATTTCTGACAAGAAAAACTAGTTATGTTTCACAAGAATAATCAACACTGAATCCTGTTTAGATTTCTAACATCAAAAAGTAGAATTAAAGAATAATAAAACCCCTGGTTGTGATGGCCTACCTGTTGAGTTCTACAAATTCTTCTGGAATAAAGTAAAATGTCTGATACTGGACAGTTTTTATTGGTCCTTTAAAAGTAAACAACTGTCACTTGATCAAAAAAGAGGTATTATTAATCTTGTCCCAAAACCTGGAAAAGACTTATGTCAACTGAAAAACTGGAGTTTTTATTATCTGCTCTGACCAAGTTGGGTATATAAAAATCAGATTTATTGGAGAAAATATTAGGACTACAGTTGATATCATGACTTACTGTAAGATGAAAAAAGTGCCATTATTGATCACACAAATAGACTTTGAGAAAGCCTTTGATAGTTTGAGCTGGGACTTTATGTTAAAATGTCTTAAAAAGTTTAACTTTGGGGATTCTTTTATATCGTGGGTTGAAATCCTATATAACGGGATAGAAAGCTGTGTCATTAATAATGGTAAAGCTTCAAATTTTTTTAAACTAGAAAGAGGTGTAAGACAAGGCTGTTGTCTTAGTGCCCTTCTATTTATCATTGTAGCAGAAATACTAGCCATTAGCATTAGAGGTGATTCATCCATTAAAGGTATGGAATTAATGAATAATGTTTTTAAAATTAGCCAGTTAGCAGATGATACCACTTTGTATTTAAAAGATATAGAATCATTAAAGAAAGTGTTTTTGAAGCTAGAAAAATTTTCTCTCTGCTCTGGCCTCAAAATCAATAAAGAAAAAACAGAAGTATTTCCTATTAATGTTAACTTAGGATCTGAAAAACTCATGGAAGTAATATGGCAACGTGAAAAATTCAAAAGCCTTGGAGTGTGGTTCACTTTAGATGAATATAACATGTCCATTTTGAATCTGAATGAAAAGCTAAATAAATTTGCAAATTTTAATTAGTAAATTAAACTTTTATTAGTTAATACCTTACCTAACAGACGATAGCTATTGTCCGGCACAGCCGGTCCCGCCAAACGCCAGAAAAAGACATCCTGAGTTTCACCTCCGGCCGGACCGGTACACTCCAATCCACTCGCCAGGTGGCCTAGTTCCTGCTTTATTCGCCAGAGGGACATGACGTCAAAGCATCTTTTTCGTCCCAAATTAGGTTATTGAAGCTGAAAAGCGTGGAAGGCCGGGTGGGAATCTCCCGTCTGTTAGGTAAGGTATTAACTAAAAATTTAATTTACTAATTTAAATTTACAATTTCATTGCGTTAATACATCTTACCTAACAGACGATAGCTAGAATAACTACCCAGTGGAAGGAGGGCAGCTTCCTCAAGACTAGAAGGAACTCTATAAATTGGCACGTAACCTCTGGCCCGGCTGATAAAGAAGCTCACAACTGCTCCTTAAGTTACCGAGCAGTGCCACTCCCCCCCCTCTTTTTTCTGCTCTGACAGGAAGAAGAGAGAAGAGTTCAGTCCTAGAGATTCCATTTAGCCTGTAAGAGTTGAATAATGGTCTCATACTCAGTGCCTCAGGCAACCTAGTAAAAAACCTTAACTATTATGTACACTATTTACAAAATAGGAGCCTAGAAGGTTCATTGGTGGATCTGCTGTGCAGCCACCACTGGACCTAAGTGAAAAAGCTCTGAATCTGCCCATGCCACATCTTTAAGATAGAATTGAGTAAAGGTGTTGTGGGACTTCCAGTGGCATGCAGCTAAGATCTGGTCTAGCGAGATGCCACCTTGAAAGGCTTTAGAAGCCGCAAAGGCTCTAACATCATGCGCTTTCACCTGGTGAAGGGTTAGAGACTCCTGATCTGATAGATCATAGCAAAGGATAACCGTCTGCTTGATCCAAGACAAGATTGTAGCACAAGAAATATCCTTCGTGAAACCCTTTTTGAAGGAGACAAAGCCAGCTCTTTTCCTTGTCTGAGATCTTGAGTTTTGTCCAGATAATAGTGCAAAGCTCTAACTGGGCAGAGTGACCTGTCCTCCTTCAAGGACTTGTCCAGAGTAGGAGCCAGGGCTGGTATAACCACTGGAGCCACGCACTCTGGACCCTCTTTTGCTAAGTGGTTCTTAGCCAAAAAACTTGGTGAAGGGTAAAGGGACACCTTTGTCCAGTCAGTTTGGTGTCTAATATTTTTGTTCAGCCAAGCGTGTATTTCACTCCTACGCTTTCCAGAACCCAGAGCGAGGAGGAACACAGTTTTAAAGGTCAGATGTTTTAATGAGGCCTTTCTGAGAGGCTCAAATGGTGGTTTGGTGAGCTGATGCAAAACCAGAGAGAGATTCCACGAAGGAATTCCTCGCCTACCCTTTGGTCTATCTCTGTGGAAACTGTCCAAAAAGCGAGTTAAGTTTTCATCTTTGCTCACATTCAAGGAAGAATTGCCTAATTTGTCCGCAATGGCTGATCTGTAACCATCAATGATACTGGGTTGGAGATTCTTCTCCTGGAATAAATGTAGGAGAAAATCTGCTATCTGTTTGACAGATGGAGACCTGACGTCCACCTGACTTGATTCACACCATCTGACAAAAACGGCCCACTTTGCCTCATAGACTGTTCTGGTTGAACTTCTTTGAGGAGCCTCAATTCGTGATGCCACTGGGCTAGAGAACCCTTGCTCCTTGATAGCCTCGGCTCCAGGAGCCAGGCATGTAGGGTTAGATTGGTCAGATTCCTGTGATGCGCCTTGTTGAATGGCTGTGTCACTAGGTCGGGATGACTGGGTAGGCAAAGAGGGATCTGAGACGACAGTTCCACCAGGTCCCAGAACCATGGCATGTTGGGCAAACCCGGAGCTATTAGGATCACTCTCTTGTAAAGATGGTCCAACAGTTTGCTGACCACCTTGCCCAATAATGACACTGGGGGAAAAACATACATGTCTAGGTTTTCCCAAGAGACATGTCTGGTACTGGAGACACACACTGGGCTAGTTTGCAATTGTACTTTGTTGCAAACATGTCCACTTGGGGAAGGTGCCAGGTCTGAACCAGGAGGTCGAAGAACTCCTGGTGAAGTGACCATTCTGTCTGAATGACTTGGCCTTGACGAGATAGTTTGTCTGCAATCACATTCAGACGACCAGGGATGTGCCTGGCCTTTAGAACTACCTGTCTCAGATTGCACCAACACAGGAGTCGCCAAAGAAGGGCACAAAGTGAGCCTGACCTCATACCTCCTTCCTTGTTGATGTACGCCACAACTGTGGTGTTGTCTGTGGCAACTAGAACTACTTTTCCTTGTACTAAGTGCTGGAATCTTTTCAAGGCTAGTAAAACCGCTTTTAGTTCCAGGAAGTTTATGTGAATATGACTTTCTGGAACTGACCAAACGCCTCTTGCTGTGAAGTCGCCTAAGTGAGCACCCCAGCCTTCTTTTGAGGCGTCTGTAAAGATTTGAACGGCATGACTCAAAGGATGTAAGGGCTGTCCTGTCAAGACATTTGTCTCCTTGGTCCACCATAGAAGGTGTGGTTGAAGTGATTTTGGGACAGGAATCTCCTTTTCCAGGGATTCTGGAACTCTCCAATGTCGTTTTAGGTGCCACTGGATGGGTCTTATGTGGAGTCTGCCCATGGGAACCTGTTTTTCCGTTGCTGTAAGCAGGCCTATCAGGGACATAAATCTCCTGACTTGGCAACTTGGCTTGGATAGGATGGATTCCAACTTTTGGAGAATCGACTCCCAACGGTTTTGAGTTGGTAAGACCAGGCCTTGAGAAAGATCGTACTTGTAACCCACGAACTTGAAAATCTGTTTGGGTTCCAGTTCTGACTTTTGTAGGTTCACTATCCAACCCAACTCCTGGCAAAGGGTGAGGAGGGATTGAGTGCCCTGGTGGCAGGATTCTTTGGTAGGGGCTCGAATCAACCAGTCGTCTAGGTACTGGTGGATCCTTATACCCTGGGATTGAGCCATTAACTTCACCTCTTTGACCACGCCAGTGAACTACATTGGAGCTGTGGAGAGGCCAAAGGGAAGGGCCCGGAACCGATAGGACTGATTTTGGAAGTGGAACCTGAGATATTTCCGGGACTTGACATGAACTGGAATGTGGAAATAGGCGTCGCTGAAATCCAGTGACGTCACCCATTCCCCTTGTTGCAAGGAAACCCAAATTGTCTCTGGGGTTTCCATTTTGAATGTTTTTACGCTCAAAAATTTGTTTAGAGCACTGAGATCCAAGACTGGTCGCCATTTTTGGCTGGGTTTGGAAACTATGAACAACCTGTTGAAAAAGGCTAGAGATGCTCGAACCCTTACCATCTCTACTGCCTTTTTGTCCACTAGGCTTTGAACTGCCTCCCTTAGAAAATGGTTTCTGTTGGGATTGGCATAACCACTGATTATCAGGGGGTGCCTCACTAGAGGGGGTTTGAGTTTGAATGGGAGGATATACCCCTCTTTTAGGATAGACACCACCCTTGAATTTGCTCCTAGGAGGGCCCAAATTTGCCAAAAGGGCTGAAGGCGCCCTCCTACTAGTGGGACATGAACAACATTGTGGGCATTTGTCACAGTTGGGGCAGAAACACAATGATCGACAAAAGAAACACAATTCACAGAATTTATATCTTCCGGTAGAGGACTGAGCAGAAGGCACCGGACCGGGTTGTTGGAAAACCGGCTCCGGGTCATTGTCCGGGTATAAACTATCCAATGGTGAAGATCTGGTGACAGTTGATACAGGCAATGCCTGAGCTCCATATGGGCTGGAAGCCGGACCGGCTTGCGGAAAGAGCTGCAGACTGCATAAAAGGGGTTTGAGATATTGACCCCGGAGGTGGCTGATGTGAAACTTAAACGGGACTTTAACTGGAGAAAAGGCCGGTTGATGGGGAGACGATTTGTGACCCATAGTAATAAGAGCTTCTAATCTGGCCATCCTTAACGACCATTTTTCATCCAGGTCCTTTTGAAATGAGGGAGCTGGTAGAGAGAGGTCAACAGATGAATTGTGGGAAGCAGGGCGATCTACAACTTCCTGTTCCACATGAGAGATGTCAGTGCGAGAAGTGGGAGAGTATTCTAAATCGAGAATATGTGTCCATCCCATAAAAGCCCTAACACCTCTCACAGTTTCTCGATAATTTTGATCTTCACTAATAATCTTATCCTTTTCACCGGAGTCAGAGTCCTGTGGATCGTCCGGTTCCTGTTCCGGATCAGAGAGCTCCCCTTCTTCAGTTTGATCCGGTGGAATAACATCCCAGGCTGAGAAAAGAACAGGTCAGGTAGAGGACTGACCAGAAGGCACCGGACCGGGTTGTTGGAAAACCGGCTCCGGGTCATTGTCCGGGTATAAATTATCCAATGGTGAAGATCTGGTGACAGTTGATACAGGCAATGCCTGAGCTCCATCCAGGCCAGAAGCCGGACCGGCTTGGCCGGAAAGAGCTGCAGACTGCATAAAAGGGGTTTGATATTGACCCCGGAGGTGGCTGATGTGAAACCGGGACTTTAACTGGAGAAAAGGCCGGTTGATGGGGAGACGATTTGTGACCCATAGTAATAAGAGCTTCTAATCTGGCCATCCTTAACGACCATTTTTCATCCAGATCCTTTTGAAATGAGGGAGCTGGTAGAGAGAGGTCAACAGATGAATTGTGGGAAGCAGGGCGATCTACAACTTCCTGTTCCACATGAGAGATGACGGTAACAGCATTAGGGTCTATTAAAACGTCTTTTCCCTTCTGTTTTTCCTTCCTAAGCTTGTAGGTAGGGGTTGCAAGTTGAACTACCTGTTCTGGTGTAAGTAAATCGCAGAACTCACACTGAAGATGTTTAACACAAGGGTCTTCCCCATGACCTTTGTCACAGCAGCGGGCACATCTAGAATGTTTGTCAAAATTCGCCATTATGTGTCCGCACGCCCCTTTCCTTTGACCCGGTGAAGACATGATGATAGAAAAATGTTAATAAGT
This sequence comes from Sabellastarte sp. h YS-2021, assembly GCA_964017235.1. Taxonomy (NCBI): domain Eukaryota; kingdom Metazoa; phylum Annelida; class Polychaeta; order Sabellida; family Sabellidae; genus Sabellastarte; species Sabellastarte sp. h YS-2021. The sequence goes on from OZ024928.1 coordinate 138,165,087, forward strand.
TCACTGAGCCACACAACAAAAGATATAAACAGAATATCCACAAAAAAGAAAGCACTTCCGAATAACACAACTTTCAATCTCGCGCCAAACGAAAAAGATGCTATGACATCACGTCCCTCTGGCGAATAAAGCAGGAACTAGGCCACCTGGCGAGTGGATTGGAGTGTACCAATCCGGCCGGAGGTGAAACTCAGGACGTCTTTTTCTGGCGTTAGGCGGGACTGGCTGGCGCCGGACAATAGCTATTGCCTGTTAGGTAAGATGTATTCACGCAATGAAATTTTGGTCATTAAGAAATGTATCAATAAATGGCAGGGTTATGATTGTGAAAACCAAGTTATTAAGTCAAATCATAAACATATGTAGCCTGCTCTATGTTCCTGATCACTTTATCTATGAAGTTAATAAAATCTTTTTTGAATTTTTGTGGGGTAAAGGAAAACGAACGAAAATAAGAAGAGAGGTTGTTGTAAATGATAAAGCTGATGGAGGTATACGAATGGTAAACTTTAAAAACATGGTAAAAGCCTTGAAAATAAGCCGGATTAAAAGACTCTTTAATCCTAACAATTTGAAATGGAAACCTAAATGGAAAACTCTAACCTTATACATGTGAAGCATAAATGACATCTCCCAGCTTACTTACAAACTTGGAACTGATTTAATTCCAAAAAATATCCCAAAATTTCATAAACAAATGCTGGAATGTTTTAATTAATACCCATACAAGTAATATAGCACAATTTTTAGTTTAAAATTAACTGCTCTTATAATAACTCATAAAGTTACATCTGGACACATATTGGTATATGTTCTTAAAATCAGGGATAAAAAAAAAAAATTATACAAATAATTTTCTGTATGGGAGCCATTGACAGTTGAATTTATCAGTCCTATTCATCTCCATATTTACATGAAGCTGATCTCTAAATTGTTTCTGAAGTTTGTGCTTCAAAGCATTAATGTTTGGGATGGCCCCATGGACTGCACTTGAGAAAATATAACTCTTTGTGACAGCTATGATGGTATTTACAGGATAGTAGTTATTATCATTGTATAGGTAGCCTAAGATAATATCTTCTTGTGAAAATACTAATCTTTTACATGTAGAAGAGTATATCAATGACTCCAAGGATGACCATAGGTTAACAACATGTGAACAATAAACAAACAGATGCATCAAGGATTCTGTTTCACACTGACAGATTCTGCAGATGTTTGAATCTTCTAACTGCATTTTACGGAGTAAATCTTTAGTGCCAAGTATTCTATGGATCAGTCTATATTGAAACCATATCAAGGAATTGTCTTGGATATTATAAAAAATCTGTTTAAATATACTTTTCCATGTTAAATTATCGATATTCAATTTTAGATCTTTATTCCATTTCATCTTATATTTATTTTCCACCTCTTGTACATTAATCATATTATAGATACCTTTACAACCATGCTTACAGTTGAGCAAGATGGAAATATGATGGGGAATGAACAGTTGTGAAAAGAAAGACCTTTCGGTTACTAATGCAGAATTTTGTGATATGAATTTTTTCACTGTTGAATGCAATTGGAAGTAGTCTAAAAAGTTATTAATCCGAAAATTATATTTGCTTTCAATATCTTCTTTTTTTAATATCTGAAGGTTTGAATCAACAATGTGTCCAATAACAGAAATTCCTTGATTGTTCCAATTGTTTTTTACTAAGTTGCTATTCGATAGTTTACTATTGAACCATAGAGGAGTATTGAATATATCTGACTCAGTTTTCAATTGACAGGTTTTATAAACATTATTCCATGTCAAAAATATTTCTTTCCAAAAATCGTTCTGAATATTATCCTTAACTTTGATCCCCCAACGGGGACCGTAATTAATCAAATCGTTTAAAGAACAATATGATGATTCAAACAACCTGACCCAAGGTCTGTTAGGTGAAACAAGAATTCTTCTTATCCAAGTACACTTTAAAGCATCTATAAAATTAACAATGTTTGGCATTTTGAGCCCTCCGTTTACCTTATTTTGAGATAGGATCACACACTTAATTTTCTCGGGTTTGTCATCCCAAACAAAGTTGTATAATTTTTTATGGAGATTTTCACAGAAACCTTTTCCAGGTAGCGGAATTGACATAAAAAGGTGATTCAACTGAGACAATATTAGAGACTTAATAACTGTGATTTTACCTAAGGGTGTTAAAGATCTTTTTTTCCATGAAGCTATGGTGTTTTCTATTTTAATTATGGCATTGTTATAGTTGATCAGTGGTATATTTGATAGATTTAGATCAAAGGTAATTCCTAATAAACTGAAATTATTACTATCCCAGTTTAAAAGTCTACCACAGTTAATTTTTTCTTTACAACCTTTTTTTTTACCTATCCAAAGCATCCTAGTTTTTGATAAATTCATTTTTAACCCTGATAGTGATCCAAAAATTTCTAACACATTCAATGTATACTGCAAGGAGCTCTCTGAACCATCCATAAACAATGTGGTGTCATCGGCAAATGCTGGAATGTTGGTTTGAATTTTTTCCAGTAGAACCATCAACCATGCAAGAAATCTTAAATGAAAAGTTATGCCTCAATAAATTCATTTTAATTCAGGGATGACCCATTAGAGAAAATTATAATTTAATCAAAAAGCATGGAATTACAAATCTGGGCCAGCTTGTTAACAAAAATACTTTTAAAACAGTAAGACAATTGGAAGCTGAATACAGTTGTAGTCTATCCCAATTTAAATTAAATTCTCTACTGAGTGCTATTCCTTCTTCATGGAAAAAAAATTTAAAAGATAAGACAGACTTTACAACTGGTCCATTGTATGATTTACCTGGTATGAGAATTAACATTCCCAAATTAACCAATAAAAAGAGTTACGAGACTCTAACATTTAGTAAAGCTATCCCATCAGCTGAAAATAAATGGGTCGAATATTATCCTTTCCTGGAAACAATAAACTGGTCTGATATATATTCTTTATGTTCTTTGGTAACTACTAATTCAAAATTAAGAAGCTTACAATATAATATAGTACATAGAGTATTTTGTTGTAACTACAATCTGTATTTATGGAAATTGTAGAAAAATCAGAGTGTTGGTACTGCAACAAAGTAGATACTCTTGAACATTATTTCTTTTTTTGTGAGCAAAGTAAAATCATGTGGAAAGAAGTTGAAAAAATTATACACAATACCTTAGGTTTGAAGATTAGCTTTACAGTGCTAGAAATTTTACTAGGCATACCATGTAAAAGATATACGCTTTACCCTGTTTTAAATATCCTCCTATTATTTACAAACACAATTTATTTACTCACGAAAAAACAACTCAATGCCATATTTCCAAGACTTTTATTCAGTAGCTTAAAACAAAAAATTGAAATTGAGATATATTTATTAAAAAGTAACTCAAACACTTCTGACAGCTTCCTAAATGAGTGGGGGAAAGTTCATTCATACATGATTTCGATACTTCAATAAACTGCTAACAAAGGTATCACTAGTTTAAGATTTTTTTTACAAAACTGTAACCTTTTCTGGTTTTGTTATTTCTTTTGTTGTTTTGTGTGTATCCATGTCTGTAAATTTGTTGTAAAAAAATGCTACAATAAAATTGTTAAAAACAAAAAAAAAGTTATGACTAGAAACAATGGTGATCTAGGGTTGAAAATTGATCCTAAATATGATGTTCAAGTTTTCAACAGTAAATCTTAGTTTGATTTCTGACAGGAAAAAGTAGTAATATTCTGGAACAAAAACATGTTGAGTATGGGAAATGTATGACATGAGTATGAGAGCTTAAAAAGCAATTCTGTTATATATAATCAGATAATTTTGATTCATCCTCCTTAGTTCTTGCATTATCTTTTTTAATTCATACATTTTAAGTGAAGGAAAACCTTTTATTAGTTAGTATGTTAAAAACTCTGTATCTGCAATATATTGACTATGAAATTATCATAAAACTTCATGTATATTTTCTGTGTCAATTGCAGCTTTAGTCTTAAAGGATAACAATCAAACTGGAATATCAGTTTTTAGATTATAATTTTACTCTGAAGACTACCCTTGTGAAAACTATCCCTTCTATTATATAATATTTGCTTTATCTGCAGTAAAAAGTAACACAATAAAGTGGATCATCGAATAATTAGTATGTAATTAATACATGTTTATAAATAATATGGGATACAGTGATACTTATGTATGAGACAAATTATTAAGATATAGAATCAGAAATCACTTGTAAAAAGCATTATGAACGTAAGCTTTTCAGTTAAACCATTTTATGACTCGGCATGAGAATACAATAGCTCAGTGGTGTCATGGGGCTCATATATTTATCTTATCAGTGCTCTCTCTTATGCCCCTGTTCCACCAAAGGACTAAGCCCCGACCCTGTCCCTGACCCTTAATCGTGGACAGTCGGTGAGAAAAAGGTAAAATGGGCGGGAATACTGAATCGGTATTAAAGCCTGGGATTAAGTTCAGATCAGCCTCAGGAAGCCTGAGGAGGCCCCAGGTGGCCCCACACAGTCCCCGACTGTTCTGCACCTAAGAACTGATTAAGCCATTTTTCTGGTCGGTTTGAACCACGATCTTGTCATAGACATACCGACTGGGTCCCAAGACGCCTCAGGCCTTCTGGGACTAAGCCCCGATTAACCCAGACTAAGTCCCGGCTTCCTCAGGCATCCTGAGGCCTCAGTGTTCCCCAGACCAAGATGGCCAATTCTTGTTTTGCAAAAAAACTGGATTTTCTGGGTATATATATAAATTCCGGGATGCAATTATCATTACTTTTCTAGGAACACAGCAGGATGTCACGTTTCAATGGAAGACAGCTTCAGCAACAATTTAGGGCTCTTTTAGTTTTTATTCAGTTACATATAATGATGTATTTGCTATTTCTACGTCGACCACAGCAACCGTCACCAGCACCACGAGCAGCAGCACCTCCACCAGCACCACCACCAGCCAGACAGAGACCTTGAAGAAGGCACAACATGTGGGTCAGGCCATGGCTACTACAGAGAGAGGAGAGGGGGGCCTACCACAACATTATGGCTGAACTGTATGCCGCAGACATTCCAGGATTCACTAATTTCATGTGGATGACCCCTTAAAGCTTTGAAATGATAAAGACCATACTGGAACCACGTCTAGCCAGGCAGGCCACCAACTACAGAGCTCCAATCAGTGTGGGGGAAAAGTTAGCCCTCACCATCAGATATCTGGCTACTGGAGGGTCATACACATCATTATCCTGTCAGTTCAGGGTTGGCAGATCCACTATTTCCAAGTTTCTACCAGAGGTCTGCAGGGCCATCCAGGATGAGTTCACCAGAGAGTACCTCAGATGTCCTAGTACTCCAGATGAGTGGAAAGAACTGGAAATGGTGTTCAGGATCAGGTGGAACGTTCCACATGCATTGAAAATTATTAATTTGTCAAAATGGTGCCTAAAACGACAAGTTTCTTAAATGACAAAATCAAATGAGATTTTCTTGTTGAATGATAGTCAAATGTTGATAACTTATAGGTCAAATTATTAGAAAACTTATGACAAGAAAATTACTGCCCTTAAAATTAATTTCACAGGAATGTCACCAATAACAGATGCCTAAAATGACTAATTAATTGGACTGCCGGGCTTATTTTCTTGTCATAAGTTTGTCAGTTAATTTGTCAAACAAGAAAATGACAAGTTTTAATTTGTCAATTAGGAAGTTTGTCGTTTTAGGCACCATTTTGACAAATAAATGACAAATTAATATTTGTCAGACGTTTTCAGTGTGCCCTGGGAGCCCTTGATGGCAAGCATGTGGCCCTGAAGAAACCAAAGAACTCTGGAGCCTTGTACCACAACAATAAGGGATTCTTTTCAATAGTAATGTTGGCCTTGGTTGATGGACAGTACAAGTTCAGATGGGTGGATGTGGGTACAGCTGGATCTTGCTCAGTTGCCCAGATATTTCATACCTGTCACCTGAAGATGAAGATTGATGATGACAGCATAGGCTTCCCTGACCCAGCACCTATAGCCCAGGGTGGTCAAGATGTCCCCTACTTCATTTTGGCAGATGATGTGTTTTCCCTAAAGACCTGGCTGATGAAACCCTATGGCAGAACGATGTTAACCAGAGGAGAAAAGATTGCCAACTACAGAATATCAAGGAGCAGGAGAGTTGTTGAGAACGCTTTTGGCATCCTGGTCTCAAGATTCAAAGTGATGATGACCACTATTGAACTACCCACAGAAACAGTGAGGGATGTGGTCTTGACCTGTGTGGTTCTGCACAACATATTCAGAAGCCAGTATCAAGGTCAACATGATGGTCAACAGCCTGGTGATGATGATGATGATGATGTGCCTGGTGATGGTCGCTTGATTGGTGGTGCTGCTGATGGTGGTAGCGACAGAAACCCTGCTAGAGAAGCCAAAAGACTAAGGGATTACCTCAAGGACTACTTCAATAATAAGGGAGCAGTGGCCTGGCAAGATGGCAGAATATAACTGCTACTGCATTAAACAGTCCTTTTCAGGACTACCAAATATTCCAAAAACAATTAATCAGCTGTGCTTGTTCCAAATAACCCAACCATTTGCAAACATCCCAGTCCCCCAACCAACAAACAGACAAACCCAATGCCAAACATAACTTGCTAAATGGAATAAATATTGCATACATTTTGAAGCTACACCCGAACTTCAGTTAAATTTTTTTTGTCTTCTGGAAAACTAACTGAAACTAAAAGTTTTTCCTTTATTGCGAATCTCAAATGAAAATCTTTTTCCTTTACTTCAAGAAAATTTAGAAAATATAACCACCCAAATAGTTCTCTTTAGAGTATGGTTTATCTGTTTGTTGGTTGTGGGAGTTATGTTTGCAAATTGGTTTGTCTGTTGGTTGGGGGAGTTATGTTTGCAAATTGGTTTGTCAGTCCATTGCTTGGGGGTTATGTTTGCTATTGGGTTTGTCTGTTTGTTGGTTGGTGGCTATGTGATAGCATAATATCTTTAACTCTAGAGATGGTGTCAGTGTTAGACTTTTTTATTACAGATTTAAAGTAATCCAATGGATTTTAAGCTACAAATGGGCAGATTATTGCCCATATTTGGAGTTCATTTATCATATTTTTTCTATGTGCCTCCGGTTGTTATGTGTATTACCATGGGTTATTTGTTTCATGTTTGGGGTGGTGTGGGTGTTGGGCTTTTTGTGATAAGTATTTGTACTGATGTTATGTTTTGGGAGGGGAATTTGAATAAGAACAACACGTAGCTATTAATTGTTTTTGGAATATTTGGGTGGCCCTGAAAAGGGCCTATGGGGGGTTGCCGACCCACCCTGACTGGCTGGCTACTGAGGAGGCTGCTGCTGCTGAGGCGGTGCTGTGGTGGTGATGGTGTAGAGCTGCTGCTGTTGCTGCTGCTGCTGAGGCTGCTCAATGATCTATGTTGCTGTTAGATCTGGTAGCTGGCTTAGTATTCCACTTAGGTTGTGTCTACTGCCCTTGTCCTGTACTGTGACCACTGATGGAGGGTTTCCAAAGCCAATGGGACTGGGTGTGTAGTAGACGTAACTGCTGGAACTGCTGCATGGGTGGAACTAGACAGCTGTTGAGTGGTTGGTGGCAGTATCCCGACCCTGTGTGACTCTTTGGTAATAGTGGCTGATCTCCTGGGTAGTACTTGACATCTATGAGTGTTCTTTACTGCTTCATTGTCTCTAAAAATCCTGCCCTTGAGGTCCTCAAACTCCTTTTGGGTAATCTTTTCAGCTTTGGATGCCACATAGTCAAAGAAGGGCTGCCTGTCTGACTTCTGCTGCAGTCAACCTGAGATCAGTGTCCTCATCTGGTCAAAGTGCTCGAGTATCTTGAAATCTGTAGAAACTGGTGTAGATGTAAGTATTGGTTGACTCCTACTCTCCCTCAGGACACCGGTCTCTAGATGTTCTGCATCAGTAGTAGATCCACGAGATTCTTCATGCCCACAACATAGGACTATGTAAATTTGGGTCTGAGGAGGCCTGAGGAAGTCTGAGACTGGACATTTTGTTGACTGTGGGAAAGAAGAATTGGTTTGGGTTGTGAGAAATATCAAACATGTTTGATTTTTCTCACAGCCCAACCGACAACTAAAGATCCATACAGAACGCCTGGGACTAAGCAAATTTTTGAAACTGACTCAAAAAACCCTTAATGAGGAGGCTTAGTTGTGCGGTGGAACACTCACATTAAGTCTGTGACTAATACTAATTACTGACAGGACCACACAATATGAAGTGTTACTCTTTCTCATACCATGGTGTGGGCTTGTCTAACTAGGTCCACTCTTTTGTGCTCAAAGTTGAAAACTAATTAAGCTGGGGCAGTAAAGTGATGAAGTTATACACATTTAGCTTAGTTTTGTGTGTGTACTTTCAAACTACATTTAAAAGATGAATATTTAAGATAGACAACAAAGCGTTGTGATTTTACTTGAGACTTTCTTTCTAATTGCAATGTCTATTTTTTTATTTAATATTTAACAAGCCTGACTGGATATAATAATTAGACACAGATAATATCACTTCACAAATATTTAATTTGTTTAAAAATAATATCAAGAATTCATCAGATTACTAAAATTGGATTATCATTATGTAGTATCTTTTAGAATAGAAAAATCACTTCATTAGCTGAAGCTAGCTCTTCACTTATAACATATTATCACTTTGAGAACGAAATAGCCCATGAGGTTCATGGATTTATCTTATTGGTACTTCTTGATGCACACATATCTAGCTCTGTGAATAAAACTAAATACAAACATCCATACAATGGGAAGTGTTTGCTGTTTCTCAGTTGTATGGTGTGGGCTTGCTTAGGTCCGCTCTTTTATGATCAGGGCTGAAAACTAATTAACCTGTTAGGGAATTGGGTGAAGCTATACTAGTACATATTTAGCTTGATTTTGTTTTTCTTTGACCTAATTTTGAAAACAAAATGGCCACTAAATCACACACTTAAGGTCAAATGGGGGTCATTATTTTAATATAAAAAGGCCTCACATCTGCCTTATTTGTTCTAGGACAACAGAATGTAAAATCAAATGATATGAAATCGTGGCCTATGAAAATATTGCAAGTGTCCCATCGGACCTTTGATCCCTGCTTCAAAGTCAGGTGGGGTCATCATATCAAAGAGGCCTTATCTGCCACTGTGGCCTAGTGGGTAGCACACTTGCTTAGGAACACAGAGGATGTGGTTCAAACCCAGGTACAGGCAGATACATAGTGGCTTGATGACCATTTAAAATGTCAGACTTCTGCCATTGAGTCCTATCCCCAGTGGCAGGCTAAAAAACGTCAAGGACATTTATATTTACCATTACCATACGCTGATAATGTGTCTGATTACTCTCCTGTCTGCATGTAAGTGCCCAACATGCCTTGAAATGTCGTTGATTTAGAGTTGAAAACAGGTCCTGACGTTGAAATGCACATTACCAACTGCTAAATCTAAGTTAGTTTTCTGACATGAAAAAGTAGTGATATTTTGACCAGACATCATGGTGATTTTTGGTTGAAAAACTGAGACTGACAAAATTTCAACACTATTTCAAAGCTGGATTTCTGACTTGAAAAAGTAGTGATACTTCATAAAAAATCACCACTAAATCAAGTTAGGTTTTTCGACATGAAATCTTAGTCATGTTATTGAACAGAAAACAGGTTGAATATTGGGAAATGAATGACTGGTTGATTGAAAATTCATTTTCTAGAGGGTGATATAGCGATTAAGTCTAACTTTTTGAAAGAACTATTATTGCAATTGTTTTTGAATTTGTAGGTATTTGTAAAGCAAAGAGTAATTTTTAAAGATTATAAAGATGATAAAGATTATGTGTGCATGTACTTGTACATTTTTATCCATTCTCCTTATTAATTAACTGATGCATCCAAATATAATTTTTATAATTTATAATTATATTTTGATTAATACAATTCCCGATAATTTAAAAAAAAACATTTGCATGCAAAATCTACAAGTATTTCAACCAGATTTCACCCATGAATTCAACCTGATTTCACCAATTGAATTCAACCTGATTTCACTGGTTGGATCCAACCAAAAACGGTTTGCAAAATCTACACGTATTTCAACCAGATTTCACCCACTGAATTCAACCTGATTTCACCAATTGAATTCAACATGATTTCACTGGTTGGATCCAACCAAAAATGGTTTGCAAAATCTACATGTATTTCAACCAGATTTGATTTCACCAATTGAATTCAACCTGATTTCAACGTTAGTTTCAACATGATTTCACTGGTTGGATCCAACTAAAAACGGTTGAAATACGTGTAGATTTTGCAAACAGGTTTTGGTTGGATCCAATGTATGAAATAGGGTTGAATTTAATGGGTAAAATCAGGTTATTTACATTGTCTTCTTTATTTGAATCATGTGTAGCTTGTGTGTCATAATTATAGCTTCTTAATAATATTATACAATAACTATCCATATGCATATTTTACACTTTGAATACAACTCAAAGTAATTAATTCTTTCCAAGATGACATGTATTCATGAATCAATGTATATTCAATATTCTATTTCTGATGACATTGTAACGATACATAATTTTGCATCAAATATAATTATAATTGCTCAAGATAGTGTAAATCGATATTATCCAACTAGATATCCATTTTTATGTTTTTCCAGTGTTATTCAATGTCTTCAATTGAAATTATTTTTGTGAAATTTTAAAATATTTTTTTTTCTTTGTAAAAAACAAACAATTGTGACATTATTTATATCTTCAGCATTTTATCCAATCAGTTTCTGTTAAATGTTTTATTAAGTTGGCTATAATTATATTGTAATTATAAAGAAGCTATAATCATGTAGCAAAGCCACAATGCTCAGTTCAGATGCTTGTGTCTCATACAACTTTGGCATATAGACTGAGAAAAAAACACAAGAATAGCCACATTATTAGAACTCCACCCATTACTCCCCACCTTAATTAGTTGTCAGTGTTGACCACAAAAACAGACTTAAAGAAGTAAACACCATGCATGCAATTGATCAAGGGTAAACCCCACCTCCACCCCTGCTGTGTTATCTAATTACTTCAGTCACAGGTCCAGTGTTCTGTGTAGCAGAGTACAGATAAGAAAAACCAGGAACCCCCCAACCTCACTGTTGTGTGATAAAATGTTATAGCTTAGGTTCTCTGTATAGAGAAGTTTTCAGTGTAAACTTGCAAACTGAAAAATAGTTCTTTGTGTATGGGAGAATTTTGAGAAACAAATTCTAATTACTAAGTTTTGATGAATAAGTTTGAATTTATCTTTTTTTTATTTAAGATAAGTTTGACTTCAAAATGTTTTTTTAATTATAAGGAATTGCATTAATCAAAATATAATTATTAATTATAAAAATTATATTTGGGTGCATCAGTTTTGTTGTTGCTATAAATTAATAAGGAGAATGGATAAAAGCTACAAGTACATGCACACATAATCTTTATCATCTTTGTAATCTTTAAAAATTAGTCTTTGCTTTACAAATACGAATTCAAAAACTATTGCAATAATAGTTCTTTCAAAAAGTTAGACTTAATTACTATATCACCCTCTAGAAAAAAGAATTTTCAATCAACGATTGCTCGTCATTCATTTCCCAATATTCAACCTGTTTTCTGTTCAATAACATGACTAAGATTTCATGTTGAAAAACCTAACTTGATTTAGTGGTGATTTTTTATGAAGTATCACCACTTTTTCCAGTCAGAAATCCAGCTTTGAAATAGTGTTGAAATTGTGTCTGTGTCAATTTTTCAACCAAAAATCACCATGATTTCTGGTCAAAATATCACTACTTTTTCATGTCAGAAACTAACTTAGATTTAGTAGTTGATAATGTGCATTTCAACGTCAGGACCTGTTTTCAACTCTAAATCAACTACATTTCAAGGCGTGTGCCTGTTGGGTGGATACAGTGGACAGACTTAACTGTCAATTACAGTGGCCGGGTCAGATTAGTTTAATTATTTTTTCATTGTATGTACTGTTGAGAGCATACCAGTTGAATGAAATCATTATTTTTAATTATCAAATAAATTTGTAAAGTTAAACTCTGTCTTTTCCTGTTGCAACTTAAAAGCGGCCAGTAATTGCTACTGTGCTTGCCCCGTGACCGTAACAGGAAAATCGGGGGCTCATCCAGGATCCTCGTCCCCAATTTTCTTATGTGTAGAATCTTAGAATCTTATAGAACTAACTTGAACATAATACCAGTCACCAGAAGCAGTGAGGAAGCTCTAGAAATTACTTTAACAGCTTGCCCAAATCTATTAATATAGGAATATATCACGAAAAAACCGTCCAAACGCAGAATTTTAGCATGGGTGGCATTGTCAACGCACGAAGGCGAAGTCTGAGTGCTTTGACAGTGCCACCCGTGCTAAAATCTTGCATCTGGATGGCTTTTGAGTGATATATTCCTATTCTAACATGACTGTTTAAAATAAAATACCTAAAACACTTGTAAGATTAATAAAAATTATCCAAGTGACCACAATAGGGCGCCGTCATGTTGGCTGTTCCACCAATTGAACAGGGATGATTTTTTTTCTCCTAAAATATAATAAATTTTTTCTGTTTATTTTCTTTTACATTTAAAAGAATTGTTACTTTTAAAAGAAATTGTCCTTTTTTCAAACATTTTACACCGTAACTAATGTAAATAACAAAACCGGAAGCATTTCCTTTTGTTTATTTGAAATGCATGCGGAAGATGATGCAACAGCCGTCATGCTGATTCAGAATTTTAGACGGTTGAGGAATCGCTCTCGACCAATCAGAATGACGGACACATCCGAGTCATGTTAGAATATAGGAATATATCACTCAAAAACCGTCCAAATGCAGAATTTCGCCTTTGTGCATTGACAACGCCACCCGTGCTAAAATTCTGCATTTGGACGGTTTTGAGTGATATATTCCTATTCTAACATGACTGTTTAAAATAAAATACCTAAAACACTTGTAAGATTAACAAAAATAATCGAAGTGACAATAGGGCGCGCCATGTTGGCTGTTCCATCAATTGAACAGGGATGTGTTTTTTTTCTCCTAAAATATAATAATTTTTTTTGTTTATTTTCTTTTACATTTGAGAGAATTGTTACTTTTAAAAGAAATTATCCTTTTTACAAACATTTTACACCGTAACTAATATAAATAACAAAACCGGAAACATTTCCGTCTGTTTATTTGAAAGGCATCTGGAAGATGATGCAACAGCCTTCATGTTGATTCAGAATTTTAGACGGTTGAGGAATCGCTCTCGACCAATCAGAATGACGGACACATCCGTGTCATGTTAGAATAAATCAGTATAGTTGTACTAATGAGATAATAGGTTGATTCAGAATTTTAGACGGTTGAGGAATCGCTCTCGACCAATCAGAATGACGGACACATCCATGTCATGTTAGAATAAATCAGTATAGTTGTACTAATGAGATAATAGAAGTTAAGAGGGATTTCCCCCAGTCTATAAATAGATCCAACTCCCTTACTTTAAATGTTAATACACCCATAAAAAGCTTAGATTAAACAATGTACTGGCACAGCGCCTATTTATGTAACATGTATAACTGTGTCAGTTTCAAATTAGAGGAGATGGACTCCATAAATCAAGAACTTAAAAATAAGATTTTTAACTATTGTTGCAAGGGTGTGTGCTATAATAGCCACAAAATAAGTGTGGATGTTGTAAGTGATGCCACTAACAAACATTAACACGGAAAAACTGATGGATATTCTAATCAGATGTCAGACCAATTCATTCATGGTACTAACCAAGGCAATGTTTTCTATCTATGTTGTTTCAGTGTATGGTAATACATGGAATTATTCCCGATTCTTTACTTTTAGGTACTAACTCCAATTCCAAAAAAAAAACCTTAGGAAGTCTGAGTGAATCATCTAACTATAGGGGGATTACTGATAGTAGTGTTCTAGGAAATATTTTTGATACTTTACTGTTGCAAACAAACTCAGATGTTCTAAATAGTTCTCATCTTCAGTTTGGCTTCAAAAAGAACCACTCCACTATGCAGTGTACATTTGTTGCACAAGAAGTAATAAATTATTATGTCACTAATAAAAGTTCAGCATACTGTGTCCTTTAAGATGTCAGTCAGGCATTTGATCGGGTCAGTTATGCAAAACTGTTCAATCTTCCACTCAAAATACAGATGTGTCCCCTTGCTGCTCTGCTAGTAACCTTTATGTATACTCACCAAAACTTAGAGTAAAATATTTAACCATCATTTCTGGCACCTTTGAAGTAACTGATGGGGTCAAGCAAGGCAGAATTCTCTCACCTGTTTTGTTTATTATATACCTGTACATAAATCAATAATTTGATAGATTGCACAAACTTCATGTTGGGTGCTACATTGGTGTTTTTTGTAGGACTGATGGGATATGCCAATGTTATAATTTTAGCACCAAGTGTACTGAGTATGAATATGTCAGTAACTAGCAAATTTAGTGATGAATTTGATGTAAAATTCAACCCCCCAAAAACTCAGTTGTTGACTTTTGATAATCACAATGTTCCCTCTAAAATTAGATTTAATGGTAGCTGTGGAAGTCATCTTGGAAATTATATAGGTACTAATGCACATGATACAATGATTGTAAAATCAATTAGCAAACTCATTGGCAACTTTAATTATCTGATGATTATTTTTAAAGACTGTGGGTACGAGGTTAAATATAAACTATTAAAAACTTTTTGTATGAATAAATAGATTCTTCACAACCTGGCGATTCCCCTAGTGGAGATCCCGATCAGAGTTTCCACTAGTGGGAAATTTTTTTTCGAAAACTGGGTCAGCTACTCAGCAGTGTTACCATGGGGGTCAAAAATTTTATTGAAATCACTGTATGTCGCACGGTTTTCAAGATACAAGCATTTTTGTGTTTTGCAATATTGAAAAAAATGCGAAAATTAAAAAAGGCCGTCGTTTTTAGCCAATGAGATATTCGCTGAAACTTGGAAAGGCTAGTCTTTACAGATACCCTGTGGGTCAACAATTTTGCTGAAATTGCTCTATCTCAAACGGTTTTCGAGATACAAGCACTTTTGTGTTTGCGATTTGTGAAAAAAATTTGGAAATTCAAAATGGCTGCCATTTTTGAGGGGGCAAAATTTTTTTGAGAATATGGTCAGCTTCTCAGCAAATTTCTCCTGCGGGTCAAAAATTTCGTCGAAATCACTCTATCTAGCATGGTTTATGCGATACAAGCATTTTTGTGGTTTGCTTTTTTGAAAAAAATTTGTGCAAAAAATTTGGAAATCCAAAATGACCGCCATTTTTGGCAAGTGAAATACAAGCATTTGTGTTTTGCAATCTTTGCAAAAAATTGGAAAATTCAAAATGGCTGCCAATTTTGGCGAGTGAAATATTTGTTGAAACTTGGAAAGGCTAGTCTTCACAGATACCCTGTGGATAAAATATTTTGCCGAAATCGCTCTATCTTGCACGGTTTTCGAGATACAAGCATTTTTGTGTTTTGCGATTTTTGTGAAAAGTTCGAAAATTCAAAATGGTTGCCATTTTTGTCGGGACAAAATTTTTTTGAAAACTGGGTCACCTACTCAGCAAGAGTTGCCCTGTGGGTCAAATGTTACGTCGAAATAGCTCTATCTAGCACGGTTTTCAAGATACAAGGATTTTTGAAAAAAAATTGAAAATTCAAAATGGCCGCCATTGCTGGCGAGTGAAATACTCATCGAAACTTGGACATGCTTGTCTTTACATGTAACCCATGGGTAAAAATTTCGCTGAAATTGCTCTATCTAGCACGGTTTTCGAGATACAAGCATTTTTGTGTTATGCATTTTTGAAAAAAAATTCGAAAATTCAAAATGGCCGCCATTACTGGCGAGTGAAATATTCGTTGAAACTTGGAAAGGCTAGTCTTCATAGATACCCTGTGGGTCAGAAATTTTGCCCAAATCCCACTAGTAAATTTTTATTTTATGAAGAAAATGGTTTCAAAAAGTACATCATAAGATATTATCCAGACAAGGACGCCCTTCCAAAAACGCATTTTTGGTCATGTAACCTCGCTGATTGGTGAAAATGTCATTGCAGCATATTCAGAAAAATTTCCCAGGGCTATTGCATGCACCTACCAAATATAAAAAGAATCTGCCTTATGGCTGCGAAGCTATTGTAAAAAGAAAATGCAGATCCGGCGGAATCGCTTCTCCCATATACAAACAAGCGTCCCTTGTGGGATGCTTATTAATGTGACTTAATGATTTTGAAGGACTTTCCTTGGGCCAGGGGAATCAGCCATTTCACTAGTGGAGACTCTGATCGGAGTTTCCCCTAGTGGAAATAGTGATTACAGCCTTTAAATAATGGATCAGAGTCTCCATTAGTGGAAACTCTGATCAATATCTCCACTAGGGGAATCACCGATTCCCCTGAATCAGAGTCTCCACTGTGACATATATGTCAGGTACCAGGTTTGCCCTACAAAACCATACTAAGTACCTCCACACATTAGTTAATGATATTTCTATAGATGCCCAGGTACAAAACGGTTTTAAATGTTTTATGAATCTGTATAAAAAGTAGTAATCCAGTTAAGCTCTGTGGCCAGCTTGTACTCTCTGAAAGTAGATCGAGGGTTTGTAAAAATCATAATCCTATCTGGAGTAAATATAATGTGATTGCATCTAAATCTGATAACACTGTGACCACTGTGACCAGTATGCTACAAATTCGTTTGACCTTAAAACAACCACTGCAGATATTTTGCTCTCACTGTTCTATTTTTGCTTTTTTTCTTTAAAATGTTACAATCAACTTTATATATTTAAATTTTATTTCCCATATTTACATTGAACAAGAAGGTCCAAGATACCCCAAAAGGCAGGTTGCGCAGGCAGCAACTAGAAATAGGACGCCCTGTTGATAGTAGCTGCAACATATGAATAGAAACAGGATAGCATAGAAGAACACACATTATCATGTGTAATGTCCACCCCATGAACCTTTTGCCAAAATTGTACAGTAGTCTTACAAGACCCTGTTTCATTTGTGAAATATATCAATGATGGTTAAATATTTATTCGTGTCCATGTAAATTATTTCAGCTTCATGCCTTTTTGTATTGGTTGGGTCGAAAATATTGACGAAATCACTCTATCTTGCACAGTTAAGAAGATAGAAGCAAATTTCTGTTTTTCTATTTTTGGCAAAAATTTGAATATTCAAAATGGCCGCCATTTTTGGGAAGAGGAAATTTTTTTGAAAATTGCCAAGAGTACATTTCTTAGATACCCTATGGGTCGAAAATTTCACCGAAATAACTCTATTTCACACGGTTAAGGAGATAGAAGCAATTTTGTGTTTTGCCATTTTTGAGAAAAATTCGAAAATTCAAAAAGGCTGCCATTTTTGGGGAGGGGAAAATTTTTTTTAAATTGCCAAGAGTACATTGGTCAGATACGCTGTTGTTTGATAATTTCGACGAAATCGCTCTATCTCGCACAGTTAAGGAGATATGAGCACATTAGCCTTTTTCAGTATTCAAAATAGCCAATTACTCATTTATTTAATTAATTACTCACTCATCTATGAAGCAATTACCCCCAAAAGCAATCCCATACAAGCTATTAACCCAATGAACCTCCATACCAAATTTCAGAAAGCTAGGCTTAATAGCATTCCTTAAAATATCTGGAAACCAAAGAAATACTCAAAAGTAGCAAAGTAGCTATTACTCAGTTAGCTATAGAGCTATCATCACCAAAAGCAATCCCATACAAGCTATTAGCCCAATAAACCTGCATGCCAAATTTGGTAAAGATAGGATAAGAACTGTTGCCTAAAATGTCTGGAAACCAAGTGGGACGCCGGAAAAAGCAAAAATAATATGTCCACCCCCTAGTGGGTGGACAGAATAAGGTTAGCGACTGCTGTAATTAAATTTAGAAACAAGGAAAGAAATGTTAGATCACCCAGTTAAGGTGAATGTGTTAGGCATGCTAAGAAATGTAAAACTTGTAATCTAGGTTACATAATTGTATTTATGCTATAAATGGACAAACGAAAGGACGGAATTACACCAATTTCAAAAGCAACTTAGCTATGATGGTGATCTATCTCACTGTCAAGTTTGAATTCGATTAGACAAAGCATTTTCAAGGTAGAGTCCAGAAACAGAAATGTTGACGGACAGACAAAAAACAGACAAACGAACGGATGGATTTACACCAATTTTGAAAGGAACCTAGCTATGATGGTGACCTATCTCCTTGTCAAGCTTGAATGCGATTGGACAAAGTGTGTTTGAGTTACAGTCCAGAAACGGAAATGTTGACGGACAAACGGACGGAATAACACCAATTTTGAAAGGAACCTAGCTATGATGGTGATGTATGTCCCTGTCAAGTTTGAATTCGATTGGATAAAGCATTTTTGAGTTAGAGTCTGGAAATGAAAATGTGGACGGGCAGTCGGTCACATCAATCTAATAGGGGGGTTGGTGACACGCAACCCGCCTAATAAAAATTTAAAAGATTATTATTATAAACTTGGTATAAATACAATAACTTACATTTAGTGTTCAAAATGTCATTACTTGGATCTGTCTCAATAAAAACAAGATGCACTCAGAGAGAGCAAAACGCTCGACTCCATGTGACCAGTCTCTAAAGTGATTTAAAGTATTGTAAGGAAGACAATAAAATAAAACCAAACATGTAAATTAATTTTTATGTCAGCTGACTTGTCAGTCAGCTGACATTATGTCATCACTCTGCGACGTGGGCGTACGCGTACACGTCCGCGTGAACAACTTCTTCTCCAAAACTACAAGGCCTAGAGCCATGCTGTTTTTTTTAAAAGATACCTTATCTATCGAGGATGAAAAATTGTTCAAGGCATGCAAATCTGTCTGTTCGTCTGTTTGCTAGAGACATTACAAGGGGGGTACCCCCACCAAAAGTGTGAAAATTTCAACTTTTTATCACAGGGATTTCTCTCATATCTTGCATATATGTACTAGGCCAGAGGTAGATTCTCTTGTGTGAGTATGAGACCTGGATCTGTCTTACTTTTTTTTTAATAAATTTTATTAATAATTTTTAATGCATTAAAATTCATGAAATCATGCACTAAACCACTTATAACTTCAAAAGTGTTGCATTTACAGCATTTTGTGAAAATATGTTGTTCAGCTACTTTTTTCATAGCTACAATATGGTGAGTAAGTTGGGTGTCTGTCTCAATAGCTAAGTGAGTAATAGCTACTTTTGGGCTTTTCAGTAACTTCCATTATGAGTAAAATCACTTGTAACTTAAAAACTATTGCATTTAGAGAATTTCGTATAAATATGTTATTCAGCTACTTTTGGGCCAGCTATAACATAGTGAAATTTCAGACCTGTAGCTTATGGCATAGCTGAGTAATAGCTACTTTTAGGTTATCACTGTTGAGTAAATCACTTATAACTTGAAAACTATTGCATTTAGAGAATTTCGTATAAATATGTTATTCAGCTACTTTTGGGTCAGCTATAACATAGTAAAATTTCAGACCTGTAGCTCATGGCATAGCTGAGTAATAGCTACTTTTAGGTTATCACTGTTGAGTAAATCACTTATAACTTGAAAAGTGTTGCATTTAGAGCATTTTGTTAAAATATGTTATTCAGCTACTTTTTTCATAGCTACAATATGGTGAGTAAGTTGGGTGTCTGTCTCAATAGCTAAGTGAGTAATAGCTACTTTTGGGCTTTTCAGTAACTT
This sequence comes from Sabellastarte sp. h YS-2021, assembly GCA_964017235.1. NCBI lineage: Eukaryota > Metazoa > Annelida > Polychaeta > Sabellida > Sabellidae > Sabellastarte > Sabellastarte sp. h YS-2021. Next base: position 138,184,947 of record OZ024928.1, read on the forward strand.
CCATCATGAGTAAAATCACTTGTAACTTAAAAACTATTGCATTTAGAGAATTTCATATAAATATGTTATTCAGCTACTTTTGGGCCAGCTATAACATAGTAAAATTTCAGACCTGTAGCTCATGGCATAGCTGAGTAATAGCTACTTTTAGGTTATCACTGTTGAGTAAATCGCTTATAACTTGAAAACTATTGCATTTAGAGTATTTTGTTTCAATATGTTATTCACCTATCTTGGGGTCAGCTATAACATAGTGAAGTTTCAGACCTGTGGCTCATTTCATAGCTGAGTAATAGCTACTTTGAAGTTCTCACTGTTGAGTAAATCAGTTATAATTGGAAAACTATTGCATTTACAGAAATTTGTGCAAATATGTTATTCAGCTACTTTTGGGTCAGCTATAACATAGTGAAATTATAGACCTATAGCTCATGGCACAACTGAGCAATAGCTATTCTCAGGTACTGACTGTTGAGTAAATCAGCTATAACTTGAAAAATATTGCATTTGGAGTATTTTGTTAAAATATATTGTTCACCTACTTTTGGGTCAGCTATAACATAGTGAAATTACAGACCTATAGCTCATGGCATAGCGGAGCAATAGCTATTTTCAGGTTTTCACTATTGAGTAAATCAGTTGTAGCTTGAAAACTATTGCATTTACAGTAGTTTGCTTAAATATGTTGTTCACCTACTTTTGGGTTAGCTATAACATAGTAAAATTTCAGACATGTAGCTCATTGCATAGCTGAGTAATAGTTCCTTTGAGGTTCTCACTGTTGAGTAAATCAGTTGTAACTTGAAAACTATTACATTTCGAGTAATTTGTTAAATATGTTATTCACAGAATTTTTGGTCAGCTATAACATAGTGAAATTGCAGACCTCTATGTCATGGCATAGCTGAGCAATAGCTACTTTCAGGTTCTCACTGTTGAGTAAATCATTGTATCCACTGGATAGCCGCAGTGTGTAGAGAGAGATATCACCATTACTGCTCTGATGAAAAAAAATATTATAGCTAGCTTTCTTAAGTTTGCAGTATATATTAATAACCATAAAATGTTGTCTGGGAATATTTTTGGCCTCATTTTGAGAAACAAGATGGCCGCCACAGGTGTTTTTTGTCAGTCATGAAAAGTGCTTATATCTCCCTTATTATTGATCCTAGAGGTTTGGGATGATAAACCAACCTGTAGGAAATCATGGGGTGGGAATCTTTTGGTGTGGTCAGATTTGACCTTCAATGACCCCTCCTTCAAGGTCAAACAAGGATAGCCAAACTTAAAAGTGCTTATAACTCGCTTATTATTGGTCCCAGAGGTTTGGGATGGTAAACAGACAGGAAATCATGGGCTGTGAATCTGTTGATATGGTCCGATTTGACCTTGGAACCCTCCTTCAAGGTCAAATGAAGATAGCGAAAATTGAAAGTGCCTACAACTCGCTTATTATTGGTGACAGAGATTTGGGATGGTAAACCATCCCATAGGAAATCATTGGCTCGGAATCTTTTGGTATGGTCAGATTTGACCTTTGGACCCCTCCTTCAAGGTCAAATGAGGACAGCCAAGCTTAAAAGTGCTTATAACTCATTTATAATTGGTCCTAGAGGTTTGGAATGGTAAACCATAGGAAATCATGGGCTGGGAATGTATTTGTGTGGTTAGATTTGACCTTGGACCCCTTCTTCAAGGTCGAACGAGGATATTGCATTTGTAGTATTTCTTTAAATATGTTTTAACCTATTTTTTACACTTAAACAATTACCTTGTTATTTTCCTTCATAATACCATTTACAGGGCACAACTTTTTTATCCTTTTCTTCTGTCAGCTTCGGAATTTCTTTCGAACTTGCTGTTCAGTTACCATTTACTGTATTTCTGTACAGCCCTTTTCCTGATAATTATTCTGTCCTCTAATCACCTTCACAAATCAAAAACACTCAGTCAGCTGACACAGTGCCCGTTCACGGACACTCTCCTCTTGTTGAAGAAATATCAAGTAGAAAGCCAAATTCATTAAAAATACATTGAAATGGGACCTCTGAAAATTCTTTATTTTTGTATCCAAAATAAGATCCAGATCTTTCTTTTAGTAACTTCTTCCTTTGGCCAGGTCCTACCCACAAAATTTTTTTAATGAAGATCTGTTAATTAATTCTTGAGTAATCTAAACACCAAAAAACAGACAGACAGACAAATAGACAAACAATTTGCACTCAAAAACATAAACTGCTGGTGGAGGTAAAATATAGCTTAAAAGTGACTTCTTGGTGAAAATCACTCATGGTAAATTTTTGTGATGGACCGTCAAGGAATTGAAAGAAAAAAAGAGAAAATAAAAACAAATAATAATTAATAAAAATGGTGAGTATACCACTTTATTATCTTTGTGTCAATTTCAAGACATAAAAAATAGCATCAGAGATGCCCGTACCCCACAGCCTAGTGAAATATTTTCAACACCATGAGATATAGAAGTACTGTACCAGTACAAACTTCAGGATACTTTCAGAGCACTGTCAGTTATATAAAGGTCCAAACAATGTTTAAATGGAGAAATAATGTTTAAAAGAAAGATAATGTGTATAAAGATGAAGTATTAAAACAAGATAATTCAATAACAAGATGACAGCATTAATCAGTAAACTAAAATTCAACACTCTTTATCTACATCTGCATGGCCGAATTATGGTTTAGATGGTTTGAATATTACCATGTATACAGAAGTGGTAATACATTTAATGAATGCTTATTGTGGTGTTGGAGCAAAATCTGTGGCTCACTTGATGAAATTCTATTTCTTACAATGGGAAGTTATGAAAGTAAAATTCTTAATAAATTCTAATATGACTTTTGCTTAATCTGCATCAAAAGACAGACCCAAAGGTCCAAGAAGATTTTAAAGGTCAAGGTCACTACAACAAGGTCAAATGTCAAATTAAGGTCACACCATAATATACACCTATAGCCCCTAACCAATGTCCCTACCAAGTATCAACTTCCTACACCTTACGGTTTCCGAGATATAGCCCTGACAAGATTTTATAGGTCAAGGTCACTATGGCAAGGTCAAATCAAGGTCACACCATGATGCTGCACACCTACACCCCCTAACCAATGTCTCTACCAAATATCAACTTCCTACACCTTACAGTTTCCGAGATATAGCCCGGACAAGATTTTATAGGTCAAGGTCACTACGGCAAGGTCAAAGGTCAAATCAAGGTCAGATCATGACGTTGCACAACTACAACCCCTAACCAATGTCCCTACCAAGTATCAACTTCCTACACCTTACGGTTTCCGAGATATAGCCCGGACAAGATTTTATAGGTCAAGGTCAAATCAAGGTCACACCATGACGTTGCACACCTACACCCCCTAACCAATGTCCCTACCAAATATCAACTTCCCACACCTTACAGTTTCCGAGATATAGCCCGGACAACATTTTATAGGCCAAGGTCACTACAGCAAGGTCAAAGGTGAAATCAAGGTCACACCATGATGTTGCACACCTACACCCCCTAACTAATATCCCCACCAAGCATCAACTTCCTATACCTTACGGGTTTCCGAGATATAGCCCGGACAATATTTTATAGGTCAAGGTCACAGGTCAAATCAAGGTCAGACTATGACGTTGCATAACTACACCCCCCAAACCAATATCCCTACCAAGTATCAACTTCCTACACCTTACAGTTTCCGAGATATAGCCCGGACAAGATTTTCAAACTCAAGGTCACTATGGCAAGGTCAAAGGTCAAATCAAGGTCAGAACATGACGTTGCACACCTACACCCCCTAACCAATGTCCCTATCAAGTATCAACTTGCCTATCAAGTGTTTCTCGATGGCACTAGTGACTCTCTTAAGGCAGCACTCAATACTTTAGAAATTTTTGGCTCGCTTTCAGGTCTAGTTGTTAATAAGGATAAACAAAACATATTTGGTTGGGGAAAAAGAAACGCTCAACAGACATGTATGATACTTGTGAGAATTTGGTTTGGGGTGCAACTGAATTTGATTTGCTGGGACTTCATTTTTCTGTTGACCTAGAAAAAATTACTACTCTGAATTACCTCCCAATTTTAAACAAATGCCAGAAAATCATAAACCAATGGAAAAGACGAAAATTGTCTCCACTGGGTAAAATTACAATTATAAAAACATTCATATTATCAAGTTTTAACCATATTTTTACTTCTCTTCCAGCCCCAAGTACTTTTCTGATCAAGAAATTAAACAATCTTGTATACCCTTTTATATGGGACAATAAACCTGATAAAATAAATAGAAAACAGATAACAAACTCATACTTTCATGGGGGCCTAAAAATGGTTGATATTGATGTTTTTATAAAATGTCAAAAACTCACTTGGATGAGGAGATTGATTCAATCACCTGATGTGCCTTGGGCTAAACTCTTTTCAAGTTTAATCTGTGCTGAAAAGTTCTATTTATTGGGCCCTCTTTGGACCCAAATCACAGCTAGTAATATTTCAAATGACTTCTGGAAGGAAGTTTTCATGGCATGGGGCTCCTTGCTTGATAAGAGGGAGCCTGCTAAATTTGAATTGCTATCTTGTCCAATCTGGTACAATTCCAAGATTTCAACAGAGCCACTCTTCTACCCCCATTGGTACAAGGCTGGTATTCTAACACCTCTCGATTTACTTAACAGTGATGGTAACCCAAAAACCTTAGAGGAAATCAGACTTCAATATGGAGTTAAATCAAATTTTTTAGAGTATTTGAGAATTCAGAGATCTTTGAAACGGTTCTTAAATAACTATGATCTCAGTGAGCTCGATCTTGAAAGACCTTTTCTGCCTCTCTACATAAAGCTGCTTTTATATCGCAATAAAGGCTGTCAGCAATTCTACAAAATTTTGCTGGAAGACTTTGACAATCACACTCTCAGAAATAAATGGTGTAACATTTTAAACATTGATATAAGTAAAAATGATTGGACTAATATATTCAAAATCTGCTTCAAAACTTTGCAAAGAAACGATTTAATTTGGTTTCAATACAGGATTATTCACAGATTACTCGGAACTAAAGCATATCTGAAAAAACTAAATATATGTGCCACTTCATCCTGTAATTTTTGCAACTTGTCTGAAGAGACACTTCTCCATCTTTTTACTTCATGTCCGGTTGTAACAGAATTTTGGAATAGCTTAAAAACTTGGCTCCAGCAAACTTTCGGTCTGTACCTTGAACTAGATCCGCAGTTGATTATATTTGGCATTCTGGAAAATGATTTAGATTTTTTCCCCAAAAATTGCATTATTTTGACTGCTAAAAAATTTATTTTTGACAGTGCAAAAAATTCTAAAGTACTGAATTTGAATAGATTTAGAGCCTACTTTAAAGGAATATTTAGTGACCAGGAATATATTGCTAAAATTAATTGTAACACTGAAAAATTTCAGGCAAGTTGGTCTGTTTTTCACAGACTGAAGAATATTTGAGTATTATTCAGTATGCTTTGCTTTGTACTTGTATGTGTGACCAATATATGTGCTAGTTTTGCAATTCTTGTATGCCATTTTGTTTGTACATATGTTACTGAAAAAGAAATAAAAAAAAAAAAAGTATCAACTTTCTACACCTTACGGATACTTTCTGAGATACAGCCCGGACAAACTATTTCCCGCCGCCCGCCCGCCCGGACGCCCGCCCACCCATCCGGGACACCATGGGTGAAAACAATACCCATAGGTAAAAATGAGAAGAAATATTTTTACTTAAAGACAGCAAGAATCACAAGCTAGGTTTGAGAATGAGCATTGAGAATTGCATTGTGACATCATTAAGTATAATGACATCAGAAAGCAAAATATTGATTTTTTACGTATGTGATGAAGAGAAGCAGTTTCACTGTGTATTCCCAAATAAAAATAAGAAAAACTCCTGACTTCATTTTTTAAACAAATTACACCAAATTTGGAAGAATCCGTCTGTACCCCATGAAATACCTGCCCACCAAATTTGATAGAGATTGATGTTATAGTTTTTGAGCTATAAGGGCAAAACTATGCACAGACAGACAGAAACAAACTGATTACAATAACCCTCTCCTATCGTCGAGCGTTAACTAGCCAATAGTCTGTAAATGTTTTGACTTTGAGAGACAGCTAAACCTTAAGGGCGAAGTGAATGTATTAGTGCAGTGTGATAACCTTCTACGGTAGGGTGCCAGTTTAGGTACTGATAAAGGTGTATGAAAAAGACAGCGACTTTTGCCACAGATGGTGAGATCAGACTTATATGTTTGGTACCATTTCTTTCAAAAATAGATCATCTTGACTAGTAGATAGCTATAGTTGAGGGTGTTTGGGGGGCAATAGGAATCCTCTAGTCATCCTTGAGATGCAACTGGAACGGTTCTCGTACAGAGACACCCTTGCTATGTTCACAGACCAAAGAACATTGAAATTGTTTTTTGGGGGATCATACCAAAGAGTCTGTCTCTGTGAATAGATTAAACACATTCAAAATCTGGAATATAATTAGATTGGGCTAACCCAGCGCCAACATATCCCCAGACAGGACATGCAACATGTTTTGACTCGGTACATTCCATGGGAACCATCTTCTGTGTGACATAATTTTGAGGAAAACATAATCAACCACTTATACAAGACCTTGAGTAATTCAACCTAAAATACTTCTACTTTGCAAAATTGTATCCCCAGATGATGGACGCAAATCCAGGAACTTTGTCCACAACAACCTTTACAGGGTAGGATTCCACCCACATTAATTTTTCTTACTATATAGACAATTTCATTTTTATCAATCAATCAAATACTCCCCTTAGATAACTACTCAGGATTTATAGTGTTGAAAGAGATAAGCATTAAACATACTTCCTAAGTCACACTATATAAAGTATATAAGTTTATTTCATTGGCATTTAATTTGGTGTTGATAGATTTACATAGTGTTGCAAAATGAAAAAAAAATGTACATGTATATATAAAATACTAGAGGTCAGGGTTGGGGTCAAATCCTTTGAGGATTTGGATTTGAAGGATTTAAGTCCTTTTTATAAAGGATTTGAAAGGATTGGAAATCTTTTTGCCAAAAAAGGATTTTGGATTTGGAATTGATTTAAATCCTTTTGTTTTTGGGCAAAATCCTTCTGCTTTTTAAAATCCTTTAAATTTTAATAGTGTATATTTTAATAGTATTAATGCTTCTTTGTCCTTTCTATAAAATATGTTAACAAATTCTAGTAATCTTGTGCAGGCTGCAAAAGTATACAAACAAAATGCAATTGTTGCTTTACATGTAATATTATCTTTTTAGTTTACAGTGAGTAGGAAAGGGAGTACAGTTGAAAGATGCCTCAGTACTTTGATGAAATAGCACTTAGCTTTCATAAACTTGATAAACATAAATAAACTTAAACAGGATAGAAATCCACATTGAGCAGCAATGGGAGCATAGTTGAAAGAGGCTTTGGAAATACAATTAACTTGTCTGTTTGTGTATAAAACATGCCTCATTTCTTTTTATCCCATTCATTCCAAAAACACATTGACATCCCCCAGAGTGTGAATGGGAATTTCAAAGCCAAGTGCAAACATTGCACAGCTATTATTTAATTCTGCTTTAACAAAAGCCTCTTCAAACCTGCTAAGACATCTATTGGTGTGTATATTCTGCTTTTGTCTAAAGAAAGTGAAACATGACAGAGTTATATAAGTCATTTCAGTACTGCTTGTTTTCTATAATAAGCCTACTGTTATATGCTTGTGGTCAGTAATATGACTTTTGATCATTTGTTTTGAAATTTGAACAAATATAAACAGAAACATTGTGACACAAAATTTTAATTAGATTAACATTTCATTTAATATCAAATTATTTACAGTATTTGTTACTAATTAATTAATTTGTTACTTCTGTTATAGTACAGTATAGGAATAAAAGACATATTCGAGTGCTTTATGATGGTTTTAAACTATCGAGCGGCTGAATATTAAAGCCACGAAGCCCGAAGGGCTGAGTGCTTTAATACAGCCGATCGATAGTTTAAAACCATCATAAAGCACGAGAATTTGTCTTTTATTCCTATTCTAAAATGGTTATATTAATAATTTGGTCAAAATAAGTGGTAAATCTTACGCAAAAATCAAAAGTCCAACGCCATGTTGGCTGTTCCATTAACTAAACATGCATAGTGATGGATGTGTAAACAGCCTTTTGGTTTAAATATTGTTAGGAAATACCCACAGAATTCCGTGATCTCATAAATATTTATGAGCAGTCGATCTTTAAATGAAATATTGATAAAATCCCCTACATAATTATTTGACTTAGTATTTGCTGCATATAATTTAAGTTTTATTTCACCGCGATTTGTTTGTTTACATTTGTACACGAAGGGACGATGTACGGGATTTCAACAGCGTGCTTTATTTATCGTTCTATATTCGCGGTTCAAGCATTGCGCAAAAGACGTGTCCACGTTCACTGCGCAGCATACCATTTTAGAATAGATATTATAGTACACATCTATCATAGTTTATTCAAGTATGTTTTTCAAAAGGATTTTAATTCCTTTTTTAAAAAGGATTTGGATTTAAATCCTTTTGAAAAAGAATGGATTTGATTTGGATTTGAAAAAATTCAAAGGATTTGGATTTGGATTTAAATCCTTTTTCAAGGATTTGACCCCAACCCTGCTAGAGGTAGCCAAAAATGTTTCAGTTGTTTCAACTGATTACAGTTTGATGTTATTGGGATCATACCTCTGTGAATTAACTTATGTAGCAATTGACTGTGAATTTGGTATTTGGCTAATTGTTGAAGTTTTACTGTATTTTAGTTATGTTGGTCCTAGTATATGGACATGTGAGTTGTTAATATGGGTGACCTGGCCACCCTTGGTGCACTCATGAGTGATTTTATGCAAATTAGGTGGATGTGAAGGTTGATTGAAAGTGAGTGATTTTATGTCAAAAATTCAGTGAAATTTAGAATGCAGGCCTTGGTGCTGTCTGGGCTAGTGTATAAAAGTTGGTGTAGTTTTTAAAATATTGTGCCTTTCTGATATATGGGCGATGATTATGCTGGGAACCTCTCCCGTGTATCTGAGAGACTAACTGGTAACAGGGTGGATCGAGACACTGTTGTGTGGGTTTGAACAGCTGCGGTTGCTGTTCTAATGGCTTTGCACTGATACTTGGGGACAACTGACTAGTGTGGTTGTCAGATTGTGTTTCTAGATTGACAAGCGGTTTGTCAATAGTGGTGATACAGTTGACACATGTAACTGTTGGTGCTCGTGGTGAGGGGACACTTATGTGTCAATGTTGAAGCAGTTGGCCAATGCGACTGTTGTGTGAATACCTTTGCTATCAGTGATACAGGCTAGCTGGGGCACTAGCTGTGTGAGTAGCCATTTGTGTCAGTGCATTGCTTTGAGTCGAGATCAGTGTTCACCTTACTAGTTGGTTTGTGGTGCATAGTCACCTGGTTTTTTTATTAGTTTTTAGGCAATAGTATGAGACACTTACCTCATAGAAGAGCTAAAGACTTTGCTTTTTGCTTTAAATGTAACCAGTCCCACGAGTTACCAGTGGGTAGACTGTGCCAAGTATTTGCATTGACGTTGAGTACCAATATGGCTGAGACAGCGTCCAATTCCTCCACCTCATCCATTCCATTGGGGCAGACTGCTGTTGAATCTCCCCCTAGGCCACAATCCCTTGCTAATGGCCCTGATGATAACCCTCCTGATAAGCTGGATGCGATCTTGCAGCATTTGAAACACTTGGATGAGGAACTTAAGAAGGTGAAGAAGTCACAGCAGCAGGGACATTCAGATGATGTTGGCCAGTCGTCTTCCCCACCCAGGCAGGGGTATGTTCCACCCCCTACGACAAGGAAGCAGGTGCAGGGTTCAAACACTGATATCTGGGCGCCGGTCACGCAGACCACAGAGGATGTCGCGGAGGATCTGGTCTTGCCTTCTACCCAATTTTTAAGGACCAATGGACCATTGAGACGTCAGGTGGACAAGAGGCTTCAGGAGCTGGATCAGGATGACAGAACTGAGTTGCAAGGTAAACGGTTAAAGTCTGGTTTAGTGAGACATCAAGAAAATCATGTAAGAGTTGATATTAACTGGCCACATGAATTTTGTTACTCTACTGATAGATCATGTCCATCATATGACAACCTCACTGTTATGCAGTTTAGCCAGGGTTTTATAGGTTGTATATTGGAAGAGGAAAATTCAAAAATTAGACAAAACATGCTGATGTACTTACAGCAATTGTACCAAGATGCTCAAGAAACTAATTGGTACACAGCCAAATCTGCCCATAAGATTCTTTTGCTTGAAATGGAAAGAGGTAAACTTACATGGAAAGATAACAGTAGGGTCCATCAGATAAGGGCTAGGTACACACAATGGCCAATACATCCATCCCAAACTGACAAGAAGGGTGGTATTTCAAAGCCAGCTGTCCCTTGTAAATTTTATAACAATGGCAACTGCATACATGAGGGCGAGCATATGGATGGGCATGTTTTGCAAAAACATGCATGTGCATATTGTTACAGGATGGTCAAAAGATTTTGTTATCATTCAGAGTCCTCTTGTAATAGAAAACAAATGAAAGGAAAAAACGATCAGTAGGCACAGACTCAGGTAGCTTTGACAGCCAGGGCGACTGTACTTTAACTAAAACCAGGTCGAAAATTGCTCAGAGAAATAAATGTCTGGCTGTCAGATCTAGAGTTTTTCATTGTAACAAATCTAGGGCCCAGCAGAGTAAATTTTGTAGTGATACTAATGATACTATTGTTTGTGTTTCAAATGTTGATAACATGCAAAATATTGCTGGTACTGTAAACCATGATGTGTCTGACTGCTCAGCCAGTTGTACTTCTGCAGATAATTCAAACGTGTGTGTATTACAAGAGCAAGGTTTTAATGGCGTAAATGTAGGGTGCTTGAATAGACAAGATACGCTTAAAAAAAGTATGCCCAGTAAAAATATTATACACAGTGTTGAATCCACAAATTCTGTCAGTACTAATGACACTAGCTCAGCTACAGATCCAGCTATTGGCTATCGTTGCCTCCAGCCGTTTGGCTTCATAAAAAGGGTTGAAAACATATCAAAGTATCACCTCAATGATTTCTCTAGGTCTGTGGTTGCGGGTTCAAATAAAGAATGGGTGCAAAAAGCACACAAAATTGTTGTTGATTCTGGTACTAGTAACTACAAAAGTGCTCGGGTTTTAGTTAAAACTGATTTAAATCTTAAACTATGGGCGGAAATACTCAAAGATTATCATGATCCACAATTGCTGGACTATTTGAGGTTTGGATTTCCCCTGTGTGTGAACTATGATGCATTTCAGCATGCACCTTCTACTGTTAATCATCTGTCTGCTACACGCTTTCCTGATGATGTTAACATATATTTTTCAACTGAATTGGCCCACAATTCCATAGCTAGGCCCTTTGGGTCTGTGCCCTTTGAAAATTTCCATGTTTCTCCTCTGTTAACTCGCCCAAAAAATAATGACAGTCGTAGGGTCATCGTTAATCTATCATACCCTGAGGGTCGGTCTGTTAATAGCAACATTGAATCTGAGATTTATGATGGCTATGCTTTTGACCTCTCTTATCCGACCATAGATAATATTGTGGATGAAATTTCGAAAGTTGGTGATAATGTGTTGCTCTACAAACTCGACATTAGTCGAGCATTTCGAAATTTAAGGATTGAGCCCAGGGACTATGGTGTCATGGGCTTGCAGTGGGAACGCAAATTTTACGTTGACATAAGCGTGGCGTTCGGTTATAAGCACGGGAGTGCGCAGATGCAGAGACTCGGGGATACTATTAGACACATCATGACGTCACAGCAATACGCTGTTTTCCCCTATATTGATGATATAATTGGCGTTCAGAGCGCTGTTAATGCCCAAAAGGCTTTTGACACCCTGAAAGCATTAGTTGATAATCTGGGTTTGCCAATAAACCCCAAAAAGCTAGTTTCCCCAGCTAAGCAGGTCGTTTGCATGGGTATCTTGGTGGACGTTGAAAATAACATACTTAGAATTCCTGAAGAAAAAATGTTAGAAATTAAAAGTCTTTGTAACAAATGGGCTTATAAAACTTCAGCAACCAGGCAACAGTTGCAATCCTTGTTAGGAAAACTCTTGTATATTCATCGCTGTGTTCGCCCATCTAGACTTTTTGTTAACCGTATGTTGGCTTTGCTGAGGAATTCGGGTAGTAGTCACAGTATCCACCTTACAAGTACTTTTCAACATGATGTGGCTTGGTTTAATGTGTTTTTGGACAGATTTAATGGCAAAACCATGATTCATAACCAGGGTTCTCCCCATATTCATGCATTCATGGATGCTTCTCTCTCTGGGGTGGGGGCAATATGGGAGGACAATGTGTATGCTGCCACCTACCCCCCGGGCTTCACCCATATGCTCTCCATAGTGCACTTAGAGTTGATAAACATCTGGGTTATGCTCAATATCTGGGGCAAGTATTGGAAGAACAAGTTGGTTAAGATTTGGTGTGATAATGAGGCAGTGGTGCATATTTTGACATCTGGTAAAACAAGAGACGAAGTATTAGCCCTGTATGCCAGATCTATCTGGTTATTTATAGCCAGTTATGATATTCAGACACAATATTCTCATGTACAGGGAGTGAATAATGTTTATGCTGATAGGCTCTCAAGGTGGTTTTTCAAAGAATATTGAAGGTCATATTAGAGACATTTTACATGCCAAAACTTGGCACCAGGTCACACAGGATTGTTTTAGTGGTAACACTCTCGCCTCCCACCTCTGCAGCCGGGGTTCGATCCCCGTCATGGCCGTAAGTGGGAAAGCTGGTAGTTGCTTGCCGTTGGTCGGCAGTTTACAGTACACAACCCTAGCGAACTCTATGTACTGGTTTCCTCTGCCCTTCCAACTACCCGTCGTGATATGACCTGTACAGTGTTGAAAGCGACGTAAAACCCCAAATAAATAAACACAGGATTGTTTTATTCCCAATTATGATATTTAATTTCAGAAAATCCAGTGGCTGCTGCCCTATGGTCATCAGCCAATAAACGGTTGCATACTGCTTTCACAGCCAGAACACGGGCATCTTATAATACTCAGTTTAGGTTGTTTATAGCTTTGTCTGTGTACTTGTCAATAACTGATTTCACATCTTTGTCATTTGTGTTGATGTTTGTTGAATATTTGCATGTTCAAGGTCTGAAATATCCAACTGTGTTAAATTACGTGTCTGTGGTGAGGCATTACTTTGCTTATTATTCCTTGCCTCTTCAAAATGTTAACCATAAAAAGGTTAAAATGTTGTTAAAGTCAATTGCCATGAATGCCACCTATGTTCCTCGTTTTAAAGGCATTATCACTATTCCCATATTGAAGAATATTGTTACCTATTGTAACCGTATAAAGCATGGTGTTGTGTATCAATCTATTTTCCTTCTGGCCTTTTTTGGGTATTTACGCTTGGCCAGTATAGTTCCATCTTCTGCTAAATTTTCACTGCATAAAATCTTGCTTCGTAGGCATTTTATTAGATGTCCTTTGGGTTTCAAAGTTCATATTCCTTCCACAAAAACCCATCAGTTATACTTTCAATATCATGAGATTTTTATTCCTTTTATTGAGGGTTCTTCATTATGTCCAGTTACAGCATTAACTACCATGTTTCACATGTTTCCTGCTCCCCCAGATTCACCTGCGTTCATTGTCCCTAGGGGTGGGGGTTATGTGCCTTTGCTGGCGTTTACGGTTCGTCAGACCTTGGCAAAGATTATAATGTCACTTCAATTACAGCCTTCTGCTTTTACGTTTCATGCATTCAGACGTAGTGGGACCACTTTCTCATTTAACAATAATGTGGCATTTCAGGACATTCGCTTGCAAGGTAGTTGGAAGAGTGATGCCATTTACAAATACCTCCAGTCCACCAATGCTTCCCATAAAGTTGCAGAGTCTTTCCAAACCCTACTTCACCACGTCTAACTACAAATTCATTTGGGCTTGGGGCTTGTACCCTTTATTTCTACCTTGTTGTGTATTGTTGTTACTAAAATTACTAATAAATGTTTGGTAGTAATAAATGGCCCAAAATATATGATCTTGTTTTTGTGAATTGACTCTTGGCGTTGCTTTGGTTTGGCTCACATCACTCTATCTTACTCCTCCCCTTCAAGTTGTAATTAGTAGTCACCTTGACCTGTATTTGACCTTTCATGGGATGGCCATGTAAGAGGCGAGTTTTGTTTCAAGATTCTTCACTGTAGTTCAGTGCTGGAATCTTTCCACCATTTCATTATGCATCTAAATGCAGGTGCATGTTTAACTCCATTATTATCATTAGCCCATATACTGAATCAATGGCCATAGGGGTTGGGTTCAACTCCACAATTGTCTTGCCTATTCTCTGCATTGAGTTTAAGTATATCACTGATATGGGGTCAAGTCTGACCAAGAACATGTAGGACTGTGTTTCAGTTGTTTCAACTGATTTCAGTTTGATGTTATTGGGATCATACCTCTGTGAATTAACTTATGTAGCAATTGACTGTGAATTTGGTATTTGGCTAATTGTTGAAGTTTTACTGTATTTTAGTTATGTTGGTCCTAGTATATGGACGAGGTCCTCAGTGGCCTAGTGGTTAGCAAGTTTGGCATCTAATCATAGGCTGTCACCTCTGTGGGTTCGAGTCCCACAAGTGGCAATTCTGAGGACCTGTCCCAATATGACCCTGGCTGTTGAACGGGACGTAAAACCCCAACTTTGACCTAGTATATGGACATGTGAGTTGTTAATATGGGTGACCTGGCCACCCTTGGTGCACTCATGAGTGATTTTATGCAAATTAGGTGGATGTGAAGGTTGATTGAAAGTGAGTGATTTTATGTCAAAAATTCAGTTATATTTAGAATGCAGGCCTTGGTGCTGTCTGGGCTAGTGTATAAAAGTTGGTGTAGTTTTTAAAATATTGTGCCTTTCTGATATATGGGCGATGATTACCCGCCCACCCATACCCTCTTTTAAATAATATGGGTCCCAGCCCATTTATGTACTACCTTCATTCATTATTTCTATTTTATTGCCTGTGTAAGGGGCTTGTACCCTTTATTTCTACCTTGTTGTGTATTGCATTTTTGTGTTTTGCAAAAACTTGGAAAATTCAAAACGGCCACCATTTTTGGGGAGACACTGCCGCGGTGTGTATCTCCCGCCGAGCATTAAAGGAGAAGAAATAGCTTTTCCGAGATATTCACAATTTTTCATATTCGTGTGTGAAAGCTCTTCCAAAAGTAGGTGAATGAGTTATTCGAGAAAAATTGTCTATCTGCAATACTATTAAGAGATAATTCACATTTACTCATTTTGAGTAGGTGAGTAATTACCTACGGGTCTGGAACTTCACCAAGTGAAAGCTCTCCCAAAAGTAGGTGAATGATTTATTTGAGAAAAATTGGCTATCTGCAATACTTTTAGAGATAATTCGCATTTACTCATTTTGAGTAGCCGAGTAATTAGCTATGGGTCTGAAACTTCACCATGTGAAAGCTCTGCCACAAGTAGATGAATGAGTTATTTGATAAAAATTGGGTATCCGCAATACTTTTCGAAATAATTCGCATTTACTCATTTTGAGTAGGTGAATAATTAGCTATGGGTCTGAAACTTCACCGAGTGAAAGCTCTCCCAAAAGTAGGTGAATGAGTTATTTGAGAAAAATTGGCTATCTGCAATACTTTTAAGAGATAATTCGCATTTACTCATTTTGAGTAGGTGAGTAATTATCTACGGGTCTGAAACTTCACCATGTGAAAGCTCTCCCAAAAGTACATGAATGAGTTATTTGATAAAAATTGGGTATCCGCAATAGTTTTTGAGATAATTAGCATTTACTCATTTTGAGTAGGTGAGTAATTAGCTACGGGTCTGAAACTTCACCGAGTGAAAGCTCTCCCAAAAGTAGGTGAATGAGTTATTTGAGAAAAATTGGCTATCTGCAATACTTTTAAGAGATAATTCACATTTACTCATTTTGAGTAGGTGAGTAATTATCTACGGGTCTGAAACTTCACCATGTGAAAGCTCTCCCACAAAAGTAGATGAATGAGCCCTCCTTTAAACAGGAGACTCTTGTACCACCCTGTGGATCAAAAATTCGCTCGAAATCGCTGTATCTCTTACGATTTTCCAGGTATTGACACTTTTTCATTTTCCGTGAAAATCCAAGAAAATTGAAATTTTCCCCCTTTCTACAGGACACTCTTGTACCACCCTATGGGTTAAAAATTCGCTCAAAATCAGTCTATCTTTTACAGTTTTCGAGATATTGACACTTTTCCATTTTCTGAGAAAATCCAAGATGGCCGCCAAAAGTGGCGGAAATTGAAATTTTCCCCCATTTGACAGGAGACTCTTGTACCACCCCTGTGGATCAAAAATTTGCTCGAAATCGCTCTATCTCTTATGACTTTCGAGATATTTGTGATTTTTCACATTTTCACTAAAAGTAGCAACAAAGTAGCTATTACTCACTTGTACATCGAGCAACAGTTGTAAAACTTAAATATGTTACAGTTCACAAAAAAGTACATGAACAAGATATTTAAGAGAAAATGTGTAGCTGCAATACTTTTGAAGATATAAGCCATTTACTCATTATGGTTATCATTCCAAATTGACCAAGTAGCTATTACTCACTTAGCTATGGAGATACACTTCCAAACCACTGACCATGTTGTAGCTGTGGAGAAAATAGCTGAACAACATATTGGAAGAAAATACTGTAAATGCAATAGTTTGACAGATATAAGTCATATAATTATATTAGGAAAAAGTGTTATTACTCACTCAAAAGTAGGCCAAAGTTCACCAAACCTTTTTCCACTTAGCATAGGATACTCTTGTACTACTCTGGGGGTCAAAAATTCGCTCGAAATTGCTCTATCTCTTACGGTTTGCGAGATATTTTGGATTTTTGACATTTTCAGTGAAAGTAGCAATAAAGTAGCCATTACTCACTTGTACATTGAGCAACAGGTGTGAAACTTAAATATGTTACAGTTCACAAAAAAGTAGATGAACAACATATTTGAGAGAAATGGTGTAGCTGCAATACTTTTGAAGATATAAGCCATTTACTCATTATGGTTATCATAAAAATTTGACAAAGTAGCTATTACTCACTTAGCTATGGAGATACACTTCCAAACTACTGACCATGTAGTAGCTGTGGAGATAGTAGCTGAACAACATATTGGAACAAAATTGTGTAGCTGCAATACTTTTGAAGATATAAGCCATTTACTCATTATTAGGAAAAAGTGTTATTACTCACTCAAAAGTAGGTCAAAGTTCACCAAACCTTTTTCCACTTAGCATAGGATACTCTTGAACTACCCTGTGGGTCAAAAATTCGCTCGAAATTGCTCTATCTCTTACGGTTTGCGAGATATTTTGGATTTTTGACATTTTCAGTAAAAGTAGCAATAAAGTAGCCATTACTCACTTGTACATTGAGCAACAGGTGTGAAACTTAAATATGTTACAGTTCACAAAAAAGTAGATGAACAACATATTTGAGAGAAATGGTGTAGCTGCAATACTTTTGAAGATATAAGCCATTTACTCATAATGGTTATCATAAAAATTAACAAAGTAGCTATTACTCACTTAGCTATGGAGATACACTTCCAAACTACTGACCATGTTGTAGCTGTGGAGATAGTAGCTGAACAACATATTGGAACAAAATTGTGTAGCTGCAATACTTTTGAAGATATAAGCCATTTACTCATGATGGTTATCATTAAAAATTGACAAAGTAGTTATTACTCGCTTAGCTATTGAGATACACTTCCAAACCACTGACCATGTTGTAGCTGTGGACAAAGTAGTTGAACAACATATTGCAACAAAATGCTGTAAATGCAATAGTTTGAGAGTTATAAGCCATATAAATATATTAGCTAAAAGTGCTATTACTCACTTACAAGTAGGCCAAAGTTCACCAAACCCAAAAAATATTGAAGAGCAAAAAAATTCATTAGGAAAACTAATTTACCAAAAATGTGTAACCGTAGTAGTTTCAGAGGAAACTGCGTGACACACGCACGCACGCACGCACGTACGCACACACATGGTGCAAATTATAATCTCCCGCCGGCCAGCCGGGCGGGAGATAAAAAACTGCCAACACTGCCTTAAGGTGCCCTTACAGTTAAAACTATAGGCCTCAAATTTTCACAAAGATTAATTAATAGGGTAAAATATGTAAAAATGTAGTGATACCCAAGTGGGGTGTTTATGGGCCTTAAACACCATTTTATCCTCAACATAACGTCTTGATTTTCAGCACATGTAAGAAGTATATATTAATGTGTTCTCAGCTAAAATTTTACCCAGATGAGACTCATAGTTTATGACCTACATGGTTTCAAGTGGTCATAGGTCCATTAACTCCATTTCAGACTTAAGGTGGCCATAATTCTTTATTATTGAGGTTAAGGTCATCTTAAAATTTTCACCCTTAACTTTGTGTACAAAGTTCGAAAAAAATGTTGATCCGTTTTTTGAGTCATCGCATACACAAGGATATTTCTACGGCAGCAGCGGTGTGACAGACATGAATCCAGTATATCCTCGACTTTCATCTGGGGATATAGTAAAAAAAATAGCATCAGAGATGCCCGTACCCCACAGCCTAGGGAAATATTTTCAACACCATGAGATACAGAAGTACTGTATCAGTACAAACTTCAGGATACTTTCAGAGCACTGTCAGTTATATAAAGGTCCAAACAATGTTTAAATGGAGAAATAATGTTTAAAAGAAAGATCATGCATATAAAGATCAAGTATTAAAACAAGATAATTCAATAACAAGATGACAGCATTAATCAGCAAACTAAAAAATCAACCCTCTTTATCTACATCTGCATGGCCGAATTATGGTTTAGATGGTTTGAATATTACCATGCATACAGAAGTGGTAATACATTTAATGAATGCTTATGTGTGGTGTTGGAGCAAAATCTGTGGCTCACTTGATGAAATTCTATCTCTTACAATGGGAAGTTATGAAAGTAAAATTCTTAATAAATTCTAATATGACTTTAACAGTGCTTAATCTGCATCAAAAGACAGACCCAAAGGTGCAACAAGATTTTATAGGTCAAGGTCACTAGGACAAGGTCAAATTAAGGTGAAACCATGATAATACACACCTATAGCCCCTAACCAATGTCCCTACCAAGTATCAACTTCCTTACAGTTTCCAAGATATAGCCCGGACAAGATTTTATAGGTCAAGGTCACTACGCCAAGGTCAAATCAAGATCAGATCATGACGTTGCACAACTACATCCCCTAACCAATATCCCTACCAAGTATCAACTTCCTACACCTTACGGTTTCCGAGATATAGCCCGGACAAGATTTTCAAACTCAAGGTCACTACAGCAAGGTCAAAGGTCAAATCCTGGTCAGACCATGACGTTGCACACCTACACACCCTAACCAATGTCCCTACCAAGTACCAACTTCCTGCACCTTACGGTTTCCGATATATAGCCCGGACAACATTTTATAGGTCAAGGTCACTACAGCAAGGTCAAAGGTCAAATCAAGGATAGACCATGACATTGCACACCTACACCCTCTAACCAATATCCCTACCAAGTATCAACTTCCTACACCTTACGGTTTCTGAGATATAGCCCGGACAAGATGTTATTGGTCAAGGCCACTATGGCAAGGTCAAAGGTCAAATCAAGGTCAGACCATGACACTGCACACCTACACCCCCTAGCAAATGTCCCTGCCAAATATCAACTTCCTACACCTTACAGTTTCCGAGATATCGCCCGGACAACATTTTATAGGTCAAGGCCACTATGGCAAGGTCAAAGGTCAAATCAAGGTCAGACCATGATGTTGCACACCTACACCCCCTAACCAATATCCCTACCAAGTATCAACTTCCTACACCTTACGGTTTCTGAGATATAGCCCGGACAAGATTTTATAGGTCAAGGTCACTACAGCAAGGTCAAAGGTCAAATCAATGTCAGACCATGACGTTGCACACCTACACGCCCTAACCAATATCCCTACCAAGTATCAACTTTCTACACCTTACGGTTTCTGAGATATAGCCCGGACAAGATTTTATAGATCAAGGTCACTACGGCAAGGTCAAAGGTCAAATCAAGGTCAGACCATGACGTTGCACACCTACACCCCCTAACCAATATCCCTACGAAGTATCAACTTCCTACACCTTACGGTTTCCGAGATATAGCCCGGACAAGATTTTATAGGTCAAGGTCACTGCGGCAAGGTCAAAGGTCAAATCAAGGTCAGACCATGACGTGGCACACCTACACCCCCTAACCAATGTCCCTACAAAGTATCAACTTCCTACACCTTACGGTTTCAGAGATATAGCCCGGACAAGATTTTCAAACTCAAGGTCACAACAGCAAGGTCAAAGGTCAAATCAAGGTCAGACCATGACGTTGCACAACTACACCCCCTAACCAATGTCCCTACCAAGTACCAAGTATCAACTTCCTACACCTTATGGTTTCTGAGATACAGCCCGGACAAACTTTTTCCCGCCGCCCGCCCACCCGCCCGGACGCCCGCCCGCCCATCCAGACACCATGGGTGAAAACAATACCCCAACAGCCCTTAAGGGCTGTGGGGTAACTAGAAGCTGGGATGGTTATTATCTCCTCTTCTACCTGAATGAAAAGCGACACAAAATCTATCCCAAGAGGTCAGTTGTTTTTAAGTTTGGCCAAATCTGTCTCTTGGTGAGTGCATCCTTTAACAATGGATTGACAGTCAAATCTCACTAATATATGGAAAACACTAGAAAGGTTTGGTTAAGTTTATTTTTTGGATAATCGGCTTCCCATGGGTGATAATATATTGTATATACTATACACACACCATTTCACACAAACTTTATATTCAACACTGTCTCAGAGAAAAGAGTATGCAGAAACCTTAACAGTATTCAAGTAAAACAGGTACATCACTCGAAAATAAAGGCACAGCTGAATATAACCCAGATAAAACACCCTATTGTGTATAAAAGATTTGATTACTTTGAATAGTTACAAAATTCTAACATGGCAACCAAAAATTAAACTTCTGTAAATCTTGGTAGAAGTTCCATGACCTTTCAATCTATATCCTGAACAAAATAAGAGTCTTTATGTAGTATTAGTTTTCTATTAATCATCCCCCCAAAATACTGATAGCAACATTCAGTGAGACTATATCCTTGTTTTAAAGTTTAAACAAAAATAAAAATTTAACAATTTAATTCGTAAGTCTAAAAATAAAATACAACTAAATAACAAATGGTACAGAACATAACATTAAAGGGTACCTTGAATAACAAACATTGTTCAACAAGAGTAGTTGGAGAATGCAGACATCTGCTACAACTACAAAACAAACTTCAAACAATAAGTACTTGAGTCAGTGAAGAGTAGGTCAAGACTTTAAATCTCTGCCTTCATTGGGTTATCATGAATGTCAGTGAAAGTGCCCTGGTAGCCAGTATCAGCCACCTATAGTGGATAATGACACGGCTTTTAACACTCCAACTACTGGAACCCCTATTCCAGCTAGTGAGATGAGCAGTGAGACTTTGGTGAATCCTACAAACAGCTTCAAATAAGTTGAAAGAAGCTGACAAGGGACCCACCAAAGGCACCAAAAGAAAGAGAACCGGCTCTCCATCATCTGAGAGACAGTCTACTAGCAGGGACAGATACCCACCTGAGAATGTGGCCCCCAATACATAGGAGACCAAAAGACCAATTAGACAGAGAATGTATGAACACTACAGAAGTGTTCAGAAATTCAATGCTCTAAATTCAACCCCTGTCTCAAGACACTTCACTCAACCAAAGCATAGTGTCAAAAATATGGAGTTCAGCATTGTGCAATGGATGGGGGGGGGGGGGACAAGAACCCAGATTCCTCCACTAAACGTAAAAGACAGGAACTATTTTATATCTGGGCCTTCCCCACCCTTCACCCAATGGGTATCAACATATTTGTGTGAGTTTATGCCCTCTTACTGCACCCCTAACCCAGGTGCCTACCTGTTATGTTTACAAAACAAACTTTATTGCAAAGTTTAAAATTCCAGGTTTTGGATTCAGCGTACAACATATTACCTTCAGAAAAAGGTTTTGTTTGCAATAGAATATCACAGAATTATCTTATTTGCACATCAGAATCTTCATTGCCGACTACTTCTGACAAGATGACACATTTTTAAATGTAAAATTGCACACAAATCTCTTCGCTACATGTTCAGTTATCCTATTTTTTTTGCAACACACAGCAAACAGAGAAACATATATGTAAACATATGTTGGAAAAAAGATAACTTCCCTGTTGGAGTTAATGATGTACTTCTGATAGAGAACAGGAATCTTAAAATTTTTGAAAATATGCAAGTTTTGACAACACATTTCACTGTGCCACAGCATCACCTTTGCTGTCAAGTTCCTTTTTATTAAGAAATACGGCATTAGGCACAAATGTGATAGTCATTTACCTGATATTGCCTATACACATTAACTGCCCATTATTGCTGCAACAACTACAAAATTGCAAATAATTTCACACTTAATTCAAAGTAAAATTAATGAGACCTAGCAAAACAAAGAAATAATGCATATTTTCATCCATAGGTTAAAGCACCCTAGCTTGAAAAGTATCCAAGGGGACAGCCTGTAATTTCCTACCACACAATATGAAAATAGCATCAGAGATGCCCGTACCCCACAGCCTAGGGAAATATTTTCAACACCATGAGATACAGAAGCACTGTACCAGTACAAAGTTCAGGATACTTTCAGAGCACTGTCCGTTATATAAAGTTCCAAAAAATGTTTAAATGCAGAAAATAATGTTTAAAAGAAAGATAATGCATGTAAAGATGAAGTATTAAAACAAGAGGAGAGTGCCCGTGAACGGGCACTGTGTCAGCTGACAGAGTGGTTTTTGATTTGTGAAGGTGATTAGAGGACAGAATAATTATCAGGAAAAGGGCTGTGCAGAAATACAGTAAATGGTAACTGAACAGCAAGTTCGAAAGAAATTCCGAAGCTGACAGAAGGATAAAAAAGTTGTGCCCTGTAAATGGTATTATGAAGGAAAATAACAAGGTAATTGTTTAAGTGTAAAAAATAGGTTAAAACATATTTAAAGAAATACTACAAATGCAATATCCTCGTTCGACCTTGAAGAAGGGGTCCAAGGTCAAATCTAACCACACAAATACATTCCCAGCCCATGATTTCCTATGGTTTACCATTCCAAACCTCTAGGACCAATTATAAATGAGTTATAAGCACTTTTAAGCTTGGCTGTCCTCATTTGACCTTGAAGGAGGGGTCCAAAGGTCAAATCTGACCATACCAAAAGATTCCGAGCCAATGATTTCCTACGGGATGGTTTACCATCCCAAATTTCTGTCACCACTAATAAGCGAGTTGTAGGCACTCTCAATTTTCGCTATCCTCATTTGACCTTGAAGGAGGGTTCCAAGGTCAAATCGGACCATATCAACAGATTCACAGCCCATGATTTCCTGTCTGTTTACCATCCCAAACCTCTGGGACCAATAATAAGCGAGTTATAAGCACTTTTAAGTTTGGCTATCCTTGTTTGACCTTGAAGGAGGGGTCATTGAAGGTCAAATCTGACCACACCAAAAGATTCCCACCCCATGATTTCCTACAGGTTGGTTTATCATCCCAAACCTCTAGGATCAATAATAAGGGAGATATAAGCACTTTTCATGGCTGACAAAAAACACCTGTGGCGGCCATCTTGTTTCTCAAAATGAGGCCAAAAATATTCCCAGACAACATTTTATGGTTATTAATATATACTGCAAACTTAAGAATTTCAAAGCTAGCTATAATATTTTTTTTCATCAGAGCAGTAATGGTGAAATCTCTCTCTACAGACTGCGGCTATCCAGTGGATACAATGATTTACTCAACAGTGAGAACCTGAAAGTAGCTATTGCTCAGCTATGCCATGACATAGAGGTCTGCAATTTCACTATGTTATAGCTGACCAAAAATTCTGTGAATAACATATTTAACAAATTACTCTAAATGTAATAGTTTTCAAGTTACAACTGATTTACTCAACAGTGAGAACCTCAAAGGAACTATTACTCAGCTATGCAATGAGTTACATGTCTGAAATTTTACTATGTTATAGCTAACCCAAAAGTAGGTGAACAACATATTTAAGCAAACTATTGTAAATGCAATAGTTTTCAAGCTACAACTGATTTACTCAATAGTGAGAACCTGAAAATAGCTATTGCTCCGCTATGCCATGAGCTATAGGTCTGTAATTTCACTATGTTATAGCTGACCCAAAAGTAGGTGAACAATATATTTTAACAAAATACTCCAAATGCAATATTTTTCAAGTTATAGCTGATTTACACAACAGTCAGTACCTGAGAATAGCTATTGCTCAGTTGTGCCATGAGCTATAGGTCTATAATTTCACTATGTTATAGCTGACCCAAAAGTAGCTGAATAACATATTTGCACAAATTTCTGTAAATGCAATAGTTTTCCAATTATAACTGATTTACTCAACAGTGAGAACTTCAAAGTAGCTATTACTCAGCTATGAAATGAGCCACAGGTCTGAAACTTCACTATGTTATAGCTGACCCCAAAATAGGTGAATAACATATTGACACAAAATAATTGCAAGAGTTTTCAAGTTATAAGTGATTTACTCAACAGTGATAACCTAAAAGTAGCTATTACTCAGCTATGCCATGAGCTACAGGTCTGAAATTTCACTATGTTATAGCTGGCCCAAAAGTAGCTGAATAATATATTTATACGAAATTCTCTAAATGCAATAGTTTTTAAGTTACAAGTGATTTTACTCATAATGGAAGTTACTGAAAAGCCCAAAAGTAGCTATTACTCACTTAGCTATTGAGACCGACACCCAACTTACTCACCATATTGTAGCTATGAAAAAAGTAGCTGAACAACATATTTTCACAAAATGCTGTAAATGCAACACTTTTGAAGTTATAAGTGATTTAGTGCATGATTTCATGAATTTTCATGCATTAAAAATTATTAAAAAAATTTATTAAAAAAAAAAGTAAGACAGATCCAGGTCTCATACTCACACAAGAGAATCTACCTCTGGCCTAGTACATATATGCAAGATATGAGAGAAATCCCTGCAATAGTCACTGAGAAAATTGTGATAAAAAGTTGAAATTTTCACACTTTTGGTGGGGGTACCCCCCTTGTAATGTCTCTAGCAAACAGACAAACAGACAGATTTGCATGCCTTGAACAATTTTTCATCCTCGATTGATAAGGTATCTTTTAAAAAAAACAGCATGTCTCTAGGCCTTGTAGTTTTGGAGAAGAAGTTGTTCACGCGGACGCCCACGCCGCACAGTGATGACATAACAAGTCAATTCAATAAGAAGATGACAGCATTAATCAGTAAACTAAAATTCAACATTCTTTATCTACATCTGCATGGCCGAATTATGGTTTAGATGTTTTGAATATTACCATGCATACAGAAGTGGTAATACATTTAATGAATGCTTATGTGTGGTGTTGGAGCAAAATCTGTGGCTCACTTGATGAAATTCTATCTCTTACAATGGGAAGTTATGAAAGTAAAATTCTTAATAAATTCTAATATGAATTAACAGTGCTTAATCTGTATCAAAAGACAGACCCAAAGGTGCAACAAGATTTTAAAGGTCAAGGTCACTACGACAAGGTCAAAGGTCAAATTAAGGTCACACCATGATAATACACACCTATGTCCCCTGACCAATGTCCCTACCAAGTATCAACTTCCTACACCTTACGGTTTCCGATATAGCCCGGACAAGATTTTATAGGTCAAGGTCACTACGGCAAGGTCAAAGGTCAAATCAAGGTCAGATCATGACGTTGCACAACTACACCCCCTAACCAATGTCTCTACTAAGTATCAACTTCCTACATCTTACGGTTTCTGAGATATAGCCTGGACAAGATTTTATAGGTCAAGGTCACTACGGCAAGGTCAAATCCTGATCAGACCATGATGTTGCACACCTACACCCCCTACCCAATGTCCATACCAAGTATCAACTTCCTACACCTTACAGTTTCTGAGATATAGCGCAGACAACATTTTATAGGTCAAGGTCACTACGGCAAGGTCAAAGGTCAAATCAAGGTCACACCATGACGTTGCACAACTACACCCCCTAACCAATGTCCCTACCAAATATCAACTTCCTGCACCTTACAGTTTCTGAGATATAGCCCGGACAAGATTTTATAGATCAAGGTAACTACGACACGGTCAAATCAAGGTCACTCCCTGACGTTGCACAACTACACGCCCTAACCAATATCCCTACCAAGTATCAACTTCCTACACCTTACAGATTCCGAGATATAGCCCGGACAACATTTTATAGGTCAAGGTCACTACGGAAAGGTCAAAGGTCAAATCAAGGTCACACCATGACGTTGCACAACTACACCCCCTAACCAATATCCCTACCAAGTATCAACTTCCTACACCTTACAGATTCCGAGATATAGCCCGGACAACATTTTATAGGTCAAGGTCACTACGGAAAGGTCAAAGGTCAAATCAAGGTCACACCATGACGTTGCACAACTACACCCCCTAACCAATGTCCCTACCAAGTATCAACTTCCTACACCTTACGGTTTCCGAGATATAGCCCAGACAAAATTTTCAAACTCAAGGTCACTACGGCAAGGTCAAATCAAGGTCAGACCATGACGTTGCACACCTACACCCCCTAACCAATGTCCCTACAAAGTATCAACTTCCTACACCTTACTGTTTCTGAGATACAGCCCGGACAAACTTTTTCCTGCCGCCCGCCCACCCGACAGGACGCCCGCCCGCCCATCCGGACACCATGGGTGAAAACAATACCCCGACAGCCCTTAAGGGCTGTGGGGTAAAAAAGCCTTATAGACCAAATAATATGAGTGGGCTCACATCATTAATATCTAGGAGCAATAATAAGGGAAATATAGGTACTCTAGAAGTTTGGGTCCTAGGTCAAATCTTTACAAATCCAAAAATTTCCAACCCATGATTTCCTATTGACTGGAGTCACAAATTTCTTTGATCACAATTGTAGCTGATAAGTGCACTTAAATTTTGACTTAAAAGTCCAAAATGCCCTACACGTTGGTTTTACATTCCAACCTCTACAAGCAATAAAATAAGTATAGGGATGTACAACTAAGGTGCATGGGGAAAAGAAATGTTGGCTACACCAGAAACTATTTATGAAATTCAAACAACATTGAGAAAGCACTGATATCTCAATAACTATTAAGATATCAATATGAAAATTTAGACCATTTAGAAGGAAAAACATCGATGGCTGTGTCATTTTGATTAGAAAAAAATATGTGGAACATTTGGAAAGTAATTTATAAAGTCTGGTGTGAATCAGAGGTCAGCCAGATTAGTACAAAATCAACCTTAACTTTAAATAATATTTCTCTTTAATTTGTGAATGGATTTTAATGGAATATACATGAGCGGATACGTCATTTTCATATCTTCCAATGAGATATATTTTGCATATATGTTGTACCTAATATTCCAATCCATCCCAACTTAAAATCCCTACTTAAGGCTAATTTTCCAATCAAACAACAGAATTGGAGTTTTGCACCTCAGAACTTCCCACTGGAGTTCTGCTGTCAAATTTAATATTCTGATTACTGCTGTCAAATTTAATATTCTGATTACAGATGTCTGATGTTTGCAATACAGCATATATAGTTTAGAGTGGTTTTTAAAATATATGTAAAAGCTGAGGCTCTGTTCCCTACCTCTATCTTGATGGGTTTGGCTTGCATTTGTACATTTTTATATGCCTGTTTCATTCAGGCTAGAAATATGATATTTGTCATTTTGAAATATATTTCTTTTATGTAATAAACTTTTATAACAAAGTACATGAAGTATATTTCAGAAGTCTTGGTGTAAAAGAGGTTCGCTGGATATCGGCAGCGAGAACAAATTTCTCTGCAGACTTAAACAGCACTCATAGCGGCAGTTTCATGAAGCATAATCCAATATATCTGCAAGTGCCAGGTACAATAAGGCAGTTTCTTCAGCAGCAAATTTGGATTTCTTACTGTGACAATTATCAGATTTTTTAACACCACATTTATGCAATCACAAAATAACACCACAATCCTAAATATAGTCTATATTATTTATGATGAAAACTTACTTTCTAAAAATTGCCACTGTCTACATGATAATAGGTCATTGATGACATAGTCAATGAAAATTGAACACATAGAGTCATATATTTGTTCACTGGTTTACATTTTAACAAGAGGTGAAAAGTAAAGCACAATATAAATAAAGCACAGCATATTACACACTATTAATCAGATACATAATAAGTTTGCAATCATTGCTAAACTAATATAACTAAAACTAAATGTAAACTAGAAAGCACTCATAAATCAGACCACCACCAGGGGGCATTTCAGAAAATTCAGGATGTTTCGTATCCAGGATATGATTATGAGCTGGATCTTTTAAAAAATGTTATCACTTCTGTTGTCACTCCCAGAAGCCACCTCCTCAGGGTGCACGAAAGAGTGCCCTCCTAGAAAAGCGCCCTCCTTTTCTCAAATAATACACCTTATTTCCTAAATCAGCTCTAATATTGTCAGAAAATAAAAACATTAACAAAAAGCCATTACAACAGAGAGTAGCAACCCAACTTACCAAAAATGTCCCTTTAAAAAATTATATATTGTATCATTATATATTTACAGAATATAACACTTCTTTCTGTACAATATTGCCCAGAAAGAAGTGTAATATTCTGTTTATTATACCGAAAGTTTTTTTTTCATCTTTCACCATTTAGCAGTAAATTGTATACACATTGCAAGGGTCTGTATTTACAGAGATTAGGCGCAATAAAAGTATAGGAGAAGAGAGAAAAATATTTGTGGAAAGTCTCTTTGAATATAAATTATATAATACAAGTATACAATGAAATGTGATGTCACAAACCAATATTACATTTACGTCATTCACTATGCAGAAAATCCTCCCCTGCCAACTCTGTAATGTATCCATGTCCATAAAAGTATAGAAGAGAGAAAAATGTTTGTGGAAAGTCTCTTTGAATATAAATTATATAATACAAGTATACAATGAAATTTGATGTCACAAACCAATATTACATTTATGTCATTCACTACGAAGAAAATCCCCCCTGCCAACTCTGCAATGTATCCATGTCTGAGGAAAATCAATATCCCCCCCCCCCCCCCAACTTTTTATTCTCAGCTGAATAACGTCATCATTTGACGTCACAATGACGTACCTTGTAAACAACATCTACGTAGTTTGTTTACATTTTAAAACGAAGAGGGCATCTGAGTTATATTTTTTGTCAGAAACGGGCAATATCACGTCATATTGCCCGCAAATACTGCAATCTGATTGGCTGAAACTCACTTGAGGTATAATAAACATAGTTATAACGTATTGTAGATGAAAGGGAGGTTAGTTATATCTAATCAAGTATATAGCCTTGCCTTCAATCACTGTTACTAAGAAATTTTTTTTTAAAAATGTATCCCCTTGTTTTCGAACAAATAAATTTAAGAGAATTGTTGACACAAAACATGATTATAAATCAAAAGGTTACCAACACCAACAAACCCAAAAGTAAGATACAAGCTTCTACTGGGCCAGTGTGACTCAAACTTTTAAAATAATATAAAAAGATATGCATTACAAGTTTTGTAAATATCAAAAAAATTATGACAATGTACAGGTCAACAGTTTACTTTCTCATCAAAGAAGTGTAATTTACAGCGAATTTGTCATTATGAAGATTGTATATAGTGATTGTATATAGACAAGTTGCAACTTGTCCAGGTCCAAAATGTGTATATGTTGCAACTTGTACAAAATCTCAACTTGTACATAACATATACACTGATGGACCTTGCAAAGTTAACTATCAATTGCAATTGTACCTTTTTATCATGAAACCCTGAGCAGCTATTGGAATACACATAAAAAACATTTCTAATACTAACAGATTTAAATACCTTTAATTATAAAATCCATAGGTTACTTTGTGAATAAAACATTTTAAAACTAGAAATAGGACGCCCTGTTGATAGTAGCTGCGACATATGAATAGAAACAGCATAGCATAGAAGAACACACATTATCATGTGTAATGTCCACCCCATGAACCTTTTGCCAAAATAGTACAGTAGTCTTACAAGACCCTGTTTCATTTGTAAAATATATCGATGATGCTTAAATATTTATTAGTGTACATGTAAATTATTTCAGCTCCATGCCTTTTTGCATTGGTTGGGTCGAAAATTTTGACGAAGTCACTCTATCTTGCACGGTTAAGAAGATAGAAGCAAATTTCTGCTTTTCTATTTTTGGCAAAAATTCGAAAATTCAAAAAGGCCGCCATTTTTGGGAAGAGGAAAATTTTTTGAAAATTGCCAAGAGTACATTTCTTAGATATCCTATGGGTCGAAAATTTCAACAAAATAACTCTATTTTGCACGGTTAAGGAGATAGAAGCAAATTTGTATTTTTCCATTTTGGGCAAAAATTCGAAAATTCAAAATGGCCACCATATGTGGGGAGGGGAAAATTTTTTGAAAATTGCCAAGACTACATTTCTTAGATACCCTGTGGGTCGAAAATTTCGACGAAATCGCTCTATCTTGCACGGTTAAGGAGATAGAAGCAATTTTGTGTTTTGCCATTTTTGGCAAAAATTTGAAAATTCAAAATGGCTGCCATTTTTGGGGAGGGGGAAATTCTTTGAAATTGCCAAGAGTACATTACTTGGATACCCTGTGGGTCGAAAATTTCAACGAAATCGCTCTATCTCACACGCTTAAGGAGATAGAAGCAAATTCGTGTTTTGCCATTTTTGGCAAAAATTCGAAAATTCAAAATGGCCGCCATTTTTAGGGAGGGGAAAATTTTTGAAAATTGCCAAGAGTACATTGCTCAGATAGCCTGTGGTTTGAAAATTTCGACGAAATCGCTCTATCTCGCACAGTTAAGGAGACAGAAGAAAATTCGTGTTTTGCCATTTTGGGCAAAAAATTTGAAAATTCAAAATGGCCGCCATTTTTTGGGGAGGGGAAAATTTTTCGAAAATTGCAAAGAGTATATTCCTTAGATACCCTGTGGGTTGAAAATTTGGACGAAATCGCTCTATCTCGCATGGTTAAGGAGATAGAAGGAAATTCGTGTTTTGCCATTCTTGGCAAAAAATTCGAAAATTCAAAATGGCCGCCATTTTTTGGAATGGGAAAATTTTTTGAAAATTGCAAAGAGTACATTCCTTAGGTATCCTGTGGGTCGAAAATTTCGACGAAATCGCTCTATCTCGCATGGTTTAGGAGATACGAGCACATTTGCCTTTTTCAGTATTCAAAATAGCCAATTACTCATTTATTTAATTAATTACTCACTGATCTATGAAGCAATTCCCCCCAAAAGCAATCCCATACAAGCTATTAACCCAATGAACCTCCATACCAAATTGCAGAAAGATAGGCTTAATAGCATTCCTTAAAATGTCTGGAAACCAAAGTGATACTCAAAAGTAGCAAAGTAGCTATTACTCAGTTAGCTATAGAGCTATCATCACCAAAAGCAATCCCATACAAGCTATTAACCCAATAAACCTGCATGCCAAATTTGGTAAAGATAGGATAAGAACTGTTGCCTAAAATGTCTGGAAACCAAGTGTGACGCGGGACGGGAAAAAGCAAAAATATGTCCACCCCACAGTGGGTGGACATAATAATTTCACAGTACATCATCTGAGAAGAGGAGGGCAGTTATCCACCCCTTCAAAATTGAAAGAGGGCAGTCTTCTAGAAGGGCACTTTTCTAGGAGGGCACTTTTCATGGATTCCCTCCTTACACATAAGAGTCTAGGCTATATTCTGGGAAGACTCTCAAATAACCATATCACATTTGTGTAATAAATAAATATTCCCAGTGGTTGAAGCACTTTGCTTTCACTCAGCACTTTGATTTCTTACAAGTAAAATATGATAATGTATAATTTAAAACTGCACTGATATACAATTATTCTATACTTTCTATGGCCAAACCATTACAACAAGCCAACAAAGACTGCCCCAAATTTTTTAAAAAGATACTGATTACTATAAGCCATTTATATTCATAAACCAGACCACTGCCACAGTGTTTATCTCCTGCCAGGAATTATGCAAAATTAGAGATAGTCCGACTACGAAACAGGGTTCAAAACCTAAGGAGCAATAATAAGGGAGATAAACAGCCTTTTCAGTATGATGACCCAACTGAACCTTGAAACAGGGGTCAAAGATCAAATTTGGCACTTGCAAAAGATTCACAGCACATGATTTCCTATAGGTTGTTTTCACATTTTGAGGCTCTAGAACCAATAGTAAGGGAGATATGAGGCCTGATTAGTATGAAAACACTCACTTGACTTTGAAGAAAAGGTCAAAGGTCAAATTCCACCCTTGCAAAACGCTCATAAGCTAC
This sequence comes from Sabellastarte sp. h YS-2021, assembly GCA_964017235.1. Taxonomy (NCBI): domain Eukaryota; kingdom Metazoa; phylum Annelida; class Polychaeta; order Sabellida; family Sabellidae; genus Sabellastarte; species Sabellastarte sp. h YS-2021. The sequence continues at coordinate 138,217,702 of OZ024928.1, forward strand.
GACTAACCTACAGGTTGTTTTAACATTTCGAATTTCAAGAACCAATTTGCAGGAGATATAAGGCTTTTTAGTATGTTGAGCCCACTTTACCTTGAAGCAGGGGTGAAAGATCAAATTTGACACTTACACAAGATTCAAAGGCCATGATTTCCTATAGGTTGTTTTACATTTTAAAGCTGTAAAAGCAATAATAACGAAGATATAAGGCATCTTTTGTATTGTGACTCCACCTGACATTGAAGCAGGGGTCAAAGGTTAAATTTTGCACTTGCTAAAGATTTGCAGGCCATGATTTTCTAAATGTTGTTTTCACATGTCGAAGGTTTGGAACCAATAAGAGGGGAGATATACGCCTTTTAGTATGATGACCCACTTGATCTTGAAGTAGAAGTCAAAGGTTAAATTCAACACTGGCAAATTATTCGCAGGACATGATTTCCTATAAGTTGTTTTCACATACCGAACCCCCAGGCCAATGATAAGGGAGATATCAGGCCATTTTAATAAGATGACCCCCATTTGACCTAAAAGATGTGACATGGCAGCCATTTTGTTTTCAAACCAAGGCCAAACTTACTTTCAGGCCAGCTTTATACATATATATTTACTGCAAATATGATAAAACTAACTGTAATATTTTAAGTTTAAGAACATCTTAATGATTTTTGAAAAATCAGCTGTGGCAGCCATTTTCCTTTTTCAAAATGAGGCAAAAATTGTTGAAAACATAGCCATAAACATCTTCAAATTTGGTGAAGATATCTTCATAAATGACTGACATAAAAATGTTTTTGAAAAAATGTGATGAATGGATGCATACATGCATGTATAGAAGATGTTTCATAATCTCTCAACCCCAGCCTTTGGTGACTACATACCCAGCCCATACTGACTACATAATTTTAAGACTTACACCTTCTACTATAAAAATATATTTGATGAAGAATCCTGGAATACATCAGTTGGAATGGCCTTTGGCAGTGAAAAAAAACTAAGACTGTAAAACTTTTGTGCTGACCGTTAATTTTAATAACAAGCAATAAGTGCCTGTGAACAGGCTCAGTGTCAGCTGATTTTGTGTTTTGAGCTTCAGAGTACAAGTGAAAGCACAAAAGGACACAAAAGTTGTGCGCTGCAAATGGTTTTGAGAAGTAAAGTACAAATTTAATTGATAAGGTGCATCCTAAGGAGCTACTGAGGACCCGATTCTTAAAAATGGTAGAGTTCAAAAAGTAGGTGCATAGTGACTGCCAGACTTTAATAAAATGGGTCTGGTAAACTTTGAAGTCAAAAGAATGGAATTAAAGAAATCCAAGTTTTGGACCTGGCTGTTTCTAAAACAGATAAACAGATCTGCATGCCTTGAACAATTTTTCATCCTCATTAGACAAGGTATCTTTAAAAAACAGCATGTCTCTGGGCCTTGTAGTTTTGCAGGAGACTTAATTCACTCAGATGAGTACACTGCAGAGTGATGCCATAATGTTAGTAGATCGACAAGTCACCAGATATAACAAGAGGAGAGTGCCCGTGAACGGGCACTGTGTCAGCTGACTGAATGTTTTTGATTTGTGATGGTGATAATGAGAGGAAAGCATAATTATCAGGGAAAGGGCTGTACAGAAATACAGTAAATGGTAACTGAACAGCATGTTCGAAAGATATTCCGAAGCTGACAGAAGAAAAGGACAAAAAAGTTGTGCCCTGCAAATGGTATTATGAAATAAAGTAACAAGGTAATTGTTTAAGTGTAAAAAGTAGGTTAAAAATATTTAAAGAAATACTATAAATGCAATATCCTCGTTCGACCATGAAGAAGGGGTCCAAAGGTCAAACCTGACCATACCAAAAGATTCCCAGCCAAAGAATTTAGGATGGTTTACCATCCCAAACCTCTCGGATCAATAATAAGTGAGTCATAGGCACTTTTTAAGTTTGGCTATCCTTGTTTGACCTTGAAGGAGGGGTCCAAGGTCAAATCCGACCGCACAAAAAAATTCCCAGCCCATGATTTCCTGTAGCTTGTTTACCATCCCAAACTTGTAGGACCAATAATAAGCGAGTTCTAAGCAATTGTAAGTTTGGCTATCCTCAATTGACCTTGAAGGAGGTGTCCCAGGTCAAATCCGACCACACCAAAAGATTCCCAGCCCATGATTTTCTATAAATTGGTTTTCCATTCGAAACCTCTAGGACCAATAATAAGCGAGTTATAAGCATTTTAAGTTTGGCTATCCTCATTTGACCTTGAAGGAGGGGTCCAAGGTGAAATCTGACCACACCAAAAAATTCCCAGCTCATGATTTTCTATAGGTTGGTTTTCATTCCAACTTCTAGGACCAATAATAAGCGAGTTATAAGCACTTTTATGTTTGGCTATCCTCATTTGACCTTGAAGGAGGGTTCCAAGGTCAAATCGGACCATATTAACAGATTCCCAGCCCATGATTTCCTACAGGTTGGATACAATGATTTACTCAACAGTGAGAACCTGAAAGAAGCTATTGCTCAGCTATGCCATGACATAGAGGTCTGCAATTTCAATATGTTATAGCTGACCAAAACGTCTGTGAATAACATATTTAACAAAATACTCTAAATGTAATAGTTTTCAAGTTACAACTGATTTACTCAAGAGTGAGAACCTCAAAGTAACTATTACTCAGCTATGCAATGTGTTACATGTCTGAATTTTTGCTCTGTTATAGCTGACCTAAAAGTAGGTGAACAACATATTTAAGCAAAATACTGTAAATGCAATAGTTTTCAAGTTACAACTGATTTACTCAATAGTGAGAACCTGAAAATAGCTATTGCTCCGCTATGCCATGAGCTATAGGTCTGTAATTTCACTATGTTATAGCTAACCCAAAAGTAGGTGAACAATATATTTTAACAAAATACTCCAAATGCAATATTTTTCAAGTTATAGCTGATTTACTCAACAGTCAGTGCCTGAGAATAGCTATTGCTCAGTTGTGCCATGAGCTACAGGTCTGTAATTTCACTATGTTATAGCTGACCCAAAAGTAGCTGAATAACATATTTGCACAAATTTCTGTAAAGGCAATAGTTTTCCAATTACAACTGATTTACTCAACAGTGAGAACTTCAAAGTAGCTATTACTCAGCTATGCAATGAGCCACAGGTCTGGAACTTCACTATATTATAGCTGACCCCAAAATAGGTGAATAACATATTGCAACAAAATACTCTAAATGCAATAGTTTTCAAGTTATAAGTGATTTACTCAACAGTGATAACCTAAAAGTAGCTATTACTCAACTATGCCATGAGCTACAGGTCTGAAATTTTACTATGTTATAGCTGACCCAAAAGTAGCTGAATAACATATTTATACTAAATTCTCTAAATGCAATAGTTTTCAAATTACAAGTGATTTACTCAACATTGAGAACTTCAAAGTAGCTATTACTCAGCTATGCAATGAGTCACAGGTCTGGAACTTCACTATGTTATAGCTGACCCCAAAATAGGTGAATAACATATTGCAACAAAATACTCTAAATGCAATAATTTCCAAGTTATAAGCGATTTACTCAACAGTGATAACCTAAAAGTAGCTATTACTCAGCTATGCCATGAGCTACAGGTCTGAAATTTTACTATGTTATAGCTGACCCAAAAGTAGGTGAACAACATATTTAAGCAAAATACTGTAAATGCAATAGTTTTCAAGTTACAACTGATTTACTCAATAGTGATGACCTAAAAGTAGCTATTACTCAGCTATGCCATGAGCTACAGGTCTGAAATTTTACTATGTTATAGCTGACCCAAAAGTAGCTGAATAACATATTTATACTAAATTCTCTAAATGCAATAGTTTTGCAATTACAACTGATTTACTCAATAGTGAGAACCTCAAAGTAGTTATTACTCAGCTATGCAATGAGCTACAGGTCTGAAATTTTACTATGTTATAGCTGACCCAAAAGTAGGTGAACAACATATTTAACCAAAATACTGTAAATGCAATAGTTTTCAAGTTACAACTGATTTACTCAATAGTGATGACCTAAAAGTAGCTATTACTCAGCTATGCCATGAGCTACAGGTCTGAAATTTTACTATGTTATAGCTGACCCAAAAGTAGCTGAATAACATATTTATACTAAATTCTCTAAATGCAATAGTTTTGCAATTACAACTGATTTACTCAATAGTGAGAACCTCAAAGTAGTTATTACTCAGCTATGCAATGAACTACAGGTCTGAAATTTTACTATGTTATAGCTGACCCAAAAGTAGGTGAACAACATATTTAACCAAAATACTGTAAATGCAATAGTTTTCAAGTTACAACTGATTTACTCAATAGTGATGACCTAAAAGTAGCTATTACTCAGCTATGCCATGAGCTACAGGTCTGAAATTTTACTATGTTATAGCTGACCCAAAAGTAGCTGAATAACATATTTATACGAAATTCTCTAAATGCAATAGTTTTCCAATTACAACTGATTTACTCAATAGTGAGAACTTCAAAGTAGCTATTACTCAGCTATGCAATGAGCCACAGATCTGAAACTTCACTATGTTATAGCTGATCCCAAAATAGGTGAATAACATATGAAACAAAATACTCTAAATGCAATAGTTTCCAAGTTATAAGCGATTTACTCAACAGTGATAACCTAAAAGTAGCTATTACTCAGCTATGCCATGAGCTACAGGTCTGAAATCTTACTATGTTATAGCTGACCCAAAAGTAGCTGAATAACATATTTATACGAAATTCTCTAAATGCAATAGTTTTGAAGTTATAAGCGATTTACTCAACAGTGATAATCTAAAAGTAGCTATTACTCAGCTATGCCATGAGCTAAAGGTCTAAAATTTTACTATGTTATAGCTGACCCAAAAGTAGCTGAATAACATATATATACGAAATTCTCTAAATGCAATAGTTTTTAAGTTACAAGTGATTCTACTCATGATGGAAGTTACTGAAAAGCCCAAAAGTAGCTATTACTCACTTAGCTATTGAGACAGACACCCAACTTACTCACCATATTGTAGCTATGAAAAAAGTAGCTGAATAACATATTTTAACAAAATGCTCTAAATGCAACACTTTTCAAGTTATAAATGATTTTATGCATGATTTCATGAATTTTAATGCATTAAAAATTATTAAAAAAATTTATTAAAAAAAAGTTAAGACAGATCCAGGTCTCATACTCACACAAGAGAATCTACCTCTGGCCTAGTACATATATGCAACATATGAGAGAAATCCCTGCAATAGTCACTGAGAAAATTGTGATTAAGTGTTGAAATTTTCACACTTTTGGTGGGGGTACCCCCCTTGTAATGTCTCTAGCAAACAGACGAACACACAGATTTGCATGCCTTGAACAATTTTTCATCCTCAATAGATAAGGTATCTTTTAAAAAAAACAGCACGTCTCTAGGCCTTGTAGTTTTGGAGGAGAAGTTGTTCACGCGGACGCATGCGCGTACACCCACGCCGCAGAGTGACGACATAAAAACCTGAAATGAAATAATGTAAAAATTCATTAATGCATTTTTTGCTCTGGAGTTTAAAAAGCCTGTAAGGACAGATGAGCATAACATGAACCAATATCACCTGATAAGGAAGTTGCAACTGCCATCAAATACCCTGTGTTTATGCACTACAGACTTGTGGTCAAACAGTTTCAAAAGTATTTAAATGCAAATACTTTTCAATTTTTCAAATGCAAATGCAAATACTGACAACAATACAAAATCCTTTTCATTTTGAAAAATAGCCAGCCTCGGCAGGCAAGAACCCCAGCCCACAGGTACAGCTAAATGGCCAACAATATTGAAATTTGGGAAAATCTTAGGAACAACTTCTGTTGTAAGAAGTATAGAGAACCCACAAGATGTTCTACAAAAGATTCACAGGCCATGATTTCTTACAAGTAGTTTTCATATTTTGAAGCCCAAGAAACAACTAGAAAAAGGTTTTTGCTAACAAAAATAAGCAGCCCGGATGGAGAGCTGTAGTAGTAGCAGTATGAGACTGTAAGCAGAATGTAAGCTTTACTGTGTTTTGTATCTGATCGAAAAGTGGATTATTTAAAAACTGTAGCAGTTGCAGTATTAAACTGTAAGCAGAATGTGAGCTTTATTATGTTTTGTAAAGCAGTATATTTTATGAATCATTTTTGCTAGAGGTTGGCTGAAGAGAAACTGTAGATGTAAATGTGGAATCGTAAATTGTTGCCAGGAGATATTTAATTTAAGGCTTTTTCCCTTCTCTCACAACAGACAAGACGCCGCAGAGTGATGCCATAATCAACCAAAACCATTTGAAAAAATACATTAAAATTTGACATTTGAAAATTCAGGGTTTTTGTGTCCAGAATGTGATCTGGATTTTTCACAAAATTTAATTTCATTTCCTTCAGTCAGGCCCTATGTACATAAGAAATTTCATAAAGATCTGTTCATGTCTTTTCGAGTATTAAGAAACAGAGATACAGACAAACACATCCAAAACATAACCTCCTTATGGTAGTAATTTATTTATTTATTTGGGGTTTTACGTCGCTTTCAACACTGTACAGGTCATATCACGACGGGTAGTTGGAAGGGCAGAGGAAACCAGTACATAGAGTTCGCTAGGGTTCTGTACTGTAAACTGCCGACCAATGGCAAGCAACTACCAGCTTTCCCACATAAGGCCTTGACGGGGATCGAACCCCGGCCTCAGCGGTGGGAGGCGAGAGTGTTACCACTCTGCCACCGTGGCCCGTTTTATGGTAGTAATGAGAACAGATATTAGTATAAGGTAATATTTCTGAATATGTCAAAATGTAAATTTAAAATACTTTTCATTTATCATATACAAATTGTGCATGTAATAAGGAATCTTTATGGATTTTCTTTGCTAATGCATTTATTTTGACTTTCCAGAAAGTAAGGCGGACCATAACAAGCTTTGTTTTTAACTTAAAGAAACATTTTTTCTGGGTAATTTGTCAAAATATTCAAGTACATGACTGTATATTGCAACCTCTCTCCATTAAAAACCTGGGAAAATGTGAATATAGAACACTGTTTTAAACTGGTTTTCTAATTCTAAATTAAATATTTTTAAAGTTACCATGCAACACAAAATAAGTCAAAGTATTAAATATCATAGAATTTAAGTGATATTTGTGCCTGAATAATGTACACTAAGAGAAAAACAAAGAATGTTTGTGTGTGCACTGCAGTAAATATGTATATGCAGGAGTGAGTGTTTACCTAAGTTCAGTCACCTGAGGAGATGTTGAAAAGGTCTATTATAAATCTTCCCCACCCCTCCCCCTACCCCTCTCCACTTCAATTGAAACACTGAAGGGAGAAAAACACAGACATATATAACATATACACAGAGGCAATTCTTTGTCTGTAACACATGCACATGGGCAATTCTTTTCTCTGGTGCAGATTTTGCACAGACCAGAAAATGTGACAAATGTATAATTTTATATGCAGCTATTACATAATTTTGCAATCAGCTACAAGTCTGAAATTTTACTATGTTATAGCTGAAAGAAAAATAGGTAAAAACATATTTAACAAAATGTTCTAAATGTAATACTTTTCAAGTTATAAGTGATTTACTGCATGAAGTCATGGCTTTTAATGTCTGAAAAAATTATATAAAAAATTCATAAAAAAAAAATTGGGAAAGATCCAGGCCTGATACTCACACAAGGGAATTTACTTATGGCCTAGTACATATATGCAAGATAAGAGAGAGATCCCTGCAATAGTCAAAGAGAAAATTGTGATAAAGTATTGAAATTTTCATACTTTGGGTGGAGCTACCTCTCTTCTAATGGCTCTAGCAAACAGACAAACAGACTGATCTGCATGAATTTTACGATTTATCATCCTCGATAGATAAGTTGTCTTTTAAAAGTAACAGCATGTCTCTGGGTCTTGTGGTTTTGGAGAAGTTGTTTGCAGAGTGATGTGATAATGACATAAAAATGAGGTGGGAGCAAGAACTATATATTTACTATGTTAAGATGGCCAAAGTCTCTGAAATACAAGAATTTTAAGTAGAAAGAACATACAAATCTTCCTTAAGCTTGATCAATGTGTCAAGTTAAACTATGTCTTTGAACCGTAAGTCAGTTGGTGGCTGAAAACACTCATTTTTACGTTAAGGTGGCCATGACTGTACTTGTATTGGAACTCCAAGGTGGAAAGAAAATTAGAATGTCCCTATTGTCATCTTTAATAAGTGTGCAAAATTTAACTGAGGTCCGCTGAACAATACGATAGCTGGAGGTTAAAAACTCCATAATTTCACTGCAAGGTGCCAATAACTTCATTCATATTGGGACTTTAAGGTGACCATAAAAGAAGAATGTCCCTTTTGTCATCCTTTATAAGTGAACAAAGTTTAGCTGAGGTCAGTTGAACAATAAGATAGCTGAAGGCTGAAAGCTCCCTTTTTTCGCTGTAAGGTGACCATAACTTCATTCATATTAGGACTTTAAGGTGGCCATAAAATCAGAACATCCCTTCTGGCAACCTTTATAAATGTGCCAAGTTTTATTCTAAAAATTTAAACATTAACCGAACTTGAGGCTGAAAAACCTACATTTTAAGTTTAAGATGGCCATAACATTATTAATATTTAAATCATTTTGATCAACCTCAATATAAGATAGATTCTTTAAAAATAGAAAAAATAAAGGGGCCAGACGGTTTTATTCCAATTTTAAGACTTTAGGGGGAACCATAGCTCCAATTATATTAACAGTTTAAGGTCACCATAAAGTTAGGATAATCCTGTGGTAAATCTTAATATATATGCCAAGTTTGGTTGAAAAAAGTGAAAAACTAAGAGAACTGGAGGGCTGAAACCCCTTTTTTGACATTAAGGTGACCTTAAGATTGCAGATACAGGGCTAAAAACTTTGTCATGTGAAAGATTATCAAAAAGTAGCTTAATAAGTTATTCCAAAAAAATGCCAAAATCCTGACCGTTTTTGAGATACAAAGTATTCATTTCTAAAAAATTTACGAAACTGAAACGCGATGACGGGGTGTTTTTGAAAAATGCTTAAGGTCTCCACAAAGTATCCCAAAAAATTTCCCGCCCCTATAGTTTTAAAGAAAGATAAGAAGGAAATAACAATTTCAAAGCCTTAGAAGTTATTCAAGGGAGACCATAATCCTGCGGCGGCAGCAGCTGTGACCAGTCGAACTTACGTGAAAACAAATAAGCGCCCCTGATGGGCCGCTTAATTATAAGGGAGATATAAGGCCGATTTGATATGATGACCCTCCTATTTGGCATTAAAGATGTGATATGGCGGCCATTTTGTTTCCAAAACAAGGCAAGCTTTCCTATCCATTTACATTTTGAGCAAATCTGATGAAGCTAGCTTCAATATTTTAGGTTAAAGGAAACATTAAGATTTTAGAACAAAGTTTAACTTTAACACCTGAAAATTTTAAAAGTGTTGCCATGGCAACAGTTGTTACCGGATACCCCCCAAAACCTAATCAGCTGTAGATCCTCTTGGAGTAAAGATATCACGAAAATTTGGTGAAAATCCATGCAGGGGTTTAGTCTGTGGAACACCCGCAAACTTTAAGACCCGAAAATCTTAAAAGTGTTTCCATGACAATAGTTGTTACCTGATACCCCCCAAACCTAATCAGCTCTAGATCCTCTTGGAGTAAAGATGTCCTGAAAACTTGGTGAAAATCCGTGCAGGGGTTTAGGAACACGCACAAGCTTTATGCCCGCCACCGCTGCCCGGACGGCGCAGGGGACGACTATAATCCCAGCCTTTATGGCCTGGTGTTAAAAATTATCCAACTTTTACTGGATCAGAAGGTACAGTCAGCAAACACAACAGAATTCCAGTTAAAATGACTGAAACTTCCTTTGAAATTTTTTCACCATTTGGTTTAATTTAAAATAGATATGGAAGGAAATTGTATGGCCTTGGTGCATAGAGGCCTCAAAGGTTCCATCACTGAAAGTAAGTGTATTGTCAGTTAAAACAAAGAATTTATCCACTCCAATTATATATGATTCTAAAATGTCACTGAACTAACAAAATGGTTTAAATACAGTTGAACCCTGTGCTATTGAATCTGGTGTGCATGAAAGCTACTAAGTTTAGAACACAATTAATCAATAAGGAGTCTTAAGGACTGTGCAAGATTGATTATTCACATCATCTTACAATAGAATTTAAGTTCTATCTACAGGGCTTTAACTCTGTCAAAACTGGACTATTTAACATAAAACTTAACCATAGACAATTCCATATTTTGCCAAGTTGAAAATCCAATCATGCACTTGAGTATTAATTTCCCTTGCCAAATTCTCATTTAGGATGATGCTTTTGATACAATCAGGCAGAAATCTACCCTTGTACTGCAAATACTCTACCCCACAAATGGCATTGGGTTGTAAATGATCTTTAAAGACGGAGGCACAACACACCTGAAGAGACAAGGGCTCACTGTGAAATTCATTGACATACTTGGTTACAACATCCAGGGGAACCTGGTCCGAGAGATATTCTACATCCACATGAAGCAATTTAGCACATTCCACCACTTGGTGACTTAAACCTTCTCTGAGAAAGCAATCGAGTGCTTTCAAGTTGTTATTGTGGATTCCCTCCTGCAACACAAAATACAGTACCTTTCCAAATTCTTTCATATCTACCCCTGCCCTGTACCAGAGACCTATATGCTTTGCAAACTGATATCTAGGGACCTTGACTGCCCATTTTGACTGCAGTATATTGATGATTTCAGCTTTACTTGCACCGCACCGAAAAAGACCAAAAGCAATGTCAAGTATGTATGGACTTTCAAAGTTATCCAACCTTGGAAGACTTGGGGTGGAAAATGGATAAAGATGCTCGAGTGGTGTTTTGTTTTGGTACTTGTTGTTTGCAGCTGCAACTACTGCAGGGGATTTGTTGTTTGCAAGAATGTTAATCATCAGTTGTTGAACTACATCTGATAATCCCCGATACATTGAAGACAAACAAATATTGAAAATATTTCTGCCATAGTCATCAGTTTTTTGCATTAAAGCATCAACATTTGCACCAGCTAACACAATGTCATTCATCAATGTAAAGTATCTTGCAGATTGTACGTCATTGTTTATTGAAACTGAAATGTTGAAAAGTTGAGTAAGTACTGTGAAAACTTCTTCATCTCTTGTAAAAGTGGCATCCATATTAGTTGACGGGTGATTCAAAAGAAGCTTTGCAAACTTGACCATGTAATCCTCATTCAACCAAATATTTTGGAATATCTTGTGGATTGCTGTCTCTCCATTGCTGCTGCAAACATCGACATCTACTCCAAGTGTCAACATTTTCTGGCATATTTCAAAGACATGATCCAGGACATCACACTGTAAAATACTATGCAGCCTTTCATACTGAATAGCTAAAGGTGTTTTCTGATTAAAATCAACTATGTTGAGATCAATATCACTCAAGTTTAACAATATCTCCAAAGTTGTGAAAGAATTCTGCCAAACTTCTTTTCCATGTGCAGCATAGCCCCAGAATTTATCAATTGCAATCATCAGTGGTGTCATTCCAGCAGCATTGCGAACATTACATGTATTCCCATCATGTTGTAAAACACACTGGACCAACTCTGGGTTGCACGAATATGTACAAGCCAAATGCAGTGGTGTGTTATGAAGAGAATCCAGGTGACAAGCATTTATACCATTGCTGAAGAACAGTTTCAATAGTTTCACATCCCCTAGTTGCATACAATAATGAAATGCTGTCAATAAACCCTGGGTTGGGTTAACACCATGTCTGCCAACTAATTCAGTGACCACTAATCGTAGTGCAGCCAATTCTTTATGTCTTACTTCTGAAGAGTTTGACTTTGTGGTCTTAATCCAGAGTAAGTACATTGCCTGAACAAGTGCTTTTGAAATAATATTTTCATTCTCATCAAATTCATCTTGCAAATCCAACACTGCATGTTTTGCACAGTCAAAATCACCACTTTGCAGTGCACTCAACAAATCATTTTCAGAGTTATTGTGGCCAAGACTATCTAATTGTTCATTTGAGGTTTGGCTGGACTCTCCTGACATTTTGAGAAAGGATTTAACTCTTCTGCTGTTGAATCAACTGTCATTAAAAATATTCAATATTAGCACTTAATATTACAACTTACAAGTTATATTTTTCCATCTGTCACCAACTCTCTCAATCCAGTGCCAAGTTCATTTATACCTGAAAATCAATGAAAAATATCCTTGTTACAATAAACCTACAAAATAGAATCAACATTGAGATACTCTTGGCTGATACCTTGAAAAACTTTCAACTTTTAGACTGTGGAATTCAGTCAACTTACTTTGAAAGTACCTAATAATAACTAGAACAAGCAATCAGTACCTGTGAACGGGCTCTGTGTCAGCTGACGGTGTTTTGAGTTTCAAAGTAGAAGTGACAGAAGACAAGAGGGTCAGAGATGCCCCAAAAGGCGGGTTGCGCAGGCAGCAATAAGGTTAGCGACTGCTGTAATTAAATTTAGAAACAAGGAAAGAAATGTTAGGTGACACAGTTAAGGTAAATGTGTTAGAAGTGCTAAGAAATGTAAAACTTGTAATCTAGGTTAAATATTTGTATCTGCTATAAACGGACAAATGAATGGATGGAATTACACTAATTTTGAAAGGAACTTAGCTACGATGGTGATCTATCTCCCTGTCAAGTTTCAATTCGATTGAATAACGTGCTTTTGAGTTAGAGTCCGAAACAGAAATGTTGATGGACAGACAAGCAGACAAAAAAAACGGATAAACAAACAGACGGAATTACACCAATTTCGAAAGCAACTTAGCTATGATGGTTGTCTATCTCCCTGTCAAGTTAGAATTTGACTGGACTAAGCGTTTTCGAGTTAGAGTCCGGAAACAGAAATGTTGACGGACAAACGGAATTTCACCAATTTCGAAAGCAACTTAGCTATGATGGTAATCTATCTCCCTGTCAAGTTTGAAGTCGATTGGACAAAGGGTTTTTGCGTTACAGTCCGGAAACGAAAATGTTGGCGGACAGACAAACGGACAAAAATCGGACAAACAAACGGATGGAATTGCACCAATTTCGAGAGGAACCTAGCTATGATGGTGATCTATCTCCCTGTCAAGTTTGAATTCAATTGGACAAAGTGCTTTTGAGTTAGAGTCCAGAAACGAAACTGTTGATGGACAAACAGACAAAAATCGGACAAACGAAAGGACGGAATCGCACCAATTTCGAAAGGAACCTAGCTATGATGATAATCTATCTCCCTGTCAAGTTTGAATTCGATTGGACAAAGCGTTTTTGAGTTAGAGTCCAGAAATGAAAATGTAGATGGACAGGTGGATATTGGACACATCAATCTAATAGGTGGGTTGGTTACACCCACCCAACCCACCTAAAAAGAACACAAAAGTTGTGCCCTGCAAATGGTTTTCAGAAGGAAGGTAACAAGGTAACTGTTAAGGTGTAAAAGGTAGGTTAAAATATACTGCAAATACAATACTTTTCAAGATACAACTGATTCACTCAACAGTGACAATCTCAAAGTAGCTTTGCTCAGCTCTGCAATTAGATAAAAGGTTGCTATTTTAATACGGTATAGCGCACACAAAAGTAGGTAAACAATATATTTAGAGACATATTGAAAATGAAATAGTTTTCAAGTTACAACTGATTTTCTCAACAGTGAGAACCTGAAAGTAGCTATTATACAGCTATGCAAGGAGCTACAGGTCTGCAATTTTACTGTTTTATAGCTGCCCCAAAAGTAGGTTAATAACTTATTTAAACAAAATACTGTAAATAGTTTTCAAGTAGGTTAATAACTTATTTAAACATAATACTGCAATAATTTTCAAGTTACAACCGATTAACTCAATAGTGAAAACATGATAGTAGCTACTTCTCAGCTATGCCATGAGCTACGGGTCTGTAATTTTATTATGTTATAGCTGACCCAAAAGTAGCTGAAAAACATATTTATACAAAATTCTCTAAATGCAATAGTTTTCAAGTTACAAGTGATTTTACTCATTATGAAAGGTACTGAAACATCAGGAAGTAGCTATAATTCACTTAGCTATTGGAATAGACACACAAGTTACTCACCATGTTGTAGCTATGGAAAAAGTAGCTGACAAACATACTTTAACAAAATGCTCTAAATGCAATACTTTTCAAGTTATAAATGATTTAGTGTTGAGTAAGAACCTCAAAGTAGCTATTACTCAGCTATGCAATGAGCCACAGGTCTGGAATTTTACTATGTTGTAGCTCACCCCAAAATAGGTGAATAACATATTGAAAATAAATACCCTAAATGCAATACTTTTCAAGTTATAAGTGATTTACTCGACAGTGATAACCTAAAAGTAGCTATTACTCTGCTATGCCATGAACTACAGGTCTGAAATTTTACTATGTTATAGCTGACCCAAAAGTAGCTGAATAACATATTTACACAAAATTCTCTAAATGCAATAGTTTTCAAGTTACAAGTGATTTTACTCATGATGGAAGTTACTGAAAAGTCTAAAAGTAACTATTACTCACTTAGCTATTGAGATACACACCCAAGTTACTCACCATGTTGTAGCTATGGAAAAAGTAGCTGAATAACATATTTTAACAAAATGCTCTAAATGCAATAGTTTTCAAGTTATAATTGATTTAGTGCATGATTTCATTAATTTTAATGCATTAAAAATTATTTTACAAATTCCTAAAAAAACTAGATTGGGCCAACTCGGCGCCAACATATCCCCAGACAGGTCATCACTCACGCCACAGGTTTTGATCGGGAATTTTTTAAAACATAATTACCCATTATTATATGAACTTCAGCACATCAATCTACTCTGTTTATATCTCCCCAAGGAAGATGGTGTATCCCCAGACGCCGAATACATAACTCAAATTATATTTTCAATCTTCCTGCAATGATAACTCTAAACCTATTTTCAAAGTATTTAAATGATTGATGATTGAATGTCCATTCTAAAATAATAATCCCAAAAGAGCATATCTGTTTCTATATTTGTTGACAAATAAAATATTATTTTTAACTCAACTCATCATATTTTTCAATCTTCCTTCAAAGTATTTAAATGATTGATGATTCAATGTCCATTCTAAAATTCATAATCCCAAAAGCGCATATCTGTTTCTATATTTGTTCACAAATAAAATATTATTTAAAAAAAAATTATTTATATTATTATTTTATTATATTATTTTTAGAATTTGCAAATTGTTTTCAGTTATTCATTTCCTCTATACCTATATATGTGGTCCATATATATGCAACCTAAATATGTGACACAATCTCAGTTCTGACTCCCCTTTGTGTTATATGTAATGAAGCCCACCACCTCCCACCCCCACCCCTCTCCCCTTCTCCACACCTCTCTCACTATTACACAAGATCTGCAACCCCATTGAGTTCTTTGTTTCTCATCTGATATCATTAAATACCTTTGTTTATTTAGTGTCACTCAATATAGCTGGAGGTCCCAGAGGTGGGTGGGGGGAATCCGGGTGGGGGATGTGGGTTGAGCATAAATGGTAAACAAACAATCTATATAAAAGGGGTACTCAAATACAAAAAGAATTGAGAATTTTAAGTATGTGATTATCAACTGAAATGAGTTCATAACTGTAGGAGCTGTGCCAAAATTAACTGAGGCAAGTTGAATAAAACTGGGCTAGTTGAGGGTTAAAAATCCCCTAGTTTTACTACATAAGGATATAATTTCATTAATATTGGGACTTAAAGCTCACTTAAAGTGTCCATTTTGTCTACTTCAATATGTTTCACCAGTTTCATTTTAAAAAGTGAAAAACTCAGCAAGCAGAGGTATAACACACAAAAATAAGTTCTTAAAAGACTAAGATAGCCATAACATTATTAATATTCAAAATTTAAATAGACAGGCATTTCCTTTTAAAAATTCAAAGATTTCAGCTCTATAACCCACATAGTTTGACAGTTACTGGGCTTTAAAGTGGCATAATATCCATAAATTGGGTTTCTGTGGGCATTTTACAATTGTTAAAGAGACCTTAGCAATTAAACTACAGATCTGAAACTTTTTGGGGGGACATACATAACAAACAAAAATCATATATAATACAGTTTAAGACTTGTCACACTCAGCATTTCCAAATAACAGGGCAAAATACGGAAAAAATGTCAAAAAAGGCACTTGGGCGAGTGTCTATGGCCCTCATACACAGGTTAAATGTCTACTAAAAACCTTGATTTTCGGCATATGTAAAAAGGACATAATAATGCATTCCCAGATGGGATTTCAGCTCCATCAATCACATAGTTTAACAGTTACAGGGCTTAAAGGTGGTAAAAAGTCCAAATATTGGGTCATTGTGGGCCTTTTAGAGATCTCGATGTGGCTTTCAAATTAAAGCTTCAGACTTAAAATTTGTTACATACTAAGATTACACATAGAATATGTATCTAATAAAGTTTGAAACTTCTCAGACTTACCATTTCCAAGTTACAGAGCAAAATATGTGAAAAATGTCTTAAAAGGGTCACTCAGGTGGGTGTTAAAGGTCCTCATACACAGGTTAAATGTCTACTTGAAGCCTTGATTTTTGGCACATGTAAAAAGAACATAATAATGTATTCCCAGATGAGATTTCAGCTCTATCAGTCACATAGTTTAACAGTCACAGGCCTTCAAATTGGCAAAAAGTCCAAATACTGGGTCTTTATGGGGCCTTCTAGAGACCTAAATGTGGCCTTCAAATTAAAGCTTCAGACTTAAAATTTGTCACATACTAAGATTACACATAGAATATGCATCTAATACAGTTTGAAACTTCTTAGACTTACCATTTCCAAGTTACAGGGCAAAATATGTGAAAAATGTCTAAAAATGGTCACTCGGGTGGGGATTTATGGTCCTCATACACAGGTTAAATGTCTTCTTAAAGCCTTAATTTTTGGCACATATAAAAATAACATACTAATATCTTCTCAGATAGGATTTGAGCTCTATCAGTCACATAGTTTGACAGTCACAGGGCTTAAAAGTAGCAAAAAGTCCAAATATTGGGTCTTTGGGAGCCTTTTAGAGACCTCAATTTGACCTTCAAAATTAAAGCTTCAGACTTAAAATCTGTTACATACTAAGATTACACACAGAATATATATCTAATACAGTTTGAAACTTCTCAGACTTACCATTTCCAAGTTACAGGGAAAAAGATGTGAAAAATGTCTTATAAGGGTCACTCGGGTGGGTGTTTATGGTCCTGATACACAGGTTAACTGTCTATTAAAGGCCTAAATGTTGGGGCACATATAAGAAAACACATAGATATATTCCCAGATGATATTTAACTTAGATGAGAGACATAGTTTGAAAGCTACAGTGCTTGAAAGTGGCAAAAAGTGCATAAATTGGGTCTCTGTGGGCACTTTTGAGACCTTAAGTCGACCCCTTTGGGTAAACCTACAGCCCTAAAATTTTCTACAGACAAGGATTACATATCAAAGTTATACCTAGCGCAGTTTGAGACTCATCAGAATTATCACTTCCAAATTATAGGGCAAAATATGTGTAAAGTATAGCAAAAAATCCCTAAGTGGGGGTATTTATGGGCCTCAAACACAATTTTCTCCTCAACTTAAAGTCATGATTTTCGGCACATGTACTAAGAACATATTAATGTGTTGTCAGGTAAAATTTCAGCCAGCTGAGCATCATAGTTTGTGACCTACAGGGCTCTAAGTGGCCAAAAGTGCAATTTCTGACCTTAAGGTGGCCATAAGTTCTTTTTTACTGGGAGTTTAAGGTCACCTTAAAATAGGGATCTTCCTTTGGGCACCCTTAACATGTGTACCAAGTTTGAAAAAAAAATATTAATTTGTTTTTGAGTTATCGCGTCCACAAGGAAATTTCTACGGCGGCGGCGGTGGCGGCGGCGCGACGGACCTGAATCCAATATATCCCCGACTTTCGTCTGGGGATATAATAATTAAGAAAGATCCAGGTCTGATACTCACACAAGGGAATCTACTTGTGACTTAGTACATATGTGCAAGATATTAGAGAAATCCCTGCAATAGTCACTGAGAAAATTGTGATAAAGTGTTGAAATTTTTACACTTTTGGTGGGGGTACCTCCCTTGTAATGGCTCTAGGAAACAGACGAACAGACAGATTTGCATGCCTTGAACAATTTTTCATCCTCGATAGATAAGGTATCTTTAAAAAAAAAATAGCATCAGAGATGCCCGTACCCCACAGCCTAGGGAAATATTTTTAACACCATGATGAGATATAGAAGTACTGTATCAGTACAAAGTTCAGGATACTTTCAGAGAACTGTCAGTTACATAAAGGTCCCAACAATGTTTAAATAGAGAAAATACTGTCTAAGAAAACGATAATGCATGTACTTTATCTACATCTGGCATGGCCGAATTATGGTTTAGATGTTTTGAATATAACCATGCATACAGAAGTGGTAATATATTCAATGAATGCTTATGTATGGTGTTGGAGCAGAATTTGTGGCTCAAATGATGAAATACCATCTGTTACTATGGGAAGTTGTGCTTAATTTGCATCAAAAGACAGACCCAAAGGTGCAACAAGATTTTAAAGGTCAAGGTCACTACGACAAGGTCAATGGTCAAATCAAGGTCACACCATGACGTTGCACACCTACACCCCCTAACCAACGTCCCTAGTAATTATCAACTTCCTACACCTCACGGTTTCCGAGATACAGTCCGGACAAGATTTTATAGGTCAAGGTCACTATGGCAAGGTCAAAGGTCAAATCCTGGTCAGACCATTACGTTGCACACCTACACCTCATAACCATTGTCCCTACAAAGAATCAACTTCCTACACCTTACAGTTTCCGAGATATAGCCCGGACAAGATTTTATAGGTCAAAGTCACTACAGCAAGGTCAAATCAAGGTCACACCATGATGCTGCACACCTACAAACCCCAACCAATGTCCCTACCAAGCATCAACTTCCTACACCCTACGGTTTCCGAGATATAGCCCAGACAAGATTTTGACATTCAAGGTCACTACAGCAAGGTCAAAGGTCAAATCAAGGTCACACCATGACGTTGCACACCTACACATCCTAACCAATGTCTCTACCAAGTATCAACTTCCTACACCTTACGCCCGGAGAAACTTTTTCCCGCCGCCCGCCCGCCCATCCGGACACCATGGGTGAAAACAATACCCCTACAGCCCTTAAGGGAGATCTCCAAAAGAAAGTTTTTGTATGTTTTGTTAGGTCTCACCGTTTGTTTGTCTGTCAGTCCCTCCACACACTGAAAACACAATTTAGTTGTATGGATGTTGGGTTTCATTCATTCCAATTTTTATTTTGGGTGGGAAGACGTGGATTGGTGTCCGGATTTTTGTTATTGGTTATGGGGGGGGGGGGGAACTTCTGTTTTATAATTTTTTTTGTAGGGTTGGGGGTGGCTTCTTTGGAATTCTTAGAAAAAAAAATTTATTTTTTTTTTTTACTTTCTAAATAATTTTTAAACTTTTTTTTCAATTTTTTTATTACTTTTTTTTTGTTTTGTGGTAGATCTTTATTAATATTTGTTCAACATTCACTCATTCATTCACACATTTTTTTTTTGTACTGTTGGGAAGTGTAAGTGTTGGGCGGTGTGCTGTTTTTTGTTTATGGGCATAGACATTCAGGTTATTAATTGTTTTTGGAAAATTCAGGTGGCCTTTAGAAGGGCCGGTTTTGGTGTGACTTGTGCGGGCTAATCCGCTGATTTGGGCTGACTCTGACTCTGCTGGCTGGACTGGCTGGGAGGTCTTGAATGTTCATGATGAGTGGAAGGTGGCAATGGTGACGGTGCTGGTTGAAGTTGAGAGGGTGAAAATGGCTGTGGTGTGTTGATCTGCTGATACTGAAGCACACTGGGAATAGCTCCAAAGAGACTGGATAATCCAGAAGTGTTGTGTTAAGGTTCCTCCTGTTGTGAAGCTGCAACTGAAGGTGGGTTGAAAATCATCTGTCTGGAAGTCCCAGGCTGTTGGTCATCCACAACTATGTAAGAAGTTGGCTGTGCTGAACTCCTTGATGGTTGCTGTACTTTGGCAATCACTGTAGCAGACTATGTTGTGGCTATCTGTGTAGGCTGCACAACTGGAATGGAGACTGCTTGAGTTTCCGGTATGGTGAGTATGTATTCATATCCTGCTGTGGCCTGTGTTGCTTCTGGAAGTTGAAATGTGGTGACCTGTTGACTTGTGGTGACCTGTCTCTTGCGTTCTTCGGCCTTGTACTGTATTTCACTGAGAAGCTTCACTGCCTCATTCCTGAAGGTCAAAAAGTCTCTCTCCTCCGGGTGTTCAATCTCAGAGTGGAGATAGTTGCAGAATGTCTTGGACTTGGAGTGGGGTCCTGACATGCACCCAGAAATGTAGAAATCATCGAACTCATCTGCTGGAACTGATCTAAGACTGGATCTGCAGCAGTGGTGGTAGTTGCGACTGGAGGCTGTCGATGCTTAGGACTGGTGCTCGAAGGCTGATGAGTAACATCTGATGCAATGCTGATTTCCATCTCAGATTCTGTGTCTCTGGGTGTATCCGGAAGCTGCAGAAGGCCTCTGGGGTGACTTGAATGCAGAAGACTTGGAAACTCCCTTCCTTCTGATGTGACCTCGTAGAAAACTAAAGCTGTCCTTCAGTCAAGTCTGTCGTTCTGTGTTCTTCTCAGCTGCTTGTCCTGACTTCGTCTGAGTGAGCTTGCGATATCTGGTACGTTGAGTCTCGAAGCACTTCTTCACAGTCTTGACAGGCAAGTTTCTGGTAGCTGCTAGCTGCTCCCAAAGTCTTTCTTTCTTTGAAACTGTTGTTGGTCTTGTCATAAAGTTCCTCGTGCTGTTTAACAAACTCTACGATGGCTTCTTCGTCTGAATCACTCAGGAAAATGGACTTCATCTGGCCCTTTTTCTGTCTGGATCTTTTTCATGTTCTCTCCTCTCTCTCCCTCCTCCTTCTCTCTATATATCCTAAGCTGTATCTCCTAACTCAAACTGTGGTTGAGTGTCAGTTGGTACTTCACTGTTTCTCCTTCTGGCCCTTTGCATGCTAATCAATCAATCAATTGTATAGCTTGTTTAAAAAAACAAAACTTAAATGAAACCTCATAAAACCGATTTCACTCCCAGCCAGCCCAGCCAGTTCCATCTTAAACTTAAGGTAATTTGCAAAAAAAAAAAAAAAAAAATTATAAAGAAAAGCTGCCGACCAGTTGTCTCTTGACAAGTCAAAGCCCAAATATACGCAGATTATCTACCGACTTGCCTTTTTATACCCAAAGATTTGGAAACCAACAGGCCGTAAGAGGCAAAAATACTGCCGGCCTATCGGTTACAGTTCCCAGCTTGTCTGTTAGTGTTACAGGCCTGTCTGTTATTGTTTACGGCTTGTCTGTTTCAGTTTCAGACCTGTCGGTTAGAAATTTTTTGGGGACAAGCCGGATACTTGTTACAGACAGGCCTGTTTGATTAACCGACAAGCCGGGAAGTGTAACCGACAGGCTGTTAAGTTAACCGACAGGCCTGTTGCTAGGTGGATGAAATCAAGGTAGGATAAAAGGGTCGTAGAAATATCAAACATGTTTGATATTTCCCTGACTCTCCCCGACAGGCCGGGAAACTACAACCGAACCTAACCAACCATACCCAGATAGCATTCCACCGTCGGACCGACATTGGCTGCTGACGTTGGGCTAACAGCTTTTTGACCGTCGGGCCAACGTTGGCCCAATGTCGGCAAGCCACCGGTGAAAATTATATTCTATGTATAGCATCAACCAATCAGATGATGTTCATTGATAACTTTTGTAGTGTGAATTTTTAATGAGAATATTATTTTTATGTGTAAATTTGTTAAATGGTTAGTTAAAATTTGTGGGCTCACTGAAATATGATTTTTAGACATACCATAATAAATAAGTTTTTCTAAGTTACCTCAAATCCCCTATTATTGCTCGCCGCCATCTTAAATAAAAATCCGGCGTTGGCCCAACGTTTGCAAAATATAGACATCTGACCTAAGTGTTGGTTGGCAAGCCAATGTCGGTCCAATGTTGGCTCAACGTCAGCAAAATATAGAGACATCTAACCAGAGTGTTGGTTGGCAAGCCAACGTCGGCAAAATCTGCCGACCATGCAACCAATAGAAATGCAGGCGACGAAATTCACTGGCTGAGCAGTACCGGCCAGTCGGCTCCAGTGGAATACCTGTAGTGCACTGTAGTATCATTGTACATAAAGGCATAATGACACCCGTGTACTATAACCGGCAACGCAAGGATAGTACACGGGTGTCATTAATGTTAGACGTCATTAATGTTAGACAAGTTATTTTTATATTGTCTGGTTTTATGTTACTTCCTTAAATTATTAAGAAATGGAATAAGCAATCCCTTGTTTATATGTATCAGTGTATATGTATCACATTACGGAGTGGTTATTTACCCAACGGCTGTGTACGCTAGTTGTGATATTGGTCTAGCGTACCCAACGGCTGTGTATACAAGATTTATATCATCGCTAGCGTCCCAACGGCTATGTACACAAGATCAGTGCTAGTGTACCCATATTTTAATCACTTCTTCCTTAAATTAACTTTGTTAAAATGTAACAATAAGCTGAATAAGTTTAATTCAGAGAGTGGTCCTTAATTTCGCCCATTTCTGACTACTCAAAAAAATTCCTTAAAAACTAATTACTTCACAATGCCTTGGATACAGACCTGTTGAGTACACTATGAAGGGTACTGATATCGAGTGCACAACCATTGAGTGCATACTACCTTGGGTAATGAGAAATTTGGTAGGCTGTAAAAAATTTGGAGTTGTTGGGTACACTAGCAGCGATATAGATCTTTTGTGCACAACCACTGGGTACACTAGACCAATATCACAACTGCTGAGTACGCTAGCAGTGATATGGATCTTGTGTACACAGCCACTGGGTATGCCAGCAATGATACTGATCTTGGGAGCAAAACCATTGGGAACACAGAGTTTACTGCCTTGGGTACAGGGTAGTTGGGTATGCCAGTACCTTAAACAGCTTTTGGTTACACTAGCAAAAGAAAATATCAATGACGTTAATCTAGGGTATATAACCATTGGGAAAACAGAACTTAGTGCTTTAACTGGATGCAGGAGAGTTGCATATGCCATTAGTGTACATACACAGCTGTTGGGTATGCTAGCAGTGATATAGATCTTGTACACAACCGTTCGGTAGGCTAGACCGATATCACTGTTAGAGTACACAACCGTTGGGTACACTAGCAGTGAAATACATCTTGTGTACACAACAGTTGGGTACACTAACAATGCTATTGATGTAGGGTGCACAACCATTGGGAACAAAGGGTTCACTGCTTTGATTGCAGGATAGTTGGGTATGCCGTTAGTGTATATACACAGCTGTTGGGTATGCTAGCAGTGATATGGGTCTTCCATACACAGTCTTTGGGTAAGCTAGACCCATATCACTGCTAACGTACACAACCGTTGGGTAGGCTAGCAGTGAAATAGATCTTGCATACACAACTGTTGGGTATGCTAAGAAAGCTATTGACCTAGGGTGCACAACCATTGGGAACATAGGGTTTACTGTCTTGAGTGCAGGGTAGATGGGCATGCCAGTAGTGTATGTATACAGCCATTGGGTAGGCTAGCTGCGATATAAATCTTGCATACACAACCGTTGGGTATGCTAGACCAATATCACTGCTAGCGTTCACAACCGTTGGGTACGCTAGCAGTGAAATAGATCTTACGTACACAACCATTGGGTATGCTAGACTGAGACTGATATCCCTGCTAACGTACAGAACCGTTGGGAACGCTAGCAGTGTAATACATCTCGCGTACCCAACCATTGGCTACAATAGCAGTGAAACTGATCTAGTGTACACAGCCATTGGGAACATAGGGTTCAGTGCCTTGGGTGCAGGGTAGTTGGGTATGCCAGTAGTGTATATACACAGCTGTTGGGCAAACTAGCACTGATATAAATCTTGCGTACACAGTCGTTGGGTACGATAGACCGATATCCCTGTTAGCGTACCCAACCGTTGGGTACGCTAGCAGTGATATAAATCTTGCGTACCCAGCCGTTGGGTACGCTAGCAGTCAAATAGATCTTGCGTACACAACCGTTGGGTACGCTAGCAGTGAAACTGATCTAGCGTACACAGCCGTTGGGTAAATATCCTCTACCCTCACATTAAATGTGTTTAGCTACTACAGTAGCTATTTTTTATCATTGTCTAACATTAATGACGTCTAGTGCACTACAGTAACATTAATGACACCCGTGTAATACGTGCAGTAGTACTTAGTAAGGGCTCTTTATTATCTAGGAGGCACCACTACAATTACATTTTACTATGACATCAATATTTATTTATAAAAACAAAAACGAAAGTCGTACTACTTTTCCGGAATCGTGAATCATTCAGTAATGGTAAATGGTAAACCGATCGACGATAAAGCCATACGCGAAAACAGATCGATGAAATTAACAAGAACATAGTTTACAAATCTGTTGTAATGGACTAAACGCACTATAACCGATATAAAATATACATAATGAAAACCAATTAAATTCTGTAATTTTTGTTTTGTTTTGAGGTGTCTTCTTCCAATAAGAGGACACTGCCCCCTCCGTTGGGAGGTGGACTACTATCTCCAGGGCTGGGATTCACAAAAGGTCTTAAGTTTAGGCAATTTTTTTGCTTAGACAAATCTTAAAGTTATGACTTTTGTCTTAGCTAAGATTTCTCTTAAATTGGGATTCACAAAAAGTGCTTAGCAAAATCTTAGCTGAGACAAAATTTGTGCAAAAAGTCTTAACTATTTTGAATTCAAATGAACTAATCTTAGTAAAACAAAAATATTTTCCATCAATAAATACACCAAACATACTCTTTAAAATTATAAAACAGATTTGATACTTTTTCTTTGTAAAATTATGTAAAAATAGTAGTATTTGTGTTTTGTTGTGAGTCAGCCATTTTTATCACAATATTTTTACTACAAGAAGGTAAAATATGGAAATTTAGAGGTAATTAAATGATGTAAATTTTTACTACAATCCACAGAAATTACTTTTATAGGAAGTATAGATCCCCATAGTATATATTTTGTGGGCATAACAAAGGGTAAAATGTAAATACATGCAATGGGATATTTTAAAATTGTCTTAAGTCTGCCCTGCAGTGGTCTTAAAGTTATGACAAAATCTAAGACAAATTTTCGTCTAAGACCTTTTGTGAATCCCATTTTGTCTAAGCAAAAAAAGTCTTAACTTTATGACAAAATTCTTGCACAGTTAAGACTTTTCTCCTAAAGTTATGACATTTTTTTGCTTAAGACCTTTTGTGAATCCCGGCCCAGGTATTTATTTTATCCTGGTATAGAGTCCTGGCACCATGTTTCAAATCCTTTTTACTGTTTTGGCACCTATATCCTTTTATCCTTATTCTCTTTGATCCTTCTGTATCCTTATTCCGTGTCCGTTTTTCCCTCTCGTAATCCGTGTATGTCTTTATTTTCTACTTACTGTTTGCTTTACCATAATAGTGCCATAATCTGATTTTATTCATTATATCGTTCCTTTCTCTCCTATTGATCTGGCTTATAAATAGCTGGATATCTTGCTGTGATTTCACCTGTGCACCAGTAGTATTCTTAATGCGACTCTCTTCTTTCTTTTCTGTTTCACAATTTGAAAACATATGTAATCAAATATCATCACATGTTTTATCACATAACAGACATACCCTCCCATCTTTGGTCCTTTTACCCAGATCCCCTAATTTCAGCCGAGTAACACACATGCATCCCCCATTCCGTCCCATCCACATTCCAGGCTTTCTGATCCCCACACCTATTGGGGTAGTATTTTAAGGAGAGACTTGTATCTTTAACTTTTCCTAACTCCTGTTTTTCCCATTTCTTGCATGCTTTTTCCAGCTTCTTTTTCCAGTAGGGTTCTTCCTGAATATCCTCTGGTATCTCTAATAACTTATAAATTCGTGCTATATCTTTTAACCATGGAGTAGAAATGTCTGAAATAATTATGTCCTGCAGAATTCTTTTGGCCCACCTGTCATGGGATCTTCCATCAGTTCAATGTGTCCTAAGAGCTTAAACTTTGCTACCATTATTTCCCCTTCTAAAGATTTCCATCCCAATTCTGCTCTCACACCTGCCCTATTGACTGATCTATTTACTCCTAATATTTTGCAACCTATCTGGTGTATCATAAAAGTAGAGAATATTTTAGGATGACAATGTTTAAAATATACGACATATATTTACAGCCGTTTCAAATTTTAAAGTGGAGAAAAGTTTATGGCGGCCATATTTAAGTCATCTTTAGAAAATTTAAGCCCACTACCAACCAGTCTTAAAGTTGAGCCCTTGGCTAAGCCTAAGACCGGTTTTAAATTCTTTGTGAATACCACTAAGCTTAAGACAAAAGTCTAAGCAGTTTTTGGGCAGAACTTGAGACAAAAGTCTCACATTTAAGCCTAAGCCCTGGCTATAAGACCTTTCATGAATACTGGCCCTGGATTTCTAACTGGAAAAAGTAGTGATACTTCATAAAAAAATCACCACTAAATCAAGTTAGGTTTTTTGACATGAAATCTTAATCATGTTATTGAACAGAAAACAGGTTGAATGTTGGGAAATGAATGACTGGTGATCGTTGATTGAAAATTCTTTTTCTAGAGGGTGATATAGTGATTAAGTCTAACTTTTTGAAAGAACTATTATTGCAATTGTTTTTTGAATTTGTAGGTATTTGTAAAGCAAAGACTAATTTTTAAAGATTATAAAGATGATAAAGATTATGTGTGCATGTGCTTATACATTTTTATCCATTCTCCTTATTAATTAACTGATGCATCCAAATATAATTTTTATAATTTATAATTATATTTTGATTAATGCAATTCCCGATAATTAAAAAAAAAACATTTAAAAAAAAAAAACTTATCTTAAATAAAAGAAGATAAATTCAAACTTATTCATCAAGACTTAGTAATTAGAATTTGTTTCTCAAATTTTCCCATACGCAAATAACTAGTTTTCAGTTTACAAGTTTACACTGAAAACTTCTCTACACAGAGAACCTAAGCTATAACATTTTATCACACAACAGTGAGGTTGGGGGGGGTTCCTGTTTTTTTTCTTATCTGTACCCTGCTACACAGAACATTGGACCTGTGACTAAAGTAATTAGATAACACAGCAGGGGTGGAGGTGGGGGTTTACCCTTGCTCAATTGCATGCATGGTGTTTACTTCTTTAAGTCTTTTTTGTGGTCAGCACTGACAACTAATTAAGGTGGGGAGTAATGGGTGGAGTTCTTCAAATGTGGCTATTCTTGTGTTTTTTCAGTTTATATGACAAAGTTGTATGAGACACAAGCATCTGAACTGAGCATTGTGGCTTTGCTACATGATTATAGCTTCTTTCTAATTACAATATAATTATAGCCAACTTAATAAAACATTTAAAAGAAATTGTTTGGATAAAATACTGAAGATATAAATAATGTCACAATTGTTTTTTACAAAGGAAAAAAAAATATTTTAAAATTTCACAAAAAGAAGTTCAGTTGAAGACATTGAATAATACAGGTCCTATTAAAACATAAAAATGGATATCTATAGTTGCATAATATGGATTTACATATCTTGAGCAATTATAATTATATTTGATGCAAAATTATGTATCATTACAATGTCATCAGAAATAGAATATTGAATATACAATGATTCATGAATACATGTCATCTTGGAAAGAATTAATTACTTTGAAGTTGTATCCAAAGTGTAAAATATGCATATTGATAGTTATTGTATAATATTATTAAGAAGCTATAATTATGACACACAAGCTACAATGATTCAAATAAAGAAGACAATGTAAACAACCTGATTTCACCCTTTTGAATTCAACCCTATTTCATGCATTGGATTCAACCAAAACCTTTTTGCAAAATCTACACATATTTCAACCAGATTTCACACTTAAATACAACCACAATTCAACCGTTGGTTTCAACATGATTTCACCAGTTGGATCCAACTAAAAACGATTGCAAAATCTACACGTATTGTTTACACGGTTCTTTACAGTCTTCTTTATTTGAATCATTGTAGCTTCTGTGTCATAATTATAGCTTCTTAATAATATTACACAATAACTATCCATATTTTACAATTTGGATACAACTTCAAAGTAATTAATTCTTTCCAAGATGACATGTTTTCATGAATCATTATATATTCAATATTTTACTTCTGATGACATTGTAATGACACATAATTTTGCATCAGCTTTCAAATATATTTTCTCAAGATATGTAAATCTACATTTTCCAACTAGATATCCATTTTTATGTTATTTATAGGCCTGGTATTATTTAATGTCTTCAATTGAAATTCTTTTTGTCAAATTTTAAAATAAATTTATATTTTTTTTCTTTGTAAAAAACAAACAATTGTGACATTATTTATATCTTCAGTATTTTATCCAATCAGTTTCTTTTAAATGTTTCACTAAGTTTGCTATAATTATATTGTAATTATAAAGAAGCTATAATCATGTAGAAAAGCCACAGTGCTTAGTTCAGATGCTTGAGTCTCATACAACTTTGTCTTGTAAACTGAAAAAAACACAAGAATAGCCACATTTATAGAATTCCACCCATTACTCCCCACCTTAATTAGTTGTCAGTTCTGACCACAAAAAACAGACCTAAAGAACTAAACACCATGCATGCAATTGAGCAAGGGTAAACCCCCACTTCTACCCCAGCTGTGTTATCTAATTATTTTTAGTCACAGGCCTAATGTTCTGTATAGCAGGGTACAGATAAAAAACCAAGAATCCCCATGACCTCACTGTTGTGCGCGATAAAATTTTATAGCTTAGGTTCTCTGTATAGAGAAGTTTTCAGTGTAAACTCGCAAACTGAAAACTAGTTATTTGTGCATGGGAGCATTTGAGAAACAAATTCAAATTACTAATTTCTGATAAATAAGTTTGAATTTATCCTTTTTTCATTAAAATAAGTTTAACTTTAAACTATATTTTTGATTATCAGGAATTGCATTAATCAAAATATAATTATAAATTTAAAAATTATATTTGGGTGCATCATTTTTGTTGTTGCTATAAATTAATAAGGAGAATGGATGAAATGCACATATAATTTTTGCTTTACAAATACCTACAAATTCAAAGACTATTGCAATAATAGTTCTTTCAAAAATTTAGACTTAATCACTATATCTACCTATAGAAAAAGTATTTTCAATCAATGATCACTAGTCATTGATTTCCCAACATTCAATCTGTTTTCTGTTCAATAACATGACTAAGATTTCATATCGGAAAACCTAACTTGATTTAGTGTTGATTTTTTATGAAGTATCACTACTTTTTCCAGTTAGAAATCCAGCTTTGAAATAGTGTTGAAATTGTGTCAGTGTCACTTTTTCAACCAAAAAATCACCATGATTTCTGGTCAAAATATCACTACTTTTTCATGTCCGGAAAACTAACTTAGATTTAGTAGTTGATAATGAAGATTTCAACATCAGGACCTATTTTCAAGTCCAAATCAACATCATTTCAAGATGTGTGTCTGCTGGGATTCATAGCATTTTTATCACACATTGAACTAGTATTCTTACAAACTTTTAGAAAATGCAATAATTCGAATGAAACCAAATATTTTAAAATGCAATTACTTGTCAAGTATCCCTTCATTAATTTATTGTATATTTCAGGACTTGCCACCCAATAACATCTACTTCCCTTAAAATTACGGAATTTAATAGATTTTTTGTTATAAAAATCTTAAACATGTTCGTGAGAGTTACCAGAAGTGTACATTTCTACCGTTGTCGATTGACAAGTGTGGAATTCATACGATCAGGATTTCAAGTTAAATTCTTAGAAACTCGAGAAGACACATGTTAGATTACAAAGATGTGTTGCTGACTGATAGATATGTTGTCATTTAGAAATAAAATACAGGGTTGATAATCATGAAGGGTCTTAGACTTAGCCAGGACTCAGGCTTATTGTGGGATCAGAGTCAACCCAGCAAGCGCACGCCTTGAAATATCGTTGATTTAGAGTTGAAAACTGGTCATGACTCTGAAATCCGCATTTTCATCTACTAAATCTAAGTTAGTTTTCTGATAGGAAAAAGTAGTGATATTTTGAACAGAAATCATGATGAATTTTGGTTGAAAAATTCACACTGACACAATTTCACCACTAATTCAAAGCTGGATTTTTAACTTGAAAAAATAGTTATATTTCAGAAGAAAAACCAACACTAAATCAAGTTAGATTTTCTGACATGATATCTTAGTCATATTGTAGAACAGAAAACAGGTTGAATATTTGGAAATGAACGACTGGCAGCTGATGATAATTGAGAACATATTTTCTACAGGCAGATAAAGTGATTAAGTCTAACCTTTTAAAGAAAAGCTATTACTTGCAATAGTTATTGAACTTGTTATTCGCAAAATAAAGACTAAAAAGCAAAGACAATTTTTTTTAAATAATAAAGATTATACGGATAACTGTATTAGATATACATGTACCTGTACATATGGACTCATTCTCCTTACAAATT
Source organism: Sabellastarte sp. h YS-2021 (assembly GCA_964017235.1). Classification (NCBI taxonomy): domain Eukaryota; kingdom Metazoa; phylum Annelida; class Polychaeta; order Sabellida; family Sabellidae; genus Sabellastarte; species Sabellastarte sp. h YS-2021. Next base: position 138,248,505 of record OZ024928.1, read on the forward strand.
TGGAGAAACAACAAAACTTATGAAGCCAAAAAACAATTATTAATAATTTATATTTTGATTGATAAAATTCCTGATTACTAAAAAAAAATTTTTTGTGAAGTCAAATACTTCTTATTTAAAATAGATAAATTCATACTTTTACCTCAAAATTTAGTAATATGAATTTGTTCTCAAATGCTCCATAAAAAATACAAGTTTTGATTTTGAAAGTTTACACTGAAACCTATTTTTATGCAGAGAACTTAAGCTATAACATTTTATCACAGGTAATGGGGTTCCTGGTTTTTCTTATCTGTACTATGCTACACATACCACCATATAGGCATATGTCTAAAACTAATTAGATAACACAGCAGCATGGGGCGTTTACCCTTGTTCAATTGCATGCATGGTGTGTACTTCTATAGTTCTGTTTTGGGGTCACGGTGGCAAAGTAGCAAGACTCTCGCTTCCCACCTCTGAGGCTGGGGTTTGGTTCCCAGCACGGCCTCAAGCGGGAAAGCTGGTAGTTACTTGCTCTTGGTTGGCAGTTTACAGTACAGAACCCTGACGAACTGTATGTACTGGTTTCCTCTGCCCTTCCAACTATCCATCATGATATGACCTGTACAGTGTTAAAAGTGATGTAAAACCCCAAATAAATAAATAACTATAGGTGTGTTTTTGTGGTCAGAACTGACAACTAATTAAGTTGGGGAGTAAAATGGGGTGGAGTAATGCAGATCTTGCTATTCTTGTGTTTTTCTTCAGTGTACATGACAAAGTTGTACCAGCCACAAGGGTCTGAATTGAACTTTTTGGCTCTGCTACATAATTATAGCTTCTTTAATTACAATAACCAACTTAACTTAATAAAACATTAAGAGAAACTGGTTGGATAAAATGCTGAAGATATAAATCATGTCACAATTGTCAAAAACATGCATTATATATTTCTTTTAAAATTTCACATTTCAATTGAAGGCATTAAATAATACTATTAAATAAACATAAAAATGGATATCTAGTTCAAAAATATGGATTTACATATCTTGGGCAATAATATTTGAAAGCTAATGTAAAATTATGAAGACACAATAAAATGCACCAGCTGTACTCAATGCATGACATTGTGTTCTTACAATGTTATCAACATTGGAATATTGAATATACAATGAATTATGAAAACATGACTCCTTGGAAAGTATAAATAATTTTGAAATTATATCCAAATTGCAAATTCTGTATATGGATTGTTATTGTATAATATTATTAAGAAGCTATAATTATGACACACAAGCTACAACAATTCAAATAAAGAAGACAGTGTAAACAACCTGATTTCACCCATTGAATTCAACCCTATTTCATACACTGGATTCAACCAAAAACAGTTTGCAAAATCTTCACGTATTTCAACCAGATTTCACCCAATGAATGCAACCTAATTTTACCAATTGAATTCAACCTCATTTCAATATTGGTTTCAACATGATTTCACTGGTTGGATCCAACTAAAAAGGGTTTGCAAAATCTACATGTATTTCAACCAGATTGCCTGATGAGAAGAAAACATGACACCTTGGAAAGTATAAATAATTTTGAAATTATATCCACATTGCAAATTCTGTTTATGGATAGTTATTGTATAATATTATTAAGAAGCTATAATTATGACACACAAGCTACAACAATTCAAATAAAGAAGACAGTGTAAACACCCTGATTTCACCCATTGAATTCAACCCTATTTCATACACTGGATTCAACCAAAAACAGTTTGCAAAATCTACACGTATTTCAACCAGATTTCACCCAATGAATGCAACCTGATTTTACCAATTGAATTCAACCTGATTTCAATATTGGTTTCAACATGATTTCACTGGTTGGATTCAACTAAAAAGGGTTTGAAAAATCTACATGTATTTCAACCAGATTTCTAGGTTGGATTCAACCAGATTTCAAAGTTGTATTCCTGCTGAGAAGATTTTTTCCCTGCTAAGTTTTGTCTTAAAGTTCACAGGAAAAGATTTTTTTTGTTTGTTTTACTGTTTTTGTAGGAAGGCAACATATCCCAAACATCTATTTAGGAGTAATAAAACACACCACAAACAGTCACAGCATATAAAAGTTTAGCTGAACAAGCACACATGCTTCTCAAGGCCAATCCAGGCTGAAGTCTCTCGGAGTGACTGCACTTTGAGTGTCCCAGACATATAATACTTCCAACTTAATTGACTTTACTATAAAATATTTATATTTACAAATGTAAAAGGATTTTTTTAAAAAAAAGTTATAATGGAACTAATGGAATGAGTTCTAATTTTCATTCTGGTACTTTTGATTGGGATTCTTTTGACTTTTTAAATTTTGCTTTATTATAAGACATATTCTATATCATAGTGTCTTTTGTGATGACATGTATTTCATACTACTGACTCTATTTATAGTTTAAGGTGAGAGTACTACTGGATAGTTTTTCAGTGGTATCTGAGATTTAATCTAAAACACACTCATAAATATTAGGAATATTTACTTCGCCCCATCACTTATGTCATACTTTGAGGATCATGAATCTATAAAATCTTTACCACCACTTTCTTCCACAAGTTTGATAAAAAATTACATGTAATTCAATTACACTTTTGTGTGTATTTATATCCTATTATTAGTCTTCAGAATAAATCATATTTGAATCAATGGTCACCACCTAATCAGTGATACTTAATTATTAGCTCAAAAATTAGCTACATATACTTCCCAAACAGCTTATAATTGAAAAAATACATAAAAAAGGATAAATCCTTTAGAAAAGAAAAAGGATCTTTCCCAGAAGCTTTGTTACAACCACAAGCAAAACACATAACCGTTCTGCCAGATTACCAGTTGTAATACTATAAAAGTGACATATCCGAGCGACAAATCCTCACAACTTCTAAACAGAGACATGACTGACATCAGATTTCACATGCCATAAACAAGGCTTCTCACCTTCCAGATCACCTGATCTGCACAAACCTTTCCAGGAATTTCCACAGATTCACTCACTGAATCAAACACCCATGACAGGAAATTTAACTGATTCAATCACTGAATCTAACACCCACTACTGGAACTTCAACAGGAATTTCCCCTGAGGTTGGTACCCTCACACCTGCTTATAGGACTTTCTGGAACCAACACACCCCAAGATGTCTCCTGGAATGTCACACAGATTCAACAATGAATCTTACTGGCAGTCATTGGTTTAAGGAACATTTCTCTAATATTCTCTTTATTTGCCAACAGTCTTAATTACTCAGAAGGATAGTGACAGAAGAAGCAAGCAGTAAAGTACAAGGTTATAAATATTTATTTACAAGAACAATGACTGCATAAAAGTGGCTGCAATTTAAATTTCCAACTATTAATATGCTACACAGGCTATGCCTACAATCAAGATATCAGCTTAACAAATATATTTACTTTGCGAGAGGTCACATGACCAGTGTGACAACACTGAGAATGGACTGGAGGGGTGATAGTTTTTAAACTTAAAACCTGCATTTGCATAAATTATGTTGCATAAAATATTACACAACATTGCCTAAATTAATAGTGTAACATCATCTACACACAAAAAAGAAAATATTATAAACTGCACGCAAAAATACACTCGAGGTGAGCTTAAACTGCTATAATCTCTCATTTTCGCTCATACGGAACTTGTGATAACCGCAAGCCCGTCACACTATCCCCACCTTAGATTAAGTGTCCCGCTTAATTGAAAACTTTCAAGACTCCAATTCATTACTCGGGGGATTAAGTGTTTCAAAGGTGCAAAGTGATATTCCAAACAAGTAACTTCAATTCATACTGGTTATTCATAAATGCGAAAATGTGAACACATATGCAGACATTAATTAGATTATGAATTGTAACTTAAAATGTTCCTGTAACTAGAGTTCCACAAAATCAACTAATAAATTACACACAAAAATGTCCACTACAAAACATGTACATCATCTGTCTGAAGGAAGCTACTATGAGTCAACTACTGTTGCTACTGCTACCCAAAGTCGAATCACCTCTCTTGCTGGAACGGGGTAGGGTTTCCCTTGGAACCTTGCCAAGGACAAAAACAGCTGGTGGTGGACATCTTGCACAATTATACCTGAATCTCTTCAGTTTTTGTCACTTCACTGCTGGGTGAGATTACTTCTTTCTTTATATGTATGTGTACCGGATTTCTTACCCCATGCTTGAGGTGACTTTCCTGGAAACCTACATCCTTCTGGCCTTTCCTTCCAGATAGGATCGGGCAGTCAACTTGACGCGACATCGATTTCATAATGGTAACTGCTGCATCTACAGCCCTGTCCACCACTTGTGCTGAGGCTTGAGACTCCACGGAAACTTTCAGGTTCACTTTAGTTTGAATCACAACTTCAACCGTCTTCAACTTGATTTATCTGGGTGGAGGCATTGGTGCAGCTGGGAATATATATGGGTCTGTGGCAGATATTTCACTGGAAGGAGTATCATGATTACAAGTAATGCTAGCAACAGCCTGTTTCACTTCTGAAAGTTTGGCCTTCTTCTTCGGAGGTGTCTCAGTATTTTCTGCCCCATTGTCTGCAATCGTGGTAACCAGTCTTCTGAACAGGTCTGGAATGGCCATTGAATTTTCCATCATCTGTTATAGGTGATATTGGTCTGCCAATGAGTGAAGTAGTTGCAGAAGTATTCTCCTGTGTGGTAACCTCTTCTTTCTTGGTCTGCTCTTTATCTTTTGTTGTCTTTTTCTTTGGCTCCTCCTCTGGCACCGGCTTAATGAGACCAGGATTTTTTGGACCTCTGTAACTTTCTTAGGATGATGGTTGACAATATGATGATGAATGAGGTCATCTTGTCGGCTGAGAGTTTTGTTGCAATAGGGACATAGGACTCTTGGAGATGTTCCATGACAATTGTTGATATGCCTTCTCATGTTGGGCCTTGAGACAAATGTCTTCTGACAAAGGGCTCATCAGTATGGTTTCGCATCTTATCTTTGTTGCTCATACCTCTCTTATTTCTGCTGCTTAATTATGCTGCTTAACTAGTAAGGGGAACACAGGAGCTTCTTAGTGAAGAACATCTTAATTAAATCTCCTCAATCAGGCATCTCGGTGGTTGGATATTTTGCTTTGACCTCCGTAAACCATTTTTCTGATCAGTCCCTGCATGTATCTCTATATCTGTACATGCACTCCTATCTTCAATACCCATAGAGCTGTTACTTCTGTCTGGTAAACTACTTTGACTTCTTTCTTGCACAACTTCTCTTTCTTCAACAACTGCTTCTACAGTTTCTCTATTTTCATCATCTGAGTCATCAGTTTCAGAATCAGTTACTGGGCACTCAATTAGGGCTTTGTCATTTCTGTTCCCATCTGGTGATAATCTTGCTTCTGTGACTAAAGCTGGGTCATTACCGGACACCCATGGCATTCTCTGTTTGCCACTGAACAATTTTAATCTGTTGTAGTGAACAATCTTGCAGCTTGATCTTCTGGACTTTTCAATAAGTTACAGGGCATCACTCAGTTTGTTAACAATCAAGTATGGACCATCCCAAAACTTTGCAACTTTGAACAGAGTCCTTTTTTCTTCACAGGAGTATACAACCAGACAAACTGGCCCCTTCTGTAGCCATGAGAAGTTTCAACAATGTCATAGAGTTTCTTCTGTTGTTCAGCACCTCGTTTTAAATCTACTCTTGCCCATTCATGGCCTAAATGCAACCTCTCTCGCAAAACTTGTACATAATCTGTTTCAAACATCGAATAGGACTCATCAGGGGGATTTCCAAAGAGCAGGTAAATTGGCAGACTGATTTCTTGTCCCATCATCATCCTGTTTGGATAAATTTTTGTGATATCTTGTGAAGTGGAATGATAGGCCATCATAAACATGGGTACTTGATCATTCCAGGCTTTTTGATGGTCATTCACAAAATAAATCGGCAATAAGTTGAGATTGAAACTGGGCTCCTTGGCCTGTCAAAATTTGCAATTGGGCACCATAACGACATACAAACTCCACAATGAACCGTCTGGCAACTGTAGTTGCTTCTTGGTTTGGAATTTGGTATGCTTCAGTCCATCGGGTAAAGTAGTCAGCCACCACCAAGATGTAGCCATTACCCCGAGAGCTTTGGAGAAGAGGTCCTAAGATATCTAAGGCTACTCTTTCCAGTGGACAGCCTACTATGTGTTGCAGCTTGACTTTTCCTTTGGTAATGGGCATCTTTTTCTTGGCATAAACTTTACATTGATTGCACCAGTTCTTTATATCATCCTTCAACTTGTATCAGTAAAATCTCATCTGTACTCTAGCCAGGGTTTTATGTTGACCAAGGTGACCAGCAGACTTGTGGTTGTGCAGCATCTCCATTACGTGTTCTCTCATCATAACTGGTAGCAGCAGCTGCCGATTTCCAGTTGGCAAAGTTTCTTCTTCCTACAGTTTATACAAAACACCATTTTAATGTGCAGCTGTGTCCAAAGAAACCAATAAGCTTTGACTGCTTCATTTTCTGAACTTACAACTTTCCATTGGGGTTTGTGTGTGCTTTCCTCTTTCATTTTCAAAACCTTCCCAATATCTGGATCTTCTTGTTGGTTCGCTGTTGGGCACATTGTTTACAAGGACATCTGGAAAGACCATCTGGATTGACATGTTGTTTTCCAGGACGGTGGACTATTTCAAAGGTGAAAGTTGATTAGGTCTTGCCACTTGATCTTCTGGTTCTTTGAAATTGAAAAGCCATCTGAGGGATCCATGATCGGTTCATAAAGAAACTGCCGTCCATACAAATAGTGTTAAAAGTACTTAACAAAGTACACAATGGCCAGTAATTCTCTTTGGGACACGCAATATCTTCTTTCAGGTTTTGACAGGCATCAGCTACCATAGGCAATTGCATGTTCCTTTCCTTCCAACTTCTGAGAGAGTACTGTGCCAATTCCAACATTGCTGGCATCTGTTTCCAAGATGAATGGTTCCTCTATCTTAGGATAGATATGTTCTCCAATATGTTCAAAATGCGCTTGCACGGTTTGTCACTGGTGCTTCAAAGTACACTCACATTACATCCACCCTTAGGACACTCCATTGGCTACCCGTTAGACAACGTATTATCTTCAAAACCCTAGTTTTGGTCTATAAGTACCTCACCACTGGCCAGCCTAAGTATTTTGCACCATATCTCCCCTTGTACAAATCTGCCGTGAATACAAGACGTTCCAATCCCAAAAATTTGTTCCTTCTGGTTCCCTCTTACTGTCCTTCCATCCATAAATCAAAGGTCCATTTTAACAATAGTTTCTCATATGATGCCCCTAAGTTATGGAATGATCTTCCATATGATATACGCAGTGCTCCAAATCTCTCCAGTTTCAAAAGTCGACTCAAAACCTACCTATTTCAGAAATCATTCCCACCATAGCTTCTTACTACCGAACACCGGCCCGCCTCCCTGGGAACGACTCGGAACATGTCTAATGTCTCATGATTTATGCCTTACGGATTGGATGGTGTGCCTTAGAATCCGTTGATACGGAGATTAAGCACCTGGACAACTGATTGATTGATTGATTGTACTGTGGTCTGGCTAACACTGTCTCCATCAATCTCTCAAATGTCGAAGGAACATTTGTGAGTCCAAATAGCATGAGATTAAAATGGAAGAGCCCCTCCTGACAAACAAAAGCAGTTTTCTGTTTATCAGCCGGATCCATTTCCACCTGCCAATAGCCAGACATTAAATCCAATGTGCTGAACCATCTCGACCCCTGCAAATCTTCAAAAGACACTCTTGGTATTGGGTACGCATCACCCACAGTGACTTTGTTCAACAGGCAATAATCAATGCAGTATCTGAATGAACCATCCTTTTTCCACATCAGAACAATGGGAGCGCTGACCAAGGGCTGTTTGATGGTTCAAAAATGCTCTCTTCTAACATCTTTTCTACTAGAGTTCTGGATGCTTCTCTTAAGTGTTGGGGGACCCTTCTAGGAGTCTGTCTTATGCCTCTGTGGTCTCCAGTGTTTATTGTATGCTTTGTGAAGCTCATTCATCCCAGCTTACCATCTGGTCCAAAAAACACTTCTTGGTACCCACAAAGTAGTTTCTGGATGCTGTTCTTCTCTTGAAGGGACAGATGTGTCTTACTTTCTTGAAACAATTCTTCTAAATGTGGAGGAAGGTTAGAAGATGTTTATTATGAGAGGACATCTGTCTCTGTTAATGTGTTTACTAGCCGATGTGTTTTCTTTTATGGTGCTTTTTCCCAGGACTCTATAGGCTCACAGGTGGCAATTCTCATTTCTGGGTATAATTGGACATCCTCATCTAATGGATTTAATAACATCACTGCAACATCATCCTGAGAGATATCAACCAGTGTTCTTCCTACCAAGATACCATATCTAATGATAAAATGAGGTTGTCCAATCAGAATGTTGCACTTTGCTTCAGTACCCTTTTTCTCGGCTTTCCCTGGAACAATCATTTGAGTCTTTCCTGGTATACAGATCTTCTCCTGCAGACTCACATAGCAGCTTTGCGGCATTTCATCCTCCTTCCACAGGCACACCACAGTGTTCTGGATGGTCAACTCTTGGGCTGTGATATCAACCTTGCATCCATGTCGGCTCAGGAAGTCCATCTCCAAAATCATGTCCACCGGAATGTTTGCCACTATAATGTCATGCTCTACCATCACAACTTCTAAACAGTGACATGACTGAAGTCAGATTTCATGTGCCACAAATTAGGCTTCTCGCCTTCCAGATCACCTGATCATCAAACACCTGTCCAGGAATTTCCACAGATTTCAGGGATGGGGCTGATGTAATAGAAGTAATAGAAAAGTAATAGATTTGCTGAAATTTAAATGTAATAGTAATAGATTGAAATTTTGAAAATGCAATAGTAATAATAATAGATTGCAAAGTAATAGAAAAATCTATTACTTTTTTCTACTACTTTCTATTACATTGACTAACTGTTATTTTTGTTCAATATATCTCTATTTATAAAGATTTCACTACAACTGGATTTCTCAGATGTTTTTCACTATTTTTATTGTTGTGTTTTATTTAATAAAAGTTAAACAAGCCTTGTTCCATGAAAAATACATGCATTATATAATAATTTATAAATATATAACAATTGCTTATAAACAAAAAAACATGTTTATAATCTAGATGTGAAAGTGTTTACATACTAAGTATAAGTCTCACTCTATTGTTTATTCAATTGAACAACAATAGATACATCTAAGGCTACATTCTTGTTATGGTTGTGAGTCAGTTTATGCAAAGGCCAATTGCAGTGATTTCTTTACTCAGGAATGTGACACTTTCAATAGGATTTCATGACACCCTTGTTAGATATTTCAATTGAAGCATCATTGTTAGGCTAATAACAAGACGGAGCTCTCTCCCTGCATGCTTTGACAGGATTATGAAATATCTTTGTATTGAAAGCTTTTAACAAATAAACCTACATTATTTTATACATCTACGTATGTAGAATGTGATAAATAGATTTACAAACTGACCATTCGGTGTTACTTCCAGAGATTGTAATGAAAGTAAATGCATAAACTTGTAACAAGAATGAAAAATACTCTCTTCACAGATTTCCTTTACTGTGAAAGTTGTTTCAAATTTGAAAACCCATTTGAAGGTGGTTATAATTGCAAGTCACATTAATTGACTTTATGTTTAAGGACTTTTGGTTTCACTGAATACCTGTGCATAAATTTTGAAATTAAATGGATTATGCAGATATCTTGATGATTTTCTTATAATTTCTGTGTGGTTTTTGTAAATCCATTTAGACAATGCATTTGACTGCTAGTGATTAAAAAAATGATCAAACTTTATCTTTACTTACTAGCCGATACAAAATAATAGAAAGTAATAAAAGTAATAGATGACAATGTAGTAGCAATAGTAATAGATTTGAAATGTAATAGTAATAGATGACATTGTAATATTAATAGTAATAGACAGCATGTAATAGACCCCATCCCTGACAGATTCACTCACTGAATCAAACACCCATGACAGGAATTTTAACAGATTCAATCACTGAATCTAACACCCACTACCGGAACTTCAACAGATTCAATTACTGAATCTAACACCTACAATAGGAATTTACCACGAGGTTGCGACCCTCACACCTGCTTATAGGACTTTCTGGTACCAACACACCCCAAGACGTCTCCTGGAATGTCACACAGATTCAGGGTTGGGGTCAAAGTACTTTGTACTAAGTACATTTTTACTTAAGTGCATTTTTCAAAGTACTAAAATGTACTTAAGTACATTTTTAAATTCCAAGTACATGTACTTGAATTGTACTTAAGTACATTTTAAATTTGATGTACTTACAAGTACATTTAAGTCCTTTTAAAGTACTTTTAGTTTAAGTAAATTTTTACTAATTTTTCAAAAGTTTGTGTATTATATAATCATTACAACTGAATTGAGCTTTTTCCATATCTTTATTGATAAACATTCATTTAGATTAAATTTTCATAAAATTTTCACTGATATATCTGATTCAATTTGGTAATAGTGTTTCTTTAAAAAGTTTAGTATAATTGATAATAATAATGAATCAAATTATTTAAGTTTCAATTCAATAAGCCAATCACATCTTAAAAAGAGGGACAATTGTTCCAAGATTGCATATTACTCCCCTTCTTTAATCCTCTTATAACTGTCTACTTTGAACTTGCCTGATCTCAGTTCATAATATCTACCCTGGTATGTAGTGCTAGTATTGTTTATCGATATTGAAATATTTATCAATTCAAGCTAAGTTTGCCGATATCGATAATGTAGCGTACAATATCAATATCGAAACATACCATTTAACAGGTACAAGAATCGTGTTTTTCATTCAAATAAAGTACAAAATTTGAAGAATATATTGGTTTTCATTTTATTTTTGTCCACTTTTACTTAGGGCTAAAGCAGAAACGCCATATTTGTTTACATTTCGGGAACCTACTAAAACATGTGAAAGAGTTTGGAAGGTGTCTCTAGGAAAACATCTCATGCCCCAATATTTCAATATCGATCGATATGGAAGGGAAAATATGGTTTGATATCGATATAAATATTCTTATTCGATACCAACACTACTGGTATGAGTATTCTTTGTAAATTGCACCTGGGCATTCAGAGCTTTCAATTGGTCCAAGAAAATCACAAGGACCAGATTAACACAGTCTCTGTGATGTAATTGCTCAGGAATGACTTTTTTCAATGCATGAATACAGATAAGAAGATTGTTGGAGTAGGTAAGACTGTTGATTACAGAAAAAAAGATTATTTCTTTGACTGGCCATGATCTTGTCTGACCACTATAAATACTAGGACAGGGGGATTGACAAACCACTCACCATGTTAGGCTAATAACAAGACGGGGCTCTCTCCCTGCATGCTTTGACAGGATTATGAAATATCTTTGTATTGAAAGCTTTCAACAAATAAACCTACATTATTTTATACATCTACGTATGTAGAATGTGATAAATAGATTTACAAACTGACCATTCGGTGTTATTTCCAGAGATTGTAATGAAAGTAAATGCATAAACTTGTAACAAGAATGAAAAATACTCTCTTCACAGATTTCCTTTACTGTGAAAGTTGTTTCAAATTTGAAAACCCATTTGAAGGTGGTTATAATTGTAAGTCACATTAATTGACTTTATGTTTAAGGACTTTTGGTTTCACTGAATACCTGTGCATAAATTTTGAAATTAAATGGATTATGCAGATATCTTGATGATTTTCTTATAATTTCTGTGTGGTTTTGTAAATCCATTTAGACAATGCATTTGACTGCTAGTGATAAAAAAATGATCAAACTTTATCTTTACTTACTAGCCGATACAAAATAATAGAAAGTAATAAAAGTAATAGATGACAATGTAGTAGCAATAGTAATAGATTTGAAATGTAATAGTAATAGATGACATTGTAATATTAATAGTAATAGACAGCATGTAATAGACCCCATCCCTGACAGATTCACTCACTGAATCAAACACCCATGACAGGAATTTTAACAGATTCAATCACTGAATCTAACACCCACTACCGGAACTTCAACAGATTCAATTACTGAATCTAACACCTACAATAGGAATTTACCACGAGGTTGCGACCCTCACACCTGCTTATAGGACTTTCTGGTACCAACACACCCCAAGACGTCTCCTGGAATGTCACACAGGTTTTTTTTAAAAATTTACTTCATCATTCACGGGTGATAAGTACTTGTACTTGTACTTAAGTACTTTGAAAAGTACTTGTACTTGTACTTAAGTACTTTGAGGAAAAAAGGACTTGTATTCATACTTGTACTTGAAAATTAATAAAGTACTTGTACTTGTACTTAAGTACATTTCAATGTACTTGACCCCAACCCTGCACAGATTCAACAATGAATCATACTGGTTTAAGGAACGTTCCTCTAATATTCTCTTCATTTGTCAACAGTCTTAATCACTCAGAAGGACAGTGACGGAAGAAGCAAACAGTAAAGTTTTTATGTAAATGCTTCTGTGTACTGAAGAAAATAAGTAAACTTAAGTTTTCTTTTCCTGTAAAATTTAATCCATATTCATGAAAGTGTGACTTAGCTAAGACTTTGGTCTTAAGTTTTTAAGATCTAATGTACTACAGGTGCAATATCTTCCCCACAATGGGGAACTCAGTGTGCTGAGCTAACAAAAATATTTATCATTATGATAATCAAGGGGCAGTCAAGGTCGACAATCCAGAGTTATGGGTGCGACCAGAAGGGAAGGAGAGTAAGTGGGGAAACCAGAGTTAATCATGTGATTTTCAGGTGTTTCCTGATGGGTGTGATAGATGGGCTTTTTCTTATTTGGGTGGGGAAAGAGTTCCAAAGAGCAGGAGCATAATGACTGAAAAAATTCAAAAAGTGTAAAAGCAAAGTGTACCATTTCATTACAACAATGTGCAGAATTCTTCTACCTTCTGGTACTTGGTTCCACAGCTCTGGGGCCACACATGAAAAAATGTCACCAAATTTATTCTTGGCTTTCTTCTTCTTCAAGAAAAAGCCTTTGTGATATCAGATCAGCAAGATAGCTTTTTGTCAATCTAAGGAGTACTTTGGAAAATTGTAAAATTAATCCTCTGTTTCAATGGCAATAAATGGAAATCTCTTAATATTGGTAGAGTATAGGAGTTTCTGTCTGCAGTTACAGCTGTGTGCTGCAACAGTTTGTATGCGCTGAAAAATTTAACTCCCCATATGACAAGGGATTTCTTTGGTCCATTTATGCTGTCACAAAGGAATGAATTATTGTTTCTGTATAACTTTAAGGTATTTTCGTATTTGAATAATGTTTCTGGTGTGGAGCCATGCTGTGGATACAGTTTTGTTCACTTGATTAGGCATGGTTATGTTGGAGTCAAACAAGGTTCAAACAGCAATTTCCAGGATACAAAGCTCAAAGCTTCTGTTATTTTTTCTCATTGAGTTTTAGAACGTTTCAACATATCCGGTTTTTCATTTGAATGAACAACGGCTATATGCAACTTATTGACTTAGTTATGATCTCTAGTACTCGCAAAGCAGAAGACTGATCACTAGTAATCAGATGTCCCTAAAGTTGATCTCCAAGGAAAACTTCCCATCTGGTGAAGCTTCTTCCCATCTGACAAGTACCGTCTATCAACCAGATCAAAAGATGCAGAGAGATCAAGTACATAAAAACAGTACTAATGCTATTATCCCCAGCACAGAAAATAATATTATGGATAATTATTTCTGCAGTTTCAGAGTTCATTGCTAAGTATTTAGTGAGATGAAGATTTCATGGGTTCTGTGAGATTATATGCATGGTGGGTACAGTTTTCACATACAGCTTTTGTGGTTGTATGATGAATCGGATATGGGTCTGCCTGTAATTATTAAAATATTTTGAGTCAAGCCTAGTCATTTTCAGTATTTTTGATATTTGATCTTTTTCTGTTGGCAGCTTTGTGGTCGCACATTTGACACCTTATATTTTTTTTCTTTTTGTGCAATAAATCACTAACAATGTGACTATGTTGGTTGCTCAAGTAATGTATATATTCTTTTAAACCAAACCAGAGATGATTTCATTGAAATGAAATAAATTTTAAAAAATCGGGGGTTTTACTATACACAGGACTGTACACAGCAGTTTTGAAGTCCTCAATCCAAATCATGTTATGTGGTGGATACTCCATATAGATTGATATAAATCTGGCTAAATCTGCTTCAAATATCCTTTCTGTCATTTGAAGATTGTAGACAATCATACAATTTCCCTAAATTATAGCAGTAACTTAATAAGTTGGTGCAAGTGAAATTACTTTGTTAAGTTTCGAATCAAGTGATTTATCTGAATATTCATTGCTATTTCAATGAAATCGTTCCTATCCAAATTTTTAATTCAACACCAATGACTGACAAAAATGATTAAAAGAAATAAGTTACAATCATTTTGTTTTCTGTTATTACTATTATTAGGGACATAATAAGATTTTTAGCACTGGCCTATCTGATACGTTTTACAAAATGACATTAACTTGAAGGGTTGTTGAGATATGGCAAAATTCAAGGTAAATTGTGGAAAAATTTTCTATGAAGTTTATTTTATACACAAATTTAAAAATGTTAAGGTCGGTTCACACTGTTCCAAATGGCCATATCAACTTGTAGTTACTTTTGCTTTACGACCTTGTCCTTATGATTCTGAATAGATGTCATATCTTTGTGGTGCATGATGAATCCATCCATCCATCAAAATGATCCATCGTGAATAGCCATTCCTCACCCCTCTGGCATATAACTTTTAATTTATCATGGGAGTGCCCTTTCAGAGGCTTTCCAAACAACTTGTGGAAAACGGATTCTGTTCTGTGCTGGACATATCCTACCCAAATATGAATCCTGATTAATGTCAACTTGTGGATACTACCAAAACATACTGAGCCACAAACGACCCCAGACAATATTTTCAGCTTGTATATACCTCGAGGCCAGCATGGAACGGTGGGAACTAGGTATAAGCTCATAGTAGAATTTATTATTTAACACTATCAAAAAATTACTTCCTCCAGATTAGTACAGTTTTCAATACATGAAAACTGTCAACATATTCATCAATAAATTAAGATTTAAAATTTTCATTTTTAGATGTAATTTTTAACGCTCGACGATAGGAGAGAGTTATTTTGATCAGTTTGTTTCTGTCTGTCTGTCTGTCTGTCTGTCAGTCTGTCTGTGCACCGTTTCACCCCTATAACTCAAAAACTATAACACCAATCGAGCTCAAATTTGGTGGGCAGGTATTTCATGGGGTACAGACGCATTCTACCAAATTTGGTGTAATTTGTTTCAAAATTAAAGCCAGGAGAGAGTTTTTCTTATTTTTAATTGGGCTTTTACAGTGAAATCTGCTTCTCTTCCTCACGAACGTAAATCAATAATCCACACACAATCAGCTTTGCTTCCCCCAATGCTTTTTTATGTGTATGCCATGTGTATGTATGCGTGTTGCTATGTTTCATGGCTTTTCTCACTGGTAGTTTGTATTGTATGTGGTGTGGAGAGAGAGGAAGGGGGGGGGGGGGGGGGGGTAATGTGCAAATGTTAGCCTTTCTGCAAGTGGTTATTTTAATGATATAAAAAATAAAGTAGTGTAAATGCTATTTGGAAAATTACATATTATTTCAATACACTCTCAGTCATACACTTTTTATTTTCAATTAACAAGTTGTTTAAAAGAAATTATTTAACTCATTATTTCTATAACTTCATATTTTAACAACATTAGCAATATGTTTTAAAAGACTGAGAAAAGCTAGAGATTACAGAGGTTATTGTGATCAGTTTGTCTCTGTCTGTGCACCGTTTTGTACTTATAACACAAAAGCTACAACATCAATCGAGCTGAAATTTGGTGGGCAGATATTTTTGGGGGTACAGACAGACCCCTCCAAATTTGGTGAAGTTTGATTAAAAATTAAAGTCAGGATAGAGTTTTTCTTATTTTCAATTGGGTTTATACAGAGAAATTTGCTTCTCTTCCTCCCATAGGTAAATCAATAATTTGCTTTCTGATGATGTCATTACTTAGTGATGTCACAATACAATTGTCATTGTGAGGTCACAAACCTAGCTTGTGATATTTGCTGTCTTTAGTTAAAAACATTTCTTCTCATTTTATATCTTAAAATTGATAAAGATAATCAAGAGAGTGGTTCATGATTTTTATATTTTTATTAATTTCTGTTTTTAATTTTTTTCCATCTGTTTCAATTCCCTGACAGGCCATCACAAAAAGTTTACCCTGACTGATTTTCACCAAGAAGTGGTTTTTATCGGGAAAGATCTGGATCATATTTTGGATACAAAAAAAATCATGAATTTTCAAACTCTGGTAGATGCGAGTGCTCAGTGGTTTCTAGTACACTCTGTGCCTATTTCATCAATTAACACTTATAATTATGTCAAGCTAAAGCATGAGCCACGCCATTGTGAACTGATTTAATATCCACAAAATATTTATTCAGTGTCTGGATGTGTGTTCAAGTATGCATACGTCCTCAGTGGGGAGAAATTCACTGAAAATTAATTAATATTTTTCATTTCATTTTAATGTCTATCAACATAGCTCCAAACACAAACAATAGATGGTCAATAATACAAAAAGTTTACACCACTTGTGAGGCTGGTCATATGGAGTCGAGCGTTTTGCTCTCTCTGAGTGCATCTTGTTAGTGTATGTTTCATACTAAAACACAAAAGGGGACTTTGCATGCAAATTAATAATGGTGCAAGATAGAGTGGTTGTGGCAGACGTTTTGGACTAGAGACTACATGCAAAGATATCTGCAAGAAATCCTTGTACCGCCAGTTTCAGTGGCCATCTTGAATTTCTACACAAAACCAAAATGAATTTATCTTGGAAACAGTGCAAGACTGCGTGATTTGGGCTTAAAATTAACACAGAAGGTATAAGCAAATTCATCTGCCTGTTTTTTTTGTTTTTGTTTTTTCAAAAAGAGTTCTGCCATTTTTGGCGAGCTAGAGCAATTTAAACTGGGCCAAATTTTTGCCCAGAGGCTATATGCAGATATCTGGCGATGGTTTTTCTCCAAGGGTCTGAAGGGTATGTGCAAAGGACATCATGTCAAGTTACTTACCCATTTCATTTACATAATAGGGTTTCGAGTAGTAATGCCTGTTTCTGTACAGCTGGGCAGAGTTTGTTTTACTTATGCCAAATCTTTCCACCCAATTGGCTCTAATGCTTCCTCCATTATCACTTTTATGTGCGATATGATCACATTGTATTCATCAATTCTTGTGTATAAACCTGGACAATATACATACATAAATGTATCATAACCAAAAGACATTGTTAGTTTCACAAAGAAAGTTGCATAAACAGTGGCATATAACAATTTATATAAGTGCAAATCAATTTGTTGTTTACATAAACAAAATGTTTACATAAATAAATAGTAACAAGTAAAATTGGAATTATAGGCTCCTTACCCATCTTCCATGGGAATCTTTATTGGAGACTGGCTGCAGTTTGAGAAGTGAGGGGGTTATACAGTCAATTGCCATACTGGATCACAGTTTGATATTTCTGTGACTCAGCCCACTACCACCTGGGTCGCCTTGAGAATCATCAAGTTTAGAAGTTTGGTCACAAAGGTGAATTATCCTGTGGTTTTCCAATGCTGACTGTTGATCACCCACTTGTAGTCAATCTTATATGAAATTGATCTTTGTGTGTGCGTTTGGAGGCTCACAGCCGGAGATAGATCTCTGGGTTTTGTTTGTGATTGAACTTACAAAACAGGCAATCTGGCGGAAACAATTATATATAGCCACTTTATATAGAAGACTTGCAGAATAGCAGAAAAGACAGGACTTTTTGATAAACGACTGAAGTTTTTTTCAGTAAGATGGGTGACTAGCCAAGATGATTCTCAGTCGAGTATATATAGCTGTGGTTTCAGTGTCATTTAGTTATTTCAGAAATTGTTTTTCTATGAGAAATATCATTATAACTCAAACACTGCTACAAATACTAGGTTTGGCTTTTGCAAAAAAGGAATAAAGACTTTATTTGCATCCCATACTTTTCATTAGAAAATTGACTTGAAAGGCAAGGCACAGAGAAAACAAGGCCGAAATGGGTTTGGTCTACTAGCGTGAGCCACCAAGCCATCAGAGACATGAGTAATGCACTGAAGCGGTCACCCATCCAGTACTAATGTGGCCCACTGCTGGTCAACCTCAGTGAACAGACACTCATCACACTATGCCACAATTTATGAAAGTCCGGAGACAAAAAAAAAAAAAAGAAAGAAAAAAAAGTGATCTCTAGAAGCGTGAGCCTTGCTAGACCTCGCACTTAAAAGGAAAGATTGTGGAGGCTCTAGAAACTGTGATTCAAATCCCTGCCCCTGTGGCTACTTTTATTACTCATGTCAAGGAAGACCTACTGAATTTTGTGAAAGATAATGACGTTTTGAGCAAACAGGGGCGAGAGTCATTAGCAGACAAGGAGTTTAAGAAGAGACTGTTGTCTGAATTTGCTAAGAAGCACAATGCTCCAGTGCAATAGTACATAACATGATTCAAGAACCAGAGGGAAACTTTGTCCAAGTCAGGAGACAGAACCACAAAAACCATAGAACGTCAGTTATGGCTGCTGCAGTAACTGAGTTTCCAGAAGCTACATCGGACATTCTCCTTTAAGTGGAACATAGAATCTCCACCTGCACTTTTAACCCCCATCCCAGTGGCTTATTATTTATCACCTAGAATCCATGGCAGAAAAAGGGGACAGTAGAGAAACCAGTGTAAATAGTGTATGCAGCTGTATGATGGGAGAAAGGCCTGTATCCAGGGACCATGAACACTTGGAAACCACTGCATCGATGAGATAAAGTCAATGACTTGTTGGTATTTCTTACTGAAAGCAAACCCCAATCATGGAGATATAACTACTACACATTTTTGGCTACTTGTTGTACTATAATGTCAGAAACTGGGGCAAAAAGAATTCAAACTTGAATCTTTCAAGCTACTGACTCGTGTACAGAGTGAATATAAGCCCAAAGCTCAATCAGTCACAGCTGCAGGTGTATTTCTCTTCACAAGGCATAATCACAGGCTCCAGGGGTGTTTTATTACCTACCGCCTGCGGCCGAAGGCCGTTGTCGGGAGATTATAAAACTCCTTCCGTGCGTCCGTTCGTCACGTTTTTGCATAAACCCTAATATCTCATTCATTTATAAAGATATTTTCCCCAAATTTGCCGGGAATGTTTATGGCTATAAAAACCTGTCTGTGCAAAATTTTAGCCTCATTTGGAAAAACAAAATGGCCGCCATAGCTAATTGTTTGAAAATCGTAAAGGTGCTCTAAATCTTGAAATATTCCAGCTAGCTTCATCAAATTTGCACAAAAGCTATATGGCTAGAAAAGCTAGCCTGATAGTAATTTTGGCCTAGTTCAAAACACAAAATGGCCGCCATTTCACATGTTTAATGTCAAACACAGGCTTATCCTATTTAAAAGGCCTTATATCTCCCCAAATATTGCTCCTAGAGGTTCGGAATGTGAAAACAACTTGTAGGAAGTCATGGCCTTGGAATCTTTTCCAAGTGTTGAATTTGATCTTTGACCCCTGCTTCAAGGTTAAATAAGGTCATCACACTAAAACATCCTTATTTCTTCCTTATTATTGATGCTATGGCTTCAGAATATAAAGAAAGACCATCAAAAGTTCTGGCCTTCAAATATTTTGCCTGAGAAAAATTTTGGCCTTATTTTGAAAAACAAAATGACCGCCATAGCCAATTATTTAAAGATGCTCTAAAACTTGAAATATTGCAGCTAGGTTCATCAAATATATACAAAATATATTTGGCTAGGAAAGTTAGCCTGATAGTAATTTAGCCTAGTTTCAAAAACAAAATGGCCGTCATATCATATGTTAAATGGGATTATCCTATTAAAAAGGCCTTATATCGCTTATCATTGCTACTAGGGGTTCCAAAAGTGAAAACGACTTATACGAAGTCAAGGCCTGAGAATATTTCCCAATTGCTTACTTTTACCTGTGACCCCTTCTTCAATGTCAAGTGGGGTTATCTTACTACAAAGGCCTTATGTCTCCTTTAGTTCTCCCTTATTACTGATTCTAAGGCGGGAGATAACCGCTGTGGCAGTGGCATTGTTTATGTGTGAATTAAAATATACTGACCTTGAGCCCAGTGGAATATGTTCCAGGTCAGGACCTTCAAAACATTGCTGGGGCTAGTTTTAGAAGTGTGGCCAGTCTGAGCCTTCCACATCCTTTGATCACTCCGAGCTTTGCTACACTGGCATCACCAACCAGGCTCAATAGATTAGCAGTGAACAGTCCTGTGAAACAAAGTAGCTGAAAGTCATTGACAGCCACTTCGTTTCAGTGTAGAAAAATGCAATAAAAGAATCCTTGCCCAAAACAGAGACATAAAATTGAAAATTTTAATTACCTAAATGTAGCTTTTATAAGCTACAAGCTTACGATGTGGAACTAAATGCTATTTCAGATGGTCACAGGCATCATGGCCAACGTCCAAGAAAAACAGATGTATATACTGGCCTGATGCCTTCAACACTGAGGTGACAAGGATAGTGAAATACCGCGAGACTTCTTTCTTCGAGTTGGAACTTTTGCCCCTAACCCCTCAGGTGTAATACAGTGGGGAGGCAGGGTGGGACTCTCTTCAGTTCCACATGGTAAGCTTGTAGCTGATAAAAGCTACATTTAAGTAATTAAAATTTTTAATTTTATTGTGCTACAATAGCTTACCATGTGGAAATGAATGCTGAATCCAACTGGATTTTTTCTTGAATTTTAATTAAATTAAATATATATATGTTAAAATTACCAGTCTGAGTCCCACTTATAGAGCCCCGGCTAAAAAATTGGGTACTGTAAAAAGCCAAGAACCTTGAAAATCTCAAATAAAGAGACAGTACAGGTACTGTCTGGATATCTGGATGTATGAAGGAAGAAGTGCAGCCTTCGCTCACTATTTTTATATAGATATATATAGCCCCAAGGGCCTTACTATCCATGAATACAAGCCCAGGGCTTGAAGAATCTCATGAAATTTGCCACTGATGATAATATGAAAACTAACAATGAGATTATGGGGTCACCTCGGGAAACAAATAATACATTATACAATGTTTTGAAAGAAAAAAATAAAAGACCTTACCAGATATCCTGAGGAAGTAGGCATATTCCTAGACCCTGGGAATTAGACTCCTGAAGACTTGGTCACAGTAGATGTGCCCCCCCCCCCTTTTCTTGCTGAGGATAACTAGTCTGAGGGGAAGGGTCTAGGACTTGTTGAGCTGCTACTACTGGACCCAGGTGCATATTGTTGCTGTTATCTTTTAGGTAAAAATTTGTAAAAGTATTGTGAGGTTTCCATGCATGATTTGGTCCACCAAAACTCACCTTAAAAAGCCTTAGAGGCTGCAAAGGCCCTAATATCATGAGCCTTCAACTGGACCAGGACTTGTTGATCCATGTCTATCCATGATGGTAGTCAAAGCTGGAATATTCACTGGAGACACACTTTGAGGTTTGTGGCTATAACATCTGAAGTGGGGAAAAGAGCTACCTTTCCCAATGGTATAAATTGGACACGTTGTTATCTACCAAGGCATGGATTTCGTTGTGGCGTCTGCAGGAGGCCAAGGCTATTAAGAAAGCAATTTTGAGGGTAACATGTTTGTGGTTTGTGTCTTTCATAGGCTCAAAGAGTGCTTTTGTGAGCTCATTAAGTACAACAGTAAGGTTCTGGTTTGGAAGGATCTTGGAACTTTTGGGACGATCCCTGTGAAAGCTGGAAAGGAACCTGTTAAGGTAAGAGCTTAGATAAAAATGGTGCCCCGCTGGGTCCAAGGTTGGCAGTCCTGTAATCATCAATGGTTGATGGGAGCCTGTTTAGGTTTTGGTACAGATACATGAAAAAGTCTGAGACTTGTTTCACAGAGGGAGTGGAGAAATCCATTGAATTTTTTCTGTACCATTTCTCAAATAGGGTTTGATTTGATTTGTAGATGGTCCATGTTGGTGACCTTTGAGGGGCAGCAATTCTTTCTGTCACTTCCACAGATAAGCCTTGTTCTTTGAATTGTCCACTCCTAGACACCAGGCGTGGAGGTTGACATGTTGTGGATTGTTGTGGAACACTTGCTTGTGGGACTGTTTGAGAAGTGCTGTTGACACTGGTAACAAGATTAGGTTGAGAGCTGCACTAGGTCCCAAAACCATGGGAGGGTAAACATAGGCAATGAGACCCGACCAATTTATGTTCAGAGCATCTATGTCCCGAGCTCTGGGACTGGAGATATGTAAAATAGAACTTTGTGGTTCAGACGAGTGAGAAATAGGTCTACATGAGAAGAAAACCACTTGAGACAGATCTGTTTGAACACCTGCGGATGCAATGACCATTTTGTTGATTGGACTTGGTTTAACCTGGACAGTGAGTTCCATTCAGGTACCCTGCAATGTGCCTGGTTCTTAGGGTTGTCTGATAATGATGGCACCAGGTAATGATTTTCCACAGGAGAGCACACATCTCCGGTGAGTGGGTTCCTCCTGTTGTTTTATGTAGGCTACCACTGTTGAGTTGTCTGTAGCAACCAACACTGCTTGATTTTGACACTGGTTCTTGAACCTTTGTCAGGGCCAGAGATACCGCCTTCAACTCCAGAACATTTATGTGTAGCCTTTTTCTCCCTGTTTGACCACAGACCTTTTGCAGAGACCTGGTCTAAGTGAGTGACCCAACCTTCGTATGAGGCGTCTGTAAAGATTTGGATATTGTGGTCTTTGGGGTGAAGGTCTGTGCCTTTCATCATTTTGACAAGGTTTGCCACCACTCTAGGTGAGCTGAAATGGTCTCTGACCAAGAAAAGTGGATGTCCAACGACTGAGGACATCTTCAGTGCTCCTTGAGATGCCATTGAAAGGGTCTCATATGAAGGTGACACTCTGGGACCATCTTCTCTGTTGAGGCAAGCAACCCAAATAGCAACATCAAACAGCTTGCAGTCAAAACAGGTTTTGACTTTAAGCATAAGAACAAATCCTGAAGTTTTGAGCCATCTGTCTTGAGTGGGTTTTACAAGGGCTGAATTTTTTGAGCTCGTACTTCCCTTGATTGATTATCTACCCTAAGGACTGTGTGAGGTCCACCATAATCTGAGTGTTTATTAGTGCCTCCTACTGAGACAGGGCTGTGATAAACTAATCGTCTAGGTATTGGTGAAGTCTGGCGCCCTTTGTGACAGCCATCAGTTTCACTTCCTTTACAAACATTGTAAATATTTGTGGGGCCCGTAGATAGGCCAAAAGGGAGGGAGGTGAACGGGAACACTTAAGAGCCGTGGATGAACCAAAGGTACTTCCTTGAGGCTGGCTGGATGGGTATATGGAGATAGGTGTCTGACAGGTCTATAGACGACACCCATTCCCCTGGAATCAGAGACCCTGATGGACTCTGGTGTTTCATTTTGAACCTTTCTACACCAGAGAGATCTTACATTTTCCACCCTTTCGATAACATTCTTTGACAGGAGAGACTGCAAGAGGCCAAGGGCCATATTCACTACACTTCCGATATTTTTAAGGTCCCTTTATTAAAGGAAGGTGAAAAATCTCCCTTGGTAAAGTGACATTTAAAATGCTATTCACTAAACCTCCTTTATGGTTTCTTCACCAAAGGACACCTTAAATAAAGAATCCTTTATTAAAGGAGCACATTCAGTCATCTGATTGGTTAAAAATGTTTGTACATAAAGGCCCTTTATCTTTCCCTTACTTTTGTATTTTCTTCTTTCCATGTTTATTATTAGTATAAGATCAATGTTATGGTGTGTTTCCTATTGCCGTTTAAGATGATATTTCATATCTTAAGAAATAAATATCTAACTTTGAAAGATTTTTGTATTGCGTTCCACATTTTATTATCCACCATGCACAAATACTATTTGACCCATATAGAGGGACATACCCATATAGATGGGGATATATTTTATCTATATATCATTAGAAAGGTTGTCATATAGCTCTTCTGCTCGTGTTTGTTACATTAAAATCCATGCAGAAATGACTGAGATATTCCAGGTTAAAGATTGCAGTTTTTATATTCACTGGTGCCCATGCTTTTTGACATGCTTTTTCACATCCTCTCATTAAATATTCATATTATATAACCCATAAATCGTACAAAATGGTGGATAATAATAGTAAAACATCCCTCATTAGACATCTCACTCATGAAGATAAACAATAAAATATTGGGGCTACGACTGGTACAATAATGTTATCTTCATTTGTGATATATTTTTGTGTATATGTCATTTGGGAAGATTTCCTATTGTGGTAATAGCCACTTTTCACACAGATATTGTGACACATTCATCAAATACATTTTCATTGGGTTTGATGACATATCAACTGAATATCCCAAAAATTGCGTAGAATGGACAGAAAAAGGTGCAAATGCCATAACATTTCACCAATTACCTGAATTTTTACTTAAAAAGTCAAACCACCAAAACTCACATTTATCATAAAGGTAGTCACACACTTAGCTTGAAAATTAATTATCTCCCGCCGGGCTTTAGCCCGGGAGGGAGATTATGAAATGATGCCTGTGTGTTCGTGCGTGCGTGCGTGTGTGCGTGCGTTAGTTAGTCACGCAGATTTCTCCAAAACTACTGCAGCTACAGATTTTTTGTAAATTAATAGTCCCAATGAATTTTTATGCCCTTGAAATTTTTTTTGGTTTTATGGACTTAGGCCTAAAGATAAGTGAGTAATAGCAATCATAGCTACTTGGAGTAAAGGGCTCATAACTCAAAAACTATTGCAGATACAACTTTTTCTTGAAATATGTTGTTCAGCTACTTTGTCCTTAGCTATAAGATGGTACATAGTTTGGGGTTCTATTGCATACCGTAAGTGAGTAATAGCTACTTTCTCATTTGTAGCTAAATAACGACATGAGTAAATGTCAAATATTTTCAAAAGTATTAGAGTTACAGAAATCTTTTCAAATATGTTGTTCATCTACTTTTTGGTAAGCTATCACATAGTAAAGTTTCAGACCTCTCGCACCTTGGATAGCTGAGTAATAGCTACTTTGAAATTCTGACTGTTGAGTAAAGCCATTGTAACTCCAAAACCATTGCAGTTAGAGTGTTTTCCTAAAATATGTTGTTCAGCTACTTTGTCCTTAGCTATAAGATGGTACATAGTTTGGGGTTCTATTGCATGCCATAAGTGAGTAATAGCTATTTTCTCATTTGTAGCTAAATAACAAAAGAAGTAAATGTCAAATATCTTCAAAAGTATTAAAGTTAGGGAAATATTTTCAAATATGTTGTTCATCTACTTTTTGGTAAGCTATCACATAGTAAAGTTTCAGACTTGTTGCACCTTGGATAGCCGAGTAATAGCTACTTTGAAATTCTGACTGTTGAGTAAAGCCATTGTAACTCCAAAACTATTGCAGTTAGAGTGTTTTCCTTAAATATGTTGTTCAGCTACTTTGTCCTTAGCTATAAGATGGTACATAGTTTGGGGTTCTATTGCATACCATAAGTGAGTAATAGCTACTTTCTCATTTGTAGCTAAATAACAGAAGGAGTAAATGTCAAATATCTTCAAAAGTATTAAAGTTAGGGAAATCTTTTCAAATATGTTATCCATCTACTTTTTGGTAAGCTATCACAGAGTAAAGTTTCAAATTTCAAAGTTTACAACTTTTGGTGGCCATCTTCAATTTTTGCGGAAAATGAAAAATGGCAAATATCTCTGAAACTGTCAGAGAAAGAGCGATTTCGAGCAAGTTTTGGACCCGCAGTGTAGTAGAAGGGTATTCTGTTGAAACATGAAAGTTTTCAATTTCACATGGTGAAGTTTCAGACCCATAGCTAATTACTCACCTACTCAAAATGAGTAAATGCTAATTATCTCTAAAAGTATTGCAGATAGCCAATTTTTCTCAAATAACTCATTCACCTACTTTTGGGAGAGCTTTCACTTGGTTAAGTTTCAGACCCGTAGCTAATTACTCACCTACTCAAAATGAGTAAATTTGAATTATCTCTAAAAGTATTGCAGATAGCCAATTTTTCTCAAATGACTGATTCACCTACTTTGGGAAGAGCTTTCAGTTGGTGAAGTTTTAGACCCATAGCTAATTACTCACCTACTCAAAATGAGTAAATGCAAATTATCTCTAAAAGTACTGCAGATAGCCAATTTTTCTCAAATAACTCATTCACCTACTTTTGGAAGAGCTTTCACATGGTGAAGTTTTAGACCCATAGCTAATTACTCACCTACTCAAAATGAGTAAATGCGAATTATATCTAAAAGTACTGCAGATAGCCAATTTTTCTCAAATAACTCATTCACCTACCTTTGGGAGAGCTTTCACTTGGTGAAGTTTCAGACCCATAGCTAATTAATCACCTACTCAAAATGAGTAAGTGTGAATTATCTCTAAAGGTATTGCAGATAGCCAATTTTTCTCAAATAACTCATTCACCTACTTTTGGGAGAGCTTTCACATGGTGAAGTTTTAGACCCATAGCTAATTACTCACCTACTCAAAATGAGTAAATGCGAATTATATGTAAAAGTACTGCAGATAGCCATTTTTTCTCAAATAACTCATTCATCTACTTTTGGGAGAGCTTTCACTTGGTGAAGTTTCAAACCCATAGCTAATTACTCACCTACTCAAAATGAGTAAATGCTAATTATCTCTAAAAGTATTGCACAGAGCCAATTTTTCTCAAATAACTCATTCACCTACTTTGGGAAGAGCTTTCACTTGGTGAAGTTTCAGACCCATAGCTAATTACTCACCTACTCAAAATGAGTAAATGTGAATTATATCTAAAAGTACTGCAGATAGCCAATTTTTCTCAAATAACTCATTCACCTACTTTTGGGAGAGCTTTCACTTGGTGAAGTTTCAGGCACGTAGCTAATTACTCACCTACTCAAAATGAGTAAATGCTAATTATCTCTAAAAGTATTGCAGATAGCCAATTTTTCTCAAATAACTCATTCACCAACTTTTGAAAGAGCTTTCACATGGTGAAGTTTCAGACCCGTAGCTAATTACTCACTTACTCAAAAAATGAGTAAATGTGAATTATCTCTAAAAGTATTGCAGATAGCCAATTTTTCTCAAATAACTCATTCACCTACTTTTGAGAGAGCTTTCACTTGGTTAAGTTTCAGACCCGTAGCTAATTACTCACCTACTCAAAATGAGTAAATTTGAATTATCTCTAAAAGTATTGCAGATAGCCAATTTTTCTCAAATGACTGATTCACCTACTTTGGGAAGAGCTTTCAGTTGGTGAAGTTTTAGACCCATAGCTAATTACTCACCTACTCAAAATGAGTAAATGCGAATTATCTCTAAAAGTACTGCAGATAGCCAATTTTTCTTAAATAACTCATTCACCTACTTTTGGAAGAGCTTTCAGTTGGTGAAGTTTCAGACCCATAGCTAATTATTCACCTACTCAAAATGAGTAAATGCGAATTATCTCCAAAAGTACTGCAGATAGCCAATTTTTCTCAAATAACTCATTCACCTACTTTTGGAAGAACTTCCACATGGTGAAGTTTCACACCCATAGCTAATTACTCACCTACTCAAAATGAGTAAATGTGAATTATCTCTAAAAGTACTGCAGATAGCCAATTTTTCTCAAATAACTCATTCACCTACTTTTGGGAGAGCTTTCACTTGGTGAAGTTTCAGGCACGTAGCTAATTACTCACCTACTCAAAATGAGTAAATGCTAATTATCTCTAAAAGTATTGCAGATAGCCAATTTTTCTCAAATAACTCATTCACCTACTTTTGGGAGAGCTTTCACTTGGTTAAGTTTCAGACCCGTAGCTAATTACTCACCTACTCAAAATGAGTAAATTTGAATTATCTCTAAAAGTATTGCAGATAGCCAATTTTTCTCAAATGACTGATTCACCTACTTTGGGAAGAGCTTTCAGTTGGTGAAGTTTTAGACCCATAGCTAATTACTCACCTACTCAAAATGAGTAAATGCAAATTATCTCTAAAAGTACTGCAGATAGCCAATTTTTCTCAAATAACTCATTCACCTACTTTTGGAAGAGCTTTCACATGGTGAAGTTTTAGACCCATAGCTAATTACTCACCTACTCAAAATGAGTAAATGCGAATTATATCTAAAAGTACTGCAGATAGCCAATTTTTCTCAAATAACTCATTCACCTACCTTTGGGAGAGCTTTCACTTGGTGAAGTTTCAGACCCATAGCTAATTAATCACCTACTCAAAATGAGTAAATGCTAATTATCTCTAAAAGTATTGCAGATAGCCAATTTTTCTCAAATAACTCATTCACCTACTTTTGGGAGAGCTTTCACTTGGTTAAGTTTCAGACCCGTAGCTAATTACTCACCTACTCAAAATGAGTAAATTTGAATTATCTCTAAAAGTATTGCAGATAGCCAATTTTTCTCAAATGACTGATTCACCTACTTTGGGAAGAGCTTTCAGTTGGTGAAGTTTTAGACCCATAGCTAATTACTCACCTACTCAAAATGAGTAAATGCAAATTATCTCTAAAAGTACTGCAGATAGCCAATTTTTCTCAAATAACTCATTCACCTACTTTTGGAAGAGCTTTCACATGGTGAAGTTTTAGACCCATAGCTAATTACTCACCTACTCAAAATGAGTAAATGCGAATTATATCTAAAAGTACTGCAGATAGCCAATTTTTCTCAAATAACTCATTCACCTACCTTTGGGAGAGCTTTCACTTGGTGAAGTTTCAGACCCATAGCTAATTAATCACCTACTCAAAATGAGTAAGTGTGAATTATCTCTAAAGGTATTGCAGATAGCCAATTTTTCTCAAATAACTCATTCACCTACTTTTGGGAGAGCTTTCACATGGTGAAGTTTTAGACCCATAGCTAATTACTCACCTACTCAAAATGAGTAAATGCGAATTATATGTAAAAGTACTGCAGATAGCCATTTTTTCTCAAATAACTCATTCATCTACTTTTGGGAGAGCTTTCACTTGGTGAAGTTTCAAACCCATAGCTAATTACTCACCTACTCAAAATGAGTAAATGCTAATTATCTCTAAAAGTATTGCACAGAGCCAATTTTTCTCAAATAACTCATTCACCTACTTTGGGAAGAGCTTTCACTTGGTGAAGTTTCAGACCCATAGCTAATTACTCACCTACTCAAAATGAGTAAATGTGAATTATATCTAAAAGTACTGCAGATAGCCAATTTTTCTCAAATAACTCATTCACCTACTTTTGGGAGAGCTTTCACTTGGTGAAGTTTCAGGCACGTAGCTAATTACTCACCTACTCAAAATGAGTAAATGCTAATTATCTCTAAAAGTATTGCAGATAGCCAATTTTTCTCAAATAACTCATTCACCAACTTTTGAAAGAGCTTTCACATGGTGAAGTTTCAGACCCGTAGCTAATTACTCACTTACTCAAAAAATGAGTAAATGTGAATTATCTCTAAAAGTATTGCAGATAGCCAATTTTTCTCAAATAACTCATTCACCTACTTTTGAGAGAGCTTTCACTTGGTTAAGTTTCAGACCCGTAGCTAATTACTCACCTACTCAAAATGAGTAAATTTGAATTATCTCTAAAAGTATTGCAGATAGCCAATTTTTCTCAAATGACTGATTCACCTACTTTGGGAAGAGCTTTCAGTTGGTGAAGTTTTAGACCCATAGCTAATTACTCACCTACTCAAAATGAGTAAATGCGAATTATCTCTAAAAGTACTGCAGATAGCCAATTTTTCTTAAATAACTCATTCACCTACTTTTGGAAGAGCTTTCAGTTGGTGAAGTTTCAGACCCATAGCTAATTATTCACCTACTCAAAATGAGTAAATGCGAATTATCTCCAAAAGTACTGCAGATAGCCAATTTTTCTCAAATAACTCATTCACCTACTTTTGGAAGAACTTCCACATGGTGAAGTTTCACACCCATAGCTAATTACTCACCTACTCAAAATGAGTAAATGTGAATTATCTCTAAAAGTACTGCAGATAGCCAATTTTTCTCAAATAACTCATTCACCTACTTTTGGGAGAGCTTTCACTTGGTGAAGTTTCAGGCACGTAGCTAATTACTCACCTACTCAAAATGAGTAAATGCTAATTATCTCTAAAAGTATTGCAGATAGCCAATTTTTCTCAAATGACTGATTCACCTACTTTGGGAAGAGCTTTCAGTTGGTGAAGTTTTAGACCCATAGCTAATTACTCACCTACTCAAAATGAGTAAATACGAATTATCTCTAAAAATACTGCAGATAGCCAATTTTTATCTCCCGCCAGGCTTTAGCCCGGGAGGGAGATTATGAAATGATGCCTGTGTGTGCGTGCGTGCGTGCATTAGTTAGTCACGCAGATTTCTCCAAAACTACTGCAGCTACAGATTTTTTGTAAATTAATTGTCCCAATGAATTTTCATGCCCTTGAAATTTTTTTTGGTTTTATGGACTTAGGCCTAAAGATAAGTGAGTATTCTACTATATTTAGTACATCTTATTTATACGGCGGGAGATAAATGCATGCATCAGAATGCTTGTTCTTCAGTAAAGGAAGGTTAATGAATATCAAAATTCAAGATTCCCTTGAAAGTTAAAGATTTCCTAGATTTTTAAGGTTTCCTTGAAATTCAAGGAAAGAGAGTTAGGCTCCTTTGTTTGAGGGAACTTTAATGAACACAAAAACGAAGGAAGGGGCAAGAAATAAAGGAAATCCTTACTTTTTAAGGATTCCTTGGAATAAAGGAGGTTTAGTGAATACGGGCCCAGAGCTAGATGTTTTTGATGGGTCTTGTATCCTGAGTGAATCAGGGGAACTCTGGCTAATTTTGGTTTTGAGATGATTGGTAGGATGTAACCATTGGTTATAATGTTTAACATGTTGTTTGAGCATTTTTTGTTTTGCAAGTCTCCCTGAAAGAACGGAGGTGATGTCCTACTGGTGGACTGATTGAGGCTATGGAGTCATTAGAAAGAGGGGTTTTCACTCCCTCGTCCCCTTGGGTGAGGTTGGAAATTACCTCTGGAATCTCTGTTACTCGATTTCCCCCTGCCTAGAAAAACGGTTGGTTACTGCTTAGAGTGGATTGCCCCCAGTAGGGCCTAAATCCCTGAGAGTTTGCAAGGGGGCCTTTTTGAGGAGGAACTTTTCTCCCTTATTAACCAGTTGTGAGCGGGACCAAGGAGAGGGGAATGGGCAGCTCCTGAGTTCTTGACATCTGGTATCTTCCAGATGAGGTTGGAGACGGGTCATTTTAGCCTCGTGTATAATAAGAACTGAATTTCCCATAGTATAATTTCCCTCTGGAGAATGTGGGCTAAGGCCTTACTTTGATAGGCTAAGGGTCTCGGTTGGATATAAATCCTCATATTCAGGATATCTAGGTAGTCACATGTGTTTTCATAACCATTTCTGGCTGCTTTTTAGGATTGGCACCCTTTTGAATTTGAGTTTTGACCCGTTTGGCAATAGTTTTGATACTGTCCCTTGATACAGTTTTCCATGACCAGGTTGCATTCTGAAATGACCTGAGTGAAGGCAGCCAAAAAATTAAGGGTACAGAAATTTTGTCTAGCTTGATGCTCAAACTCTTTGACTACCGGGACCTTACCCATGGGAGCTCCAGAATCCTTACAGGAGATACAGATTTTTGCAAAGTCTGTATTCAATACTTGTAGTTTGTCCTCAAAACCTGGTCGACCCAGCTTATAGCACTTGGCAATTTAAGGGAGGGGGAGGTTTGATGAATTTACCCGCTGGTAAATCTGCACTCTGAAAGTCCTGCAAGAATTTATCTAAGTCTTCCTTAAGAATAGGGCTGACTGGGAACATAGATGAACGACATTTGGGCCTGGGCTCCTGTTGCTGAGCCACTTTGTTAAGACCCCACTCTGAGGTAGAGGACCACTGAGGCTGAGGAAACTGGCCTACTCTCCCTGGGATGGGGGATATTTAGGGCCTATCTGAATGATTTGATATCTTCAGGGTATTGGGGGGGCAAGTAGACACTAGGGCAGGGTCGGTAGCAGATTTTTCATTTCGGTATAGCGCCAGTGTAAAACCGTACTGATTCCGGGATACCGAAAGAAGAAATTGTGTTCTAGCATATTTCCAATCGAATAGGCCCACCCACCGGAAGTAAGTTTCGCGAAAAGAAAACATTGAAGTTCTTCACTATAAAAGTGCTAAAATATGTAAAAATATTGGATAAAAGTTTGTTATTTCTTCAGATTTGAGGTTTGTTTCTAATATTTTACGTTTTCTCACAATATTATATACTGACATTCGAAATACCAGCAGTAAAGTATCACCACGGTGTTGAAGTTAATTGGTCTCGATACCGAGATACCGGTGTAACGCCATATTTTACACCCCTGCCATATTTTACACCCTTTCTTTGATCTTTTAGGGGCTGCTTTATATGGCAATCATATTTTACACCCCTAACAATGGGGGATTACGGAGGTGTAAAATATAGCTGCCATATTTTACACCCCCACCAAAAGTTACACCCCTACTAGTCCATACAGAGCAAATCAATGGAGGATTAGGAGCAAACCCTTTATTGGTTAGATTGCAATTGAGTTTGGAAATTGTCTATTGTCTAACCACTGCTTAGAACTTGATTTGCTTTACTTTTGTGGTGTGACAGAAACTCAATTAGCTTATGATATGTCTGTTGACTCTTAAATTGATTTGTTTGGCTATGTATATTTGACTTGGTAAATGAATTAGTCTTAGATTTGCCTATGTTTTAGCATTCTTTTGAACTTGATTTGTTTCACTTGTGGTTGAGTGACTAGCCAAGCTAACAGGATTAATGGGTATTGTTGAAAAACCCTTTTAAAGCTGTTTTTGGGAGATACAACTCCTCCATGATAATGTTACATAAATTCCTTTCATTTACACAAGCTTGTATGGTTTACATTATATTTAGAGTAAAAAGCATTCTTGAAGAATTTTATTATACTATTATTATTACATAGAAAATTATAAAATACCATTGTTAATAAAATACTGTGACATACAGTAATATTCAATGTGCTCAGATATAATAAAATACATTTCAATATTCATGGGAATTACTCATATATTACAACAGTTCAATTAATTTATGTACATATGTCATTTTTTTGCTTGTTCATGTCTCCTCTGGTAATCCTGGTAACATAACTAAGGAGAAGCCACAGTTAAAATGAAATTACACTAACACAGAAGAAGCCATATCCAAATAGGATGACATGTAAGAAATCCTATCTAATTTCTAGCTTCTAGATGATAAGCCACAGCTAAGTTGGTCAATGGACCCATTTAGTTCATTATGTGATACAAATCCAACTAAAAGAGACAATGCATAGATTATCTAATTAACTAATCACTCACTAATCATGGAACAATAACTTATGTCTTACCTAGCAATGTTAGTCTCTTTGAAGTCAATAAATGAAAACACTAACAGTACACAAAACAAGAACCCCCAGGTGAGAAGCCACAGTTAGCTTAAAGCCTTGCACATAGTTGCAGGTCTATTGGCAAGATTCAAATCAAAGGGCTGTGGTGACTTGAGACAACAATAGGGATAATGTCAATTAGGGACTAGCCTGGTGAATACAAAAACAACAACAATGGTTTGGCCTCTCATATCAAAGGAAAATATATAGAAATGATTTTGTCCCACTGTATTAACACTAAATATATTTTATTTGGTTTATTAATCTTAGACATTTGTGAATTAACTGAAAAGTCACTGGATAATAATTAGCTATTATTATTTAGATGGCCCAGCAAATATTTTTAAAATGTTTAACAATTTGTAAGCAAAGGAATTATTGTCTTTGATTTTTAATGCTTAATTTGTGGATGTTTATAGCTGTTGAACTTCTCTTATTTCATAAATACAGCAACTGTAAAAAAATCCACCAAGGGGTGTAAAATATGGCAAGGGGGTGTAGAATATGGCAAGGGGTGTAAAATATGGCAAGTAAACTTGCCATATATTACACCCCCATGCATTTTATGTGGGGTGTAAAATCTGGCGCTACACAGGTATTACCGACCCTGCCCTAGTAGACACATCTGCTTCCCTGGAAAAGGGTCAGGGTTAAATTGGTTTTGGGATCAGCTAAGTCTTTTTTGTGGACCCTGAAAGTCATAGGTTGAAGGGTCTTCAGAATTCCTCTTTGTTCTCACAGGTACTTTTTTGTTATTTATTTGGCCTTTTATTTGGAAGTTCAAATTCTGAGTCTGCATCCAAATGAAACCGATCTGATTCATGAATTTGAACATGGAGAGACCCAACAAGTTTAACTTCTAATGCCTCATTCAGATTTGGAAGAATCAGACAAAAATCTGATTGGTGATTCAAATCTAAATTGAATCCGACTCAGTGATCTGATCCACCACTGAATAATACATTCAAAGTCAAATCCAAATTAAGGATCACGTACAAGATCCAGGGGTTAGAACTCTGCATCATTGCAGAGATTTATTGCTTCAAAGTTAATTGGAAAAAACCCTATTTGTTGTTGAATTGAAGCAATATTGGAAGAGAAGGGAAACTATTAAATGATACCCCATGTTTGCCAACTGCCTAGTATCTGCCACTGTGGCCTAGCGGGTAACACACTTGTCTAGGAACTCAGAGGACGTGGGTTCAATCCCAGGTACAGGCAGATACATAGTGGCTCGGATGACCTCTTAAAATGGCGGTCCTCTGTCATTGGGTCCTATCCCCAGTGGCAGGTTAAAGAACCTCAAGGACGTTGATAAATGGTCATCCTTGAGCCTCTATCTTCCAGTTAGGGGAATGTCAGTTACTTGTGAGTTGGGGCTGTACCTGTACAGTCGGATTGGTTAAATAGCGCTTTGAGTCCTGTAGTATATGGAGATATTGCGCTGAGTATAAATACATAATAATAATAATAGTAAATGTGCATTAAATATTCATTTATTCTACAAAGATCTTGTTAGTACAATGTTCTAAATATTTCTGTTCATGTGTATACTAAACATATATTTAATATTATATATAACTTTTATTGTTGCCAATAATATATATAACTTATATATAACTTTTATTGTTGCCAAACCAACCTACACCCTGAGCTCAAGTGTAGGTTGGTTTGGCAAGTATCTGCTGAGTTTTCATCTCGTTCTGTTGTTTATCAAAGAACGATACACAAGTAAATATACTCTGCCAGTAAGATAGAAATATCCCATCTACCTGCCTCTCTACAGGATGGGAGTTGGTTATGTAAATAAAATAAAATAAAAGACGTTATTACACTTCAAAGAACGCTATGTAGTTAGGATTCATTTCCGAATGAATCGGGTTTATAAACACAGCTAGCTGTCTGACTTGACAAGGAAACGGTAAATAAGGAAAGAATACTTGGCCTTTCCAAATATAAAAGCTTACATTCAAGTCTATGACAAATAATACAGAAACTGCATGAATTATAACATCCAATAAAACGTATATCCATAGTAGAAAAGAAAAATTCAAGCGCGATATTCAATGTTTCCAAGCCATGTGGTGGCCAATGAGAAGAAGGAAGTCTCGCGGTATTTCACTATCTTGGTCACCTCAGTGTTGAAGGCATCAGGCCAGTATTATACATCGATTTTTCATGGATGTTGGCCATGATGCCTGTGCCCATCTGAGATAGTATTCTGTTTCACATGGTAAGCTATTATAGGGCAATAAAAATTGTTAATTGCCCTGCCACAAAAAATAGTCACGTGTACACACATTCCTATTCAAAGGTAAAGTGCATCATCGGGCGCGAGTTTCCCCAGACAATTGCACTATGTTATTCAAATAAAGATATAGAAATTAAACTCACTAAAAATAAAATGTTAAAAAAAATAATAAGATAAAAACTTTTTGCACATACCAGCTCTGATATTTTTCCATTGGGTGGTGATTATACCCCAACTCCCGAAAATCTTCAATTGTAATATGACAAATCATGAGGTAAAAAAGTTCAATCACATGTGTTTAATGGATTGTCGCTGTTCAGCCTGTCACTTCCCCAATACATCTTGTCTCTCTGGATGTAAGGTTGATCATTGTCCATGGTTGTCTAATCTAGGAAGGTATTGCATGACCAAAGGCTGGTCGGAAGTATAATCCTCATCAAATGTGCTCCAAAAGACCACATGAGATAATGATATAGTTGGTCACCAAATTCGATTTTCATGTCATAAATTTATTTTAAAGTCAGGAGTGACATGAAATTCTCTGCAATTGGCCATAGAGCACAGCTCATGCAGTCAGGTTGCCACTAAAAATCGTCAATGAAACATGAGTAATAATGCCAGCATTGTTGTCACTGATTTTTGCCACACAAAAGTGATTTGCTGTAAATGTCATTTTGTTATTGTATAAGGGTCTATAAACAACATAAAAAATTATGGACAGAGTCAGTGCTCCCAGTCTATATTTTATTTCAACAGAAAAACATGTCTTACATGTAGAAAAGCAATAGAAATATACAAATTTATAAATAAAGAGACAATAACAGACAAGCCATATGATACGACCATTAGATGGATATTTGTGTTACATTAAACGCTGAAATGGAGTTCCCTACAATTACCCAAGGAAAGTTTAATTATACATTGCAAAGACATGCATATGCCTAATTTTGCATTTTTTTCTAAGTCTAAAATGCAAAATATGTACAACAACAAAGTAAGGTGAAAAAATGCAATCAACTGTAATTCCTACATCAGGGTATGTCTTATAATGCTTCACCAATTTGCTGTCTAAAGATTTCATATAGCGTAATAAAACAAACTTAAATAAACATATAAATAAAGATCCATTATTGTGTCAATATGTTTTGTTTTAATTAAAATTAACGCAGAGTGGAATGTCAGAACAAGGTTTATGGGTTTTGATATTAAATAATCAAATATTCAAACATTCTTATTAATAATTTACAAAGAAATGCGAAACCTTTGTCTATATTTTAAGATGTGTTTATCAGGGTCAAAACAGTGCGAGGAAATATTTATCATTTATACAAAAAAAAGTTAAAATATCAATAAAAAGATAAAGATAATATACTAGTGCAAAAGCAGATTGGAAAAAATATTTATATCTACCTGATGAGTAATGTCTCAGCTTATACCTCCAGCTGTTTCGTATGTCCAAAATGACAATGAGTAATGGCAATTGCTCAATACTTTTTCCAAGATATTTCTAAAAATAAATTTTAAATAAAATCTAAGATGTTCACCAAAAATCAAAATGCTTAAAAATGAAGATAATAAGTACCCTACAGGTATAAAAACGAGTTAAAATCACTCAATTGCTACCATTTTTTTAGTTTTTATCACATTTATTCGGTAGATGACAAAATGAAAATCCATGAAGCTCTCAAATGTCATCATAATTCAGGATCTCACACAAAGTAATACACCCCAGTACAGCAGTACAGTCTCTTATTAATTGACTTGAAAAAAAATTATGTAAACTTTTTTTTCCCACAAATAATAAAACTTTATTGACCCTTTTTTCACAATGTTATATACTTAACTAAGCCCCGGGAGGGGGAGGATTCAAACCCTCCATCGGGGTTTTTACAGAGATTTTTCATAAACACGATGAACAACAGTCACATTTAAGTATTTGTGCATACATTTATACAAATAGAAATTAATCAAATCTTACTGAAACACATTGTGAAATACTAACCACTTTTTACAAAATTTATCATGTTTTGCTTCAAGCCTGGACAGGTATTCTTGTTCATTATATTTTTGTTTTAGATAGTTTTGAAATTCAAAAATATGAGGTTTTCTTTTATTTCTTGAACACCAATAAATGTAGTATTTCCCAACAATATATATAACATTAAGAGAAAAACAAGGGGAGTAAAATTTTCCAAATAGTATATCAACTAGATCTAAACTTAAAACTACATCTCCTTTTCTCATTAACCATATTTAAACATTTTCTCAAAATATTTTACTTATTTCACATTCTAAAAAGAGGTGTACCATGGTTTGCGGATCATTGCTACAGAGTGAACACAAAGAACTATCAGTATAATGAATTTTGTGCAAATATTGCTTTGTTCCAAGCAGTCTGTGGATCACACGATACTGAAACCAGATAAGAGTGTTATCACATATAGTATGAAAGCAAATTTTGTGTGCAGTAGTCCAATATTTTTTATCTAAATCTATTTTTAGTATGCCTGTCCATTTTGTAATATAGTTGTGGGCCTGCTTTGTACCTTTTCTAACTAAGATGTTGTAAAGATCCTTGCTTCCCCGACTAGATTTGGTCAGCACTTTTATCTGAGGTAACATAAAGGGCTTTTCAAATGATTGATCAGTTGGTTTTATTTTCTGTAGATAATTTTTTACAGTTGAATAAATTCTATGATAAGTTAAAAAATTAATTGGGCTGTTGAATAAGGTATGAATTTCTTCCAAAGTTAAAATATTTCCATCTTTCGTCAATAAATCTATTGGGGAAATAATACCTTTCTGATATAGTGAAGGTTCAAATAACAGAGCATGAGAATTTTCCTGATTGTACCATAGAGGTCCACAAATGTTCTCATAAGGTTGGCAACATTCAAAAAGTTTAGTCATAAAATTGCCCCAAGCAAACAGAACGTCTTTCCAAAAAATATTAGTGGTGTTGCCTGCACATTTATATGACCATTGTGGTCCCATGAAAAGCAATTTATTTCTAGGACCTGTATTTGAAATTGCTAGCTTTATCCAAGGAGCATCGACATTTACATATATCCTGTGTATCCAAGTCAGTTTCAGAGACTTAATGAAATGTTTCAGATTTATCATTTTGAGTCCTCCTTCTAAATAGTCTTTGCATAATAAGTCTCTGCTGACCTTATCAGGCTTTCCATCCCAAATAAAATTGTAAAAAGTTTTATTCATTTTTAATATTAAATCAACATTTGGACTTGGAATGGACATAAATAAATGTGTAAGCTTGGGAAGTAATAAAATTTTGATCACAGTTACCTTTCCCAGTGGTGTTAAATAACGATTTTCCACCTATTTACTATAGTTTCTATTTCAGAGGCAACTAGTTCAAAATTTAGATCCACCATTTTGCTTAAATTTACAGAAAACATCCCTAGAAAACTAAACTCTGTAGCTCCCCATGTAAAGTCTTCTTTTATATCTAGTTTATCTTTAGAGTATCGTTTCTTTCCAATCCAGACTAACTTGGTTTTATCAGTGTTGATTTTCAATCCTGACAGTGTACCAAAAATTTCTAAAGTATTTAAGGCTGCCAGAAGGGACCCCACCGAACCATCCAAAATGAGTGTGGTGTCATCAGCAAACTGGGTTAGTTTATATTCCATATGATCAATGGTAATCCCCACTATATCCTTATTAAATTTAACAAGTAGTAGGAGTACTTGAGCACACATAAGAAATAAGTAAGATGCAAGGGGATCTCCCTGTCTGCAACCCCGTTCAATATTAATAGGATCAGACAAATAACCACATTGAATAATTGAAGCTGTAATGTTATTGTTAAACATTTTTATCCACTTAATAAAACCTGACCCAAATCCTAAAAACTCCAAAACAGAGTATAAAAACTTTCAAGACACAGAATCGAATGCCTTTTCAAAGTCTATTGACATTAAAAGTCCAGGAATTTTATGTTTCTCTGTGAAATGCATCAGATCATAGATAAGTCTTGTATTTTCTCCAATGAAGCATTCTTTTACAAAGCCTGCTTGGTTTTTAGAGATAATTTTATCCAAGATTTTTTTTATTCTATTGGCTATTGCTGTTGATCCGATTTTGTATATTACTGATAAAAGTGATATGGGGCGCCAATTTTTTAGAAATTCTCTTTGGCAAGCAGGTTATTATACACTGTCGCAGAGATGTTGACATTTCACCAGTGATGTATGCATGATTGAGACTCCTAAGAATAAACATTTTCATTTTTGCCCAAAATACTTTAAAGAATTCCGCAGGAAAACCATCAACTCCTTTTGCCGTTTTTCATTGAATTAAGGGCTATATCTAGTTCATGTATTTCTAGAGGACCTTCTAATAGAAGCGATTCCTCATGCCATAGGGTCGAAGTGTCATTTTTTTCTCCAAGAATTGCATTCAAATCTATGTCATTTGACATTTTAGTTTGGTTCCTGAATAATTTTTCATAGAAGCATTTTAATTCATTTAAGATTTCCTTTTGATCAACAATACACTTATTTGGAGTTTTAATTCGTTTGACGGTTTTCTCAGTATAGTTAAAACTTTCTAAGGCACATAATAATTTAGAAGGTTTTTCACCATTATGTAGCCACTGGGCTCTTGACCTGACAAATGTTCCCTTTAAGTTTTTGTTCTCTCATGTCCTGCAGTTCTCTTTTTTTATCATCCAAAAGATCTCCAGAGGATAAAGTATTCAAATTTTCCAAAGTTTTTATGTCTGAAATTAGATTTTTTTTTCCTTTGTGTCAAGCTGTCTCTTTACTTTTGTTGCAAATTTGATAGTTTCTCCCCTAATTTTTAGCAAAAGAACTTCAAGAAATTGAGCATTATTAATCCGAAAGCAAACATCGGAATCCTTGAGTATATTTAAGTATTCATGACTGTATACAAGGACTGAATAAAACTTTTTTTTAGAATCGATCAAGGAGTTAATCATGTTGACATATTCTGTATTTTTAACAGTGAACAATTAAATTTCCATATTCCTTTACCTTTGATGAATTTACAAGTGACCGAAGTCATTTGGACTATTGAGTGATCAGTTCTATAGCCGGGTTGAATAGTACAGGTGACCACAAAGTCCATTAGTGTATTTGATACAAGAAAGTAATCTAGACGGGCTTTTTGAAAGGGTTTTTTCCTATGCCATGTATATCTTCTAATGGTGGGGTTGAAGATACGGAACGCATCTGCTAAGTTGAGGTTTGACATCATTTTATGTATTTCTATTCTTGCTTTAGGATTATTCACTTTTTTATAATTATAAGTATCTATGTCAGTATTCAGTGGGACATTGAAGTCACCACAGAGTATTGTATAAGGTTGTTCACTGGAATTAATGATCTCAGCTATTGTCTGAAAGAAACTTGGAGAATCATTATTGGGAGCATAGATATTAATTAGTTTAATATAAATGCTACTCAACTACAGGTCAGCAGAAATAAGGTTTCCCAAGTCATCATTATAGTGAGACAGAATTTTGTATTCAATATTTCTCTTAAAAAGTATTGCCACCCCTCTAGAATTTGTACTAACTCCATGTACCAAACATTCACCATTCCATGTTTGTTTGATTAATTTGACATCTTTACTTAGCCAATGTGTGTCTTGCAGACAGAAGATATTTGCATCAGAACTATTTAGGTACTCAAGCACATCATATCTCTTTTTAAAGTCCCTTAAACCTTGGCAATTTACTGACAACACCTTGATTTCATCATTCATCGTAACCAACCCGATGGGGCCCTGATGACAGCTGGTACATATTTACTAAATGATTATCTTTCAATTTCTTACAATATGTTACAGACATTGGAATTCTGCATCCTTTTATATCTTTTGGACATAATTTACCAAAATTAGTCCATATGTGTATGATAAAAAAATTTTCAAAGAACACAGTAAAGGAAAGAACTTCAGTGGGAATAAATAAAAACTTAAATAAAAATAAAAGTAAAAACTTAAACAAAAATAAAGAGAATAAGTTATGGATCTACCACTGTCCATAACTTAAAAGATATGTAGTGACAGTGTTACAAGTGGGGGGAAGTCTCTTAGTAGAGTAACAATTAAACATTCAATAGTGATATGAATATATAACTGTTTAAACCTAGAAGTGCTTCTTGGTTGAGACATGCATTATAATGCATTTTTGTATCGTTTTTTGGAAAATAGAGCTGAAATTGAGTTTAGAAAGGAATTACACCACATGACTGTTATCAAATGCATTGAATGAAGGTTAGAACTATAATCATGCGGAACTTACTGAAACGTGTCACTTCTTAGGTGACAACTCTCATCCATTTTAGAGGATGTTTATGCTACTGTTAATGAAATAAATTTTTAGGTGTCATTTCGAATACACCACATAACTGTTATCAAGTGCATTTATTAAAGGCTAAACCTTGAGTAGTAAAAAACTTGCTAAAAACGCATCATTTCTCAGGTGACAGCTATTATCCTTTTTAAAGACTATCAATGAAGTAAATTTTCAAATGTCGTTGCTGCATGTATATCCACAAAGACAACATGTGATATACAGGCAAATAGGTTTGTCTTTTCAAATCTTGTAAAAATTGATGAACAATCTTGAATAATCTTGGCCGGTGTTATAAATAATTACACCTTCATTTGATACCAAAATTTAACTAAAACAATTAAAAAAAGTGAAGGTATCACAATTAACAAAATAAGGTATGCACATCATATACATGCTTGTTTTAACATTAAATTATCACTGGGCTGTAATTTGCTCCACAGAGTATTACAAAAATAAATATGCTCATATTAACTTGATCAGTATGAAAAGCAGGTATTTCGCATCAATTACTTTAAACTGAAATGACACTTGTATAACAGTAAAGAAATGGAGACCAGGTACTTCAAATGTATTGTAGTGAACTAATAATTAGCACCAACCTAAACTTAAACAAACCTTTTCCTTAATCAATACAATTGAATACTGTTATATTGTTAGTATTCATAAAGACATCCAGCTAAACCAATGACAGAAGTGAATCAGAATCAGATTATTATTTTTCTGACTAGTAAATTTGTAGCTGAGGTTATATTTTGTGGGAGTGAATATTGTGAAATCTGTACTCTGACTACTGTAGAATAATAAGCTTTATTATGTTTATTTGATATGTGAAGCTACAGTATATATTGTAAAAAATGCCAAAAAAATTCAGTTTATTAACATGCAATGTTAGAGGTCTGAATGACCTTAATAAGTGTAGGAACATATTTTCATG
This sequence comes from Sabellastarte sp. h YS-2021, assembly GCA_964017235.1. Taxonomy (NCBI): domain Eukaryota; kingdom Metazoa; phylum Annelida; class Polychaeta; order Sabellida; family Sabellidae; genus Sabellastarte; species Sabellastarte sp. h YS-2021. The sequence goes on from OZ024928.1 coordinate 138,291,760, forward strand.
GATAAAAGATCAAAACATTGATATTGCTTTCCTGCAGGAAACCTTTTGTACTCCAAATTTTGAACAAAATATAAAAACTGCCTGGAAAGGTGAGGTTAGAAATGCATGTTCTGATTCCAGTCACTCAAGAGGTGTAAGCATCTTGTTTTCTGAAAACTTTAAAGGTAAAATCATAAACACTAAAATCGGTGAAAATGGTAGAACTTTATTGGTTAATTTAGAGTACAACAACGAAATATTCACAGTAGTGTCTGTATATGCTCTAAACTGTGAATACAGCAGGATAGAGTTTTTTAAAAAACTGACTAAGTGGGTTCAACAACATACAATTAATAGTAATAATGTTATCATTGCTGGTGACTTTAATATGTGTGTCCACCCTGTGGATAGGTTTCCTCAAAGGTCTTTGATAGATAAAAGTAAAAAATGTTTTGATGTTTTTCTAGACCAGTGCAAGTTGCTAGATTGTTGGCAAACAAAACTTTCAGGTAAGCCCGGTTTTATGTATTATGATAAGAAACACAAAAGCTACAGTAGATTGGACTATTGTCTATTATCACAAAACTTAAGTAATGCCTTATCTGAAATTTTTATTAAACAACCACCAAGGGAAAGAAATGTTATTGATCATAAAGCCCTTATTATTTCCTTGAAATTAAATACCATAAAACGGGGTCCCGGTTACTGGAAATTAAATAACAGTATTCTGGGAGAGCATGAGTACACTTTCAATATTCAAAATATTATAAAAGACACAATTGGGTTATGCAAAAACAAATTGAGTAATCGACTTATCTGGGAGCTATTAAAAATAAATATCAAAGAATACTCGGTGAATTTCAGCATTAAAAGGGCAAAATTATTAAACACAGAATTAAGAGATCTTCAGAATGAGTTAGACTCTCTTAATGATATCATAACTGAATATCATGTTAGTGGAGAAACTACTGCCAACCTTGAATGTCAGAGGGATATTTTACAATCCAAGTTAGTGAAACATTACAAGCTGAAGAGTGAAGGTATTGGTGTACGATCTAGGGCGAAGTGGATAAGTGAAGGTGAAAAAAATTCAAAATATTTCCTTGGTCTTGAGCAACAAAGGCAAAGTAGTAATATCATAAAAAAATTAAAAGTAGGGGATAAAACTGTGTCTAATGAAACTGATCTTCTCAATGAATTAACTAAGTTTTATAAAAATCTCTATTCAAACCATGAGTCACTTTCTCCAAATGTCAATAGTTACTTAGCAGGCATTCCCCTACCAGAACTATCAGCAAAAGATAAAAAGTTTTGTGACAATCCTTTTAGTGAACAAGAGTTTAAGGATGTTATTTTTGACTTAAAACTAAATAAATCCCCTGGTTTAGATGGTCTGACACCAGAATTTTACAAAGCTTTCTGGAATTACATAAAGTCACCTTACTTAGATATAATAGCCGAGTCATTCTCCCAAGGTATCTTACCAGAATCCACAAGAAAATCTGTAGTAACTTTGATCTACAAAAAGGATGACAGAGAGTTGTTAAAAAACTATAGACCAATTTGCTTCAGTAATTATGACTACAAATTATTATCATTTGTTTTGGCCAAAAGACTTCAAAAAGTAATTCACCATTTAATAAGCACGGATCAAACTGGTTATATTAAGAATAGAAATATAGCAACAAATATAAGATTGATTTCTGATGTAATTGAAAAATGTGAATTTGAAAACTTACCTGGTTCGGTAATTGGGCTTGATTTTGAAAAGGCTTTTGATAGCCTCAGTTGGGAATTTATGCAAAAAACAGTCGAGAAGTTTGGCTTTGGGGATTTTTTTTGCAAATGGATTAATATCATATATACTGATCCATCCCTTATCATAAAAAATAGCGGATGGTTAACCAATAAGATAGCTATGGAAAAGGGGATTAGACAAGGATGCCCTTTGTCAGCACTTTTATTTATCCTATCTGTCGAATGCCTGTCAACAAAACTATGTATGTCAAAAAACATTGACGGTATTAAAATTGGAGATACAGAAATACGAGTCCTGCAATATGCAGATGACACAACATGGACCGTGTCAAATAATTCTTCCATAGTCCATGCACTTTAAATAATACATGATTTCACTGTTTTTTTCTGGACTAAAATTAAATATGGAAAAATGTGAAGGACTATGGCTAGGAACATTGAGAAACAATCCAAAAAATTTTCATCAAATCAAATTCAACACTGAAACAATTAAAATTCTTGGGGTTTATGTAGGAACGGACAGTCAAAAGTGCATATCAAAAAACTGGGATCCAAAACTCAAACTATTTCAGAACTTATTGCTAAAGTGGGAATCAAGAAAAATCACAGTTCTGGGAAAGGCAGTAATAATAAATTCACTGGCCATACCCCTGATAAATTTCCACCTATCTGTCCTAACTGTACCTGAAAGTATACTGAAGCAATTTGAAAACATGATATTTTTTTTTTCTATGGGGAAAAATCCATAAGGTTAAAATGAGAACAGTTATTGGAAGCCCAAGGTGCGGTGGCCTTGGTATCACGGATATCTTCTCCAAAGAAAGGGCATTGATAGCTTCCTGGATCCCAAGGTTAATTGATGGATCAAAAACAGCAAAAATCTTTCAAATGCACCTCCAAAAATGTGAGATACCATTGCATATATTGTTAAAAATGAACTTCAGAAATATAAATAAAATCGATTGCTTACAAAAACTCCCCTTTTTTTACAAAGATGTAATTAGTGCATATCACTCATGTAAATATATACAGCCAATTGTGAAACAAAATAATTATGACTTTTTCTCACAAGATATATGGGGGAATGAACTTTTCAGATTCGAGGACCTTCCTCTGTGTTTCAAAAACTGGATGGATTGTGGCTTTATGTTAGTTAAAGATTTATTTGATGATGATGGTAAGTGGGTTAGTGAAAATTATGTCTTTAATAGGCTAACACGTAAACAAAACTGGATGAGTGAATACACTATTTTGAGAAAGGTTATTTCTAATATTGCTAAAAATTTTGATCCTAAATGCTGTAAGTATATTAATGTAGCGAAAGCTTATAGTAGAAAAGTGATTTTAGGGAACTCCATTTTCGACCTTTCCTCAATAAATGCTAAAATTCTCTATGATGTTTTGATTACAAAAAAGTTTATTAAACCCTACACTGAAAATATGTGGCAAAGTGAAACTGAGACAATTATATCCAGGAGTGATTGGCATATTGTTTACAACATGAATTCAAAGCTTCAGTACAAAAAATTTGCTGAATTTAAGTATAAAATACTTCTTAATTTTTTAAGCTGTGGAGAGAGGGTCAATAGATGGGATAAAGATATTTCAAAATTTTGTGAATATTGTAAAGATACAGAAAATGTTTCACACATGCTGTTTTCCTGTGATAGAGTAAGAAATATTTGGTTTTTAATAGGTAATGAATTAAAAATAACGTTAAGACTGAAACATATTGTGAAACATATCATAGCATACTCAATATACAGCTGTTGGAATCTATGTAAGTTTAAAAAACAAAGCTATAAAGATGCAAATATAAATGTGAAGATAAAGAAGAACTTACAGTTTTACAAAGCCGTCTTTGTGTATTTGCTTGACAAAAAAGGTTATAACTATTTACAATTTTGTGTAGATAAAATTTTACATATTTTGTAAAATTTCAAGAGTAAAGCTACTAATTTATGAGTACTTAAACAAAATTAACTTTTGATTACTATTAACTTTGAGCTAAAGTATTTCTTCATTGTACTATTATTAGTGTTGGTATGTTAACAAAATATGCCTGTCAAGTTTACACTCATACTGTGTATGAAACGCACATGGACAAGAATCTGATGGTGGGTTGGCTACCCTTGCCCTCCCAGATTCTGTGCACAATTGTTAAAAAAGGGTAAATAAAATAGTTATTCAAAAAAATAAAACACTTTAAAAAAAAATAATAAAACACTTTAAAAAAATAAAAAATAAAGACTGTGATGCATGAAAGTGCAGTTTCCTTTAAATTTTGTAAAGATACAGAGTATACCAGATAATTTTTAACAAATATATTTATGCAGACTGAGACTACCACAGAAAACCTATATACAATGTCACGAGTGATTACCCAAATTAATCACAATACAGTTTCATTTCAACCACCACCATCAAACACTACATAGAGGTCATGAAATTAATTGCATTATAACTTTTCCTAGCAGAAAATAACTACACACTACCAATACAGAAGGAAGTCGCGGGTTGTAAGAAAAGATTTTTTAATGTTCAAAGTTACCATATTGCTCTGACATGGAATTGAGCATTACAACACTGCCACAATGATGACAAATGTGACTGAAAAGAAAGTGGTTTGAATCATTTTCGAGTTATCCAATATTTGTATAATGTTGTCCAACTTTTTGTTAATGTAGAATACGTTTTGTTATTGTAAAAATAGAAAAAAAATAAATACATAAAATAAAAATAAAGTAAATTAAGGCACTATCTTAATAAAAAACAAGAGCATTAACCTTTTAACAATGAGCACAACAAACACAGTGATAGTCATTATGGGTTAGATTAATCCTTTTGCTATTTGAGTTTATGGCCATTACTTTTACAGTACCTTTTTAAGAACATTTTGTTTATAGTTTAAATTCACAGACTTCTCTTGTTAGTTCCTCTATGCATTGAAACTTTGAGGGTCCAATGTGTGTGCCTCTATACCATCAGGTCACAACAACTAGTTTGTTGGTGATGCTCTGTTCCTTCATAATCCTCAATATGCAGCGCCCTGCAGACCATTCTCCGTTGTCCTCATCATGTTCAATAAGCCCATCGCTTGAAGCTATTCTGTACGCATATGTGTTATGAGTAGCACAAGCAACACATGGATCCATGAACAATGCTTGTAAGCAAAAAGCAACATCATTTCTGTCATGAATGTCAGTTATGTGTCCTTGGAAATTACTTCATTGTACAAGTTTAGGTTGAGTATGGTTGAACTTTTTCTGTTGCATCATCTCATCATCTATATCTGGTCCATATATTGGTTCTGGTTTGGCTTCTATCATTTTGTTGTCCACCATGAGTTTTTCACCAAACCATTTTGCTGCCTTGGACTCTTCTTTTGCCTTTTTGTATTGAGGCCATAATTTTCGTTTTCGTTCGTTGAGCTCAGGCGGAAGCTGCTCTACCACTGAGTACTTCTGAGAGCTGTCCATGTTTTTGGTATGGCGAAGGATCTTTATTTTGTCTTGTATAGAGCCAAAACATGCAATGATTAGTCTTGATCTCCTGCTGTTCACCTTTCCCATGCGATAAGTGTTTTCTATCACCAAACTGTCGATGAGGTCCTGTGGCATCATGAGCTGATTCATGAAGAACTCATTTAGGACCTTGCGTACATCCTCACCTCTAGACTCTGCCAGAATGTAAAATAATAGATTCTTCTTCATGCTAATAGCTTTTTGTTGCAGCAGTTGTATTGTACACAGATGTATTTTCCTTATTCCACTTTTTTCCAAATAAGGTGTTTTCCATTGACATTCTTCTTTACATGGGTACATACTTGGTGTGAAACTTCAAAGTCTATCCTTTTTATTCACTGTAGAACACTGGCCCAGTTTTTTGCACTTTTCCTATGTTTTAATGTATTGACTAACCACTGTTCACTCCTGCAGATTTGCACTCTTTCCCCACCAAGTCTATTCCAAAGACATGTGTTATGAATGCATCAATTATATTAAACTTGTAGAAACCCAGTACAGACTTGTGCCCTTTTTCCTGAGTTTATAACTATTTGCAAGAACTGTTCTTTTCTATATATTTATGCCATTTTTCCCCTCTGAGTTTACTATAAGGGCATAGTATATCAATTATATTTGTTGATTTTATCAATAAAAATACCTGTTAAAGGTTTTTATTGTAAGTAATATTTTGGCATCACTGTTATCCATGTATAATAGTAGGTTATAGTAGCAAGTTTCAATCTACTTTACTGTATCCATACTTTTTACTGTATCCATATGTTTTTTAACATTTTCCCCCTACAATGAAATGTGCTGTCACTGCTGTCACTGCATATTCACTACAACCCAGTTATGTAAACTTAATAGCAAATCATACTGTTCTGATGCCGTAGTCAGCTTAAACCCCAAGTTCAATCAATCAATTAGTTGTCCAGGTGCTTGATCTCCGTTTCTACAGATTCTAAGGCAGGCCATCCAGTTTGTTAGGCATAAATCATCAAGACGTTAGACATATTTAATCCTTGTCTAGATTATCACCATGGGTTTAATATGAAGACTGGCTATTCAACCATAAAATTGCAAGTTCATTTAACTTATTAAAACAAGTTGTTTGACCCCACATATTATGGTTAACTATACTCTTTATCATACACAGAATACTGCTTGGTAATAGTTCCATTAGAACAGGAAGAGTAAAAAGGAATATGGAAACTTTAAAGTCTGTTGCATTCAGATATCATTTTGTAAATTGATGTCAATAACATGTGCAAAAGAACCACAACTATGTTCACAGTTAATACCATAGAGATAGGCAATGAATTTCAATCTTTTACTTTCAAGGGTGTTTGTTCCTCGGGCTATGGATTGAATTGAGGCCCACATATATCTTCCATCAGAAAAATCTTTCCATGTAGTGTCAATTTCCTGGCCATTCAACATAAGATCCACAAATTTATTTTCTGCACTTTTCTCTACAACTATGGCTAAGTTTAGATCAGGACACCGAGCTTTATCAGAAGCAACAGCAAAGTAAACCTTGCCTGAAAAAAAGAATGGATATAACATACAAAATCTGAACTTATACTGATAAACAACCTCTTGAGAATCTTACTGGTTGCAACAATGTTATGAAAACTCGTGTGTACAATTGTTTATTATTAATACAGACCAATTTAATTCATATAGTCTCAGGCACAAGACTAAAATCTTAAGGCAGAAATGTTTTGCTTTAAAATATAAAAATGATATAAAGATAAAAATTACAAATTTACCTGAGAGATATAGATTTTCAGATGGAATTGCAACCATTGCTTGGCCCTTCTGTATGTTTTGTTTACACGAACCTTGGACAAAAGCCACGGTTGAACATGATTTACTACATGTCACAGAACGTGGTTTTTTACTTCTGTCTTCTGTGTAATTTCCTTCTTTTAAGGTATTTATAACAGTCTCAGGTCCTGAAACTTTAACCGATGTGTCATCCTCTATGGCTAAAATTTTAATGTCTACTGTATTTGTAGCATTTATACTTTGAAACTGTGGGATGTATAATTTCCTTCCCAACATTTCAGTGGGATAGACAGTTTCCATATATACTGGATATTTTGCATCCTGAACATATTCTGTAGTCACAGTGACAGATATGGGATGATCTGATGTTATCCTCAATCCTGTTAAATCAATATTTTGCTTTCTCAACGTCAAAGTACTGTAGGCTCCCAGAGTGGTATCTTCATATCCAAATACAGATGTCATGTTAAAATGTATTGATGATGTGAAAGATATTTTTGTGATGGCACTCTGTCCAGACATAATGTAGCATGTGGATATAAGATCAATCACCCGACTGACAACATGATGCACCACAGAAAAGTCTTGTGCCATTTCAGATGTTGCAAGAATTAATGTTGTGTCTCCCATGAATGAAGCATCCCGAGAGGCCATCCCCGTAATGGCTGTCATATCTCCATTGCTGTTGATTTTTCTGGCCAGTGCTCGACCGTACACCATTTTGTTATTCCACATAATGCTTTGGCCAAGCTGAACATCCGTGTTGTAAGATAGGTCCATGTTAGTGAAGCGAGAATGTTTCTCGTTTTGTTCCAATGGGATGGAAACTGTTGCATCTTGATTCTGAGGAGTCAGCAATGCAGCAATTGTAGCATTTTTATTTGCGATGATAAAACTCACTGAGACTGAAATTTCTGTAAGAAAAAGAGAATATGTATTTTAATAATAAATTAATATGCATGTATTTGGGACAGGAGAGGAACCTTATTTTAGGGTGATCTAAAACTCCGAACAATAAAGAATTTATGGCCACCTTAAGGTCAGAAATTTGACTTATGGCCACTTAATGCCCCCTAGGTCAAACGCTATGTGGCTCATCTTACTCAAATTTTATCTGGGAACACAATATATGCTTCTGAAATAAGCCAAAAATCAAGACATTATGGTAAGGTTAAGATTGTGTTTGAGGGCCAAAAAGACGCTACTTAAACTTTTTCGACATTTTTCACACATTTTGCCTAGTGACTTAAAAATGGTAAGTCTGAAAAGTCTCAAACTGTAGTAACTTTAACTTGTAATCTAATATGTAATCTCTATCTGTGTAAAGCTTGAAGTTTGTAGCTTTAATTTTAAGGTCACTTTAAGATATCTAAAAGTGCCCATAGAGACCCAATTTGTGGACTTTTTGCCACTTTTAGCCCTATAGCTGTGCTACTATGTGACTGATAGAGCTGATATCTCATCTGGGATTATATTAGAAGGTTTTTTTTACATGTGCCAAATATTAAGGCTTCAAGTAGACACATTCTACCCATAGAAGTTTTTTTCTTGAAACTGATAAAAATTAGAAAAATGGTTTGGCCTAAAAATAATTAAAAAGAAACCTGAAAAAAGATTTATAATAATTGGGAATCACACAAAATGGATGCTATAAAAATACCCAGTAAATGCCTGTGGTGTGAGAGATGGCCTGTCTGGGGATATGTTGGCGTCGGATTCAGTTTATAATTTGAATTGTATTCTCTCTGAGTTTCAGTGTTCAGTCGACTATTGATAATCGAGTATGACAAACGGTGTGACTTGTGTTTGAGTTCCTGTCTACCAAATGGGGAAATTTCTGCATTGCTTAGTTATTCACAACGTGTATGTTTGCATATATTTGCAAACAAACAGAAACCACAAAGATTAAGATTAAGAATAAATACAATTATCTGCTACACACTAAGTAAAACACACATGTTTCATATTTTACATATTTTCTTTAATTATATATCGACATATAAAGTTTTAAATCACTTTATTTTTTGGGCTTTTATCGCCAAAAGTATACATATATTCTGCATTTTTGTTGTCATCATAGGTGAAGGTCACAAACTGGAAAGCTTTGAGAGGTACTCTAGTCGTAAGTAATACATACTTACATTTTTACAGGTCGTGAACTCGTATATACCAGTCATGAAAAACATAAAGAATGCAGCATTATCAATTGGTTCTTACGTATGGAAACTTGGGTTCGGACCCTTCTTGCAACAGCACATGGGAACACAGATGGTCTGTACTGATATGAGCTTGGCTGTTATAACCCACCTTTGACCAACTACTATGCATACCTACTGCTAAACATATTTTAATAGGCCTAGTTGTCTCATGCTATGCTAAAATTAAAACATTATCATTGCAATGGTCAACTACAAATATTTAAAGACCTTTGCATTTGGAAAGTATGAGGCTAAACTAAAAAACAATTGACATACCTTTGTCATTCTTCATCATGAAATACGTTACAAGAAAGCTCACTACACCTCCCAGTACCAAGGCTGAAATGATGCTCAAAGTTATTGCAAATATTTTGCATTTCCTACCACAGTGACATGGCGTATTATTTGTGAATGTCACTTCTGGTACTGAGGGATCTGTAGTTTTCTCATTCTTGTCTGGGATTTTTTCTTTGGTCATATTTATCTTTCTTGGCATAAGATATGAGTCTTCATTACAGATCTTTTCAGCTTCCTGTTTTGGGGAGTTATATTTTGGTTTGGGTGCCACTGGAGGCTTCTTGGGCATGGCACCATTTGGATCTACCATATTTGTATTTTCATACAGTACATCCATTTCTCGTTCATAATCTTCATATTCATCCTCACCAGCTGGTGCAGATGCCATCTCTAGGTCAGTGCCCTTACACGCCATTTTACACAAAATCAGTATGTATTGCACAGTTTTCACTGAATCAGTATAGTTCTTTTCCTAGCTTCTTAAAAGCAACACTTTAATTGTGCAGAATGTCGACTCAACTTTTTAGTGGAAATTTCATAAATATTGCCCAGTTCCTTTTTCAGAACTATTGTAACATACAAAAATGCACTGGTATATTCCATACATCATTAAAACCCCGTTTGTCTTCTTTTTCTTAAATGTGTGTGCCCCTTTAATCTATTTCATTTTTTAAAAATTCAACAGTGAAACACTTTGAAATTTTGAACTGAATGCTATCTTTATTTGCCCAAATCCCACACGTAAATGTACTTACTACCGTTAGAAACACCTAAATATTGTACTACTCTCATTTCGAGAATAAGTGTCTCGATAGAATGCAATTTTTGTTTGCCCAAATATGACATAAACTAACTTGCATATAACAACGGATTTCTAGTAGTTTTCAATTATTTTATATCCGTTTTCATTTTCGAATAAAACACCTTTAAACGTTTCTTGTGAATAAAAGAGTTCAAACACTATTCTGGTGAAATAGGAAGTTATAAAACACAAACCATCCTGGAGTCGAGAGGACATTTTGGTATATATGATTACATTTAGGTATAGACACATATTTGAACATTCTGAAAAGTTCTGCACAAACAGTAGCCTTTCACTGGCTATGATTTTTACTTTTCACATTAAAGTCAATGCTCCAGTCAAATAATGATCACTGTTTTTAAATACATTTGGGTCTCTGTGTGTTAACAAGTAAGTGAAAAGTTCATGATGGTTATTTGGAAAGATGGAGGAAAGACACTGGTAAGCGGTGGCAGGTGGCCATGTTACACAATGCTATTTCGAATTCAACTTTTACAGCACTTAATCTCTGTGAATTGCAGATTCTAAGGCACAACATATCCATAAGACAGAGTCCTAAATCAGATATAAGGGGCATAAATGAGGTCAGCAACCAATTGGACACCAGGGAAAGAAGAAAACTAAGGTGGATAAGCTTCAGAGAACAGGCAGGATTTTAATGTTGATTTAAAGGATGCAACACTGGTAGGTGATCAGATGTCAGAAAATTGTTCCATATGGTAGGTGTCTCACAAGCAAAATATGATTGAAATGTTTCTTTGATTTGTGTATGGAAAGGGAAAAATCAAACCCATAGTAATAATCTGTCAGGCCTAATACGCCTGGTATTGCAAGAAAAGGTAAACAAAGATAAGTGTATACCACAATACACTATAGTAACCTCCACCAGGAGATTATGTTTTTGGCCGAGTTCATTTGTCTGTCTGTGTTCACAATAACTTCAAAAGCAATGAATAAATCTTTCTGAAATATTCTTTGTGAGTAGAGCTTGACCAAAGGAAGAAACGATTACATATTGGAGTATATGCAATTCATAATCTGGATCCAAATAATTGCAGAACTTTTTGAAAATGAAGCCTGGGGGAGGATTACACTCTATAAGTGTTTTGGCTATAGTTGCAATGCATGATAATTACTCATTGTCCTGCTTTAGCAAAAAATACAAATATGTTTAGAAATATTTCTAATTTATTATACTTAGCTCACCTTACATGCATATTATTTATGGCACTCATTTGTTTTCCCTTAGACATACTTTCATCACTACAATTTTCACAATAATGGACCTATTTAGTTTTTATATATATTAACACAACATTACACCATACTTTAGCTCTTCCTAAGTTTCACAACTTGAATTTTATGAGTTGCTTTGAAATGTCAATAATGGAAAGTCCAGTCACTTATAAATGTTTTTATTGTTTAAAAAATAAACGTGTACATATTGAAGCATAATTGAAGATCGGTTTATTCAATGAATGTTTTTTATTCGTAAGGTAAGGTAAGTAGACAGACTATTGATTATACAAATAACTGTCGAAGTAAATTAGGTTACTTGAGATATCATATTGTCATATGCAATAGGCTATGTTATTGTTGTCTTTTGTTTCAACCTAATTAAGTCAAGTGTTGCATAACCTATATACATAGCAATAAAGCATAGAGGCATGGTTTAGTATACAGCTAGAAATAATGAAACGCCAATGTAAAGCAAAACTTGTTTTACTATTATTTTTTGTTTGTTTCAATATAATACGCCCACTAAAACTCCTTGCCGAAAAAAGGCTATTGTGCAGCGATTGTACAATGTCAACAAAAAACTGAAAGAACTACCACTTGACAGGCTAAATATGGCTGTTGCATCATCCAAATTTTATGTGTTTAATGATGGTTTTAAACACAGACAGCAAGTACTTCCTAACTTAAGTAAATGAATTGGTATATATATATATGTTGTGTATACGACTCATTTGTGTACTAATATGTAGGAGTTTGATACCTTCTTATATGCACATTTTTATTATGAATGCATTTTTTAAATTTGTGTGAATTTTTTTACAGTGTGTTGTGTCTCCTGAGTGGGTTTAGTTGTCATGAGTTTTATTTAGCCTTTCAAAGCCCCTATTTATGGAACTTCTCAAGGCTCCTAGGTCTGGGCATCTCCAGGTTTTCTGGTCTTGGGTCTTCTCCGATCTCCCATTGTCGGCATTTCTTGGCTTACTGAGTTTAGTTTACTGGCTTGCTGTTAAATAGTAGTGTGTGGTGAATCCAGCAACTGGCTGTGTTTCTGGATTCCCAAAGTAAAAGTACATAAAAGTGGTAAGTCAGTTGAGAGACATGAATAGATATATGTATCAGCTAAATTAGATTAGATTAAGTTTATCTACAGTTAGCTTTGTGGAATTACAACAGAAGCTTGACTTTGTACATATTTGTATATAGATGTATATTTAGTCTTTATACAATTAAACTTGTGTATAAAGACCGCCAAAGAGAAATGCCAAAATTGGTCTTTTGGAGGGTCTGGTCTTTACATGAAACCGTTGCATGAATTCCTTTCCTTTCACTGAATTTCCCTCTCCAGTTTCTATTAAATATTAAAATGTATGGTTAAAAAGCATTAGCATGTTAGAGAACAGTTATAATGAAGCAAATAAGAGAATGATAACACTTAATTAGTTTAAAATACAGAACGTACGCAACACAAGTATGTAGAGAAGGAGGCAGAAATTGTAGGTTAAATCTGACCATTGCTAATTTTGCTTAAATCTTTTCGTCATTTTCAATTCCCCTTCACAGACTTTTTGTTCTTGTTTGTTGTCTTATTTATACTGTGAATATCTTCTGGTGAATAGTTTTGGAAAATTTAACCAATTCAATTTTTCATTTGTCCACATTGTACTGATCTACACCTTCCACCCCCAATCCGTCCCCAACTCTTCAAATGTCACACTTTCTTTCAGAAAAAAATTAAGAACGTCCCTTGTTTTTAGTGGTCAAAACAAAGGGGAAGGTATATGAAATCTGTGTTAATTAAGTGTAGGCCTTCAGTAAAATATGTATGTGGAAATAGAGAATAAGGAAAATTCACCCTATATGGTCCATCCATTGATTATATATGCCCATGTTATCCTTTTATCCCAATTATAGTCTCTTCTCAAGATGGGTCCAGTGATATCATTTAAGGATTCAACTGGATCAGATGGTCAGGTGGACGGGAGTTCCTGGTCAGGATAGATTCAAGACTATCTGTCATGATGTTAAGGAGCAGGCCAATGCAGACAGTGTAAAGATCCTGATAGTATTCCATTTCTTTTGCAATTCGAGACACAGAGTGGCAAACCATTAAGGACCAAAAAGGGGTTCAAATCATGATGGCTATATGGGGAACACATCCTTATCTTCTCAGGAAAAAGATAACAATGTTGAGAGAAGATTGTTACATTTGGATCAGTTCCAAAAGATACACAGTATGTAATCTTGTTTATTGTTCAATCAACTTAAAAATTGTGGGGAAAAGGTCTGAAACTGAAATTCGATATTTCTGAGAGGTTTTGATCAGAAAGCTTTGTGACTTTTTTAATTCGACCAAGTTTCAGGATAAACCAAGACAAATTGAAATCCTTTAAAACGCGGAAGATAACTGAGAAAATATCAGTCCAGATTGTTTTCGAGAGAACTGAAACGCCAATCCAAGACTATTTCAGAACTATTTCAGAAGTGTTAACTTACAGTTCACGTGAAATCATTCAAACTTACCAACTGATATCAAACAGAAGTCAAAAGAACAAAAATAGACCAGACAAAGTTTCTGCAAAAACTAACACTGTTCAAAAGTTGTTGAGGATATCCCCATTGAGTTTATTCTCTCTCAATATAGGTATAGAGCATCAGTGCCCACGGCGCCCCACCAAGACAATAAAAGACTAGCAAAAATGTTTAAAAATTCTATTTTTCAATCTCCTATAATCTTTTTTATCCACTTTCAAAATCGTTGTCATTTACAAATCAATCATAAACGATTTTATAAAATTCTTTAAACTGACTTGCTGAAACCACTGGTTGGAGGAGCTTACTATATACGGTAGTTTTGACAAATTTAAGTAATAATCTTTGAAGAGAGAAAGGTTTTATATGCTTTCTTATAACTCAGTCGGATTATTTGCAATTCGATAATTTCAGTGATTGAAGTAAGTTCTATTTAGTTTTACATATGTACGAGAGTTTTAGTTTGTAAATTTATGTTAGCATAAGTTGTGAATTTTGTAAGGCAGTTTAAGTGCAGACCTAGTATTAAAATTATTAATTCTAATTGAACTTTTAAAGCGCTTAATCTCCCCATACAAGAGGACTCTAAGGCACAACAAAACCAAAAAAAAACAACCAGTCAACCAAATTCCAGTATCCAGAGACAGAAGAGGGGTCAAGCACCACGGAGAATGCCAGGGGATAAATCAGGCTAAAGTGGGTATGATTCGGTATACAGGTAGGTTTTAAGCTGCATTTGAAAGAAGTCAGGGAGGGAGAGGCACGAATCTCATCTGGAAGAGCATTCAAAACAGTAGGGGCATCAAAAGCAAAACTATTACAAAACTGTTTGACAGATTTATGAACAGAAGGGTAGAACTTTGGATGGCAAGGGAATTGCCACCACTTTGCCTGGAAGAAAGATATGGAGCAAAATACCAAGAAAAACCTGTGTGAAGAAACTTGTAAACAAGTGTGGATGTCTTAAACACCGTGCACTGTTCAACAGGAAGCCCATGCAATTTCTTAAGCACAGGAGTTATACTGAAGTATTGACTGGTGTTTGATACAATTCTAGCTGCACTATTTTGGATGCACTGTAATTTACGTAGATTGAACTTGAAGAGGCTCCTGAAAAGTGAGTTGCAGTAATCCAACCAACTACTAACAAGAGCATTACCCAAGACTACAGAAACATCATGAGTAAGAAACCACCTGACTTGTCTGAAATCACGAAATTTCATAAAACAACTTTTGCAGACATTCTGAACATGCCTGGACAAGGAAAAATCTGAAGTCAACCACACAACCAAATTCTTGACTGAGTCAGTAGGGCAGATCTGAGTGCCCAAGATATCAAAACATGCTTTCAACTTGTCCCTCTGTCTCTTTGAACCAAAGAAGATAAACCCAGTTTTGTTAGGATTCAATTTGAGCTTACTAGTTGACATCCACTCTTTAACATAATCTAGGCACCTGTTCAACTGTTCAAAGGCAGCAGATGCATTCTTCTGGGATGATTGCACATAAACTTGGCCGTTATCTGCATAGAGATGAAACTTTATTCCCTTATATTTACCGATAATCAAACTAAGACGGGTGGTGTACAATGAGAACAAAGGGCCCAGAACAGAACTTTGGGGGACGCCAAATAGGAGTTTACAAACATCTAACAAAGTAGAACCAATTTTTATTGACTAATAATGGTCTGTTAGGTAGGAAGTGAATCATTTCAGAAAAGAGCCACATAACTGAGAACAATGGACAGTTCTAAAGGTCGTCCAATAACTTAAAATTTTTATTAGACTGTCCCCTTACTGTAGCCATAAAAGGGTACTTAGGCATAAACCCTGATCTATCAACAAAAGATGGAAATGAACCAGGTTATGAACACCACAAAAATAACAAAGTGGTGGGTCATATGATGTGACAGAAAAGACTTTGACAACTTAGACGCTCACAAGTTAGCAGATATATGTCATTTAAAATATCACTAGACAAGACGTACAAGATGCAGAGCAGTGGATAGAAGGTTCATTCATTGGACAACACAAAATAAAATCTGTCTTCTGTTTGGGATGTGTTTTTCAATAGTTAAAATAGAGTTTGGCATAATACACAATAATGCACAACCACAAGTTTTATCACTAAACTCACCTGCTGGCGTCACAGCTCCCCCAATTTCCTCATTATAAAATAAACATAAGAACCTAAAACGTAACCATACAACTACTAAAAGGAACAAGCAACAGTGCCTGTGAATGGACTCTGTGTCAGCTGACTGTGAGTTTTGAGTTTCAGAGTAGAAGTGACAAAAGAAAAGGACACAAAAGTTGTGTCCTGCAAATGGTATTCAGAAGTAAAGTAACAAGGTAACTGTTCATGTGTGAAAAGTAGGTTAAAAACATATTTCCAGAAAATACTGAAAATGCAACATTTTTTTTTTTGAGTTACAACTGATTTACTCAACAGTGATAATCTCAAAGTAGCTTTTGCTCAGCTATGCAATCAGTTAAAGGGCTACAATTTAAATATGGTGTAGCTCACGCAAAAGTAAGTGAATAACAAATTTTAAAGAAATAGTGTAAATGCAATAGTTTTCAAGTTACAACTGATTTACTCAACAGTGAGAACCTGAAAGTAGCTATTACACAGCTATGCAAGGAGCTACCGGTCTGCAATTTTACTGTCTTATAGCAGACCCAAAAGTAGGTTAAAACATATTAAACAAAATAGTTTAAATGCAATAGTTTTCAAGTTTCAACTGATTAGCTGATCAGTGAAAACCTAAAAGAAGGTATTACTCAGCTATGCAATGAGCTACAGGTCTACAATTTGATCGTATTATAGCTAATTCAAAAGTAGATGAATGAAATATTTAAACAAAAAACTGTAAATGCATTAGTTTTCAAGTTATTACTGATTTACTGAACAGTGAGAACCTGTAAATACCTATTACCCAGCTATGCAATGAGCTACTGGCCTGCAATTATACAGCTCATGAACAAATTTAACATTTATTTTATCAGCATCCATTTGGGCTTGTACAAAATTTTAAATTCTTTTTCCCAAGTTTGCAGAACATAAGGTATATCATCAGTTAAAGTACACTTTCACTGGGATTTGAGTTTGCCTTGGTACCACGCTTTTGATTTCATTCCAAAATTTATTTGGACTTTTTGTACACATTTCTTCAATGATATTAATGTTTCGTTTACGACATGCTCTCTCTGTTTTGCTTAGGAATTTATCAAAAACATTTTGAGAATTGTCATATTGAAGTTTAAATTTGTTTTATTCTGCCTAGGACCTTTATACCTTCTGTACAATTTTTCAGTTTCATTCATTTTTTCCATGCCATAGTTTATTCACATTCTTTATTGTTGATAAACTCTTTTAATATAGCTTCAAAACAGTACTTTTTCTCATACTTAGGCAAGGTATCTTCAAGTGAATCATTTGTTGGAATTCAAATTGTTTCATTCTTTAACACTTCAACAGTTGGTGAAGTACAATAGTTTGGAGTGAAGGCAATAGACACTAAAAATAGTTCGGTTGTTTATATGAAGGTGATAACAAATCAAACAAACAAAACTGGTTTAATATATCAGACAGTCAACTAAAATGAAAGTCCTCTTGTTGAGACAATGTAAAATTATCTAAAGTAGATGTCAAACAACCATTCAACATACAAAATTTTGAATCTTTCAAAAATTCAATGACCGATGTAACAAGAATTTCATCAACTGTTTCAATAAAGTCATCTGTTTGACCACCTCTAGAGTTCAAGTCTCCACATATTTATGTATCATTAGCATTATCAAGTTCATATAATCTTGACATTAAATGAGCATTAAAATTTGTTACATCTGACCAAACCAATTCTTGTGGTAGATGTAAAGTTGACATAAAGTAATGGTGATCACATTTATGAGTTAAGCTTTTGAATTTCTGAGCTTTTAATGGGAAAATAAACAAGCATAAGTGTCACATGCATGCTATGCAGAAAATTTAATATGAATTTCAATGAATGAGGAGAGTCAACTTGTGTATAACTGACCATAAATGGACACTAGACTAAATAACTGACCATAAATGGACACTGAAACTTGTTAATGCTAGTTTTGTAAGTCAGAGAAAATAACTGTCAGTGAATGTCTTTTTTAACAAATATGTTTGGATAGCAGATTACACAAAAAGTGAATTAACTGATAACTAGTTGGTAAAAACTCAAAGAAGATAACCAAACTGATACACAAAGGATAAAAAAACTAGTGAAGATGTCTTCTGTAAACATCAATCCATCTTCTAGTGCTGAACTTTTAAAATCATTTGGACAAATGCTGAATGAGAAACTTGTACCAATTACAGATATACTGGGTAAGATTGAGCATTCTCTTAGTTATGCCATGGAAGAAATAACAAAAATTAGTGCCCTCGAAGAAAATAATCAGATTCAACAAAAGGAATATCAAAAGTTACAACATGAGTTCCAGAGTTTGAAAGAAGAAAACAAACTCCTCAAAGAACAAATAGTGACACAGGAAAATTATTCTAGAAAAAAGAACATTAAAATAGTTGAAATCAAGTCCCAGAATGACCAGGGATTGGAAGATTCCATTATCAGAGTGATGAGAAAGGTTGGGATCAACTTATCTCCCAGAGACATAGAAACAGCACATTATATAACCCAAGACAGAAGAGGTGAAAACAGTCCAGTGATTGTTAGATTTCTCCACTGGAAAGACAAGCAGAGCATCATGACCGAGAAGGTCAGACTGTGTCAAGACAACATCTACATCCAGGAGGATTACCCAAAGGTTATTGAAGAAAGGCGCAAGATACTCATCACCATTTTCATCAAGGCTTTGGAATTGTACCCAGAATTACAACCCAAGCTGTATGTAGACAATATCAATCTCAGGGTAAAGTTTACACTGTGAACAATATTCAAGCAATCCAGTATCCAGATGTGCTGGCAGAGAATGTTTTCACTCCAGCAAAATCAGGAATACAAGCCTTTTACTCTAAGTACTCACCTTTGAGTAATCATTATCCAGCAAGATTTGAAGCAGAAGGAAAAGTCTTTACAACTTCAGAACAATACTTTACATACAAGAATGCCCTACATTTTGAAGACACAGAAGTTGCCCAGAGAATTTTGGAAACCACTGACCCAGCAAAAATTAAGCAGCTAGGGAAAAAGTGCGAGGATTTCAGAAGACAGAGTGATATCGCATTGCACCGGAGTATATGTTTCATGCTATGCATGCCAAATTTGCCCAAAATGAACAACTGAAAGGATTCTTACTGTCGACTGGTGGAAACAGGCTGATAGAAGCCAGTGCAACAGATAAGTTCTGGGGTGTTGGTTTATCTCTGAGAAGCAGTGACCTGTTTAAAGACACAAAGTGGACTGGAAAGAATATGGCTGGTGAAACCCTGGAACGAGTAAGACAATCCTTAAAGGTTTAAATGAAACAATGACATCTCAGAACTGGAACTTTACAGTCACATGATTATAAAGGGTTGTTATCTGTTATTTTCATACTTTGTAACTAAATTTTTTAAGTACTACTTACACTGTTTTCATTCCATAAGACTGTGCTATTTTTATACTTTGTAACTAATTTTTTTAAGTATTATTTACACTATTTTGATTTCACAAGAGTTTAAAATTGACGATTCAGAAGTACAGTGCTTGTGAAAATTTAAAATTTATCATTCAAATACAGAATAAGAAATAGAATACAGCATATATGAATGTTCTAATTACATTATTTGAATAAATACATAATTGTAGATGTACAGAAATTCAGAATATTTCTTTGAACCGGAACTGGTTGTTATCTACTACTATTATACTGTGCAACTATTTTTTTTAAATGTTAATTAGACTGTATGGACCTTACAAGAGTTTAAAATTGAAGATTCATTTAGAAGTACAGCACTTGTGAAAAATTGTGATCTTTGGTAGACTTCATTTTACTTTGATATGGTCCCTTAGAATGTGTGCACTTCAAGCAAATGTGTTTTTCAATGTGTTTTGACATTATTCTATTTCCCTTAGAATGTGTACACTTCAAGCAAATGTGTTTTCAATGTGACATGTCATTATTATCTCCCGCCTGTGGCCGAAGGCCGTGGACGGGAGATTATAAAACGCCTTCCGTACGTACGTACGTCCGTTCATCATGTTTTTGCATAAACCTTAATATCTCATTCATTTATCAAGATATCTTCACCAAATTTGCAAGGAATGTTTATGGCTATGAAAACTTATTCTATTATTGATCTTTCACACAGTTAAATTGAATCTGTTGGCAATGTGTGAACTAATTATGTTTTAACTGGAGGAAATACTAGGTGTACAACTTAAATTAGAAAAATAATGTTTTTTCATGTTAAGATTTAAAATATTTCAAAGCTGAAACAGTATTTCTTTTACAAAATGTGCTATTATGAGGTTCTTTTATTTATTTATTTATTTATTTATTTGGGGTTTTACATTGCTTTCAACACTGTACAGGTCATATCACAACGGGTAGTTGGAAGGGCAGAGGAAACCAGTACATATAGTTCGCTAGGGTTCTGTACTGTAAACTGCCGACCAACGGCAAGCAACTACCAGCTTTCCCACATAAGGCCTTCACGGGGATCGAACCCCGGCCTCAGAGGTGGGAGGCGAGAGTATTACCACTCTGCCACCGTGGCCCCTTATTATGAGGTTCTTGTTAATGGTAAATAACAATGGAAGGCAGTGATAACTCAAAAGTGAACTTTATAAAATTTGTTAAATAAACCAATAAATAAATAAGTTAAGTTTTCTTAAAAGATTTTAAAAGTGAAACATTACTTTGTTTACATAATGTGCTATTTTGAGGTTCTTGTAAATGGTAAATGATAATGGAAGGCAATGACAACTCTAAAGTTAACTTTCTAATAATAAGTTAAATAAATTTAAATTTACCACTAATTTATTCCGATTGCAGTTTTCAAAGCACCCAGGTTTTTTATTACATGTACCTGCAGAAAGATTTATTCTGTCTCAAAAAGGTGATTATTTTGTTTTGGTAACACATTTGCTTATAACTAACTTGGTGGTTTTTTGTCCACATACAATAATACTTGATTATGTTGAACATCCAACAAGTGGGCTGTCAAAAGAAAGTAGTTAAATGTTATTGTATATTATATATTTTTGTTTGTGTTTATTTTGTTTTACTGCATATTACATATTATAACTGTTATCCATTACATGATGTTTGCATTATCATAGATTATATATTATCACTTTATCTATACATCATAAGAAGAGAACACTTATTTCTGAACTCCAGGCTTACTGCAGCTTACTATTGCCTGCAAGAGCAAACCTTTTTAATCTATTATATAAGTGGTCAGTCTTTTAGATAAAATAAAAGTGTTGTCAGCAAACTGTAGGGGGTTAAAGAATAAAATGAAAAGATATGATGTCATTAATTATTTAAAGAATACAAAAGAAGATATTATATCCTTACAGGATACACATTTAACTGAATCAGATACAGCTGAAGTAAAAGATATATGGGATGGAGAGTTTATTCTTCATGGTAGGCAATATAATGCCAGGGGGGGTTGCCATATTTCTGGGTAAGCGATTCGAATATAAAATTATCCACACAAATATGGACACTGAAGGAAATCTATTATTAGTAGACATGCAAAGTTCAACAACCAGGACTACATACTCTGGTGTGGGGATTTCAATATGACACTTAACTCAGCTTTAGACACCTTTAATTATATTAACATTAACAATCCAAAATCCAAGAAATATGTGAGTGACCTTATATTAGAACATAACATTGTAGACCTTTATAGATACTATAATCCTGACAAAAAGATACACTTGGCGAAAAACAAACCCATTGAAACAGGCAAGACTGGACTATTTTGTAGTTACTTCAAGTTTTACTGATATAAGCATTGATATAGAAATTAAATCAGGATATAAGAGTGACCACTCTATTTTAGAATGCACTTTAAAAGACCAGGAATACTTACTCCTAATTAATAATTGCATTCAAGATGAATTTTAAAATATGCAGCCCCAGTTTATGAGCTACATTTTGTAAAGAAACCCTACTTTAAAGATATACAGTCAACTATAGATTATGACCTATTTCTAGAAGTATTATTACTAAGGATCAGAGGTGAATCGATTAAATATGGAACACATAAAAAGAAAGTAAATATGCAACTTGAAAAAAATCTTATATCTGAAATTGAAAAGCTAGAAACAGGACAAAGTGTACCCGACTTCAACATTCTTGAACACAAAAAAACAAGAACTGATGGATTATAGACAAATTGAAATGCAAGGTCATGTCGTTAGATCAAGAATGCAATGGATAACTGAAGGAGAAAAACCTTCAAGGTATTTTTGTGCATTAGAATACAATAATTATACAGACAAAACTATACAATATTTGCAAAAGCAAGATCAAACCTATACAAGGAAATAAACAGAAATTTTGACTGAACCCAAAAGTTTCTATGCAAATCTTTTCAAATCAAATGAAGATACACTAAAAGATTGTAATTTAGAAAAGTTGTTGAAAGGACATAAGGTAGGCACTCTTAACAATTTTCAACCAAAATCCTTGGAAGGACACCTAACACCAGAAGAATTAAGTACAGCACTTAAGAACAAATAACAAGACACCAGGCTTAGATGGTTTGCCATCTGAATTCTTTTTGGAAGAATTTGAAATATTGTGTGACTAATGCAATAAATAAAAACTTTGATAAGGGAATACTATCAGTATCACTCAGACAATGTGTCATAATATGTCTTCCTATAAAAGGAAAACCACGTATACATATTAAGAATTGGCGCCCCCTATCCATGCTATCAGTCATATACAAATTGGCTTCTGCAGCAATAGCAAATAGAATTAAACCCCACAATGCAGTTTTGTACCTGGAAGATATATTGGGGAAAGTACTAGATTAGTATACGATATTATGAATTTACTGAAGATGCAACAATTCCAGGAATGCTAGTTTTAATTGATTTCGAGAAAGCCTTCAATTCTTTTATCATGGCGGCACAAATCCTAACTATTCTGATAAAATTTAATAAGGATATAAAAGGCATAATAACAGGAAACACAGAGTTTAAACTAGTACAGTTTGCTGACGATACAACTTTAATATTAAATGGCACAGTGGAATCGCTGCAGGCGGCACTGAACATATTGGAAATATTTGGTTCATTTTCTGGACTTAAAGTTAACACTGACAAGACATAAATAGTGTGGATTGGGAAGACGAAACACAGTAAAGATAAAGTAAATATCCAAAATATTAGTTGGAACACAATAAATAAATTTAGACTTCTTGGCATTAATTTTTCTACAGAATTAGACAATTGTATAGATTAAATTTTTCTGAAAAGATGCTAGAAATAAAAGGAATAATTAATAAATGGAACAAAAGGTACCTAACACCACTGGGAAAAGTAACAGTGATAAAAACCTTTGTTATGTCAGGATTGAACCATTTATTGTTAACTTTACCTAATCCCAATGAAACATTTATAAAATAACTAAATAACATACTCTTTAAGTTCTTATGGTCCGGAAAATCAGACAAAATTAACAGAAACACTGTAACTCTGGATAAACATTTAGGAGGTTTAAAAATGATAAACATGAAAGACTTTATAACTTCTTTAAAAGTGTCTTGGATTAGAAGACTCATATGATCAGAAAAAGAAACTCCATGGATACTTTTATTTCACAAAGCTTTAAGTACTGATCCTAGCAAGCTTATATCTTTCGGTCCTCAATACCAGATTTGGATGAAGAAAAGAACCAAAAACAAGTTCTAGTTTGATGTATTTGATGCATGGTATCAATTTTCAAAAAGGCAAGATTTTTATTCAAATACAGACTTATTAACTAGTCCATTGTGGTATAATGAAAAACTAACTTGTAACGATATGCTTTTACCAAAATGGTTTGAAAAAGGTATAATAACTATTGCAGATGTAATAGAAGATTCTGGTGTGTTAATGAAATTAGACGACATTAAAAGGAAGTACTCAATTGATCATGTTAACCCCTATATTATCTTAGAGTTCAGAAAGACGTCAAATGCTTTATATAAAAATATAAACTCAGTGAAATTTACAAGGTGGAGAGACCTTTTGTTCCATTCCAACTAAAATATAAATGGGAAAATAAAAAAAGGTGTAAGTGCCTATTATGAAATTATTAATCAATTAAATAAAAATATTCATATTATGAAATATAAATGGTGAAGAGAGTTACAAGTAAGCTTTGTTGAGCAATTATGGAAAAATATATTTAGTATATGCTATAAAAGTGTAAATAACAACAGTCTTATATAGTTCCAATTAAACATTTTATACAGAATACTGGATACACAGAGCTACTTACATAAAATGGCTATTGAAGAAAATGCTAAATACAATCACTGTCAAAAAATGGAAACTATAGTACATATGTTTGTTGAATGCGATGTTAAAGAATTTTGGAATGTAATTGAAAAATTTATTCATCAAACAGTCAAACTAAAATTAACATTTCACTGTTTTGACATATTATTTGGATATCTGCTTCCTGGTGAAGATAAAGTTCCAATCAATGCTCTAATATTGGTAACAAAAAATACATTTTTGACATTAACCATAGAAATGGAATATTAAATTTTGATCTACTAAGGCAGAAGCTTCAACAAACATATTGTGATGAACAGTATTTAGTTGTTTTGATGTAAACTTTTTTTAAAAAATCATGGAAGAAGTGGGAACCAGTTTTTTGTTTTTCCAGAAATTAAAAATAGGTAAATAGTCTTTAAAATACTTGTGAGTATTGTCATAATCGTTCAAATGTGTACATGCAAATGTATATGCAATATGTCAAATGTAACTACTAATATGCAGAAATAATAATAATAAAAAAATTCTTGTGGTGGTAGGTAGCATGAGAACAAAACAAATGAGTACTTTACTTACTCAACAATGATCCATCAGAATTGGTATAGTCATATCCCCCTGAATATGTAACTGTGGTTGCAAAATAAGTTCAAGTCTTGGGAATTTTGGTTTTGGAGAGGTACTTGGCTGAGGGCTTGATTGAAAGCGTTACCTTGCATGATTAATAGGTTAGGAAACTCTGACAACTTGTGGTTTAACAGACATATCCAATGATCCTGGTCTAGTACTGTAGTTGACCTTTTACACTTGTCTCAAGTTGTCTTGCTATCACTACTGTTACCTTTATGCTCAGGTTTTTCTTTTGATGTGTATTATCAGCATTTGCCATTACCTGTCATTCTAAATTCATTTCCATTAGGTAGTTCTTCTAACACCTTTCAAAAGTTCATATGAATTAATCTTTAATCTTTCTGTATGTGTTTGTGATGATCTTAGGTACACCTTATTAAGCTGAGAAGAGTTCTTTAAATTCTTCTTGTGCTGCAAAACCACCTTTTTATCTGACTAACTAGTTCAACTCTGAATACACCCTTCCGATTATGTCCATGGGGTGCTGTATGCATAGCATTTACAACATGGTCAGTGTTACTGCCAGTAGCATCAACAATTTACTTGGCCAACTGCAATGGTTCTTCATTTGCAAATCTGGGTGTATTGATTTCAACAATGGTGATTTCTGGATTGATTTGTTTATTTGGGGTTTTACGTTGCTTTCAACACTGTACAGGTCATATCACGACGGGTAGTTGGAAGGGCAGCAACTACGGCAAGCAACTACCAGCTTTCCCACTTGAGGCCGTGCCGGGAACCGAACCCCGGCCTCAGAGGTGGGAGACGAGAGTGTTACAAATATAAAAAATATCATATAACATTTGCTTTATCGGCAGTAGAAAATTACATACTGGTGGAGATTAATGATAATTAAAATGATTAGCATGTGACTGATACATACATATTCATTAAATATCTATGGTGCAATCCTTCATATGTACAAAGCAAATGTATTTGAAAATAAGAAATCCACGTGTCCAAAATAGCATGAACCTAACCTCTTCAAGTAATAATAATTTGACTTTATTATTTTTGGGTATTAGTGCAAAATTGACAAGAAACCTCTAATGCTTTAGAGCAAAGCTGCAACCCAGTAAGCGCTCACCATGGGAATATGACTGTGGTGGGTTTGCTAGTCTAAATATGTAAGTCTTGAGTAGGCTTCTAAAGCTTCTTGAAATGATTTGTTAGCATCTAAAATTAAGTGAGAGCCTGTTCCATTCCACTACTGTGGACATGTCAAAACCATGCTTGCCTACGGACTTTCTGGGACAGACTGAGGAAACTGAGCTTTGAAGGAATTGTGCAAAGTATAAGTAACTCTCTGCTATTTTTATCAACAATGATGATGATGAATTCAGTCTTGCCAGGGCTAAGTTTCAATTTTACACCATTCATCCAATCCTGAATAGAAATAGACATTCTGTCAGCTCTGCAATACTGGAATCAAAATTCCTAGAGCCTTTTGCTAAATATATCTGGGTGTCATCAGCAAACAGATGGTGTGTGACATTAAAAATTGAAATGACTTGACTTTGGGGACTAGTACAGAGAGTGAGAAGAAGGGGACCTGGAACAGAACCTTGGGAACACCAAAAAAGGAGATGAAAAGCCTTAGAAAACTGTCTTCAAGTTTAATTTTTTGTTCGCAGTTTGTTAGGTAGGAAACTATCCATAACAACACAGTACCATCAACACCAATCGTTTTAGATATGTAATTCTGGATCTTGAGTGGTGCTGTCTCTGTGGAGACTGATGGACATAATACTGAGCAGATGATAGTGATGTCCAAATTCTATTGTTAGTAGGTGATTAGATAACTGCAACTTTCTTTTTTTCAGAAGTTTTTTATTTGTAACCAACGCAAACTACCATACATTCAGAACACGCTTGTGGGAATTGTCACCAGCCATGGCAGGTACACTAGGGCTACCCCCATCTTAAATAGTCTTCACTGGTTTCTTTTTAGATACTGATATATATTTATGATGGCTACATTTGTCTACAAGGCTGGTCATGCTAGCTACTTTAGTCCATATGTGATCAGAAGTGGCAGCAAATGTAGCATAAAATAAAGACTGGCTAAAAGGTTCCTGGTGATTTCTCAGTTCAGTCAAATTTTTGGGTAAATGAAAGAAGCACTTTGATCACAAGTTAGAATAAATTATTTGATGATGTTCATTCTGTTTCCTCCATTGCCACCTTCAGGAAACAATTCAAATCATATTTGTTTTTCAAAGCCTTGACGCCATCATTCTGGCTCCACTGTTGTCTCAGCGGTAATGACCATTGCTAGGCCCATGGATTCATGAATTTTAGAATAATGCTTATGGTTATTGTGCCTTAGAGTTTGCATGAATGCAGAGATTAAGTGCTATAATAATCCAGTATAGATGAGAACAGAACTGAGGAATTGTCCTATTGACTCCTGTTAGTAATTAAGTTTAGTCACAGACCTAACAGTGAGTATTGATAAGAATAACATGTAAAACCCATGACACCACAGAGCTATTATGCTCTCAGAGTGATGAAATATTATAATGAAAGAGCTTGGGTTTGTGCTGTTTTTGACAAGTGATTTTCTTATTCTATCTAAATATATTTGTCTTGTACATAGGAATTTTTTACTGCAGATGAAGTAAATATTACATATTAAAAAGGGTAGTTTTCAGTGTAAAATTATAATTGAGAAAAAATTTTTTTAAAAAAAATCTATATTTTAGAAAGGGTAGTTTTCAGTGTATAATTATAATTAAAAAATTAAATACTGATATCCAGTTTGATTGTTATCCTTTCAGACTATAGCTGCTATTTAAACACAATATATATGAAATTTTGTAATAAGTTCATAGCAAAGTATATTGTAGATATAGAGTAATTAACTTACTAATAAAAAGTATTCTTTGAGGTAAAACACACAAATCAAAAAAGGATAATGTAAGAACTAAGACGAATGAATCAACATTATCTAGCTATAACACAATCTTTATTATTTACTTTTTAAAAGCTCACCGCTTTTGTTGAAGGTACACAATTAACATACTCATCTCAAATATTTCCCTATATTCAATCTTTTTTTGTTACAAAATATGACTATTTTTCCCCTTCAGATATCAAACTTGTACTTACTGTTCAAAAAGTGTATATCAATATTTGGATCAATTTTCAACCGTACATCACCAAGATTTTTTGTCTTAAACATTACTACTTTTTAATTTTAAAAATCTAAACAAGATTTAGTGTTAATTATTCTTGTGATGCTTGACTACTTTTTCTTGACAGAAATCTAGCTTAGATTTAGTGTTGAAAATAGGTCAGGTCTAAAATATGACTATTTTTTCATGTCGGAAAACTAACTTATATTTACTGTTGAAAAAGTGTTCATCAACGTCAGCATCAATTTTCAACACTAAATCAATGTGTTTTCAAAGGTCTGTGCCTGCTGGGATACAAGTAAAAGATAATGGCCAGTCTGGAGAAAAGATTAGCTGACTATTGCCTTTTGTACTTTATTCATTGTAACTTAACTTGTAAGTTTTATACTGATTTACTTTTTAATTACCTGTTTCATTCATATGTTGTAAATATTTTTTGTAACTTTGGGAAATAAACTGATATTACGGTATCTTGAAATGATGCCAGATTTATGGACCAGCCTACTTTGTTTACGTGGCCTCGATTTCGATTTTTATAAACAGTTGCGCAAAAACAAAATGGCGAATGAAGATTGGTCTTCATTGCCTTCAATAATAATTGTGGACATACTATCTTATCTGGATCTGTCAGAAAAGCTTAGGGTATCCACAGTGTGCCGAAGATGGCGGAGTTGCATATTTCACCCCTCTCTTTGGAAGGATCAAGCACTAAAGCTGAAAATCGGAACACGAAAGAAAAATGGAAATTTGACAGATGTGTGCAGTAAATTTGTTCAAGAAGTTACCATCGAATTTCAAACGAGAAATGCCTTCATGATGAGAGATTTCGTTTCTTACCTTGAAAGTATATCAGGAAATCCTAATCTTCAAAGTTTTGTTTTGAAGCCTTTGAGTTTTCACGTTGAATGGCCTGAGAGGATGGGTGAAGACCCAAGGGAAGTGTAAGTTTGGTGGTCTACTTCATGTTGTTTTTTGTGTGTCCAACATTTTCAAAACTTGTCTAATAAATTTTGACTTTTGGATATTGACACACCTGCTGCAAACTAGTGACCTGGATACAGGGGTTAGCATATGAAGTGGGATGATTTTTTTTTGTGTTTTTTACAAGTGCTGTGTGAAAACTAAATCATAGTAGTGGTCGGACCATTTATAGAAATCAAAACCGGTTACTGGGGGCTTTGAAATGAACGAAATCCGGTATTTAGTATGCATGTTAGAGTGCAGTAAAATTATTCCCACGGCGTACATGAGGCAGAACTTGTAACTGGAAATGGCTTTCGCGAGAAATTGTTAAGTATGTAAACATGATTTTTATTTATCATATTGTGACGGATCCGTGTACATTTCAAAAGCCCACTGCTCGCGTCAGGAGTGAATCCAATCCATGGATCAATCCTCAACCTAGGATCAATCGTAGCTCCTGGGTTCAGATTCACTCCCGAAAGATCATCTCAGGTTGCATCCAGATGGCATCACTACACGTAGATTCCACAATGCCATCATGCATGGTGACATCACTGATGCCAGATTTCACCATGCCACCAAATAACACCTGCAGGAATTGAACACAAAGTGTTTTCTAAACCCTTAAGCTGGCAGTGTCACCACTTCGCGAACATTTCACAGTGGCACTCCAGATCCGGGAGTTACCATGCAGTCCCCATACAGTTAAGCCTCCTATTGGCTTAGCAGGAATTAAGAACTTCCATCTTCCCAATAATAACTCTTTATGATAAATGAATAGGCCTAAGAATAATGAATAATGGGGTGGAATTCACATCTGACTTATCAGACTGAATCACTTCACATGTCAGAAAAACTTATCTATAGGGCTGCAAACGAGCCCGAAAATCCACCTTGATTACTCGTTCTGGAAGAGCCGACTCGGACTCGGTTAATCGCTTGATTATCGCCCACGAAATAAATTGCATCATATTTTGACATATCATGCCTTACAAAATGGTTAAAAGGCACACAACAGGAAAGAATTTTGATAAATTATTGAATTTTGGGGAAAAGACGCATTTATAATGCAAAATATAGGAAATTTTAACCATTTTTATATTGCGAGATTTGAGGCGTCTTCGAAATACATTATATTAAAATGTCATCTATTAAAAACATTGTTACACAAACTATTAAAGTTTGTAAACACTTGAAATATAAAAAAAACAGAAACGGAAACACCTTGTATTAGTAAAATATATAAATATATTTAAAGAAAAAAATTTAGTTTTGTAGTAGATTTTACGTTTATGTTGTTTTCAAATAGCCAGTTCACTTTTCTTGCTTCGAGTATTGAACTGAATCATTTCGTTTCCGAGTAACCGAAGAATCCTTGCGGCCCTACTTATCTATATAAAGTTGTAACAAATACTCTTCCCATGATTCTGAATCATGGATCTATAGATGAAATAAATACTCTTCCCAGGATTCTGGATCATGGATCCATAAATATACTTACCGGGATTCTGGATCGTTGATCTAAGTCACTCCTACTAGAACCCTGGTTCAGCTGTTCTGAGGATTGGCAGTTGTCACCTGGCGGACTGTAACAAAACCTTATTACTATTCTGCACTGCCGCTGGCTCTGGTTGCCCTGGAAAGAATCACTCGTAATTAATCTTGTTGGTTCCCCCAGGAGTGTTGCCTGCAATCTGAATTGGGTATCAGTACATTGGTTAGCCAATGCTCCAGTGGGTTCAGTCATTGCCATGCTTCTGTCCTGAATGGAAAATCAGATCTTAAGTATTTAAGTTCAGGGATCACTGCTCTGTGGATTCTCATGGAAGTTGGTGCTACAAGCTTATGCCAAATCTATAGTTGTGTAGATTTTAAGATCTTAAGTATTGATAGAGAAGATAAGCAAACAAGAAAAATAAAGTCACAATAATTTATTTAATAAATATTTCAGTGCTGTAATAAATTCTCTGGGCTCGTACATCATAACAAAACATCCTTGGGTCTCCACCACAATTATTTATTATGGAATCTAGCTATTGGGATGGAGGAGTGAGGATTATGGATATGGCTGTAATGATCCCGGGAATATGGTCTGAGTACTTCTGGTATGGTCCGAGTACTTCTGGTATTCAATGCTGAACACTTATCAATTATTCTGGCCGTGTTCATTTCTGAATACTGGCTCCTTCGATTTGGTAGATTATGGCAGCTCTTTAGAATGTTCTCTGGCAGCTGATTACTTGCAAGATTCACAACAGAATACATTGCAGAAATCATTCATCATCCTGGTTCCAATTCCTGGGAGTATAGTCATAGATCAACAATGACAGTGATCCCGGGAACCTGCTCCTAGGACTCCACTCAGGGAGCCACTCCAGGATCGCATCAAGGATTGTCACTATATGTGTTCAATTCTGAACACTGCTCTGATATCCTGTGCTGATCGCGGAGCCACTCCCGGATTATGTGTTCAATGATATTCTTTTGCTATTACCTTCTCTCTTTAGTTGTTGCCCGGTGAATTCAATTCTGAATTCTGACTCCCAACTGCAGAATCAGCTCTTATATATAGAGGCTCTGGCGGTCACGTGATCATCCAGGAATAGGCCAAATGGGGATAGATGTAAAATGGGGTGGTAACTTGTGGAATTCGTAATATTTTGTGCATTTACATTTCATAAATGTGCAAATGAGGTCTAAAACATTCAGATTCATTATTTAGTACAATACACCTTGCACCAAATCATCATTTTTAGCTCTAATTCAAATCTGTCAGAAATCGTCTTAAACCTATCACCCCTATTTCATGAATAATCCATCCCTGTAGTTAAAAATGTCCAACTAAAAATTAAAAAATATTCAAAATGAATATCTAAGCTGTCTTTTAATCGGAAGTACAATAAAAGTGATATTTACCTTGATTTCTATCTCAAAACAGCCCAAAATGGTCAAATTCTTTCAAAAATATGTGTTATTATTGCTATATCCACGCAATATTTGCCACAAAATTTTCCAGGAGTTAGATGTGAAATCCGAAATGTGGGCTTTAAGGTGAAGCCGTAACAATATTTATAAATTCATAAAAGAAGTAAAGAAGAAAATATCAATATTAATGCAAAATAAATGTTTTCTAACTGTCATGTTGGCATTTTTGCTACACTGAGTCTCCCTCATTAAATAGGGGAAAAATTTCAAATAATGTTTAACTTATTGAATTTAATAGATATCGTAATGACAACAGTTATTAGAGTACAGGTTTGCATCCTTTTGCTACTTTAGTTTTAATTCTGAAAAATTGACCCACTTAATGAATTGGCCATGAATAGTGTTTCTGAATACTAACCTATATACTCATAAAACGATTAAAATATTGCTTGTTAAGTTTGTTGTGTAAAAATATTAACATTAACATTATGGTCTCCCTTGAATAACTTCTTAGCCTTTCATATTTTGCTTTCCTTGTTGCCTTTCTTTAAAACTATAGGGGCGGGAAAAATTTTTGGGATACTTTGCGCAGACCTTCAGCTTTACTTAAGGTAACCTTAAGCATAACTCCAAAACCAAATTTCCAAGGTCGGAAAGGATTTTCTCATCAATCGGACCATAGATGCCTGAATGGGAGGTGTTTTATTTTCGTAAATTTTTTAAAAATGGGTACTTGGTCTGTATCTCAAAAACGGTGAGGATTTCGGCGTTTTGTTGGAATAGCTTATTCAGCTACTTTTTGATAATCTTTCACATGCCGAAGTTTTAGCCCTGTATCTGCAATCTTAAGGTCGCCTAGGTCGCCTTAATGTCAAAAAGGGGGTTTTAGCCCTCCAGTTCACTTAGTTTTTCACTTTTTTCAGCGAAACTTGCCACATATATTAAGATTTGCCAAAGGAATATCCTGACTTTATGGTGACCTTAAACTCAAAATGTTAATGGACATATGGCCTGCCTAAAGTCATCAAATTGGAATAAAATCCTCTGGCTCCTTTTTTTCAATTTTTTTATATCGAAATTATCACTGGTATTAAACTAGATAAAAATAATACTTATGGTCACCTTAAACTCTCAGTATGAATGGAGTTGTAGCCACCTTAAACTGAAATAAGGAGGTTTTCAGCCTCCAAGTATCTTATTGTTCAACTGACCTCAGTTAAACTTTGCACACCTATAAAGGATGGCAAACCAAAGGGTTATCCTGACTTTATGGTGACCTTAAACTGTTAATATAAGTTTGACCACCCTAAAGTCATAAAATTTGAGTAAAGCCGTCTGGCTCCTTTCTTTTTCCATATCTAACATATATTGATATTGAAGGGACATTCTCATATTATGGTCACCTTAAAGTTGCAATATGAATGAAGTTATGGTCACCTTACAGTGAAAAAGGAAGTTTCAGCCTCCAGCTATCTTATTGTTCAACTGACCTGAGCTAAACTTTATGCTCGGTTAAATTTTCTACACTTTTAAAGATGACAATAGGGACATTCTTATTTGCTTTCCACCTTGGAGTTCCAATACAAGTACAGTCATGGCCATCTTGACGTGAAAATGAGGGTTTTCCTCCCCTAACTGATTAACTGTTCAGTAACATCAGTTTAACTTGACATTGATTGTACTTAAGTAACACTTTGTATAACATTTCACTTAAAATTCCTGTACTTAAGAGCCTTTGGCCATCTTTACATGATAAATATATACTTCTTGCGCCCTCCTCATTTATTTTAACACTTTTTAAAACCTCACCTGGCATATGTATACTTAAAAATATTTATGCTATCTGGCAAACCTAATCTCTTAGTGTTTATGATGTTATGACATCTTCAAAGACAAAAATGAGGTTTTTATGATGCACTGATGTGGTTATTAACATATTGCAACTGATCAGTGTTGGAATTGTGGGGATATAACTTTCTCTTTTTGGAAAAAAGCTTTAATTTATTCAACTTTTCTTTTGCAGAAGAAGTTGAGGATGTAGGTACTTGTTCGAAATTCACTTGTTCACATAGACTATGTAAATTGGTCAAATTTATAGACTTGACTTCTTTCAGAGTATAAGATGACTGTAAAAAAAGCACTCTCTCATAAACAGTTTTTCTTGTACAGTATTTTATGTAGCTCCAACTAAGTGGAAATGAATGAGTTGTCTCTTTCTGCTTCCTCCTCAAACTCTGTATTTGCTTTGGTGTGATATCTATCTAGAGTTACATTCATGGAAAGTCTTTCTAACCAGAAAGAACCCCCCCCCCCCAACTCTCCTTTAGTGCACTAACATGCAGGTGAAAAAAGATTTACCTCTATATGTGGGGGGTGGATGGAGGGAGAGTGGGTATTAGTGTGGTTTAGATGATAGATAGAGATATAAATATATGTGTGTGTGCACTTAAAGTCTAGCTGTTTATGCTGTTCTTTAGAATGTGTATTGTTTTCTTTTACTTTCTTCCATTTTGTGTGACACTTGTACATTTAATAAAATTAAGCTCAAGTTGGAAATGAATTTTGGAAATTCTCCTTTAGTGCACTAACATGCAGGTGAAAAAAATATTTGCCTCTATATGTGGGCGGTGGGGGGTGGATGGAGGGAGAGTGGGTATTAGTGTGATTTAGATGATAGATAGAGATATAAATATATGTGTGTGTGCACTTCATGGAAACAAAAAAGTCTAGCTGTTTATGCTGTTCTTTAGAATGTGTATTGTTTTCTTTTACTTTCTTCCATTTTGTGTTACACTTGTACATTTAATAAAATTAAGCTCAAGTTGGAAATGAATTTTGGAAATTTTAATGCATTAATATTCCTCAGATCATGCACTAAATCACTTATAACTTGAAAAGTCTTGTGTTTAGAGCATTTTGTTCAAATATGTTATTTTTCCATAACCTTAAGCATTTTCATAAAAACCGGTCATCGCGTTTTGGGAAAAAGCGCACACACCTGTGCTATAAAATTTATCACGTACATTCTACACCAAATTTAGAAGGTCGGAAAGGATTTGCTCATCAATCGGACCATAGACATCTGAATGACACCTACAATTTCTCTTCTGCCAAGCTGTGGTCGTTCTTTCATTTGTTAAATATAGTAACATACACAATGCAATAAACTTTACATTTTCTATTCCTTATCATGCATATCTTGACATCTTTTACAGATTACTTCGCACTTTTTCATCAGGGCCGCTTCGTTTTTGTCAGCAAAAACATTTTCTAGTTTTTTTATGAATTTTTAAAATAATTTTTAATGCATTAAAATTAATGAAATCATGCACTAAATCAATTATAACTTGAAAAGTGTTGCATTTAGAGCATTTTGTTAAAACATGTTATTCAGCTACTTTTTCCATAGCTACAACATGGTGAGTAACGTGGGTGTCTATCTCAATAGCTAAGTGAGTAATAGCTACCTTTGGACAGTTCAGTAACTTTCTTCATGAGTAAAATCACTTGTAACTTGAAAACTATTGCATTTAGAGAATTTTGTGTAAAGATGTTATTCAGCTACTTTTGGGTCAGCTATAACATAGTAAAATTTCAGACCTGTAGCTCATGGCATAGCTGGGTAATAGCTACTTTTAGGTTATCAATGTTGAATAAATCACTTATAACTTGAAAAGTATTGCATTTAGAGTATTTAATTATCTCCCGAATGAAATGATGTCTGTGTGTGCATGCGTGCGTGCGTGCGTTAGTTAGTCACGCAGATTTCTCCAAAACTACTACAGCTACAGATTTTTTGTAAATTAATTGTCCCAATGAATTTTCATGCCCTTGAAAATTTTTTTGGTTTTATTGACTTAGGCCTAAAGATAAGTGAGTAATAGCAATCTTAGCTATTTTGAGTAAAGGGCTCATAGCTCAAAAACTATTGCAGTAACAACTTTTTCTTCAAATATGTTGTTCAGCTACTTTGTCCTTAGCTATAAGATGGTACATAGTTTGGGGTCCCATTGCATGCCATAAGTGAGTAATAGCTATTTTCTCATTTGTAGCTAAATAACAGAAGAAGTAAATGTGAAATATCTTCAAAAGTATTGAAGTTAGGGAAATCTTTTCAAATATGTTGTCCATCTTCTTTTTGGTAAGCTATCACATACTAAAGTTTCAGACCTGTTGCACCTTGGATAGCTGAGTAATAGCTACTTTGAAATTCTGACTGGTGAGTAAAGCGATTGTAACTCCAAAACTATTGCAGTTAGAGTATTTTCCTAAAATATGTTGTTCAGCTACTTTGTCCTTAGCTATAAGATGGTACATAGTTTGGGGTTCTAATGCATGCCATAAGTGAGTAATAGCTATTTTCTCATTTGTAGCTAAATAACAGAAGAAGTAAATGTCAAATATCTTCAAAAGTATTAAAGTTGGGGAAATCTTTTCAAATATGTTGTCCATCTACTTTTTGGTAAGCTATGACATAGTAAAGTTTCAGACCTGTTGCACCTTGGATAGCTGAGTAATAGCTACTTTGAAATTCTGACTGTTGAGTAAAGCCATTGTAACTCCGAAACTATTGCACTTAGAGTGTTTTCCTAAAATATGTTGTTCAGCTACTTTGTTCTTAGCTATAAGATGGTACATAGTTTGGGGTTCTGTTGCATGCCATAAGTGAGTAATAGCTATTTTCTCATTTGTAGCTAAATAACAGAAGAAGTAAATGTCAAATATCTTCAAAAGTATTAAAGTTAGGGAAATCTTTTCAAATATGTTGTCCATCTACATTTTGGTAAGCTATGACATAGTACAGTTTCAGACCTGTTGCACCTTGGATAGCTGAGTAATAGCTACTTTGAAATTCTGACTGTTGAGTAAAGCCATTGTAACTAAAAAAGTATTGCAGTTAGAGTGTTTTCCTAAAATATGTTGTTCAGCTACTTTGTTCTTAGCTATAAGATGGTACATAGTTTGGGGTTCTATTGCTTGCCATAAGTGAGTAATAGCTATTTCCTCATTTGTAGCTAAATAACAGAAGAAGTAAATGTCAAATATCTTCAAAAGTATTAAAGTTAGGGAAATCTTTTCAAATATGTTGTCCATCTACTTTTTGGTAAGCTATGACATAGTAAAGTTTCAGACCTGTTGCACATTGGATAGCTGAGTAATAGCTACTTTGAAATTCTGACTGTTGAGTAAAGCCATTGTAACTCCAAAACTATTGCAGTTGGAGTATTTTCCTAAAATATGTTGTTCAGCTACTTTGTTCTTAGCTATAAGATGGTACAAAGTTTGGGGTTCTATTGCATGCCATAAGTGAGTAATAGCTATTTTGTTATTTGTAGCAAAATCATGACATAAGTAAATGTCAAATATCTTCAAAAGTATTAAAGTTACGGAATTCTTTTCAAATATGTCATTCATCTACTTTTTTGTAAGCTATCACATAGTAAAGTTTCAGACCTGTTGCACATTGCATAGCTAAGTAATAGCTACTTTGAAATTGTGACTGTTGAGTAAATCCATTGTAACTAAAAAACTATTGCAGTTACAGCTTTTTCTTCAAATATGTTGTTCAGCTACTTTGTCCTTAACTACAAGATGGTATATATTTTGGGGTTGTATTGCATGCCATAAGTGAGTAATAGCTATTTTCTTATTTGTAGCAAAATAACAACATAAGTAAATGTCAGATATCTTCAAAAGTATTAAAGTTAGGGAAATATTTTCAAATATGTTATCTAGTTTTTGATAACCTATCACATAGTAAAGTTTCAGACCTGTTGCACATTGGATAGCCGAGTAATACCTACTTTGAAATTGTGACTGTAGGGTAAATGCATATAGTTTGGGGTTCTATTGCATGCCATAAGTGAGTAATAGCTATTTTCTTATTTGTGGCAAAATAATGACATAATTTTTCTCAAATAACTGCTTCATCTACTTTTGGGAGAGCTTTCACATGGTGAAGTTTCAGACCCGTAGCTAATTATTCACCTACTCAAAATGAGTAAATGATAATTATCTCTAAAAGTATTGCGGATATCCAATTTTTATCAAATAACTCATTCATCTACTTTTGGGAGAGCTTTCACATGGTGAAGTTCCAGACCCGTAGCTAATTACTCACCTACTCAAAATGAGTAAATGTGAATTATCCCTAAAAGTATTGGGGATATCCAATTTTTCTTAAATAACTCATTCACCTACTTTTGGAAGAGCTTTCACTTGGTGAAGTTTCAGACCCGTAGCTAATTATTCACCTACTCAAAATGAGTAAATGCTAATTATCTCTAAAAGTATTGTGGATATCCAATTTTTATCAAATTACTCGTTCATCTACTTTTGGGAGAGCTTTCACATGGTGAAGTTCCAGACCCGTAGCTAATTACTCACCTACTCAAAATGAGTAAATGTGAATTATCTGTAAAAGTATTGCAGATATCCAATTTTTCTCAAATAACTCATTCACCTACTTTTGGGAGAGCTTTTACTTGGTGAGGTTTCAGACCCGTAGCTAATTATTCACCTACTCAAAATGAGTAAATGTGAATTATCTCTAAAAGTATTGCGGATATCCAATTTTTATCAAATAACTCATTCATCTACTTTTGGGAGAGCTTTCACATGGTGAAGTTCCAGACCCGTAGCTAATTACTCACCTACTGAAAATGAGTAAATGTGAATTATCTCTAAAAGTATTGGGGATATCCAATTTTTCTTAAATAACTCATTCACCTACTTTTGGAAGAGCTTTCACTTGGTGAAGTTTCAGACCCGTAGCTAATTATTCACCTACTCAAAATGAGTAAATGCTAATTATCTCTAAAAGTATTGTGGATATCCAATTTTTATCAAATTACTTGTTCATTTACTTTTGGGAGAGCTTTCACATGGTGAAGTTCCAGACCCGTAGCTAATTACTCACCTACTCAAAATGAGTAAATGTGAATTATCTGTAAAAGTATTGCAGATATCCAATTTTTCTCAAATAACTCATTCACCTACTTTTGGGAGAGCTTTTACTTGGTGAGGTTTCAGACCCGTAGCTAATTATTCACCTACTCAAAATGAGTAAATGTGATTTATCTCTAAAAGTATTGCGGATATCCAATTTTTATCAAATAACTCATTCACCTACTTTTAGGAGGGCTTTCACATGGTGAAGTTCCAGACCCGTAGCTAATTACTCACCTACTGAAAATGAGTAAATGTGAATTATCTCTAAAAGTATTGCAGATAGCCAATTTTTATCAAATAACTCATTCACCTACTTTTGGGAGAGCTTTCACTTGGTGAATTTTCAGAGCCATAGCTAATTATTCACCTCCTCAAAATGAGTAAATGCTAATTATCTCTAAAAGTATTGCGGGTATCCAATTTTTATCAAATTACTCGTTCATCTACTTTTGGGAGAGCTTTCACATGGTGAAGTTCCAGACCCGTAGCTAATTACTCACCTAATCAAAATGAGTAAATGTGAATTATCTGTAAAAGTATTGCAGATAGCCAATTTTTCTCAAATAACTCATTCACCTACTTTTGGGAGAGCTTTCACTTGGTGAAGTTTCACACCCGTAGTTAACTATTCACCTACTCAAAATGAGTAAATGCGAATTATCTCTACAAGTATTGCAGATAGCCAGTATTTCTGAAATAACTCATTCACATACATTTTGGAGAGCTTTCAATTAGTGAATTTTCAGATCCGTAGCTAATTACTCACCTACTCAAAATAAATAACTGCCTATTATCACTAAAAGTATTGCAGATAGCCAATATTTCTCAAATAACTCATTCACCTACATTTTGGAGAGCTTTCACATGCTAAATTTTTTTAATGAATTTTTAAAATAATTTTTAATGCATTAAAATTCATGAAATCATGCACTAAATCAAATATAACTTGAAAAGTATTACATTTAGAGCACCTTGTTAAAATATGTTATCTTTAGTACATCTCATTTATATGGCGGGAGATAAATGCATGCGGCAGAATGCTTGTTTCATATGTTATTCACCTATTTTGGGGTCAGCTATAACATAGTAAAATGAAAACTACTGCATTTGCAATATTTTCTTTAAATATGTTTTTAACTTACTTTTTACACCTTAACAGTTACCTTCTTACTTTCCTTCTGAACACCATTTCCAGGGCACAACTTTTGTGTCCTTTTCTTCTGTCACATCTACTCTGAAACTCAAAACACACAGCTGACACAGAGCCCGTTCACGGGCACTGATTGCTTGTTTAAGACTTCGGAAATATATGCAATAACCCCAGCAGTTAGTGGAATTATGTGGTTATGGTAGGTGGTGGTGGTGAGATGCATTTAAACTTACAGGCTACAGTCCCAAAAAGTACATAGTGCTCTCCACCCCCAAACTTTGTATGTATGTATTGTATGTGCAATTTTGATGAAATTTTTGACCCACAGGGTATCTCTGCAGAGTAGCCATCCCTATTTTCAAAAAATTTTCGTCTCTCCCAAAATGGCGGCCATTTTGAATTTTCAAATTTTTCGCAAAAATTGCAAAACACAAAAATGCTTCTATCTCGAAAACCATGCTAGATAGAGTGATTTCGAGGGAATGTTTGACCTACAGGGTATCTCTGCAGAGTAGCCTCTATTTTCAAAAAATTTCGTCTTGCCCAAAATGGCGGCCATTTTGAATTTTCAAATTTTTTGCAAAAATTGCAAAACACAAAAATGCTTATATCTCGAAAACCATGCTAGATAGAGCGATTTCGACAAAATATTTTACCCATAGGGAATCTCTACAGAGTAGCCATCCCAATTTTCGAAAAAAAAAGTTTGTCTCGCCCAAAATGGTGGCCATTTTGAATTTTCAAATTTTTCGCAAAAATTGCGAAACACAAAAATGCTTATATCACAAAAACCGTGGTAGATAGAGCGATTTCAACAAAATTTTTTACCCACAGGGTATCTCTGCAGAGTAGCAATTCCAATTTTCAAAAAATGGCGGCCATTTTGAATTTTCGAATTTTTCACAAAATTGCAAAACACAGAAATGCTTATATCTTGCAAAACTGTGCTAGATAGAGTAATTTCAACAAAATGTTTGACCCACAGGGTATCTCTGCAGAGTAGCCATCTCAATTTTCGCAAAAAAAATTTTGTCTCGCCCAAAATGGTGGCCATTTTGAATTTTCAAATTTTTCGCAAAAATTGCGAAACACAAAAATGCTTATATCACAAAAACTGTGGTAGATAGAACGATTTCGACAAAATTTTTTACCAACAGGGTATCTCTGCAGAGTAGCAATTCCAATTTTCAAAAAATGGCGGCCATTTTGAATTTTCGAATTTTTCACAAAATTGCAAAACACAGAAATGCTTATATCTTGCAAAACTGTGCTAGATAGAGTAATTTCAACAAAATGTTTGACCCACAGGGTATCTCTGCAGAGTAGCCATCTCAATTTTCAAAATATTTTTGTCTCGCCAAAAATGACGGCCATTTTGAATTTTCTATTTTTTCGCAAAAAAAAATGCAAAACACAAAAA
The DNA here is from genome assembly GCA_964017235.1 of Sabellastarte sp. h YS-2021. NCBI lineage: Eukaryota > Metazoa > Annelida > Polychaeta > Sabellida > Sabellidae > Sabellastarte > Sabellastarte sp. h YS-2021. Next base: position 138,333,461 of record OZ024928.1, read on the forward strand.
TGCTTATATCTCGAAAACCGTGCTAGATAGAGCAGCCTACGCAGACTTTGGTTGCCACAACAGTATAAGGCTAGAAGCAGAGCATTTTCTTAATACTTTAGCACTCACCATTATATCCTTTTCAGGACGCTTTGTTTTTGCAGTGCAAAAACATTATTTTTGTTTTTGAAGCGATCCTCTAGTTTTTCAGATTAATTGGTCATAAATGACGGATTGACAAGTGATTGATGACATGTTGACATAAAATGCCTGAAATTATTATTGTATCTTGCTCATAGCTTCGAAACTGATGGAAAGTGACTTTTTGCACATAATAAGTTGCCAAGCTACTTTTGATGTTATATTTTACTGTACTTTTTGCTGTAATATTTATTAAATGCTGGGGTACCTAAAACTTAACCTGTCTTTTGATTAAAGAAACTTTCCTTCCTTCTTAAATTTTTCATTTGTGACCAACACTCTGTCCACTCCCATCTCATTTGTCCTATTTTAGTTAGCATACTGTCATCTTTATCATTGAAAGAAGGGCTGTGTGTAAAATTGTCACAGGCTCATATATTTGATATAAATTTATGTGGTGTTTTCTTCTCATTATAAATTAAATCACTTAAAATGTGCTATGTACCGATTTAGAAAGAAAAGCAAATAATAACTAGACCTAGCGCATCGGAAAACCGATGCAAATTGTATCCTCCGTAAAGACAATGCACCAAAACCTCTAGGACCAATAATAAGCAAGTTATAAGCACTTTTAAGTTTGGCTGTCCTCATTTGACCTTCAAGGAGGGGCCCAAGGTCAAATCCGACCACGCCAGAAGATTCCCAGCCCATGATTTCCTATATGTTGGTTTGCCATCCCAAACATCTACGACCAATAATAAGCGAGTTATAAGCACTTTTAAGTTTGGCTGTCCTCATTTGACCTTCAAGGAGGGGCCCAAGGTCAAATCCGACCACACCAGAAGATTCCCAGCCCATGATTTTATATATGTTGGTTTACCATCCCAAACCTCTAGGACCAATAATAAGCGACTTATAGGCACTTTTACCTTTGGCTATCCTCGTTTGACCTTGAATGAGGGGCCCAAGGTCAAATCCGACCACACCAGAAGATTCCCAGCCCATGATTTCCTATATGCTGGTTTACCATGCCAAACCTCTAGGACCAATAATAAGCGAGTTATAAGCACTTTTAAGTTTGGCTGTCCTCATTTGACCTTGAAAGAGGGGCCCAAGGTCAAATCTGACCACACCAGAAGATTCCCAGCCCATGATTTCCTATATGTTGGTTTACCATCCCAAACCTCTAAGTCCAATAATAAGCAAGTTATAAGCATTTTTATGGTTGGCTGTCCTCACTTGACCTTGAAGGAGGGGCCCAAGGTTAAATCCGACCATGCCAGAAGATTTCCCGCCCATGATTTCCTGTATGTTGGTTTACCATCCCAAACCACTGGGATCAATAATAAGCGAGTTATAAGCACTTTTAAGTTTGGCTATCCTCGTTTGACCTCGAAGGAGAGGCCCAAGGTCAAATCCGACCACGCCAGAAGATTCCCAGCCCATGATTTCCTATATGTTGGTTTACGATCCCAAACCTCTAGAACCAATAATAAGCGAGTTATAAGCACTTTTAAGTTTGGCTGTCCTCATTTGACCTTGAACGAGGGGCCCAAGGTCAAATCCGACCACACCAGAAGATTCCCAGCCCATGATTTCCTATAGGTTGGTTTACCATCCCAAACCTCTAGGACCAATAATAAGCAAGTTATAAGCACTTTTACCTTTGTCTATCCTCATTTGACCTTCAAGGAGGGGCCCAAGGTCAAATCCGACCACACCAGAAGATTCCCAGCCCATGATTTTCTATATGCTGGTTTACCATCCCAAACATCTAGGACCAATAATAAGCGAGTTATAAGCACTTGTAAGTTTGGCTATCCTCGTTTGACCTTGAATGAGGGGCCCAAGGTCAAATCCAACCACACCAGAAGATTCCCAGCCCATGATTTTATATATGTTGGTTTACCATCCCAAACATCTAGGACCAATAATAAGTGAGTTATAGGCACTTTTACCTTTGGCTATCCTCGTTTGACCTTGAAGGAGGGGCCCAAGGTCAAATCCGACCACACCAGAAGATTCCCAGCCCATGATTTCCTATATGCTGGTTTACCATCCCAAACCTATAGGACCAATAATAAGCGAGTTATAAACACTTTTAAGTTTGGCTGTCCTCGTTTGACCTTGAAGGAGGGGCCCAAGGTCAAATCCGACCACGCCAGAAGATTCCCAGCCCATGATTTCCTACATGTTGGTTTACCATCCCAAACCTCTAGGACCAATAATAAGCAAGTTATAAGCACTTTTAAGTTTGGCTGTCCTCATTTGACCTTGAAGGAGGGGTCCAAGGTCAAATCTGACCACATCAGAAGATCCGCAGCACATGATTTCCTATATGTTGGTTTACCATGCCAAACCTCTAGGATCGATAATAAGCGAGTTATAAGCACTTTTAAGTTTGGCTATCCTCATTTGACCTTGAAGGAGGGGTCCAAGGTCAAATTTAACCACATCAGAAGATTCGCAGCACATGATTTCCTATAGGTTGGCTTTACATTGCAAACCTCTAGGACCAATAATAAGGGAGATATAGGCACTTTTAAAGTCCTCTATGTGGGTTACTTCGGCACTCCGTGGATGACCTTGAGTTAGGAGCTTCAAGGTCAAATGTGTGCAAGGTTGTAGAGGACATGTATATGTGTCATACATATCACCTATGAAGAGATTCAACCTTCTACCTATGAGGAACAGCCAGTAGAAAAATGTAGATTATTTTCAAAGAAATGCCCCTGGCGGCCATCTTGTTTTTCAGAATGAGGCTATTTTCCTTCCCAGAGAAGCTTACCCCCCAATGAAGATATCCTGCAAATTTGGTGAACCTAGCTGCTGTTGTTTTCCTCTTAGAGCGTTAACACCGAAAATCTCTCTACGCGCGGCGGCAGCGGCGGCGGCGGACGCTAAACCAAAGTATCCACCGGAAGGATACAATAAATAGTTATAGTACATCTCTGTTTAAATTGAATCAATGTTTTTGAATAATTCATCTCGATACTAAATATATATTGTATATACATTACATAAATGCATATAAAAGATATACATATATTTCAGGCTTACCACTTTAGAGTGCATAGTTAATGATTTTAATGCTTCAACAATGGAACAGAATTGTCATTACAAGAAGATTAAAATTAAATTATGCAATATGTTTTATATTTTTCACTTGAAATTATTTACGCAATTGGGCTTTTACTTTTACATTGTCAAACATAACATGATTTTGCTATTTTTAATAGCCTATTTATTTGATTTGCTTTGATCATACTTTAAGTTGATCACCACTGGTGATTGGAGTTTGGACTGTTATTTGCAGTACACATACCATTACCTGTATTTTATAGTATTAACTCAATTACATTTGTAAAGAAACAAGTAACTTTTTTCCCAAGGTATTTCATGTGGATATACACATCTTTGTACCAATTTTAAATATCCATTTCTAATATTACAGAGTGGTGAACAGCATGAAGTCTGTCATCAAATCATCAAGAAAATTACGACACATATCTTTTGGGTGCATTGCTGATCTCATTGACCACTCCGATGAACTCCTATCATGTCTTGCCAAGTACCAAGCTAAATCACTGGAGACACTCCATATCAGTAGTGTCAAGGAAGATCCTGATTCCTATGGTCTGATTGACCTCCCAGTCGAACCTTTTGCATCATTTTCCAGCCTGGAAGTTCTTGGTATTGATTATGACTATCTCAACAACTACATGCTCCTCAGTTTTTGTAACAACAACAGGTTAGTGCAGTTGCAAAAGCTTGTCATCAATGTGCATGGGATTGAGCCAGAACATGAAAAAATCACCAGTTCAACATGGAGGCATCTTACCAATGCCAATCCCAATCTTGAGGTGACCTTGAATCTCATCCATTCCATCGATGGTGCCTGTGGTATACTAGACATACTGCAAACAGCAATGCCTCTGGCTCACTTAAGGATGTTTTTTTGCCAGTATCTAAATATTGCTGGTATTGATTTCATTGCACAGCATATGTCACAAAGCCTCAAGTCTATCTATATATTAGATGGGATGGCCAGCTATCAGGTAAGCTTTTTTGACGTAACATTGCTGTGTATCATATCGTGAATAATAAGAGTGGTTTTTTTTCTTTTCTTGTGATGTAATTTGTAAGTTTTGAGGATGTGGTCATTCATCAAATAATATGTTCAGTTATGAAGTGCTTTGAAAGTGCTTTTCAAGGCTATAGTATAAACAGAATGTTATTCTTTAAAGAGATAAATATAAAAGGATGTAATTTTTTGTGTCACAACTCACACCTAGTGCAGTATTGTTGTAGATGTAAATTTAAGGGCAGTGTTAGATTATAAGTGATATGATTGTCTCTATATTTTAAACAAGGAACCCAATGTTTTTGAATACAACACTGATGAAAACCCATTTGTAATGTTGGCCTGGAAATGTGCAAACTTGACAGACTTCACACTAATAGGTTTGTTGTTCATTTATCTTAAAAATTATTTTTTCTTGTTTTCATTTGACAAAGACAGTTGATATATTGTGCATTATAGTAGTTCATTGATGGAAGTACCACAGAAATGATAAAGCTATAAGCTTTTGTCTTACTTATTAATAAACTACTAATTAAGCGTCCCTGAAAGGGCGCTTATTTGTTTTCGCCTCAGTTTCCTCGCCGCCGCCGCCGCATTATGGTCTCCCTCGAATATCTCCCTTATTATTAGAAGGTTTCAAACCATATTTGGCAGTTATATACCTTAGGCGTGGGAAAATTTTTCTGCATGCTTAAATTATGAAGGTCACATGATCAAAAACTATTTTTTGAAGTACACCCCCCCCCCCTGTAATCACAGTTCAGGAAAAACTACTTGCTGCAGAGCCTTATAATTTGACACACGTGTTCATACTATTGAAAACGCGAGCTGATTAGATTTTGGGAGCAATCCCTTGAAAAATGTCTCATTTATGAGTGATTTTCTGACACCTTCCAATCTGAAAGCCTTAAATTTAGGCCAACCCCCCTATTATCTTCTTAAGTATTGCATTTAGAGCTATAAAATGTACTGGGAGGTAATAGGAAACCATATGTGGAGAGTCTAAATAGCCGCTCAGTTTTACCCCACGGCCTCCCCTTATGGGTCAAACTGGGGTCATAAAATAGCTGATTTTGAGTTTTTGCCTTATATCTCCTTTATTGTTGATTTTATAGCTTCAGAATGTATTAAGAGGTATTGGGAAAGCATATATGGAGAGTCTAAATAGCCAGTCAGTTTTACCCTCCGACCCCCCCTTATGGGTCAAACTGGGGTCATAAAATAGCCGATTTTGAGTTTTTGCCTTTATCTCCTTTATTGTTGCTTTTATAGCTTCAGAATATATTAAGAGGTATTGGGAAAGCATATGTGGAGAGTCTAAATAGCCGGTCAGTTTTACCCCCCGACCCCCCCTTGTGGGCCAAACTGGGGTCATAAATAGCTGCTTTGGATTTTTTTGCCTTATATCTCCTTTATCGTTGCTTTTATAGCTTCAGAATGTATTAAGAGGTATTGGGAAAGCATATGTGGAGAATCTAAATAGCCGGTCAGTTTTATCCCCCGACCCCCTTTATAGGTCAAACTGGGGTCATAAAATAGTTGCTTTGGAGTTTTGCCTTATATCTCCTTTATTGTTGCTTTTAGACCTTCAGAATGTATTAAGAGGTATTGGGAAAGCATATGTGGAGAGTCTAACTAGCCGGTCAGTTTTACTCCCCGACCCTCCCTTATTGGCCAAACTGGGGTCATAAATAGCTGCTTTGGAGTTTTTGCCTTATATCTCCTTTATTGTTGCTTTTAGACCTTCAGAATGTATTAAGAGGTATTGGGAAAGCATATGTGGAGAGTCTAAATAGCCGGTCAGTTTTACTCCCCGACCCTCCCTTATGGGCCAAAGTGGGGTCATAAATAGCTGCTTTGGAGTTTTTGCCTTATATCTCCTTTATTGTTGCTTTTATAGCTTCAGAATGTATTAAGAGGTATTGGGAAAGCATACGGTGCAGCTTTGTGCATTCTTAGCTTTACAGCATGCTTATTAAAACCACAAAGCATTTTAAACTTTAAGGGACGCTTCGCTTTTGTTAGCAAAAGCATTCCTCTAGTTTAGTCTTAAATTTGTCTCGTTTGTTGGAGTTGCTAAAAGGAGAAAAAATTATCTAACTTTTTGTTAATGTATTTCTTAGCACCTTATTGTTGGCAGCAGAAAATATCCAAACAGCAGACACATAATTTAGAGAAGTTTTTCAGCAGTGTGTTTTGTTGGTCTTTTTCATAACAGCTGAATTACAAAATCTATTTAACAGCAAAACCTCAAAGTTTGGTAAACAAACATAAGTTAATATACCCTACTAGATGTTTTGAGCAAGAACTGTTAGACGGACATTTTATTTCTATGATAATTAATAATAAATTTACCTTTGTTTATACTTACAAGGCTATGAGATGGATAGAGATGATATTATTGCCATGGCACGTCTCCGTGGTAACAAACTGCAGAAGTTTGTCATACCTAGTTGTTGCGTGACTGATGTTGAAGAGAGTCGCTGGGGTGTGTGTGTGAATGTTGGTTGTGTGGATGAACAGCTGCTCTTTGAGGTACAGTAGAATGTCTTCTCTGATTTACTTGACACCCATTCACAGTAATTAATTTGGAGGTAACAGTGTAACTCCCTTTTTGAAGTTCAGTACAATGTACATAGAAGTGGTAGTCCTTCTCTACACATAGCCTGCCATGGGTAAGCCTGCTTGATTTTGCCATATTGTTAAAGCTGTTGCAATGTAGATAAATGTTCTCTGTTAACACTCTCACCGGAAAAACTGATCAAACCAGCTTTATCAAAGTTTCAGCAAATGTGCATTACTGTGAGAGCTTGTCATAACCCAAATTTAACCGCATAGTGAAAATCAAGATGACCACCAAGGTTGTTTTGTTGAAAGCTGTTTTCCCGAAATTTAAAGGAAAAACATATCAAATGTTATCAGGCTGTTTTATAATTAATAAGTTTATTGTCATGAAGGTAGTGCTTGGACGATGTTCGCAAACTTTGTTATTATCACTCGCTGGTACATTGTCGATCAATGATCGGGAAAATTTAAATATGACCAATAGTTGCTAAACTCATTTCTTTGCAGACATTTTGACATTATGAAATTGTATTTTGGCATAATTTTGTACATTCACCAGTTAAAATTACAAAATTAGCCGTATATGCAAAATATATAAAGTAAACGTAAACACCTTTGGGGATTTCCCACTGTTGCCAAAGTGATCATAAAATTAGCCAGTCCCAAGTGAGGATACAGAAAGCGTGATATGGATTGAGAGAGACATTTGTTAAAAGCTTTTAGGTTATTATGTCCACCCACTGTCCGGCGTCCCACTTGGTTTCCAGACATTTTAGGCAACAGTTCTTATCCTATCTTTACCAAATTTGGCAGGTTTATTGGCAGGTTTATTGGGTTAATAGCTTGTATGGGATTGCTTTTGGTGATGATAGCTCTATAGCTAACTGAGTAATAGCTACTTTGCTACTTTTGAGTATCTCTTTGGTTTCCAGACATTTTAAGGAATGCTATTAAGCCTATCTTTCTGAAATTTGGTATGGAGGTTCATTGGGTTAATAGCTTGTATGGGATTGCTTTTGGGGGTAATTGCTTCATAGATGAGTGAGTAATTAATTAAATAAATGAGTAATTGGCTATTTTGAATACTGAAAAGGGCAAATGTGCTCATATCTCCTAAACCGTGCGAGATAGAGCGATTTTGTCGAAATTTTCGACCCACAGGGTATCTAAGGAATGTACTCTTTGCAATTTTCAAAAAATTTTCCCCTCCCCAAAAATGGCGGCCATTTTGAATTTTCGAATTTTTGCCAAAAATGGCAAAACACAAATTTGCTTCTGTCTCCTTAACCGTGCGAGATGGAGCGATTTCGTCGAAATTTTCGACCCACAGGGTATCTATGGAATGTAATCTTTGCAATTTTCAAAAAAAATTCCCCTCCCCAAAAATGGCGGCCATTTTGAATTTTCGCCAAAAATGGCAAAACACAAATTTGCTTCTGTCTCCTTAACCGTGCGAGATGGAGCGATTTCGTCGAAATTTTCGACCCACAGGGTATCTATGGAATGTAATCTTTGCAATTTTCAAAAAAAATTCCCCTCCCCAAAAATGGCGGCCATTTTGAATTTTCGCCAAAAATGGCAAAACACAAATTTGCTTCTATCTCCTTAACCGTGCGAGATAGAGTGATTTCGTCGAAATTTTCGTCTACAGGGTATCTAAGGAATGTAATCTTTGCAATTTTCAAAAAATTTTCCCCTCCCGAAAAATGGCGGCCATTTTGAATTTTCGAATACTGTAAATTTCCAAAATAACGCCCAGGTTCAAATAAACACTCGTTCAAATTAACGTCTGGTACCAAGCACACTATTTATGATTTATAACACTGTTTTTTTGTATTTCAAAGAACGCCTGGTTCAATTTAACGGCTGGTCTGATGCCATTTGAAAATAATTAACGCCCGGGCCATATTTCGAAAAAATACGGTATTTTCCAAAAATGGCAAAACACAAATTTGCTTCTATCTCCTTAACCATGCGAGATAGAGCGATTTCGTCGAAAGTTTCAACCCATAGGGTATCTGAGCATCGTACTCTTGGCAATTTAAAAAAAATTTTCCCCTCCCCAAAAATGGTGGCCATTTTGAATTTTCGAATTTTTCCCAAAAATGGCAAAACACAAATTTGCTTCTATCTCCTTAACTGTGCGAGATAGAGTGATTTCGTCGAAATTTTCGACCCACAGGGTATCTAAGAAATGTACTCTTGGCAATTTTCAAAAATTTTCCCCTCCCCACATATGGCGGCCATTTTGAATTTTCGAAATTTGGGCCAAAATTGAAAAACACAAATTTCCCTTAACCGTGCAAAATAGAGTTATTTCAGTGAAATTTTCGACCCACAGGGTATCTAAGAAATGCACTCTTGGCAATTTTCAAAAAATTTTCCTCTTCCCAAAAATGGCGGCCATTTTGAATTTGCTTCTATCTTCTTAACCGTGCAAGATAGAGTGATTTCGTCAAAATTTTCGACCCAACCAATGCAAAAAGGCATGAAGCTGAAATAATTTACATCTACACTAATAAATATTTAACCATCATTGATATATTTCACAAATGAAACAGGGTCTTGTAAGACTACTGTACAATTTTGGCAAAAGGTTCATGGGGTGGACATTAGTGGTAGAACGATTGTCTACAGACATCGAATGGTTGGTCGAAATTCACTGTAGTAGCGATGATCGATCCGGAAGTAGTGCCCATTGATTCATCATTATCACTGAAAATTTCGTAATCTTTAGTTACCTTTCTTTATGTATCTATATATCCACGCTTTTTTTACAAATATTTTAGGCAGTTTCCTTAATAAATTGACAAATTTGTCACAAATTTTTGGTTTGTTTATATCTGCCGCCATATTTACAGGAAGTGAGCGTTTTGGGTGGATTCTAAACGTCGGAACACCGTTATTCCTACCGCATCAACATACACTTCATCCCGGAATGTGTTTCATGATATAACCATCAATGGAATCGATTATGGCTCGATCATCACTCAGAAAAATGGACGATTAATCGACCATGCAACTTGGAGGTGATTCCCATCACTAGTGGACATTACACATGATAATGTGTGTTCTTCTATGCTATCCTGTTTCTATTCATATGTCGCAGCTACTATCAACAGGGCGTCCTATTTCTAGTATTTTGGTTATATTTGTGGTGACTTCTGTCCATTTCCTTCTTTTATTTCATATATGATATTTGTTTTGGTCTGGTTTGCTCTTTTGATTCCATGATTGGCAATGATCAATCTTTGTTCACATTTTTCTGATACGAACATCGACAGGTAAAATAGAAGCGATCTCCTGGCACTACCTATTTGTATGTTCTGAAAAATGAGATTGCTAACAAGCTTGAATGTGGTTTCCAACTTTTCACACATGTAAAGGAAAAGTTGATATGTAAAGTCACAGCTGATGTGCATATATTCTTAACTTTATCTCTACAGCTAACTAAATGGCAGGTTCCTAAAGAGTATTGGCTGGTACTGACTACTATGTAGTATGTCTGAAAAGTAATCTGCTGTTCATACCAGTGGATACAATATGCTGTTGTTTGCAGAGCTGTTTTGTATTTTTTTCAAATGTTTTCTTCATAAATGGTTCTCAATTGAAATGTTCAAGGTATCCAAGAACCTTGGTCGCGATTGGAGGCCTGTTGACTTCACAGATATCCCGAAGGCAGTGCTAGATCCGAAAGCCGATTGTGAGACAGCATACTTGGAAATGCTTTTGAAAGATCAAGAGTGAAGCTTGTAAAGAAGAATCTGTCAGCAATTGAAAGAAGGCGTCGGATTATTTTCGAATTTATTTTACAAGAATATGTGGTTAATAATATTTGCAAGGAAACATTTGCATATCTTTTGCACTAAATCCACACAAATGAAAAATCGAAAAGACAAAGAAATGGGTATATAATGTAAAATTTTTTATTTCAAAAGATTAAAAGAAGAAGGAAAATGTTTACATTGGCACGAAATATGAGAAAGGAAGATAAAGGATGCCCTCCATTAAATTCCTTGTGCCAAACATTATTGTACTCAATTTGCAAATAGAAATAAAAACTGTGTAAACGTGCAAGAAAGGGAGTAGACAAACAAAATTAACAACAAACATGCAAATTTGTCGCAGTAAGTTAAACTACATATTTTAACTGAGGTGCTGTTACTGTTGCTGACATACTGTCAAGGCTAGAATTGATCATTTGTATATCAACAGCAAAATTATCAAAATATATGTTCCAGTATAACTAATTATAAATCTTACGATGTAGATATATTTTGCCTGCACAATTTAAGCACGGAAAAATGCATTTATATATTCAGGAAATTGGACCTGTTAATATCAGGAAGAAATTGAAAGAAGAAAATTGATGTGTTTTTCTTTCATGCAGCAGCAACTTTTGAACAGCTCTTGTTCCAACTATTATTTTCAAGAAATTTGCATTTATGTACAAAACATCGTGATAGACATTAATACGTTACCATCACTGCCAAATAAGAGTACAGCATCTGTCGACTGATGTCATCTGTCATCTATGGTGTTACTATGGAAATACTGCTTCTGAGGAATTACAAGAACAAGAAATCTGAAAGCAAATCAAAGAATATTTAAAGTGTCAGAAAAAGGCCAGATTTACACCATGAAGAACATAGCATGGAATGCAGTACAACTTAGAACTCGTAAAAGGTGAAAAAATATGGGAATATAAAAGGCATTGATAGCAGTGTAAATAGAATAACGATTTTGTATACTGAAAATAAGATGAAGAAGGAAATATAACAATAATAATAGGAATCAGTACTTCAGTATGTTGTGTGAAGTGTATGTACCACACGTTGTTAGATATAGAGATTCCATTAGTGTCATATTAGTCCAGCTTACAGTGTGTGGTAAAACCGTGTGTTTATCTGAAAATTTCAATATTTATATGTATGAAACTTTTATTGTTCCATCAGATGAAGCATTTATAGTGTATACCTTGGAATATACACATACAGACCATGATGTGACACAGCTCAATGTTGAAACAGAAGCGAATTGCCATGGATAAAACTGGTTTATAGCTTCCGTGATATGTATTATACACACACAAAGATATCATTCAGTGTTCAATCTAGTCCAATCTGAGAAAGGAGACAGGTATAATTTATAAATTGAGCTCTATTTATTTTTGACGTTTTTGTCATTTAATTTCAGTGTTTTTCCTTCTCTTCATCAATGAAAGAAAAACCTATATTGAGCGAATGCATAGAAAGTATTACATCAGGAATATTATATTCTATAATATGTTTATGTGTTGGGTTTCTATTTTCATACATCCCACAAGAGATCTGTATAAATGATTGAATGATCGTGAACAGTGTATTCAATATGTATTGACTGAGTTGTTCATCTGCAATTTTCTTCTGTTGTAAACAGAGATCAGAAAACAACAATGACAAGACAGTAGCTCTAAGTGTATGGACTAAGTCAAATGGTTAAGTGATCATATACAGCACATTTTTCACATGCTTCATACATAAAAAAAACAAGAAGAAAGAGGAAAGATTAAAAATCAATGTCCAACATTGCAGGAAGATGTTCTTATGCATTCCAAAATCATGTAGTCATCATTTACAAAAGTAAAGTTGTAGATATGTATATTTCCTGTAGACAGTTTATCATGTATAAGTACTTTTGATACAAGGTTTTTTGCAGCCTTCTAGTTTCCTTTTTACCCCACAGCCCTTAATGGCTGTTGGGGTATTGTTTTCACCCATGGTGTCCGGATGGTCGGGCGGGCGGGTGGACGGACGGCGGGAAATAGTTTGTCCGGGCTGTATCTCAGAAACCGTAAGGTGTAGGAAGTTGATACTTGGTAGGGACATTGGTTAGGGGGTGTAGCTGTGCAGCGTCATGGTCTGACCTTGATTTGACCTTTGACCTTGCCGTAGTGACCTTGAGTTTGAAAATCTTGTCCGGGTTATATCTCGGAAACTGTAAGGTGTAGGAAGTTGATACTTGGTAGGGACATTGGTTAGGGGGTGTAGTTGTGCAACGTCATAGTCTGGCCTTGATTTGACCTTTGACCTTGCCGTAGTGACCTTGACCTATAAAATCTTGTCCGGGCTATATCTCGGAAACCGTAAGGTGTAGGAAGTTGATACTTGGTAGGGATATTGGTTAGAGGGTGTAGGTGTGCAACGTCATGGTCTGACCTTGATTTGACCTTTGACCTTGCCGTAGTGACCTTGACCTATAAAATCTTGTCCGGGTTATATCTCGGAAACTGTAAGGCTTGGGAAGTTGATATGTGGTAGGGACATTGGTTAGGGGGTGTAGGTGTGCAACGTCATGGTGTGACCTTGATTTAACCTTTGACCTTGCCGTAGTGGCCTTGACCTATAAAATGTTGTCCGGGCTATATCTCAGAAAGCGTAAGGTGTAGGAAAATGATACGTGGTACGGATATTGGTTAGGGGGTGTAGGTGTGCAACGTCATGGTGTGACCTTGATTTGACCTGTGACCTTGCCGTAGTGGCCTTGACCTATAAAATCTTGTCCAGGCTATATCTCAGAAACCGTAAGGTGTAGGAAGTTGATACTTGGTAGGGATATTGCTTAGGGGGTGTAGGTGTGCAACGTCATGGTCTGACCTTGATTTGATCTTTGACCTTGCCGTAGTGACCTTGACCTATAAAATGTTGTCCGGGCTATATCTCAGAAACCGTAAGGTGTAGGAAGTTGATACTTGGTAGGGATATTGATTAGGGGCTGTAGGTGTGCAACGTCATGGTCTGACCTTGATTTGACCTTTAACCTTGCTGTAGTGACCTTGACCTATAAAAAATTGTCCGGGCTTTATCTCGGAAACTGTTAGGTGCAGGAAGTTGATATTTGGTAGAGACATTGGCTAGGGGGTGTAGGTGTGCAGCATCATGGTGTGACCTTGATTTGACCTTTGACCTTGCCATAGTGACCTTGACCTATAAAATCGTCAGGGCTGTATCTCGGAAACCGTAAGGTGTAGGAAGTTGATACTTGGTAGGGACATTGGTTATTGGCTGTAGGTGTTAGTATCATGGTGTGACCTTAATTAGACCTTTTACCTTGCCGTAGTGACCTTGACCTTTAAAATCTTGTTGCACCTTTGGATCTGTCTTTTGATGCAGATTAAGCAAAAGTCATATTAGAATTTATTAAGAATTTTACTTTCATAACTTCCCATTGTAAGAGATAGAATTTCATCAAGTGAGCCGCAGATTTTACTCCAACACCACACATAAGCATTCATTAAATGTATTACCACTTCTGTATGCATGGTAATATTCAAACCATCTAAACCATAATTCGGAAATGCAGATGTATTTAAAGAGTGTTGAATTTTAGTTTACTGATTAATGCTGTCATCTTGTCATTGAATTATCTTGTTTTAATACTTTATCTTTATACGTATTATCTTTCTTTTAAACATTATTTCTCCATTTAAACATTGTTTGGACCTTTATATAACTGACAGTGCTCTGAAAGTATCCTGAAGTTTGTACTGGTACAGTACTTCTATATCTCATGGTGTTGAAAATATTTCCCAAGGCTGTGGGGTACGGGCATCTCTGACGCTATTTTTTATTATTGATTACAGCGTGCTCACAGAAGTCAGTATGTTAATTTTAAGAGAGTATTAGACACAGTGAAATCTCTGTTACTTAAGACAGCTTGTTATCAAGGAAAACTTTATTTCTCGAAAGACTTGAGCTGAAGTGATAGCATCCCAGTTGCGTAAATTAAATGTTATTATTATGCTAAAATGTAAGTGTAAATATTTGTGCTGCCAGAAGTAATCTATAGCTTTTGCCAATGCTGTACAATGTGCTCCGTATCCAGTTATGTAAAAATGCACTGCAAGCTTATATTGAAGATGTACCTATGAAAGTGTTGCCCTGGGATATCAATTGCCAAAGGAAATCTGAAATTTATGTTAGTTGTTTTTGATTCCAATTATGGAACTTCCTTTTTATGTCAACTGACATTATGGCATCACTCTGCGGCGTCTGCGTCCGCGTGAACATCTTCTTTTCCAAAAGTACAAGGCCCAGAGACATGCTGTTACTTTTAAAAGATACCTTATCTATCGAGGATGATAAATCGTAAAATTCATGCAGATCAGACTGTTGTTAGACGGTACCCCCACCCAAAATGTGAAAATTTCAACACTTTATCACAATTTTCTCAATGACTATTGAAAGGATTTCTCCCTTATTTTGCATATATGTACTAGACAGGTAGATTCCTTTGTGTCAGTATAAGACCTGGATCTTTCTTAATTATTTTTTTATGAATTTTTTAAACAATTTTTAATGCATTAAAAACCATAAAATCATGAACTAAATCAATTATAACTTGAAAAGTATTGCATTTAGAGCATTTTCGTAAAATATGTTTTTCAGCTACTTTTTTCATAGCTACAACATGGTGAGTAACTTAGGCATCTATCCCCATAGCTAAATGAGTAATAGCTATTTTGTGACTTTTCAGTAACTTCTATAAGGCGTAAAATCACTTATAACTTGAAAACTACTGCATATACAGAATTTTTATAAATATGTTATTGAGCTACTTTTGGGTCAGCTATAACATAGTAAAGTTTCAGACCTGTAGCTCATGGCATAGCTGAGTAATAGCTACTTTTAGGTTTTCACTGTTGATTAAATCACTTATAACTTAAAAACTATTGCATTTAGAGTATTTTGTTTCAATATGTTATTCACCTATTTGTGGGTCAACTATAACATATTGAAATTCCAGACCTGTAGCTCTTTGCATAGCTGAGTAATAGCTACTTTGATGTTCTCACTGTTGAGTAAATCAGTTATAACTTGAAAACTATTGCATTTTTTTAGAGTATTTTGTTTAAATATGTTATTCATCTACTTTTGGGTTAACTATAACATAGTAAAATTGCAGACCTGTAGCTCATGGCATTGCTTAGCAATAGCTACTTTCAGGTTCTCACTGTTGAATAAATCAGTTGTAGCTTGAAAACTATCTCATTTATAGTATTTTTTTTAATATGTTTTTTACCTACTTTTTACTCCTTAATAGTTAACTTGGTACTTAACTTCTGAGTACCATTTGCAGAGTACAACTTTTGAGTCCTTTCCTTCTTTCACGTCTAATCTTGAAACTCAAAACACACAGTCAGCTGACACAGAGCCTGTTCACGGGCACTGATTGCTTGTTATATGCATGGTTTTTGTTACCATATTAGGTCATACATATTTTCTGTTTGAGAATTTCAGTCAATTTTGGTTTTGTTGCTAAAATTTAACAGGATTTCCCCAGTAGCAAACACGAAGGAAAAAATTTGAATAATAATCAGAAGTTTCATGTTAGTCATAAATCTCATCGGGTGACTTCGCATTTTTGATGAGAAGCATACAATATTGAGACAATACAATATTGACACAAGTTTATGAGAGCAAAATTCAGTTTCTTAATTTGAATGTTCAGCTGTCAGAGATTTCAGTAACAGAGGTTTCACTGTATAATTAGTGGGTAAATTGTACTGAAAGCTTAAAACATTGCTAAGACTCTTTTCGCAGTGACTGATGACAGAAGCCATACAAAAGGCAGAAGATTTTCTTGAAAGTTTTAATGGAAATTTTTGTTTAAAATGCCGTAAATTTCTATCATCACAAAAGCTTGGATTATCAAGCAAGTTTCAGATATACAATTTTTGTATGACAATGATATGTGAAATTTAGCCCCTGTAGACGTGCACACACATAAAAGTACACTTTTATTAGGTATATTTCATTGGAGTAAACAATTTACCCACTACTTACAAGTTTTCTGCATTTTTTTTTTTAATTTGACTTGGACAAAACCAGTAGATAAGGCATCATTTTGAACAAACCATACAAGATGTAAAAGTAGTGATATATAAATTGTCTTTTGCATATGGCTTTCTTGTTTCAAAGATGCTGACTTAAGCCCATGCAATATTTCAGAATTTTATGGTTGTGATATCACCATTGACTGCAGTATCATGATATCATCACAAGACTTTAAAATTGTATTGTGATTTCTGTTCCAAGCTGCCGTATCCTGAAAAAAGTCTATGGTTTGGCCGAAAAAAAAAATATATATATACATGTATATATATTTGGTCAGTCAAGTGGGCATTTAAACCTTGGGAAATTATGTTAATTTTCTTTTTTTTAAATTTTTTTTAAGTCTCTGTGCAGCTCTTGTGAAAATATTGTGTGTTGAAATAGCACCAGATAAATACTTTGTTTTCATAAACACTTCATCATGCTAAAAATATCTGATTGGTTTAAATATGATGATGTCATAATATAATTAAGAAATATTTTGTGATCTCGTGATGCTATTTCTTCTGTACGATGATGACTTCTCTACTTATGGTATTGTTGTGGTGAAGATGGTGCAATCTGTGATAGATAAAATGATCAGGTTTCTTGTGTGAAAAAACCCCAGTGAAATAAAATATTGAGTGAGAGTGGAGGAGGTAGGGGTGTGTCATTTCTCTTAAAATATCTTGAGCAGTATTCAAATTAGCAATTTATTTGTGAAAAATTTTTAATGTAAGTGACATAACCTACTGCAAGTTTCTTATTGCTATTGTTGATAAACAGTGCAGATGCTGAAATGAAGACAGAAATAGAGCACAGCTCTGGTAACCACAAAATAAATGTCATTTCAGATTAACGTTTATAGAAGACAAAAAGATCTGTGGTCAAACAAACATGCAGTGTTGAAAAAGAATAATGTTTGAGAAAAAAATGTAAATATTGCATAAAAATCTGTTTTTCTTTGTGTGTTTGTACAATTTGTGTGAGTGAATAATGATATTTGGCTGTAGTTTAACAATGTGTCTTGTGTCAAAAATAAGTACAGTACAAGTTTCATTAGAAGAGTTCTTTTTCAGTGGTAAGTGACCAATGAGTAGAAGCTATTTTTCTTTGAAATATATCCTATTGTCTGCAGAAATTGTGAAGTGTTGTCAGGTACCTTTAAATTTACCCAGAGCCCAAAGTAGGGAGGTTAAAGAGCATTAAAATCACCTGTGCCTGTGTTAAGGCAGACAGATAAAGAAACAGACCTGAGTAGAATACCGCTGTCTCTCTTTGGGGGTATGTACTAGGGGTGGGGGATGTGGGAGGGGATAATTTCATGTGTATAGGTAGTATTAAAAGTAGTAATATTGCTGTATGGGTTGATGGAGGATTTCACTCTTAAATAGCTGGTATGTACCTCAGCAGTTGGTTTATTTATTCTAACTTTTAGATAACCTGAATATGCCAAAAAAAGTGCCATTTAATACGTTCTCTTATTATCAGAAAATAAAACCTTGCTCTTTAACTTAGTTCAAGTGGGATAAGAATGTTATATCAGGCAGAAAAAATCATGAGTATTACTTAATACCAACATAGGCAAAGCCATTGAAATAGTCATTTATGTCAGTAGTTGAAAAGATGTTCCTGGTTCAGACATTTCAGTTTTTGGTGGTATTTGATTTTTAATAAGTGCAATATCAGTCGGGGGAAATTTCATCCTGACATTTTATACCAAACACATCTGTCAGATAGATATGTCATACTCTGTATACTGTTACTGGTAATAACAATGTTCCTGCTGCATGATATATCACCAGACTGATAGCAATTGGACCTTGTGGATATTAATTTAAGTGCTGTTATTATGTTTTATAAAATTTAGGAAGGGCTTTGAGTGATCATGTAAAATATTGTTTTTGAAGGGCAAGAAAAAAAGGAAGAAAAGAGAAAATTTTCAAAATTGTATGAAAGAAGTTGTGTACCAATGTGATTTATTCAGTAGTATAGTTTGTATAAACTTTGTTTGTGTCTGTAAGTCTGTATATATAGTGTAGAATGGTTAAATTAGAGTGACAAGTGTTGTTATGTATTGTTACATTCAGTATGTTCCTGTCATCTAAAATCCTATTGCTTCTGTCATATTATGCTGTGGCCATGTAGAATAAGGGAACTGTGACAGTTATGGATCTAGAAATGTGTCACAGAATATGAAAATTTGCCACAATATGTGTGAAAGTTGCCACAGTTTGTGAAAGTGTCACCATCAATACAAACCCTTTGAATTAGGAGAAAAGTGGCAAAAAAAAAGAGATTGAAAAACTGAAATTCTGGACAAAGTAAGGTACATGATCCAAAAGTACCAAATCTGTACCAAAAAAATATGACAAGAATTGTCTTTTATTTTCTTCAGCAATGATTTTCACATACTGCAGTAACTATCTCCATTCTTCATCTAATGTAGAAAATTGTTGTAGCTTTTTTTTTGTTTGGATATGAAGCGATACTTTCTTTGGTGTTCTGATTTTGTTTTAAAGAAATGGTCCCTATTAGTAAAGTAAGTAACCAGAATTTCACCACAGTATCTGTTTAATGTGCCACTGAATTTTGTCAGTTTGTTAAACATCTCTAAAGAAAGGCACTTCCTGGTCTTTGTTTTCTCGCTGCACAGCCATCAGAGTATTGTCTTTCCACTATTTCTTCTTTAGTATAAATAGTTTTGACTTAATTTTTGGTCTATATCTTCTTTGGGTGTTGAGAATTTCTTTTTTCCTTTAAGTGTATTTTTCCCCCAGTCAAATGACTGTCCCCATTTTTTTTTACTTTATACTTGTCCATGATATATTTTCTTAGAAAGAAGTGAAGATAGGACCAGTGTATTTAGCATATATATTAGCCAGTATGTAGAACCCGTCTAGACTAATTGACAAGTGGTTACCGATTAATATTAAATGTCTTCTATTTTTTTTCTAATTTTGCCCATAACTTGAAAACTAATAGAAATTGAGCTTTTTCACCAAATAAGTTTTTTTCTGCTAATTTTTCATGTGGATTATATAAATGCAAGTTTCAACGAAAGCCACCTTTCCCCTTGAATATATCTGTCAATATTAACAGAATGCAAAATGAGTTTTAGTATATACATTATTCATTAAGTGTGAGAACAAGTTTTTCAAATGCAAGAGTTTCACCTTTGACCTCTTTGAAGGTTACATACCTAAGAAATGTTTTTTCTCTTATTCTTGCTTATGGCCTATCTATTATTCACAGAAAGTATTAAAAGGACTAGTGTAGAAGATGGTAAACTGGAAACCTATTTGCCGACCAAAATACACTGCTTCCACTTGCTTGTAATCCAAACTGATTTCTACAAATATTCAGTATTTTAATATAAGTTTACCAAAACATTCAACATTGACAAATATTGCACAGTATTTTATAATTACCATCAATCTATTAGACATTCTGTCCTCAAAAGTCTTCAGAAAGCACATCGCAGTTCATATTTATATGCAAGTTATAGCGCATGTATGCATTTTAAAACTTCTGGTGTTTATTAATTCAAACTTACGCGGTTTTTCACTTCTGGTAACAGGTTCAGTAATATGCACTAAATTTGGCATGTAAATTAACTACACTAATATCCAGTCACTAGTAGCCTATCATGACAGATGGGCTATGATTAGCTGGTAAAACCAATTATTCCAGAATACATAAATGGCTCATAACTATTGTATCCCCCTTTTAAGTTTCTCTTCAGACATCCGTCAGTCAGCATGTTGCCATGCATTCCACCCATTCCTCACAAGTGGCCTTTAATATTAACAGTATAGAAATGATTTTTGGCAAGAATCTTCTTTGGATACAAACATATAGTAATCTCACTAATATTATTAAGTCAAATGTCAGTGAAGTCTGGTTGTTGCTTAGTTTTTATGGGTGGACCTCTATTGTGAATCTGATGTACTCTGGTGGTGAATTCTACCTTCCTTTGTCTAGTATTGTAATTTTGTTGAAGTGTAAATATGCGGTAAGTTCTAGAATATGTCTGACAATGTTATTCCAGGCTTGCTTTTGTGTGCTCAAATGTGTGCCGATATTCAAGAATAATTAATAGCACAGAATTGAGAAGAATGGCATTGCAAAAGATTGCAGTTATTCATGTGGGAAATGAAAGTGTGGCAGTGTTTTCAGGAAAAGAGACTATAAAATTGTAACCCATATTCATTTTAATATGAAGACAAGATAGCACTGTATTGTAAGATTATTTCAAAAAGCATTACAGCAGGTGTTTATTTGGATTGTGTACATTTATATGAAATCAGAAAAACTAGCACATTTGAATATGTATGAACCTGGCTGGTTTTAAAGAGTCTGAAAGATGCAAGAGTTTATTTGTATCTTTACGGAAACTGTTGTTGAAGAAGTAAAAAGTAACACTGAATAATACAAGAGTTCTTCATTTAAGTGAATATGAAATCAGGTACACTCAGGTTATTGTCAGTTAGACGTATGTTTCCCATATATTTCTGAAAATGTCACTCTGGTGTTTAACGTAAAACCAGGCATCTATTTAAAATGCGAAAAATTGAAGGATGAAAATTGTTATCAAGGCATTTATACCAGACATAAATTTAAACCCTGGTGATATTCAAGTAATTTGTGGTAGTTATGTGCACTGTATATAGTGTTTGTATTCATGTACAGCCTAGTGTGTATGAGTAGTTGCTGCTCTGTATCATTAGCCATGATGCCTTAGTAGAGTCATTAGCAATGGTGAAATGTGGACATAATTAAAAACGTGGATGTTAATGTCACAGGTACATGCTTCAATATGTACTAGATGGTAGTGCTCAAATTCAAGCATATGCATAACTCATTTCACCTATAGTTAGAGCACAGTGCCCTTGGCATGACCATTTACAACTGTCAAGGTACCTACAGTAGGCTTGTACTCATAGTAAGATGATGGGAGAAATTTTTGTGTAGAGTTTGCGACTGGGGGACATCCCTAAATATAAGGGAGAAAAAGAAGCAGGATTAACTGATGTGGTGTATCAAATAAAAATATTATCTTGCTTCAGATTGTCACAAAAAAAAAAATGGATGGTTGTAGAGTAATAAATCTGCAATTTGATACTTATCTGAAATTCGCCAGATACTAATAAAATAAATGAACTTGGGAGATATTTATTGAATGTATAGTAAATTAAGGTTTTTGAACTGAAAAATACCAAGTTTAAGACAAACCATCACTTTTTCATAGTATTAAGTAAGGTTTTAGAGGTGGTGAATTTTAGATTTCTGGAAAATTTTAGATTCCTTACTTTAATGGTTTTCTACAATAGTAAGAGACAAATGAGTGAAATATGTAGAAGATGCAGTACATATAGCCATCATTTGACATAATTAGAGCACAGTACCTTTGCATGACCAGTCATTGGTTATCTAACAGTCAGTAGCAGGCTTGTGTTCCAGTGTCGTATACACAGAATCATTGCAGGGGAACAGGCTTTTTGGCAGCCAGTAGGTCATGCACTGTGGAATGTATGTGTGCAAATTGTGTCAAATACAGTATTCAGAAAGGTAGTTTATGGACTATTAACTATACCTAAGGTAAAGGATATGAGACAGGGTGTTTTGGCAGCAATCCCCTAGTATCTGGTTTCTAAATTACATTCTGACAATAGAATGTTGAGAGTCTGTCACTATATATAAAGTAAGGTCTGCTCTGTGACAACATGCTTTCTGATTGAATGCATGTAATAATTTTGTCATTGCATGTAGGGTACAATATCAATATCGGAACATACTACAAAATAGATGCACCTCTGATGTCTTCCATTAATATTAAGTACATAATTTGAAGACTATAATGATTTTCATATTATTTTTGGTAACTTTTATTTACCACAAAAACGGAACTGCCATATTTGTTTACGTTTTAGGACACTACTAAGTCTAGCGAAAGAGTTCTATTCTCAAAGGAAAGCATCTCATGCTCCGATATTTTAATATCGATCGATACAGAATGTAAAAATATGGTTTGATATCGATATAAATATTTTCATTTGATACCAACACTATATAAAAGACTTGTACAAGTTAAAGAGCTTAAACCCCAATTAAATAATTTTAAAAATATGTTACTAGTTCTTGGCATTGACAGATCAGGTATCTTTCAGTTTGTAGTCAGTGATATTCTTGAGATATAATTTCCTGATTGTTACACGTTTATTGAAAGGGTGCAACTGTAATCCTTTTATTTGAAGTACTTTAAATTCTGTAAAAAAAAACAAAAAAAACGGCCCAGATAATATTTGAAGGCTGGAAATTCTGGCTGGAGTTGATTTTCTAAAAAAATTGTATATTTTTAACAATATTTTTTTGTGTGATTTATGTGTTGGCTATGAGATAATTTGTTTTTATGTCGTTATGTATTTAACATTAGTGCTTTAAAATTACCCACAATATTTGCTCTCTTGATTGTTTTCCTTAATTACAGTGAAGTTTGTCTTATTCTCTCTGATGGAGCAATTGATTTTGTTTGTTTATTGTCATAAAAATTAACTGTGATTTTCATTTGTTCTGTTTAAACACACAGAAGAATGTGTATAATGGTTTACTAGATGTATTATATAAGTATTATGTATTCAAATACACATAAAAAGAAAGATCAGTCCTGCAGATTATAAAGCACACCATGTATTAACCATGCAATATTAAGAACTGCAAGTATTTTTCACATAGATTTACCACATAGAATAATGTTTCATATAGATGACCATGTGCCATTGCATAAAATGCTGTGCTTTTTTAAATGTTTACCTGCTTGCACTTTTAGATCAGTTTACTATGCTGTTTTCCTAATCACAGAAACTTTATGTCGCAGCAAGCATATAATTACTGCACTGCAAATTCAGTTGAACCCTCTTTAAGTGGAATTAAAAGGGACAGAAAGATACGTCTACTTCCCCAAGATTTCCAGAGAACAAGCTTGATTCTAAAGTTCTAAACATGACCAAGTGAGACCAAACAATATATCTCGGGGGGGAAACTTCCATATATACCTTGTCTAGAAGTACCAAATGTTGTTGCCCAATATTAAAGATTCTTCAAGTCCTCTTGTTTGATCATAAAGTTCACACATGCTGCAAAATTTTGTATGAGTCTTTCAGCCACTAGACACTTACATTTTGGAACTCTCTTCCTCTTTACATTAGAGTCAGTGCCACAGTAACATCCTTCAAGCATCTTAAAGCCTGCCTCTACAAATTTCTTAGTATTTTCTCTCATTCACATCTACAACCCTAGATTATTGATTGAGGATGTCCCTCAACCCTGACTCGTGTCCAGTCTTATTTAAAGGCAGTGTCCTTAGTTCCCTGTTGTGTAGAGGTGTTAAATAAATTAGAATACATAAATAAGAATTTCAGCTCCACACCTTCTATGAAAGAGGCCCTAAAAGATGATAATTGGTCCTACTTCAAAATGGTGCAACTTTATTTCTTGGAGTGTGATGATGTACATTCATAATCTTCACACATTTCAGCCACCCCTAATGATCATTGGCCCCATGATAGTGGCTGAATGTTGATCATAAAACATGCTTTACTCTACTCCTGGAAATTAGCATGGTGTCATCAGTGATCATTTTTGAAATGACTATATTGATGTGTGAGATAGTAGTAAATTAAGTATGCCAAGAATTACGGGTTTTTTTTCAGCGATTATGAAAATCCTTACATTGCATTAATTCCGCCATTACCTTCAAGTTTATTTTAGCTATGATCATTGTGATACTTGTGATTACAAAGATGCTCTCTGTTAGACATCTGGTTAAGTCTCAAAATCCTTAATTTTTCATTTTTTAAGAGAAAAAAAATCACACATACTAGTCTAAGGTATGGCTCTGTTACATTGTGAAATATAGAAGTCATTAATAGAAAATTAAGTAGAACTGTCTCTGCGAAAACCCCCCTGTTGCCATAATTTTAGTTTTGTTATCACGTTGTTGACCTCTTATTCTGCAAGTTGCTTCCACTGTTCTGTTTTTGTTATTTAGATATTATTTATGTAGTGTAGCTGAAGTATAACAAATGTATAACATAATATGATATTCCCGGCTATATTCTTGTACGTATTCTGGATTTTGGTGTAGTTTCAATTAGTATCTGTACACAGTATTCACTATAGTTAAACCCTTTGTTTGTATCCTTTGAAATTGTAACCCTTTAACATATATCTGCAGTATGGGTGTATTGTAACTCATGAGTAATGTGCAGCATTCATTTACAATGATCTGAGGTATATTTGTGTACAAGAAAATTGACCGTGACTATGTTTCAGATAATTGGAAATCAATCATATCCTAATAAACGAGATAAATATTTCTTTAAGATTTCGATTTTCGATGAATTTTAAAAGGTGCTCCAGGGGTGAATTTAATTAATCATGTACAGATTTTGGTGGGACGGGTTTTTTTTTAGATTTTTATTGAAACTAATAGACTATGCATCAACTTTAAGAACCTAATTGTTCATAGATTTGATCATTGTTAATGTATCCTGTCATATTGTCTCATGAAGTGATAGTTGTAATGGCATATGTGTATTGTACATTTGTGATGGTTGTCAAAGTGATCCAAGTGTGACGGGAGATAATTGTGTTACATTGTAGTGACTAACTTGTTTGTGTAGAAATATCTAGTTATCGTCTGTGTAGAGTGATAGTGGAAAGTAATCAAGATAAAATACTTTAGTTACTTTAGTAGATACTACTACAAAGTTACTTTAGTAGATACTACTACAAAGTTAAGTTTATTATTGAAATTGGGCCAGTGAGTGACATCTTGCTACTGCCGCAAATTTAGAGACTGCATAGCCCCAGCTAGCGGATTGTGTTGGCATTATTTGACACCTTGGCCACAAAGATCATCAAATTAGGTTCTTTTCCTCTTGGCATTATTTACAAAAGCATGCTGTCAGTTGCTATTGATCCATAGTACTTAAATATAAATAGGTACAGGTTCTGTTAAACGTTTTCAAATGATGCTTTATATCCAATTTAATTGGTTTATTTAAACTCTTTCAGAGCAATGCTGTTGTTTATTTGTATTCTGTATGCTGTGTACTAAGGTATTATCCAAGGGATTTATTATAAAATATATGTATAAACAGATGAGAATGTTCTGAATTGAACAACTAATTACTTAACAGGACTCGTCAGTAGAAGCTTTGTGGGTTTGTCAGCTATAGCTTCTGGTTTTCAAAAGAATATGAAAATTTTCTGCTCACTGTGCAATTCCAGGGAATTGAATAAAATTTATGTTCATTATAATCTCTAATGTGTTATGTTTTTACCCCACAGCCCTTGAGGGCTGTCAGGGTATTGTTTTCACCCATGGTGTCCAGATGGGTGGGCCGGTGTTGGTGTCCGGATGGGTGGGCGGGTGGGCGGTGGGAAAAAGTTTGTCCGGGCTGTATCTCAGAAACCGTAAGGTGTAGGAAGTTGATACTTGGTAGGGACATTGTTTAGGATGTGTAGGTGTGCAACGTCATGGTCTGACCTTGATTTGACCTGTCGTAGTGACCTGGAGTTTGAAAATCTTGTCTGGGCTATATCTTGGAAACCGTAAGGTGTAGGAAGTTGATACTTGGTAGGGACATTGGTTAGGGGATGTAGGTGTGCAACGTCATGGTCTGGCCTTGATTTGACCTTTGACCTTTCTGTAGTGACCTTGACCTATGAAATCTTGTCTGGGCTATATCTCGGAAACTGTAAGGTGTAGGAAGTTGATACTTGGTAGGGATATTGGTTAGGGGGTGTAGGTGTGCAACGTCATGGTCTGACCTTGATTTGACCTTTGACCATGTCGTAGTGACCTTGACCTATAAAATCTTGTCCGGGCTGTATCTCGGAAACCGTAAGTTGTAGGAAGTTGATACTTAGTAGGGACATTGGTTAGGGGGTGTAGGCATGCAATGTCATGGTCTGGCCTTGATTTGACCTTTGACCTTGCTGTAGTGACCTGGACGTATAAAATTTTGTCCGGGCTATATCTCGGAAACCGTAAGGTGTAGGAAGTTGATGCTTGGTAGGGACATTGGTTAGGGGTTGTAGGTGGGCAGTATCATTGTATGACCTTGATTTGACCTTGACCTTGTCGTAGTGACCTTGACCTTTAAAATCTTGTTGCACCTTTGGGTCTGTCTTTTGATGCAGATTAAGCACTGTTAAAGTCATATTAGAATTCATTAAGAATTTTACTTTTACAACTTCCTATTGTAACAGATCGAATTTCATCAAGTGAGCCACAGATTTTGCTCCAACACCACACATAAGCATTCATTGAATGTATTTACACTTCCGTATGCATGGTAATATTCAAAAAATCTAAACCATAATTCGGCCATGCCAGATGTAGATAAAGAGTACATGCATTATCTTTCTGTTAGACATTATTTTCTCTATTTAAACATTGTTTAGACCTTTATATAACTGACAGTGCTCTGAAAGTATCCTGAACATTGTACTGATACAGTACTTCTATATCTCGTGGTGTGAAAAATATTTCCCTAGGCTGTGGGGTACGGGCATCTCTGATGCTATTTTTAATATTTATAAATATTACTAAATGTTTGAAAGTTACAAAATCTTTGAACAAGTTATAAATGGAATTTAGCTAGTTTTTGGTATAATCAGTATTACCTAGCTTTCTGCAAAACGTAACTTTTTACTGTCCACAATGTTGTTGAAATTAGAATATTTAGATTATGTCTTAATTTGCTCAGGCCATATATTCTGATTGAATATTCATTTTCAAACGGGAAAATTACATTTAGTAAAATAAAAGCACAAGAATGTAAGATTTATCTGGATTATGAAATTGGAGATAGTAATATTGTTTCTGGAGACTGTAAAACCATGAAACTTTTTACGCAGAAAAATAATAATAAACTGTGATCAAATTATTTGCTGCTATATTATAGAAATTCCAATTTCTACAAATGGTAGAGAAGAAGGTTGATGGTTGAATTATGGGCAAATTTAAAGAAAATCATGACAGTTAACTGGGGCCGTATTCGCAAAAGCAATCAAGCTCAACTTGAGATGATTTTTGTCTCGTTAGGTAAAAATTTATCAGCATCAAGTTAGTATTCACAAAGAAGTTGAGCTGATTTTTGGCTCAACTTTCAGCTTAACTTTGATCCATTCATATTGGTGGATCAAGATTTGGATCAAAGTTTGTAGCTTTAGAATTAACTGAAATATTAAATACATAAAAAATAAATCATTGCTGAACAATATTGAAGCCTTTATATTGTTAATTGTATCCCCGAACGAAAGTTGGGGATACTTAGGATTCAGTATGGCTACGCCGCCGCAGAGATTTCCTTTTGGATACGATAACTTAAAAAATATTTTAGTTAGACCTTTCAAATTTGGTATGTGGGTATATATGGGCAATGCCATGGACGCTATTGTTTTGTGACCTTGACCTTCAATTTCAAGGTCACTGGTGGCCTCTTAAAGGTCGGATTTTGGCCATTTTTTTCACATTTTGGCCCAGTTCTCATATACAGAAAGTTGGATCATCCTATGGCTGGTATATATAATACATATATATGTCCTGTGTAAGCATTTATTTGACCTTGAAGCTCTTCATTGAAGGTCATCCACAGGTCATCCAAAGTACCTGACTGAGGCCATTTTTGGCCTTTTTGGAGATATTTTCACACTTATTGCTGACTATATTGCATGGAAACTATTGAAAATGGCTTTGGAGGTTGAGTACATGATGGAGTACCAGTATCTAGACTTACTGGTTACAGAGGATTGTTGGTTATTCCTGCTGATTCCACAGTTATGGACAGGAAGAAGGCAGTTGTTTCATATAAGCTTACCCCTGCTGAGATGTATTCTAATTTGCCCAGTTCTTCCAGTCCAGTTTCGCAGAAGTGTGGAGCCAACAGGAACTGGTTACAGAGCATTGCTTCACCTATAGCCGGTTAGGCCCTGGTACTGGGCAGGTCCACAGGACCGGCTAACAGACCGGCAGTAGCCTTTTAAGGGTCCAAGCGGCCGTCTCAGATCAACCGGTTACTGCCCGAGGAAATTGGTTACAGAGAAATTCTTATACCAGTCATTGGTCTTGGTGAGATGACTTGTCTGAACTTACCACACCAGTCAGCCAGCCTACTGGCAGGACCTCCTAGCTGGTCGAAAGTGTTAACCAACCAGTTACTGCCTGAGGAAAATTGGTTACAGTGAAATTTTTATACCAGTCATTGGTCTCAGTGACATGACTATCTCAACCTACCAGACCAGTCTGCCAGTCTACTGTCAGGACCTCCTAGCTGGTTGAAAGTGACTATAGATAAGATGACTTTCCCAACAAGATTTGTCCAACTATCTGTCAGCCTTATCTTATCAGACCCCACACCAGCCAGTTACTGGTCCTGGTGAGATGCTGAACTCAACCGGACTGGTCAGCCTACCGCCAGTAAGAAATCTGCTGTATCAGTTACTGTGGAGGTTCGTCAAGTTTTTTATACAGGTTCCAGTGAGATACAGTGATCCACCCTCCTAGACTGGCCACCCAAGTTGTCTTTTACCCAGCCTGTGAGCAGAGTCAGCTGATGCCAGGGGCCTGAGTTTCCAAACTCAGCCTTCCCCTCAAGATTATAACCCATTTGCCAGTTTTCACAACTCAAGCAATGGTAAATTTATCTTTTTATTACGCTCCAATAGCTTACCATCTGGGACTCAATGCTTATCTTGTGTTGCCGCACCCGACACGGTCAACTCTCGAAAAAAGAGTTCTAATGACCATCCGAGTATTAGTACCCAGCTCCTGGTGACCTGGTGAGTGAGCATGCGCAGTATGTCCTTCTTGTTGGCCGCCATATTGGAAAGATCGTGTTTATATTTCAAAGACTTTTATGTTCATCTACAGCGAAATATGCAGTGTTTCTCATCGAATTGCATGTAGTTTTATATATATATATATGCACAGTGAATGCTTAGTTCATTTTGTGTGTGCAGAACAGCATTATTGAAGTTTAAAATCGGATATCACCCTGTTATCGCCCAGTTTATATTGTGTGTGCATAACAGCATTACTGGAGTTTCTAATCGGATATGTCTCTATTATCGGCCTAGTTTAATCCTGCAATGTCTACCGCTAGTGCTGGCAATAGGTCCAGAGCCCTTACATGTTGTCATTTTTGCAATCCGTGGGATTTGCACAACTACTGCCCTACCTGTAGGGAATCGTCCAAAGGCGACGACTATTGTGTTACTGGCAAGGGAAAATGTATGCTGTGTGCTTCATTTACTGAAGAACCAAAACAAAAAATTATAAATAGAAAGCGGTATGTAAAGAAAGACAAGGCTGGGGTATCCGACGTTTCCAAAGATGAATCCGAACTTCTGGGAGAGCCGGATCAGTGTGATATCTTTGAAGGTTCCCAGCAAGAGCTTGAACAGGCAGCTCATAGTATTTATCAATCCCCACCAAAACCCAGCAATGTTGTGCTGGGAGATCCCAGAGCCCAGGTGCTGGGACTGGATAACTTATCTTTAAGAACTCCCCAGCATGTGCTCGAGATCCCAGGTACTGTTTTACAACGGAGGATAGAAAATTCCCTGGGTTATCAGTTCCACCAAGAACAAATGGGTTCTTTTCAACGTTCCATGATGGACGCCTTTAATAAACTTGCTGCAACAGTGACTGTATCCAAACATCCCCAGGACCCCAGCTTCCCACAGGCGGATCAGAGTAAGCCAAATCCTAAATCAGGTCCGAGCTCGGCTCCCAGCCCTCCCAGACCTCGGTATCAGCAAGTTCCCAGCCATGAACCCATGGACACTACCATAACCCAGTTAGGCCCAGAATTACCTCCCAGATTGAGGACCCAGTATTCTGATATCTCCTCAGACCCAGAAATGGAGCCACCCAGACCTAAAACAGTTGAAAAGGTCAAGAAACATAAAGACAAATCTAAATACAAGTCCACCCGTTATGTCAGCTCCTCATCTGAGGCATCCCCTCACCGCTCCAAATAAAAATCGGGCAAATCTTCCCCTAAGCAAGGGAATATTTGTAGTGATAGAGATCAAGAACAGTCAAAGCAGCCAGCTTCCACTATTGTATATAGGGATGTGAGGGAGTTGGACAAAGAAAGAAGGAGGTCTCATGAAGTCAGGAGGGAGTTACCCCCGACCCAATTTATTCATGGGAGGTGGACCTTAGTGACTTACAAGCCAACCCCAAGCCACAGGAAAATATTACAAAATGGTGGACCCATGTTTAAGGGCACCCCTTCATGTGGCCAAAGAACTTGAACATCAAGCCAGGCAAAACATCTGCACTCTGAATTTTTCAGTAGTGTTTAACCACATGATTTCAGAGTGCAGTAGTGTTATGGATTGCTGTCGGGACAGCATTAAGTCCACTATTAAAAAGGCCAAACATCAGATCCAAAAGGGAGCCGACCCTGAGAGTTTGCTTATGAGAAAACCAGAGATTACATAGATATCTGGGACAAGAGAATCCAGATTCAACAGAGGGCATTAGCATGCCAAAGCAAGGCCATGACCCATATGTTATGCCGAGATATACATGTCATGGTCTGTGCAGGTCTCATGAGGCGAGATGTTGAGATGACCAATCTTCACCCAGATTTGGGGGAAACTAGAAGACAAGAGCTATGCAACTCTCCCTTCCTCCCCTCTCCCTTGTTTCACTCTCAGCTGGTTCAAGAGGGCGAGGAGTTCCTCCTAAAAAAGGGTTCCTCCAAGTCTCAAAGTCAGACTTTCAGACCCTACCAAAATCGGCCCTTTCGTGGCCCTCAGAGAGGCAGAGGATGTTACAGAAAACGCCCCTATGGACAATCTATCCCTGGTAGTTCAACCTCTTCAAACAGAGGTAGTTTCAGTAGCAGAGGTAGGAGGGGCCAGTTCAGACCCCATCGCAGGGGTAGGGGTCGTGGAAACCCCTCAAAACAATGACTCACAGAGACCCACCAGTTGGAGGCCGTTTCATGCAGTTCAGGAGAGCCTGGGTAGACGAAAATTGTTCAAGCTTTGTCTTAAACATTATTACGAATGGTTACATACTTCCATTTCACCTCAAGCCAAAACTAACCAGACATCCACTGATCATATCAGAATACAAAAATCAACCGAGCTCTAGCCTCCTGTATCCAGTCTCTCCTGCATAAACATGCGATAGAAAAAGTACGAAACACAGAGTCTCTTGGTTTTTACAGTCGCCTGTTTCTAGTCCCAGAGCCACATCAAAAATGGAGACCAGTCATAGACTTAAGCAGGCTAAATCAATTCCTGAGGATAGAAAGATTCAAGATGGAGACCCGAGAATCAATAAGAACATCCTTGAATACAGGGGAATGGGTGACATCAATAGACCTACAAGACGCCTACCTCCATATTCCAATTCACCCAAGATCCCAAAAATACCTGCGGTTTGCACACAGGTCTCAGATATATCAGTTCACCTCTCTTCCATTCGGGCTAGCCCAGCTCAAGTATTCACCATGATAGTAAAAGAGGTAAAACTCATGCCCTTATCATGGGGCATAAGGATACACCAATATCTGGACGATTGGCTGATCAGGGCTCAATCTCTGGAGCAGTCATCTCACAACACAAAAGTGGTGGTAGACCTAACCGAATCTCTAGGTTGGATGATAAATCGGAGTTGATTCCAACTCGAAGTATTCTCGTATGTGGGATACGAATACCATCTAAACTCAGCCCTTGTAAAGCCCACTCAGGAGAGGTGGCAAAAACTACAGGCATTAATCCTCAGGATAACCAACCAGTCTGCCCTGACTGCAAGACATTTGATGTCTCTCATTGAGTTGCTAGCATCAACCGAAAAAATGGTTCCAGAAGGCCACCTTCACATGAGACCTTTTCAGTGGCATCTCAAGGAGAACTGGACATTTCCTCAGTCGTTGGACAAGCTCCTTCCCTGGTCAGACTCCATAATGGCTCATCTGGACTGGTGGCAGAATCCACAAAATGTTCTTAAAGGTGCAGATCTCCACCCCCAAGAACACAATGTTCAAGTGTTTAAAGACGCCTCAAACGTAGGTTGGGGCGCTCACTTAAATCAAGATTCTATCAAAGGACTGTGGTCAGATCTAGAAAAATCATTGCACATAAACATTTTAGAACTAAAGGCAGTGTTCTTGGCCCTAAAACACTTCAGGCTTCAATGCCAAAATCAAACAGTCCTGGTTGCCACGGACAACTCAACGCTAGTAGCCTACATCAACAAACAGGGCGGGACTCACTCAGTAGAGATGTGCGCCCTTCTATGGAGGATCATGAGCTGGTGTCATCGATTCAAAATATCTCTACGTGCCAGACACATTCCAGGGGGCCTAAATGTGATCGCAGACTCCCTGTCCAGATCAACTCAAATTCAGTCAAACGGAGTGGTCTCTACACCCTCAGATGTTCAAAAGAATTTGCACAAAGTGGTTCACACCTCAGGTGGATCTGTTTGCCACTTGGCTAAACCACAAGTTGCCACTATATGTCTCTCCAGTTCCAGATCAAAACGCATGGAAC
This sequence comes from Sabellastarte sp. h YS-2021, assembly GCA_964017235.1. Lineage (NCBI taxonomy): Eukaryota > Metazoa > Annelida > Polychaeta > Sabellida > Sabellidae > Sabellastarte > Sabellastarte sp. h YS-2021. The sequence continues at coordinate 138,366,671 of OZ024928.1, forward strand.
ATAGATGCTCTAAACATAAGCTGGTCAAGCCTTGTAGCCTATGCTTACCCTCCAACAGCTCTACTTCCAAAAGTAATACAAAAGGTCCACCAGTACAACTGCCTCCTAATCCTGATAGCCCCGGGCTGGCCGGGCATGCCCTGGTTCTGGGATCTGGTCCATCTATCAGTGGAAATTCCACTTCAGTTGCCTGTATCTCCAAATCTACTCAAGCAGTCAAGCAACCAGGTGTTTCACAACAATCCACAATATCTCAACGTCCATGCTTAGTGTCTAGGAGTGAGCAACTCCAAGAACAAGGTTTCTCTTCTGAAGTGGCAGAGAGAATTGCTGCCCCTCAAAGGTCATCAACAAGATCTATTTACCAAGCAAAGTGGGCCCTTTTTGAAAAATGGTGCAGAGAAAATTCGGTGGATGTCTCCAAACCTTCTATAAAACAAGTCGCAGACTTCTTTATGCTCCTATTTCAAGACTTAAATAGACGCCCTTCTACCATTGATGGCTATAGAACGGCTATTTTGGATTACTTGGGCCCTACAGGCCTCCATATAGCTCAGAGTACAGATTTAAACAGGCTTCTTGCAAGTTTTTCACTGAGATAGGCCTAAGGCAAGTAGAAACATTCCCAAGTGGAACTTATCAGTTGTGCTCAATGAACTTACAAAGAAACCTTTTGAACCAATTAAAGACTCTGACATTAAACATTTGACACTCAAAACAGCATTTTTACTAGCTTTAGCTTCTGGCAAGCGCCGCAGCGAAATCCACGCCTAGGTTGCAAACAAGGTGTCGAACCTTGGTCAATGGGAAAAAGTGGCTTTGTTCCCCTCATCTGACTTTATTGCAAAGAATCAATTAGCAACAATAGTAGATAGACAGTTCAAGCAAGACAGATCTCTGTGCCCAGTACGTGCCCTGAGATACTATTTGGATAGAACTAAAGACCTTAGGGGCGACAGATCACTCCTATTCATATCCTTCAAGAAAGGGCATTCAACAGACATCAAACCAGCTACCCTGTCTTCATGGCTTAAACAGACAATTTTATTGTGTTATAAACAAGCAGATCAGCAAGCGTTGGACTTGGTCCAAGTCAAAGCTCACGATATCAGAGCCTTTGCAGCCTCTAAAGCCTTTTACGGTGGTGTTTCGGTAGACCAAATCATGCGGGCATGTCACTGGAAAGCACACAACACGTTTACAAATTTCTACCTAAAAGACTTGACATGGGCAGATAACGATAACAACTTATACCTGGGCCTGGTGGTCGCAGCCCAACAGGTCCTGGACCTTTCCCCTCCGCGAGATCATCTTCGGGAAAAGAAAAAGGGGGAGGGGGCTCAGCCTCTGGAACCAAGTCCTCCAGAGCCTAATGGACCCAGCTATTCAGGTACTGCACACCAACATATAATATCTGGTAAGGTTGTTATCTTATATTTCTCATATTATCTTGTATTGTTTTGTCAAACTTTGTGTAACTTAAGTACCCTCAGGTGACCTTGGCCTAGTGGCCAGTGTTAATCAGTATAATGTAACCTTGTGATTACAGCAGTTAAGGTGAATTTAGATTGCACCTTCCTCCTTAAAATCCAGATATTCGGAGGCATATGCTGTCTCAAGTGTGGAGAATATATTTTGTAAATTATTAAGACTATTACGAGTGAACACATATGTTATAACGGTCCTTGGGACTCTCCTGTAATAAAAAAAAGGTTCTAATGACAATCACAGTCTCAGCTGCAATCCCTGCCTCCTAACGGTGGGATTCAGCATTGAGTCCCAGATGGTAAGCTATTGGAGCGTAATAAAATTGAAAATTTTAATTAAATGTAGCTTGTTATAAGCTACAAGATTACCATCTACTGACACCCATACAGAAGCAAGTCCACCTAGGTTGCCTCCACATGAGGCCGATACAGTGGCACTCGAAGAACAGCTGAAGGGTACCAGACTCACTAGAAAAGGTGATCCCAGTTCACTCCACCCAATCTAAAATGGTGGTTGTAGGATGACAATGTGCTTCAAGGTCAACCATTACACCTACTTAAATATGCTCTGCAAATCCTTACAGATGCATCAAGAAGGGCGAGTGCTCACTTAGGGGAACACACTGCAAGGGGAACCTGGTCCCTTCCAGAAGCAAGTTACACATAAAATATCTGGAACCAAGGCGGTCTTTTAGCCCTAAAGGAGTTCCAAGACCTCTGCTTGAACCTTATTGCAACCATAGCTATGGAAAACACCATGGTGGTTGCCTGTTTAAGGGGGGGGGGGGGGGTAAATCGGGTCCTCTTTGTGCCATACTATGGAGAATCCTGACCTGGTGCCCCAGGAAAAAGGCTCAAGCCCAACACATTCACGCTTCAACCATGTCCCATCCGGGGATACACTGCATCGAGACGCAATGTCTAGTTAATCACTTTGTAACACTTGTTTCCTATTTTAAGTATTCTTATGTAGATATATAAAATGGGTTAAATTTGTTTGTTTATTCTGGATCAAAAGCAGAGTCTAAATTTTTGGATTAATATTTGGAAATATTTAAAATATTCTTTTGCAAAAAAATAATGAACCAAATTTATATTAATGTATATTTTGTGGAAATTCAGATATAAAAAAGATGTTTAAAATGTGTAAAAGTAGTTAAATTATGTGTTGCTATGTGAAATCTTTCCACTTTCTTACTCAGCTGATCCTTCCTTTATGAATACAGCCTTGAGCCAATGATCAGCTGAGCTAGTTTCCTTAATCTTGATCTGATCTTGAGCTGATGTTTTGCTCATCTTGATCCATGTCGGTGAATACAGGCCCAGAGAATACCTTGAACAATGTCATACTCAAATTTCTCTTTTACAAACAAAAGTTCTGGTTGCCTGGGGAAATTAGTAACACCAGGCCTGGGAGAAGTATTAAATTAACCATCATGTAAAAGAATAATGACTTACTATGACATTTTTTTATTTTTGATATCAACATTTACTCCAGTATTCTGTTACACTGACTGGAAATCATTTTTCTGTAACTTTTGAAAAAAAAAAGATTTACACATTGCTGCAATTTTTATGCGAGGAGTACTCCCTACATAGGAGAGTTAACAATATAGAGTTGGATCAAACACTGATATAGGTTTGTACCCCTGGGTAGCAAATTAAAACATCTGGTGGACCTGTGCAACAAAACTCATATTTCTTCTGCAATTATTTTGTTGAGTTATGCAAGCTTAAAAGATTAATATTCACTGCTCAACACCTGCTGTAAAAACTTTGAATGAATAGTAATATTTAGAGTTGGATATACTGGATTCAGGTTGGTCATGCCACGGCCACCATAGAAATTTCCTCATGTATGTGATGGCTTAAAAATGCATCAGTGTTTCCTATTCAAACATGATACACATGTTAAAGATGGTCTAAGGAAGAACCCTATTTTGAGGTGATCTTAAACGTCCCATATTAAAGAAGTTCTGGCCACCCTTGGCCACTTCAAGCCCTCTTTCAAGGCCCCCTCCTTCAAGGTCAAATGAGGATCGCTAAACTTAAAAGTGCTTATAACTTGCTTATTATTGGTCCTAGACGTTTGCAATATGAAACCAACCAATTGTAAATCATGGGCTGGGAATCTTCTTATGTGGACAGATTTGACCTTGGGCCTTCCTTCAAGGTCAAACGAGGATAGCCAAAATTAAAAGTGCTTATAAGTCGCTTTTTCTTGGTCCTAGAGGTTTGTAATGTGAAACCATCCTATAGGGAAAATCATGGGCTAGGAATCTTTTGATGGGGTCAGATTTGACCTTGGACCCCTCCTTTAATGTCAAATGAGGATAGCCAAAATTAAAAGTGCTTATAACTTGCTTATTCTTGTTCCTAGAGGTTTGTTATGTGAAGCCAACCGATAGGAAATCATGGGCTGGGAATCATCTGATGTGGTTAGATTTGACCTTTGGCCCCTCCTTCAAGGTCAAACAGGGATAGCCAAATTTAAAAGTGCTTATAACTCACTTATTATCTCCCGCCGGGCTTTAGCACGGGAGGGAGATTATGAAATGCATCCTGTGCGTGAGTACGTGCATGTGTGTGTCACGCAGATTTCTCCAAAACTGCTACAGCGACAGATTTTTTTGTAAATTAATTGTCCTAAGGAATTTTCATGCCCTTGAAATTTTTTTTGGTTTTGTGGACTTAGGCCTAAAGATAAGTGAGTAATAGCAATTTTAGCTACTTTGAGTAAAGGACCCATAACTCAAAAAGTATTGCAGTTAGACTTTTTTCTTGAAATATGTTGTTCAGCTACTTTGTCCATAGCTATATGATGGTACATAGTTTGGGGTTGTATTGCATGCCATAAGTGAGTAATAGCTATTTTCTCATTTGTAGCTAAATAACAGAAGAAGTAAATGTCAAATATCTTCAAAAGTATTAAAGTTAGGGAAATCTTTTCAAATATGTTGTCCATCTACTTTTTGTAAAGCTATCACATAGTGATTTTGTTTAACTCCAAAACTATTGCACTTAGAGTATTTTCCTAAAATATGTTGTTCAGCTACTTTGTCCTTAACTATAAGATGGTACATAGTTTGGGGTTGTATTGCATGCCATAAGTGAGTAATAGCTATTTTCTTATTTGTAGCAAAATACTGAAAGAAGTAAATGTCAAATATCTTCAAAAGTATTAAAGTTAGGGAAATCTTTTCAAATATGTTATCCATCTACTTTTTGGCAAGCTATCACATAGTAAAGTTTCAGACCTGTTACACCTTGGATAGCTGAGTAAAAGCTACTTTGAAATTCTGCCTGTTGAGTATAGCCATTGTAACTCCAAAACTATTGCAGTTAGAGTATTTTCCTAAAATATGTTGTTCAGCTACTTTGTCCTTAACTATAAGATGACATATAGTTTGAAGTTTCATAGCATGCCATAAGTGAGTAATAGCTATTTTGTTATTTGTAGCAAAATAATGACAGAGGTAAATGTGAAATATCTTAAAAAGTATTAAAGTTAGGCTAATCTTTTCAAATATGTTGTTCCTATGTCTGAAAAGGTAAAAGGAAGAAATGATTCAATTTTTGGAGTGTTTCAGATCACTATCTGGATCTTCTGGATCAATGAAATGTAATATTTAAAGACCGATAATTCAAAAACTTATGGACGAATTTCGATGAAATTCCCAGGATATGTCTGGAAAGGTGGAAGGAAGAAATGATTCAATTTTCGGAGTGATCCAGAAATGTTATTTTTAAAGACAAATAACTCAAAAACCTACAGACGGATTTCGATGAAATTTTTGAGGATATGTATGAAATTGGTAAAAGGAAGAAATGTTTCAATTTTGAGAGTGATCTGGATCACTATGTGGATGTTCTGGATCCATGAAATGTAATTTTTAAAGACATAACTGAAAAACTTATGGACAGATTTCGATGAAATTTTCAGGATATGTCTGAAAAGGTGAAAGGAAGAAATGATTCAATTTTGTGAGTGATCCGGAACACTCTCGATCTTCTGGATCCATGAAATGTAATTTTTAAAGACAGGTAACTCAAAAACTTATGGACGGATTTTGATGAAATTCTCAGGATATGTCTGGAAAGGTAAAAGGAAGAAATGATTTAATTTTGGGAGTAATCCGGATCACTATCTGGATCTTCTGGATCAATGAAATGTAATTTTTAAAGACAGATAACTCAAAAACTTATGGACGGGTTTGATGACACTTTCAGGATATGTCTGAAAAGGTAAAAGGAAGAAATGCTTCAATTTTTGGAGTGATCCGGATCACTGTCTAGATCTTCTGTATCCATGAAATGTGATTTTTAAAGACAGATAACTCAAAAACATATGGATGGATTTTGATGAAATTTTCAGGATATGTCTAGAAAGGTAAAAGGAAGAAATGTTTCAATTTTGGGAGTGATCCAGATCACTATCTGGATCTTCTGGATCTATGAAATATAATTTTTAAAGACAGATAAATTAAAAACTTATTTTCAGGATATGCAAGATAGAGCAATTTCAGTGATAAGTAAGTCATTCACCTACTATTGGGTGATGTACCACATGGTGAAGCAGATCTACAGTTTCTTGAATAGCTGAGTCATAGCTACTAAATGGATAAACGTCTTTTATCTCTAAAGTGTTGCTGATACATTATTTCTTCAAAATAAGTCATTCACCTGCCTCTTGCTTGTTGTCACTTCTACATAAGGTGAGTGGAGGTAAATGGTGGTTGTTTCTCAGAGATACACGCTTGTACTACTGCCATCCTACTGCCATTCTAATGTTTTTTATGGTTACACATCGTGTCTGAAACACCAAACCTTGGAAGATATGAGATGTCCTGAGACATGGTTCTGCCACCTTGTAAAACTTCTAACCACAGGGGAGACCGCCTGTAGTATGAAAGGGGCATAAACTATCATAGCCTTGTTATAAGTACACTATATAACACAATTTTTATGCCGGAGCTTCGCTAGAGTTTAGGCTTCTACAGATCACTTTTTATGTCAGCTGACATTATGTCGTCACTCTGTGGCATTGGCGTACATGTCCGCGCCTGCATGAACAACTTCTCCTCCAAAACTTTAAGGCCTAGAGACCTGCTGATTTTTTTAAAGATACCTTATCTATCGAGGATGAAAAATTGTTCAAGGCATGCAAATCTGTCATTTGTCTGTTTGCTAGAGCCATTATAAGGGAGGTACCCCCACCAAAACTGTGAAAATTTCAGTGACTATTGCAGGGATTGCATATATTTGCATATATGTACTAGGCCACAAGTAGATTCCCTTGTATGAGTATCAGACCTGGATCTGTCTTAAATTATTTTTATGAATTTTTAAAATAATTTTTGATGCATTAAATTCTTAAAATAAACTAAATCACTTATTTTTTCATTGACTATTGCAAGGATTTCTCTCTTACTTTGCATATATGTACCAGGCCACTAGTAGATTCCCTTGTGTGAGTATCAAGGCTGGATCGTTTTAAATTATTTTTTTATGAATTTTTTAAATAATTTTTAATGCATTAAAATTCATGAAATCATACACTAAATCACCTATAACTTATAATATACAATATGTTTTTCAACTACTTTTACCATAGCTACAACATGGTGAGTAACGTGGGTGTCTATTACAATAGCTAAGTGAGTAATAGCTACTTTTTGATTTTTCAGTACCTTTCATAATGACTAAAATCACTTATAACTCAAAAACTATTGCATTTAGATAATTTTGTATAAATATGTTATTCAGCTACTTTTGGGTCAGCTATAACATAATAAAATTGCAGGCCCGTAGCATAGCCGAGCAATAGCTACTTGAGGCTATTTTGTTTAATATGTTTTTCATGTACTTTTGGGTTAGCTATAACACAGTAAAATTTCAGACCTGTAGCTCATGGCATAGCTGAGCAATAGCTACTTTCAGGTTTTTACTGTTGAGTAAATCAGTTGTAACTTGAAAACTATTGCATTTAGAGTATTTTGTTTAAATATGTTGTTCACCTACTTTTGGGTGAGCTATAACATAGTAAAGGTGCAGACCTGTAGCTCATTCCATAGCTAACCAATAGCTACTTTGAGGTTCCCTCTGTTTAGTAAATCAGTTATAACCTGAAAACTATTGCATTTAGAGAATTTTGTTCCAATATGTTATTCAGCTACTTTTGAATTAGCTATAACATTGTAAAATTGCAGACATGTAGCTCATGGCATAGCTGTGTAATAGCTATTCTCAGGTTCTCACAATTGAGTTAATCAGTTGTAATTTGAAAACTATTTCATTTAAAGTATTTTATTTAAATATGTTGTTCACCAACTTTTGGCTCAGCTATAACATAGTGAAATTCAGACCTTTATGTCATGGCATAGATGAGTAATAGGTACTTTCAGGTTCTCACTGTTGAGTAAATCAGTTGTAACTTGAAAACCATTGCATTTAGAGTATTTTCTTTAAATATGTTGTTCACATACTTTTGGCTGAGCTATAACATAGTAAAGGTGCAGACCTGTAGCTCATTCCATAGCTGAACAATAGCTACTTTGAGGTTCCTTCTGTTTAGTAAATCAGTTATAACTTGAAAACTATTGCATTTAGAAAATTTTGTTCCAATATGTTATTCAGCTACTTTTGAATAAGCTATAACATTGTAAAATTGCAGACATGTAGCTCATGGCATAGCTGTGTAATAGCTATTCTCAGGTTCTCACAATTGAGTTAATCAGTTATAATTTGAAAACTATTTCATTTAAAGTATTTTATTTAAATATGTTGTTCACCAAGACCAAGTTAGGTATTCTAGGTAAAAGATTTGTAAATGTGTTGTCAGCTTTTCAGTGACAAGCTTGCATGATTTGGTCCACCAAAACCCAACCGTAAAGGGCCTTAGAGGCCTGCAAAGGCCATAATGTCATGCGCTTTAACTTGGACCAAGTCCAAGGACTGTTGGTCTGCTTGTTTGTAACAAAGTAGGATTGTTTGTTTTAACCAAGAAGAGAGAGTAGTAGGTCTGATGCTTGAGGTATGTCCTTTCTTGAAGCAAATAAAGAGTAGGGATCGAGACCCTCTCAGGTTTTTGGTTCAATCCAAATAGTACCTCAGGGCCTGTACTGGACACAGGACCCTGTCTTCTTGAATTGCCAATCCACGATGGTAGTCAAAACAGGGATAGTCGCTGGAGAGACATTTTGAGAACCTTCTCTTGCTAGTTGGTTTTTGGCTATGAAATGTAAAGAGGGCAACAAAGCTACCTTTTACCATTGGCCTAGATTAGATGTTTTGTTTGCAACCCAGGGATGAATTTCACTGTGGCGTTTGCCGGAGGCCAAGGCTAGTAAGAAAGCAGTTTTGAATGTAAGAGGTCTGTGTCTTTCATAGGGTCAAATGGTGCTTTTGTGAGCTCATTAATAACAGAAAGGTTCCACTTTGGAAGATTTCTGGAACTTTTGGGACGATCCCTATGAAAGCTAGAAAGTAACCTGTTAAAGTCAGAGCTTTGACAAATTTGGAGCCCCTCTGGGCCCAAGGTGTCAAAAATGGCCGTCCTGTAACCATCAATGGTCAACGGGCACCTGTTTAGATCTTGGTAGAGGTACATAAAAAAGTCTGAGACTTGTTTCAGAGGGAGTGGAGAAATCCACCGAATTTTCTCTGCACCATTTCTCAAAAAGGGCCTTCTTTGACTTGTAGAGGGTCCTCGTTGATGACGTTTGAGGGGCAGCAATTCTCTCTGCCACTTTCATAGAGAAGCCTTGTTCTTGGAGCTGTCCACTCCTAGACACCAAGCGTGGAGGTTGAGATGTTGAGGATTGCTGTGAAAATCTTGATTGTGGGACTGTTTGAGAAGTGTTGTTGTCACTGGTAACTGGAGTAGGATCTCTGTTGAGAGCTGCACTAGGTCCCAAAACGAGGGACCAGGATAGTTTGTTTTAACCAAGAAGATAGCGGGTCTGATGTCTGAGGTATGTCCTTTCTTGAAGGAAATAAAGAGTAGGGATCGAGACCCTCTCAGGTCTTTGGTTCAATCCAAATAGTACCTCAGGGCCCGTACTGGACACAGGGTCCTGTCTTCTTTGAACTGTCTATCCACAATGGTAGTCAAAGCAGGGATAGTCACTGGAGAAACACTTTCAGAACCTTCTCTTGCTAGTTGATTTTTGGCTATGAATCTGAAGAGAGGAACAATGCTACCTTTTACCATTGGCCTAGATTAGATACTTTATTTGCAACCAAGGCATGAATTTTGCTGCGGCGCTTGCTGGAGGCCAAAGCTAGCAAGAAAGCAGTTTTGAGCATAAGATGTTTGAGGGCTGTGTCTTTCACAGGCGCAAAGGGTGCATTTGTGAGCTTATTAAGTAAAACAGAAAGGTTCCACTTTGGAAGATTCCTGGAACTTTTGGAACGATCCCTGTGAAACCTAGAAAGTAACCTGTTAAGGTCAGAGCTTTGAGAAATATGGAGCCCCACTGGGCCCAAGGTGTCAACAATGGCCACTCCTAGACACCAAGCGTGGAGGTTGAGATGTTGTGGATTGTTGTGAATCACTTGGTTGTGGGACTGTTTAAGAAGTGTTATTGACACTGGTAACTCGAGTGGGATCTCTGTTGAGAGCTGCACTAGGTCCCAAACCAAGCTATCCGTGGCCAGTCTGGGGCCATTAAAATTATGAAGCAATTGCTTTGCCCGATTTTTTGGATCTCCTTGCGAAGGAGAGCCGTGGGAGGGTAAGCATAAGCAGTGAGACCTGACCAGTTTATTTTCAGAGCATCAATGTCCAAAGCATGTTGGTCTGGGACAGGAGATACATACAATGGAACTTTGTGGTTCAGACTGGTGGCAAATAGATCTACATGAGGTGTAAACCACTTTTGACAGATCTCTTTGAACACCTGTGGATGCAGTGACCATTCTGTTGATTAGACTTGCTTTGACCTGGACAGTAGGTCGGCCACATACAGGCACCCTGGGATGTGCCTGGCTCTTAGAGTTATCTGGTAATGATGGCACCAGGTCATGATTTTTGAAAGGGGAGCACACATCTCCGCTGAGTGGGTTACTCCCTGTTTGTTTATGTAGGCTACTACTGTTGAGGTGTCCTTAGAACCAACACTTTGATTTTGACACTGGACCTTGAAGCTTATCAGGGCCAGAAATACCGCCTTCAACTGTAGAACATTTTTGTGCAGCCTTTTCTCCCCATCTGACCACAGACCTTTTGTAGAGAATTGCTTTAAGTGAGCACCCCAACCTTCGTTTGAGGCATCTAAAGATTTGGATACTGTGGTCTTTGGGGTGAAGGTCCGTGCCCTTCATCACGTTTGCACTGTTTGCCACCACTCTAGCCGAGTTGAATTGGTCTGTGACCAAGGAAGAAGACTGTTCAATGACTGAGGATATCTGCAGTGGTCCTCGAGATGAAACTGAAAGGGCCTCATGTTAAGGCGTCTCTCCAGGACCACCTTCTCCATTGAGGCGAGCAACCCAATTAGAGACATCAAACATGTTGCAGTGAAATCATGTTTTGACTTTATGCGTAGGATCAAATCCTGAAGTTTGAGCCATATCTCTTGAGTGGGTTTTACAAGGGCTGAATCTAGGTGGTATTCGTAGTCCATAAACGAAAAAACCTGAGTGAGTTTGAGTTCAGACTTATCCTGATTGATTACCCACCCTAAGGACTGTTAGGGTCTACCACAGTCTGAGTGCTCACTTGTGCCTCCTCCTGGGACAGGGCCCTAATCAGCCAGTCGTCCAAGTACTGGTGAAGTCTGACTCCCCTTCTGAGGGCCACCAGCTTCACTTCTTTTACAATCATTGTAAAGACTTGTGGGGCTGTGGTTAGGCGAAAGGGATGGAAGTGAAATGGAACAACTGACAAGAGGAGAGTGCCCGTGAATGGGCACTGTGTCAGCTGACTGAGTGTTTTTGATTTGTGAAGGTGATTAGAGGACAGAATAATTATCAGGAAAAGGGCTGTACAGAAATACAGTAAATGGTAACTGAACAGCAAGTTCGAAAGAAATTCCGAAGCTGACAGAAGAAAAGGATAAAAAAGTTGTGCCCTGTAAATGGTATTATGAAGGAAAATAACAAGGTAATTGTTTAAGTGTAAAAAATAGGTTAAAACATATTTAAAGAAATACTACAAATGCAATATCCTCGTTCGACCTTGAAGAAGGGGTCCAAGGTCAAATCTAACCACACAAATACATTCCCAGCCCATGATTTCCTATGGTTTACCATTCCAAACCTCTAGGACCAATTATAAATGAGTTATAAGCACTTTTAAGCTTGGCTGTCCTCATTTGACCTTGAAGGAGGGGTCCAAAGGTCAAATCTAACCATACCAAAAGATTCCGAACCAATGATTTCCTATGGGATGGTTTACCATCCCAAATCCCTGTCACCATTAATAAGCGAGTTGTAGGCACTTTCAATTTTCGCTATCCTCATTTGACCTTGAAGGAGGGTTCCAAGGTCAAATCGGACCATATCAACAGATTCACAGCCCATGATTTCCTGTCTGTTTACCATCCCAAACCTCTGGGACCAATAATAAACGAGTTATAAGCACTTTTAAGTTTGACTATTCTTGTTCGACCTTGAAGGAGGGGTCATTGAAGGTCAAATCTGACCACACCAAAAGATTCCCACCCCATGATTTCCTACAGGTTGGTTTATCATCCCAAACCTCTAGGATCAATAATAAGGGAGATATAAGCACTTTTCATGACTGACAAAAAACACCTGTGGCGGCCATCTTGTTTCTCAAAATGAGGCCAAAAATATTCCCAGATAACATTTTATGGTTATTAATATATACTGCAAACTTAAGAAAGCTAGCTATAATATTTTTTTTCATCAGAGCAGTAATGGTGAAATCTCTCTCTACACACTGCGGCTATCCAGTGGATACAATGATTTACTCAACAGTGAGAACCTGAAAGTAGCTATTGCTCAGCTATGCCATGACATAGAGGTCTGCAATTTCACTATGTTATAGCTGACCAAAAATTCTGTGAATAACATATTTAACAAATTACTCTAAATGTAATAGTTTTCAAGTTACAACTGATTTACTCAACAGTGAGAACCTCAAAGGAACTATTACTCAGCTATGCAATGAGCTACATGTCTGAAATTTTACTATGTTATAGCTAACCCAAAAGTAGGTGAACAACATATTTAAGCAAACTACTGTAAATGCAATAGTTTTCAAGCTACAACTGATTTACTCAATAGTGAGAACCTGAAAATAGCTATTGCTCCGCTATGCCATGAGCTATAGGTCTGTAATTTCACTATGTTATAGCTGACCCAAAAGTAGGTGAACAATATATTTTAACAAAATACTCCAAATGCAATATTTTTCAAGTTATAGCTGATTTACTCAACAGTCAGTATCTGAGAATAGCTATTGCTCAGTTGTGCCATGAGCTATAGGTCTATAATTTCACTATGTTATAGCTGACCCAAAAGTAGCTGAATAACATATTTGCACAAATTTCTGTAAATGCAATAGTTTTCCAATTATAACTGATTTACTCAACAGTGAGAACTTCAAAGTAGCTATTACTCAGCTATGAAATGAGCCACAGGTCTGAAACTTCACTATGTTATAGCTGACCCCAAAATAGGTGAATAACATATTGAAACAAAATACTCTAAATGCAATAGTTTTCAAGTTATAAGTGATTTACTCAACAGTGATAACCTAAAAGTAGCTATTACTCAGCTATGCCATGAGCTACAGGTCTGAAATTTTACTATGTTATAGCTGGCCCAAAAGTAGCTGAATAACATATTTATACGAAATTCTCTAAATGCAATAGTTTTTAAGTTACAAGTGATTTTACTCATGATGGAAGTTACTGAAAAGCCCAAAAGTAGCTATTACTCACTTAGCTATTGAGACAGACACCCAACTTACTCACCATATTGTAGCTATGAAAAAAGTAGCTGAATAACATATTTTAACAAAATGCTCTAAATGCAACACTTTTCAAGTTATAAGTGATTTACTCAACAGTGATAACCTAAAAGTAGCTATTACTCAGCTATGCCATGAGCTACAGGTCTGAAATTTTACTATGTTATAGCTGACCCAAAAGTAGCTGAATAACATATTTATACGAAATTCTCTAAATGCAATAGTTTTCAAGTTATAAGCGATTTACTCAACAGTGATAACCTAAAAGTAGCTATTACTCAGCTATGCCATGAGCTACAGGTCTGAAATTTCACTATGTTATAGCTGGCCCAAAAGTAGCTGAATAACATATTTATACGAAATTCTCTAAATGCAATAGTTTTTAAGTTACAAGTGATTTTACTCATACTGGAAGTTACTGAAAAGCCCAAAAGTAGCTGTTACTCACTTAGCTATTGAGACAGACACCCAACTTACTCACCATATTGTAGCTATGAAAAAAGTAGCTGAACAACATATTTTCACAAAATGCTGTAAATGCAACACTTTTGAAGTTATAAGTGATTTAGTGCATGATTTCATGAATTTTAATGCATTAAAAATTATTAAAAAAATTTATTAAAAAAAAAGTAAGACAGATCCAGGTCTCATACTCACACAAGAGAATCTACCTCTGGCCTAGTACATATATGCAAGATATGAGAGAAATCCCTGCAATAGTCACTGAGAAAATTGTGATAAAAAGTTGAAATTTTCACACTTTTGGTGGGGGTACCCCCCTTGTAATGTCTCTAGCAAACAGACGAACAGACAGATTTGCATGCCTTGAACAATTTTTCATCCTCGATAGATAAGGTATCTTTTTAAAAAAACAGCATGTCTCTAGGCCTTGTAGTTTTGGAGAAGAAGTTGTTCACGCGGACGCGGACGCCCACGCCGCAGAGTGATGACATAATGTCAGCTGACTGACAAGTCAGCTGACATAAAAATCATGGCAAAGAGGCCCTGATGGACTTTGGAGTTTCCATTTTGAAACTTTCTACAAGTAGGAAGGAGTTGAGCCTGCTTAGGTCTATCACTGGCCTCCACCTTTGGTTTGGCTTGGGGACTAGAAACAGGCAACTGTAAAACCCGAGAGATTTTACATTTTCCAGCCTATCTATTGCATTCTTTGACAGAAGAGACTGAAAACAAGAGGCCAGCGCTAGATCTTTTTGATGGGCCTTGTATGTACATTGAGTGAATCAGGGGAATTTTGGTTTTGTGATAAATGATTCAATGTAACCATTGGTAATAATGTTTAACGTGTTGTTTGAGTATTTGTTTGTTTGCCAGTCTCTTCTGGAAGAAGGGAGGCGACCTCCTAATGGTGGACTGAGAGAGGCTTTTAAGGAGTCACTGGGAGGAGGGGTTTCCACGCCCTCATCTCCTTGAGTGAGGTCAAAAATGACCTCTGGAGCCTCTGTTACTCGATTTCTCCATGCCTGAGGAAAACGATTACTTACTGCTTGGAGTGTCCCCCATAGGGGTTTTTCCTGTAGTAGCCTCTTTTCTTATTGTGGAGGGGACCACCAAGGGGCTGGTTTTGATAGGGTCCAAAACCCTGTCTTTAGTGGTGCCTTTTTAAAGTAGGAACTCTTCTCTATCCTTAACAAATTTAGACCAGAACAAAGGAGTGGGCCAAAAGGGGGGAGCTCATAAGTTCCTGATGTCTAGAATCCTCCAAATGAGGTTGAAGGTGGGTCATTTCAGTCTCACGTCTGATAGGGATTGAATTACCCATGGTATACAACTTCCTCTGGAGAATATGGGTTAAGGCCTTACTTTGACAGGGTAAGGCTCTCTGCTGAATGAGAATCCTCTTATTCAGGATATCTGGATAGTCACAGGCCTTTTCATAACCATGTCTGGCTGCTTTTTCAGGATTCATACCCTTTTGAATTTGGCTTTTAATTCTTTTGACAGTAGCCTTGATACTGTCCTGGCATTTTTCCATGGTCGTATTGCACTCAGATGCAATCTTTGTGAAGACTGCCGGAAAATTGAGAGTGCAGAGGTTTAACTTTGTCTAATGCTCAAACTCTGTTCTTGTAATTTGTCCTCAAAACAAGGTTGTCCCGATTTGTACCACTTAGAAGTGGAAGTAGTGGGTTTTATATATTTTCCCTAGGGTAAATTAGCAGCCTGAAAGTCTTGTTCAAATTTTTCAAAGGCATATTTTAGATGGAGACTGAGTGGACGCATAGCTGAAAGGTCCTATCGGCCTAAGCTCTTGTTGTCCTTTGGCATCATTCTGAGCCCAGATTGTGGTAGAAGACCTGGACGTACTGTCCCTGTGGTCAGGGAGATTCAAAATCTGCCTAAAAGTATGTATGTCCTCTGTGTATTGTGAGGGCAAGTCATATCTACCTCCCTATAAAATACAGTATCTGGGTCTACCAAGACATATCTACCTCCCTATAAAATACAGTATCTGGGTCTGATTTTGTTTATCTTGTTCAGAAGAAGCCCCTTTGGGCTTAGAAGACTTTTTGACTTGCACAGAGGCCTCAGTTTCCTCTGACGAAGAAGATGAACAGATACATTTGGCCTAAACCTTATGTTTCCTTTTATCATAGTGTTTCTTTGTTTTAACCAAACTGAAGAACCACGCTCAGATTGTTTGGAGTTCGGATCTGATCCAATCTAGGACTGAAACCTCTGACGGAACTCTGGTGGTAAAGGAGCCCACGAAACTCTGTATCCATGGGTTCATCCAAAGTTCAGGTGTTCGGTTGATTAGTGTTTGGGTAATTCTGCAAGTCATATTTGCTCGGACCAGGCTTCAGATCTGAAGCCGGGATGGATCAGATCTGGCTTTTTGACAGATTGAAACTCGAGACTGCAAAGATTCCATAGCTGAAGCCTGAAACACCCCATTTGTTTCTGAAGTTGGATATTCAACTGTGAACCCAGATTTTTTTTCAATTTGATCAACTATATGTTGAAGGTCTGTGTTTGGAGTGGGAGGGATGTTTTGAGGTGTTTTAATGGATAATGCGTCTAAACGCAAATGCTGGGGGCATGGAGTAGAGGAATATAACTGAATATAATCTGATTTTTGTTTCCGAACATATCTTAATCGGTTTCTAATTTTCAAGTTCTGTTCTTCCGAAAACGACTGCATAACTGGCATTGCTTCTCATTTGTGACACAAGGGTCATCACCCTTCGCTGCCTCTCTGCAGGAGGGACAACAATTATGCCAATCAAATGGAAAACAGAAATGATGGCATTTCAGAGATCTGGGTTTGTAGTATTAGCTTGGTGGGAAGACATGTTGTTTTTTCCGAACAAAGCCGAACTGAAAACTTAAACACTGAAAATAAGGGAAATACTTATCCTGTCACCAAAATAAAAAGAGACCGGAATAGAATGAACTGTAACAATAAAAAAATGACTAAATTAAAACATCTAACAATACGTATATCCAACAAATTCAACAATATATCAGTGAGCGAAAATAGACGCTTCCTAGTCATGCAGCCAACAAAACAGAAGGACGTTTAAGTGGTATTTTACTAAGGGGTTCACCTCAGCCGGTACAAAACATTTTTTTGGGACGTTGACCGGATGCCTGCAGCCTCCCGAGATAGCATTCAGTGCCACATGGTAAGCTATTCAATATTGTAGCGCAAGGTCTATTTACAGCCCTGCTTTTTGGCAGAATGTATTAACATATTCTCAGATGAGATTTCAGCTCTATTAGTCATATAGTATGCCTGCTATAGGGATTAAAAGTGGCAAAAATGTATAAATTGGGTCTCTGCGGGAATTTTAGAGACAATAATGTGACCTAAAGTTAAACAGGGTTGCACATTCATGGTTGCTTCAAAAAATCCCATATTTTTCCCCCGACTGACAACTTCATTTTCTCTAACCATCACGGCGAAATGATGACGATAACTGTTGCATAGATCAAGGTTTTAAAACCCTTTTCTGATCAATACAGTAATAATAACCCCATGATACAATCACTAAACCGACAATTATATGGAATAAATGAGCATTGCTTAATGCAATACAATTAATTTGAAAATTTTAATTACTTAAATGTATCTTTTATAAGCTACAAGCTTACCATGTGTGACTGATTGCTGTTCTCGGATGGCCGGAGGCCCGGCCAACGTCCAAGAAAAATAGACATTTACAGTTGGCCGTAGCCTCAGGTTGTCATCCCATGGTACACTCTTGAGATTGGTCTCCTTTTTCTCGTTGCAATGTTAAACCATACCCCCTCAGCTGTAATACAGCGGGGAGGCAGGTTGGGACTCTTCACAGTCCCACACAGTAAGCTTGTAGCTTGTAAAAGCTACATTTAAGTAATTAAAATTTTCAATTTTATTGCGCTACAATAGCTTACCATGTGGGACTGATTGCTGAATACAACCGCTTGGTGGAGGAATTACAGCTGAGACTGAAAGATATGTCAATTTTTCTTAGATTTTGAAGTAACAGATTAGAATGGATGTTTAGAAATACCAGTCTGAGTCCCGTTTACAGTGCTCCAATCCCAAAGACCGGGCCTGTAAAGGGCCAAAAACCTGAATAGAATGGATGACAGTGCTAAAACTGTCAAGATGTTTTGATTGTAGGAGAGAAGTGCAGCCGTGCTAACTTAAGGAGTGTAAGGGCCCTTAGGGACCATCCACGAGTGAAAGACCAGCCAAATGGATGGAATTCTCATAATTTTTTGCCACCGAACATGAGATTAATGACAACCTTGATAAGTCCTTAATACATATTATACTTGATAAACAAAAAAACAAGCATTCTGACGCATGCAATTATCTCCCGCCATATTAATTAGATGTACTAAAGATAGTGGAATATAAATTTTCTTGTGAGATCCCAGCTATTCAAAAAGCTATAGATCTCCTTCGCCATGTGGTACATCATCCAATAGTAGGTCAATGACTTAATTATCACTGAAATTGCTCTATCTTGCATATCCTAAAAATTTCCTCAAAATCTGTCCATAAGTTTTTAAGCTATCTGTGTTTAAAAATTATATTTCATGGATCCAGAAGATCCAGATAGTGATAAGGATCACTCCAAAAATTGAACAATTTCTTCCTTTTACCTTTCCAGACATATCCTGAAAATTTCATCGAAATCCATCCATATGTTTTTTAGTTATCTGTCTTTAAAAATCACATTTCATGGATACAGAAGATCCAGACAGTCATCCGGATCACTCCAAAAGTTGAATCATTTTTTCCTTTTACCTTTTCAGACATATACTGAAAATGTCATCAAAACCCGTCCATAAGTTTTTGAGTTATCTGTCTTTAAAAAAGACATTTCATTGATCTAGAAGATCCAGATAGTGATCCGGATCACTCCCAAAATTAAATCATTTCTTCCTTTCACCTTTCCAGACATATCCTGAAAATTTCATCGAAATCCGTCCATAAGTTTTGAGTTACCTGTCTTTAAAAATTACATTTCATGGATCCAGAAGATCCAGATAGTGATCCAGATCACTCTAAAAATTGAATCATTTCTTCCTTTTACCTTTTCAGACATATCTTGAAAATTTCATTGAAATCCGTCCTTGGATCCAGAAGATCCAGATAGTGATCCGGATCACTCCCAAAATTGAAAATTTCTTCCTTTTACCATTTCAGACATATCTTGAAAATTTCATCGAAATCTGTCCGTAAGTTTTTGAGTTATGTCTTTAAAAATAACATTTGATGGATACAGAAGATCCAGACAGTGATCTGGATCACTCCCAAAATTGAAACATTTCTTCCTTTTACCATTTCATACATATCCTGAAAATTTCATCGAAATCCGTCCGTAGGTTTTTGAGTTATCCATCTTTAAAAATTACATTTTATGGATCCAGAAGATCCAAATAGTGATCTGGATCACTCCCAAAATTGAATAATTTCTTCCTTTCACCTTTCCAGACATATCCTGAAAATTTCATCGAAATTCGTCCATAAGTTTTTGAGTTATCTGTCTTTAAAGATTACATTTCATTGATCTAGAAGATCCAGATCATGATCCGGATCAATCCCAAAATTGTATAATTTCTTACTTTTACCTTTTCAGACATATTCTGAAAATTTCATTGAAATCCGTCCATACGTTTTTGAGTTATCTGTCTTTAAAAATCACATTTCATGGATCCAGAAGATCCAGATAGTCATCTGGATCACTCCAAAAATTGAATCATTTTTTCCTTTTTTGAGTTATCTGCCTTTAAATATTACATTTCATTGATCCAGAAGATCCAGATAGTGATCCGGAACACACCAAAAATTGAATCATTTCTTCGTTTTACCTTTTGAGACATATGAACAACATATTTGAAAAGATTAGCCTAACTTTAATACTTTTTAAGATATTTCACATTTACCTCTGTCATTATTTTGCTACAAATAACAAAATAGCTATTACTCACTTATGGGATACTATGAAACTCCAAACTATATGTCATGTTATAGTTAAGGACAAAGTAGCTGAACAACATATTTTAGGAAAATACTGTAACTGCAAGAGTTTTGGAGTTACAAAGGGTTTACTCAATGGTAAGAATTTTAAAGTAGCTATTTCTCAGCTGTACAATGTGGGACAGCTCTGAAACTTTACCATGTGATAGCTTACCCAAAACTAGATGAACAACATATTTGAAAAGATTAGCCTAACTTTAATACTTCTTAAGATATTTCACATTTACCTCTGTCATTATTTTGCTACAAATAACAAAATAGCTATTACTCACTTATGGCATGCTATGGAACTCCAAACTCTATGTCATCTTAAAGTTAAGGACAAAGTAGCTGAACAACATATTTTAGGAAAACACTCTAACTGCAATAGCTTTAGAGTTACAATGGCTTTACTCAACAGTCAGAATTTCAAAGTAGCTATTACTCAGCTATCCAAGGTGCAACAGGTCTGAAACCTTAGTATGTGATAGCTTACCAAAAAGTAGATGGACAACATATTTGAAAAGATTTCCCTAACTTTAATACTTTTGAAGATATTTGACATTTACTTCTTTTTTTATTTAGCTACAAATGAGAAAATAGCTATTACTCACTTATGGCATGCAATAGAACCCCAAACTATGTACCATCTTATAGCTAAGGACAAAGTAGCTGAACAACATATTTTAGGAAAACACTCTAACTGCAATAGTTTTGGAGTTACGATGGCTTTACTCAACAGTCAGAATTTCAAAGTAACTATTATTCAGCTCTCCAAGTTACAACAGGTCTGAAACTTTACTATGTGATAGCTTACAAAAAGTAGATGGACAACATATTTGAAAAAAATTCCCTAAGTTGAATACTTTTGAAGATATGTGACATTTACTTCTTTTTGTGTCACCAGCATTTATGCTGAGTGGCATATAGGGATCGCTTTGTCATCCAATTTTGTGGCGTCGTCTGTCGTCGTCGGCGTCTGTCGTCGTCACACTTTGTATTCCGGACAGTATCTCAAAAATGGCTGGTCAAATTTGGTATGTGGATGTAACTGGTCCTGGGGGTGTGCTGTATAGTTTTGTGACCTTAAACTCCCACTAGTAAAATACTTAAACTCAATTTAAGTTTTTTCGTTTCCGGACAATATCTCAAAAATGGCTCGATGGATTCAATTCAAATTTGGCATGTGGTTGTAACTAGTTTTGAAGGTGTGCCCTATTTTAAGGTGACCTTAAACTCCCTTATATAAAAAATTATATCCAGTTTACGTTTTTTCTTTCTCCATGGAGTATACTGAAATTAACTTCAGAAATTTCATTCAACTTTTGGAATTATATATAACTGGCCATAGGTAAGTGCCACATAATAAGGTGACCTAAGCTTAAACTCCCATTAATAACAGAATTATTTCACTTTAAGTTTGCTAACTTATATTTCAAATATTGTGCAATTCTAGGCGTTTCAGTTGTGGATGTAACAAACCTTGAACAAAACTTTCAAGAAAAGATTACCTTAAACTCGCTAACATACAGCAGTGCAATTAGGACTTTTTACATCGATATTCATCATGTACATATATATCCACCAAAAATGGTCTCTTTTGTTACGTTATAGTAAGTTGCTGATATTTTATAAACTAATGAGTTTAAGGTTGCATTATTTTGTGTCACTAACAGCTTTGATGGAAGACATACATGGTCAGAGTAGTCTTTTCACGTACTTTCCAGAGAGTATCTCAAAAATGTCTTGATGAATTAAATTCCAATTTGGCATATTGATGAAACTTTTCCTCAAGGTGTGCCCTATTTAAGGTGACCTTAAACTCACAGTAGTAAGATTCTTATATTGATTTGAAGGTTTTTTGTTTCCGGACGGTATCTCAAAAATTTGTTGATGGATTCAATTCAAATTTGGCATGTGCTTGTAACTGGTTTTCGAGGAGTGCCTTACTTTAAGGTGACCTTAAACTCTCATGTATTAAAAAGTTATATTGAGTTTACATTATTTTTCAATAGAGTACACTGGAAACAACTTGAGAAATTTCATTAAAATTTTGCATGTATATGTAACTGGTTACAGGTAAGTGCATTTCAATAAGGTGACCTTAAACTCCCAGTAATAACCAAATTATATTCACTTTAAGTGTGGCAATTTTTCAACAGTATTTCAAATGCTGTGCAATTCTAAGCATCTTTCAAGTTGTGGATGTAACAAACCGTGAACAAAACCTACAGGAAAAGATTCCCTTACATTCCCTGACAAAGCCATTAAAAGATATATATGGGATATATATATATTTATTTTAAAACTAATATATCTTTGTAAAACATGATAATATATATGAGCACGTTATGTACAAGGGAATTATAATTTAGGAATGCAACAGAGTAGCCATATGGGAGAACTAGCTTACCAATTTTGAAATTTTTTAGACCAATACAGATTTGGTCATAGGATATGCGAGGTCCGAAACATGAAAGTAAGGGTAAGCTAGTAAAGATGATTTTAGTGGTACATGTTTTGAGTGACAACTCTCGGGTCACAGCCAAGGTCAAACCCACGAGTATGCAGGCAAAATGTAATTTGAAGAGTTAAAGGTCAAAGCCAAGGTCAAGCCGGAAGACAATAGATGACTGGAAGATTTTAACTTGAAAGATTTAAAGGAAAGGAAAGAAATAGCACCCAGACTGCCAAACTAGGGTTGTAGGTAGTTTTGAAAGGAAGTGGAGACTAGGGAGGAGGCAGAAGGAACAGATTTGATATATCTCCAGACGGTTTGTGAGGACCAAGTGCCATGTTGCATTATATTTTCTATAGGGACCCCATGATTAAAGGCCCAGGTGGTACCACCTTTCCTGAACATATGAAATGTCAAAGTCGGTGTTATCTGTAATAGCAACGAGATGTTTTTTAGATGCTTACGAGCTTTTGAATCAGTCAAGGGGATGAG
Source organism: Sabellastarte sp. h YS-2021 (assembly GCA_964017235.1). Lineage (NCBI taxonomy): Eukaryota > Metazoa > Annelida > Polychaeta > Sabellida > Sabellidae > Sabellastarte > Sabellastarte sp. h YS-2021. The sequence goes on from OZ024928.1 coordinate 138,389,530, forward strand.
TGAAGAACCACTGGGGATTTGAAATAAAGGGGCATTGTCATGGTCGGGATATGCTGCCAGCATATGTCGAACAGCTTGTACTGGACATATAGGAGTTCCATGTAACAATGGAATAACAATAGTTTTGATTTCTTGTCTGTTTTGAATGGTTTTTGACCATTTTATAAGAATGGTGGCTGTGTTTTGAGAGAAAAATATGTCACCTCTACATAATTGTCTAGATATGTCAAACATTTTAATAGAATGAGGTAACAAATTGGATAAGCGAAGGAAGGAAAAGAAGGAAATAGTATACAATGCTTTAAAAACTATGTGGTTTGGAAAATGGTCACAAGCAGCGACAATTCTGGCAAGTAGATATTCGTCTATAATTTGTGGAATATGTGGTTGAAAAGGCCTGTTGATTTTTAGGGATTTTAAGTATAATTGGATCCGATGGTCCAGAAAAGCAGTGTAATCCAAATTATAAATTATGAACATGGCTTTAATCCCAGCCAAATGGTTGGCTATGTTACTAGGTGAAAAACGGTTTAAGTACAGAAATTCTGTAAAAGCTAGTACCTGAAGTGTAGATACTTGGGTAAGGCAGAGCCCAGCTACCACCAGGAATGCTATGAAATCTGAGAACATACGAGTATAGGCTGTGTATGTTGCTGGTCTGAAGGCTGTATGTAGTCTGGCACATGCACTGGTGGACAGCTGGGATGCCATAGAAGTATCTTCTGAAATAAAACTAAATTTTTGTATTAAACAACATCAGATCCATATGTACAGGGATCCAATAATGTATTGGGAGTAAGGCAGTTAATTTTTCATGATTATTTGGCGTTTTGTACCATCGGGACAACAGATCAGCAATTGTATTATGATGACCAGAAATATGTGACACTATATATCTAATATTATATATGGCAGATAACAACCAAATATTTCTGGCACACATGGCTAAAATATGGTCCCTGGCTCGGCCCGTTCTTATGAGTTCTACTACTGGTAGGTTATCACAAAATATTTGGACACATTGGTTAGACCAACATGTGCCCCATATTTTAAGGGCCACCATGATGTTAATCATCTCTAAATGATTTATATTGTAACCTTCATGGCCTTCAGGAATTGGAATGGTGTATATCATGTTATTGTAGCAACCTCCAAGACCTGTGAGACATGCATCTAAATGGATAGCATGCTGAATATTTGGTTGGTGGTAAAATGTGACCCCATTATATGATTTTAAGAAGGTGTTAAACCAATTTAAATCACAATGAAAATGTTGATTCAAACTAATAACCTGAGAATTGTGGTTATCTCGTAATATTTGCAACATCCTGTTCAGAAAATATCGAGCTGGATGAACGCATTTTGTTATATATAACAAAGAACCAAGTAATGATTGGAATTGGGTTTTTGTACAAGATTTCTTATTAGACCATGAAGAACACATATGTACAATTTGTTGTAGTTTGTCTGGGGGTATGGATATGGTTTGGTTTTTGCTGTCAATTAGTATGCCCAAGCATACAGCAGATGTGGAAGGTTGAACCAATTTATCCATACTAATGTCCAAACCTAATTCTGGTAATAATCGTAGCAGAAAGGCAAAAGAATCGTGTATTTTTGAAGTTTTTTTGTTATTTTTGAAATCATCTATATAATTCCATAAACCTGGGAAGCCATGTTCCTTCATGATATATCTAATTGCATCAGAACATCTTTGGAAGAAAATTGACCCATGTCTGAACCCAAATGGGAGACTTACGTCGATATATGCGTCATAATGAGATAAGCCTAAGAGATCTATGTCCCTAGGGTCAATTCTCAGGTGTCGAAATGCCCTACTTATGTCAATTTTGTATATCATGGCCCCAGGACCCAAGTTCCTAAGTGCTGCTGTAATATTATCAATTGATGGATAATATAGTTTAAAATAAGTATCTAGGTATATGTTCTTCTTGACACCAGCATTAACTGAGGCTTCCTTAGGCCAAGATAAGTCCATAATAGTCCTACGTTTTGAAGAATTCTGTTTAGTTCTTGTCATGAGTGGGGAAAAGTGTAAATGAAATGGTAGTTTATCAAAAGGACCTAATATTGCTTGGTGGCATAATTCTTCTTGAATATATTTATCAATTTCATCTAGATGTTGGATAGCTGAGGAGTGATTTTCACAAGTAGCTATTAAGGGACAGGATCTATCAAAATCTAGGGGAAAACCAAAAGTAATTAGGTCAACAATCTGTCTGTCCCAATATTTGGTCAGATACTTTTCCCAAGCTTGAGGCTTAAGATGGGTTTGAACTGGTATCCTGCATTTCATGAAATTTGGAAGTCCTGACTCAGTAATAATTTTATATGCTTTCAACATGTCCGGAATTGTTTGCCAATGAATGGGTGGACCATGATATTCTTGGAGTGAAGTAATTGGTATGAAACCGAAAGGTACTGTCATTTGTGCCATGCACTCCGAATAGTGTGAACATTGATATCTATCATCCCAGATAAGTTGTGGAATTCTATTATCAGAGGATATTTCTCTAGGAGAAGAAGTATCAAAATCACAATTGTCATCAGAAGTATTCGCCTGGATATGTATACACTGCTGTGATATATCTGTTGCATCATGATAAGGAGGGGAATTTTCCTTCCTATCTATGTCGTGTACAGGACTATGACCTTGAAATTGGTGTTTGACCTTGTCAGCAATTTGCTTATTTTGTTTGCAAGGTAGTTTAACGGTGTTGCGACCTGTATTTGAAGACGTGTGACATATTGTCTCTGGGTCTTTCTGCACAACAGCCTCAGTGCTTTCATTGTCCAAGAATTTTTGCAATGGTGCAAATTTATTGTGAATGGATATGATCTGATCATGACTTTGTGATTTAGTTTTTGGGGTATTTTTGGTATTGGAGGAACCTTGTGCGCTAGAACGTTTTTGGTAAACAGAATTTGACCTTTGACCTTGTAGGTTCTCGGTATCCTTCTTACCCCAAGTGAGATTATTTGCCACATGTCTTTGAAGTCCATGTGCAGGACGAATTTTCACATGACTGTGAAGTCCATGTACAGGGCGAATTTTTTTGATATTTTGACCAACAATTTTTTTATTTATGTAACATCTTGGAGTTTGATTTCCTGCAACCACTTGAGCATAAGACCTATGATTGCGTTTATTATTAAACGCATTTGCAGTGTGAAGCCATTTTTTCCAAGTACTTGGTTTTGTTCGAAAACCTTCAGAATTTTGAACAGATGACCAAAAGACCATGTGTCTTTGAAGGGTATGGTTTTGACCAGTTGCCATACCCTTATTCATTCGTTTTTTGATACACGATTTTTATTTCTACATTCACTTTCAGGGTGAGCAAATGTCTTGCCAGATGTGGCAAAACAAGAAGAACATACGTGTTTGTATGATATACCCTTTGTATCGTGTGTTTTTTGATGTGTGCATGAATTTTGGTTGTAATACAAACACGGCATGGACTTGGTGATTTTTGTGAAGGATTTTTTATCATTCTGAGCATTTTTGAAGTTTGCAGGTTGAACGTGCTTCTGTGCATTTGCTCTTCTAATTCTATCAATTTTTTCAATGTGACTATAATCTTGAATTTCGCCTTGTTCCATTCTGCACAGAAGCACAGCGTGACTGGCCTTTGCCGCACCCCAGGAAAAATCTGTAGCATCATCCATCAAAGAAACCAAATAATCTAACATATGTTCTCACATTTTTGAATTTTTTTCCTCCTGCATGGTGCGACAAAACCCAGAAACCCACTGGACAACAGTTAGCTGGTCATAGGTGACCCTTTCTTTTGTAGAACCTGATAAAACGTGTTCATGGGGCCAACGTACCCTATTTTTTACAAAAACATCCGGACCTCCCCTTTGGAATTTAATTTTTTGATCCATACCTGGTATTTGTTGTTGTGCCAGTGTTGCAAGGCGCTGTTGAACCTGTTGCTGAATTTGAATATCTTGTCTAAGGGAAGCCAGATTAGGGATTGATTGATCCATCGAATCCATATTTTTGGCTACGCCACTAGCATTTGATAGCATGGGGGTGTGCTCTTTGAGAACTGAAGTTGGTTTACTTTTTATTTTCTTTTTAATTTTTGTCGGATCCGACGCTTTTTTCCCCGGTTTTTGCTCCAATTTGTCCAATCTACGACCAATGGTTTGTAACTGATCCAAAATTTGTTGATTGATCAGTAGTTGTGGATTAAAATCAACACTACTTGTAGAAGCTTGCATTTGATTTCCAGTTTGATCAGTTTTTGTGGAATTTCCACCGGGTAATTTCGAATAATTTTCATCATTGGACAAATTCAGCAATCCGGAGCAATCCAAGTCACTATGGGAATCATTTGAATCGCTAATGGAATCCGAAGGTGAATCATTGTTTTGATTCATAACTGTCGACATAAATTCAGTATTACCAACTTGAAGTTGGACTGGTACTTGTACTGTGTCACGGTTGGCCGAACGGAGGTTATATTGCCTGTTCTCCATTGATTCACAAATGCAATGACCATATGTATTAAAATACTAAAATACTAAACAGTGTAGAATAACATATAAAATAGTATAAAAGAAAAACACAACCACGTGCTATGAATGTAGTGCTGTTGCTGATATGTGCAAGTGATGTTCTCCCTCTGGCCACCAGATTTGAAATGGACGAGGTACTGGTCAGTTTCAGTGGTCAGTCCATTTCAACCAATGAGAGAACAGGTAACATACAAAACCATTTGATAGAATACAAATTTTTAAGGTATGAAGCAAAGTCCAGGAATGAGCCCGGTTGCACCCAAATGCAAACATACAAACTCTCTCACATCTGCAAACTAACTCTTTGAGTTTAAGGTTGGGACAATTTTTTGGTTTTTAAAAGATATTTGATGTGCTAATTAAGACTTGATTCTTTGATATTCATCATATATATCTGTTTACACCAAAAAAGTTCTTTTGTAAGGTTATAGTAAATTCCTGATATTTCATAAACTTATGAGTTTAAGGTTGCATTTCTTTCTGTGTCACTAGCAGCTATGTTTGAGGACCAGTATGGTCAGTGTCGTTGTCACACATCCTTTCCAGAGAGTATCTCAAAAATGGCATGATGGATTAAATTTCCATTTGGCATGTGTATGTAACTGGTTCTCAAGGTGTGCCCCATTTTAAGGTAACCTTAAACTCCCAGTAGTAACATACATTATATTGATGTTAAGGTTATTCATTTCCAGACAGTATCTCAAAAATGGGTTGATGGATTCAAATTCAAATTTACCATGTGGTTGTAACTGGGTTTCAAAGTGTGCCCTATTTTAAGGTGATCTTAATCTCATACATATTAAAAAGCTATTTGTTAAGTTCACATTTTTTATTTTTTCATAAATTACACTGAAAATAAATTAAGAAATTTCATCCAAATTTTGCCTTGTATATGTAACTGGCCATAGATAAGTGTCATACATTAAGGTGACCTTAAACTACCAGTAATAACAGAATTATATTCACTTTACGTTTGACAATTTTTAAACAGTATTTCAAATACTGTGCAATTCTATGCATGTTTCAGTTGGGGATGTAACAAACCTTGAACAGAACCTTCAGGAAAAGATTACCTTAAACTACTTACCTTAAACTAACATTGACTCTAAGGTTAGGACAATTGTTTTGGTGTTTGGAAGATATTTGATGTGCTGAGATTTTTTCATCGATATTCATCATGTACATATATTTAGACCAAAAAATAAGTCTCTTTTGTAAGGTTACAATAAATTGCTGATATTTTAGAAACTTATGAGTTTAAGGTTGTAACAGTTTGGTGTCACTCAGCTGTGATGGATCACCTATAGGACCAGCATCGTCATCACACTTTGTTTCTGGAAAATATGTCAAAAATTGCAAGTAGGATGAAATTCAAATTTGGCATGTGGGTGTTGCCGGTCATCGACATGTACCCTATTTTAAAATGACCTTAAATTCCCATTTATAACACATTTATTTTGAATTTTACTTTTGCGATTTGTGGGCAATAGCTTAAAGATGGCTTCACAGATTCAAAACAAATTTGGTACGTGGATGTAACTGGTCAAGGTGTGGCCCACTTTAAGGTGACCTTAAACTCCTAGTGATAATATAACTATATTGAATTTAAGTTTTTCAATTTCTGGAGAGTATTTGAATTTTGCATGCCAGATTTAATTTAAATTTGGTATGTTGATGTATCTAGTCCTGAAGGTGTGCCCTATTTCAAGGTGACCTTAATCTCCCATGTGTAAAAGAATGTTACTGAGCTCAACTTTTTCTATGATTCCACAAAGTATACCAAAATGGCATGACATATTTGATCTATATTTTACAGGTACATGTAACTGATGTTGCAGAAATGCCCTGAGACTACATTGAGGTGACCTTTAACTCTCAGTAATGGCATAATTCTAATTACTTTTCTTTTAAAATTTTGGATAATATCTTAAATTATGTGCAATAGATTTTAAGCACATTTAAATTTTGGCTATACGTAACCTTGAACAGAGTCTACATGGTTAACATGACCTTAAACTCTTAACATTTGCATTGACTTACATTCAGTTTAAGGTTAGGACAAATTTCTGTGATGTTTTGGCAATATTAAAGTGATAGTTTAGAGTTTTTCATTTAAATTAAACGTGTACATGTGTCTAGACCAAAACAGGATCTTTATTGTATTGTATTACACTTTATTAAAGGCATCCCTGATGACTGAATTGAGAGGCAACATGGAGGAAGGACCTCTTGGCCTAAGTTTTTGCCTGCCTTTCTCATCATCAAGGCCCATGACCGCTGTTGAAGATCTAGTTAAGGATTCCCTAGGATCTGGAAGTTTTAGGATGCGTCGGAACGTATCCACCTCCTCGGCATATTGGGATGGGATGTCAGACAAAGCTACTTCCCTGTAATAAGGAGGGTCAGGGTCATGTTGGGGGTGGTCCTGATCAGAGTAAGACTTCCCAGAGGGCTTGGGGGACCTATGCCTATGTTCAGGGGACTGATCCCCCTCTGAAGATGAGGGTAAAAATCTGGCCCTCGACTTGTGTTTTGATTTATCAGAGTGCTTTTTGGGCCTACTAGGGGCTGGCTGAGGGTCAACAGAATAGTCCGAGTAGTGGTCTGAGGCAGAGCTCGGATCCACAACATGATATCTAGAAGATTTTTTACGTTTGGTCGAGGCAACCTTCGAGGGTTCCTCACCAGAACTACAGACTTGAGCCGAGTCGTCCTCGAGGCGACTGGAATACGAGTCGAGGCGGAAGCTCAGGGCCATATTCGACCTCCATCGACTCGAGAGCACTACTGGACTGCGAGGTGGCTAGATCTTTGGAGGGTGCGTTCGTTTTAGAAGCAGAAGAGGTCTGATCCACCTCTCCTTGTTTTTGTAAAGATTTCTGAAAATCTTCACGAAGATTATTGAACGCCTCCAACATACTGGCCTGAAAAGCCCCCATTTTCTGATCCATTTGTATGTCAAAGCGAGAAGACAAAGATTTCTCGAGATTAGCTTGTACTTTTTGTTGTAAAGCCGTACCTGGTGTAGGTGGGATAGTACGAGCTGGAGTTCGTAGTGATAACGCCTCGAATGAAAGAGGTTGAGGATGAGGCGGGGAGGTGAAGAGACAATTCGCAGCAAGTTCTAAATCTGCTTCCGAGCCTCCATAAGATTCTGAAGAATTGTCACCCAATAGTTCAGAATCTATGTCTTCTGCTTTATTTTTATCAGATTTTTTAGAGTAGCATTTCCTGTGGGTGATTTTTGCTAGTTGTTCTTCAGTGAAAGACGAGCAAATGGTACAGGGAGACAATAGAGTGACACACAGATCGTCGCCTTTACCTGCCTCTCTGCAGGTAGGGCAGTAGTTGTGATGATCAAATGGGTGGCAGAAATGGTTACATTTTGCTGAACGAGGTTTGTCTTTGTTAGACTGATGAGAAGACATGTTTTAATACAATAAAAAGAACGCGAGTAATCCTCGACAAAAATACTCGCAGAAGAAAGCCAGTCGAGGCGAGCTCACAAAACTCAAAATAAGGACAAATTACAAAAGCGGAAGTGCTGAAAATTGGCCAGAATGTGCTTTATACAATAATAAATGAAATACATAAAAAGGGACGTATAACAATAAAACTGCACTGAGATATAGCAAGAAAACGGCAGTAAATACTTCCCAAAGACTGTAAAATGGCGGCGGCCAACGAGAAAAGTGCTTACAAAGGGGCAGATCACGTGACAACAACCTGAGGCTACGGCCAAGAATAAATGTCTTTTTTTCTTAGACGTTGGTCGTAGTTCCTCGTGGCAACCAGTAAAGCATTCAGTCCCACATGGTAAGCTATTGTAGCGCAATAAAATACAGGACTTTTAAGTAAAAAGGTCATTAAAAATCTTCCTTAAGCTTAATCAGTGTGTCAAGTTGAACTGATCTCATTGAACAGTGAGTCAGTTGGGAGCAGAAAACTCATTTTCACTTCAAGATGGCCATGACTGTACTTGTATTGGAACTCCAAGGTGGAAAGAAAATAAGAATGCCCTTAATTTCATTTTAATAAGTGTGCAAAATTCAACTGAGGTCAGCTGAACATTAAGATAGCTGGAGATTAATTACTCCATAATTTCACTGCAAGGTGGCCATAACGTCATTCATATCAGGACTTTAAGGTGACCATAAAATACGAATGTCCCTTTTGTCATCCTTTATAAGTGCATAAAGTTTAGCTGCGGTCAGTTGAACAATAAGATAGCTGGAGGCTGAAAACTTTATTTTTCTCTGTAAGGTGACAATAACTTCATTCATACTGTGACTTTAAGGTGACCATAAAATGAGAATGTCCCTTCTACCAACCTTTATAAATGTGCCAAGTTTTATTTTAAAATTTAAAAACATTAACTGAGCTTAGGGCTGAAAAAACCTACACTTTAAGATGGCCATAACATCATAAATATTTTAATCATAAGGTAGTAAGAGTCTTCTTTTGATCAACTTCAATATCAATATATGTTAGATATGGAAAAAGAAGGGGGCCAGATGGTTTTATTCCAATTTTATGACTTTGAAGGGGGGCATAGCTCCATTAATATTAACAATTTAAGGTCACCATAAAGTCAGGATAATCCTTTGGTAAATCTTAATATCTATGTCTAGTTTGACTTGAAAAAGCGAAAAACTAAGTGAACTGGAGGGTTGAAACCCCCTTTTTGAGATTTAGGAGACCTTAATATTGCAGATACAGATCTAAAACTTCGGCATGTGAAAGATAATGAAAAAGTAGCTCAAGAAGTGTTTCCAATAAAACGCCGAAATCCTGAGCGATTTTGAGATACAAAGTACCCATTTAAAAAAAATTACGAAAATCAAACGCCTCCCATTGAGGCATCTATGGTCCGATTGATCAGAAAATCCTTTCCGACATGTGGATTTAGGTCTAGAATTTACCTGATAAATTTTATAGCACTGGTGTGTTTCTTTCCAAAACGTAACAACAGGGTATTTTTCAAAAATGCTTACCTTATGTAAAGTTTAAAGTCTCCACAAAGCATCCCAAAAATTTTTCCTGCCCCTATAGTTTTAAAGAAAGATATAGGAAAAATAGCATCAGAGATGCCCATACCCCACAGCCTAGGGAAATATTTTTAATACCATGAGATATAGAAGTACTGTATCAGTACAAAGTTCAGGATACTTTCAGAGCACTTATATAAAAGTCCAAACAATTTTTAAATAGACAAAATAATGTCTAAGAGAAAGATAATGCATGTAGAGATGAAGTATTAAAACAAGTCAATTCAATAACAAGATGACAGCATTAATCAGTAAACTAAACATTACGACACACTTTACTTTATCTACATCTGGCATGGCCGAATTATGGTTTGGATGTTTTGAATATTATCATGCAGATAGAAGTGGTAATACATTCAATGAATGCTTATGTGTGGTGTTGGAGCAAAATCTGTGGCTCACTTGATGAAATTCCATCGGTTGCAATGGGAAGTAGTAAAAATAAAATTCTTAATGAATTCTAATATGACTTTAACAGTGCTTAATCTGCATCAAAAGACAGACCCAAAGGTGCAACAAGATTTTAACGGTCAAGGTCACTACGACAAGCTCAAAGGTCAAATCAAGGTCACACCATGACGTCACACACCTACATCCCCTAACCAATGTCTCTACCAAGTATCAACTTCCTACACCTTACGGTTTCAGAGATATAGCCCGGACAAGATTTTATAGGTCAAGGTCACTATGGCAAGGTCAAAAGTCAAATCAAGGTCAGACCATGACGTTGCACACCTACACATCCTAACCAATGTCCCTACCAAGTATCAACTTCCTACACCTTACAGTTTCTGAGATACAGCCCGGACAAACTTTTTCCCGCCACCCAAGCACCCGCCCGCCCATCCGGACACCATGGGTGAAAACAATACCCCGACAGCCCTTAAGGGCTGCGGGGTAAAAACAAGACCACTGCCGCGGTGTCTCCCGCCGAGAAAATTCACTCGAAATTGCTCTATCTATGCTGTATTTCAAAGATATTTTCAATGTTTATTTTCCGCTAAAATCCAAGATGGCCACCAAAAGTGGCGAAAATTGAAATTTTTTCCCCTTTCCATAGGATACTCTTGAAATTTTTCCCCTTTGCATAGGACACTCTTGTACTACCCTGTGGGTAAAAAATTCACGCAAAATCGCTCTATCTCTTATGGTTGTTGAAATATTCACACTTTTTCAATTTCCACTAAAATCTAAGATGGCTGCCTAAAGTGGCAAAAAATGGAAATTTTTCCCCTTTGCATAGGACACTCTTGTACTACCCTGTAGATCAAAAATTCACGCAAAATCGCTCTATCTCTTACGGTTGTTGAAATATTCACACTTTTTCAATTTCCACTAAAATCTAAGATGGCTGCCTAAAGTGGCGAAAAATGGAAATTTTTCCCCTTTGCATAGGACACTCTTGTACTACCCTGTAGGTCAAAAACTCGCTCGAAATCGCTCTATCTTGTACGGTTTTCAAGATATTCACACTTTTTCATTTTCTGCAAAAATCCAAGATGGCCACCAAAAGTGGCGAAAATTGAAATTTTTCCCCTTTGCTTAGGATACTCTTGTACTACCCTGTGGGTAAAAAATTCGCTCTATCTCGTACGGTTTTCAAGATATTCACACTTTTTCATTTTCCACAAAAATCCAAGATGGCCGCCAAAAGTGGCGAAAATTGAATTTTTTCCCTTTTGCAAAGGAAACTCTTGTAGTACCCTGCAGGTCAAAAATTCGCTCAAAATCGCTCTATCTCTTATGGTTTTCAAGATATTCACACTTTTTCATTTTCCGCTAAAATCCAAGATGGCCGCCAAAAGTGGCGAAAATTGAAATTTTTCCCCTTAGCATAGGACACTGTTGTACCACCCTGTGGGTCGAAAATTCGCACGTAATTGCTCGATCTCTTACCGTTTGCGAGATATTTGTGATTTTTCACATTTTCACTAAAAGTAGCAATAAAATAGCCATTACTCACTTGTACATTGAGCAACAGTTGTAAAACTTAAATATGTTACAGTTCACAAAAAAGTAGATGAACAACATATTTGAGAGAAATTGTGTAGCTGCAATACTTTTGAAGATATAAGCCATTTACTCATTATGGTTATCATTAAAAATTGACAAAGTAGCTATTACTCACTCAGCTATGGAGATACACTTCCAAACTACTGACCATGTTGTAGCTGTGGAGAAAGTAGCTGAACAACATATTGGAAGAAAATACTCTAAATGCAATAGTTTGAGAGTTATAAGCCATATAATTATACATGTATTAGGTAAAAGTGCTATTATTCACTCAAAAGTAGGCCAAAGTTCACCAATCTCCTTAGCATAGGACACTGTTGTACCACCCTGTGGGTCAAAAATTCCCTCGAAATTGCTCGATCTCTTACGGTTTGCGAGATATTTGTGATTTTTTCACATTTTCACTAAAAGTAGCAATAAAGTAGCCATTACTCACTTGTACATTGAGCAACAGTTGTGAAACTTAAATATGTTACAGTTCACAAACAAGCAATCAGTGCCCGTGAACGGGCTCTGTGTCAGCTGACTGCGTGTTTTGAGTTTCAGAGTAGAAGTGACAGAAGAAAAGGACACAAAAGTTGTGCCCTGGAAATGGTGTTCAGAAGGAAAGTAAGAAGGTAACTGTTAAGGTGTAAAAAGTAAGTAAAAAACATATTTAAAGAAAATATTCCAAATGCAATAGTTTTAATTATCTCCCGCCGGGCTTTAGCCCGGGAGGGAGATTATAAAATGCATCCTGTGCGTGCGTGTGTGCGTTAGTGTGTCACGCAGATTTCGCCAAAACTGCTACAGCTACAGATTTTTTGTAAATTAATTGTCCTAATGAATTTTCATGCCCTTGAAATTTTTTTTTGGTTTTGTGGACTTAGGCCTAAAGATAAGTGAGTAATAGCAATTTTAGCTACTTTGAGTACAGGACTTATAACTCAAAAAGTATTGCAGTTAGAGTTTTTTCTTGAAATATGTTGTTCAGCTACTTTGTCCTTAGCTATAAGATGGTAAATAGTTTGGGGTTCTATTGCATGCCATAAGTGAGTAATAGCTATTTTCTCATTTGTAGCTAAATAACAAAAGAAGTAAATGTCAAATATCTTCAAAAGTATTAAAGTTAGGGAAATCTTTTCAAATATGTTGTCCATCTACTTTTTGGTAAGCTATCACATAGTAAAGTTTCAGACCTGTTGTACCTTGGATAGCTGAGTAATAGCTACTTTGAAATTCTGACTGTTGAGTAAAGCCATTGTAACTCCAAAACTATTGCAGTTGGAGTGTTTTCCTAAAATATGTTGTTAAGCTACTTTGTCCTTAGCTATAAGATAGTACATAGTTTGGGGTTCTATTGCATGCCATAAGTGACTAATAGCTATCTTCTCATTTGTAGCTAAATAACAAAAGAAGTAAATGTCAAATATCTTCAAAAGTATTAAAGTTAGGGAAATCTTTTCAAATATGTTGTCCATCTACTTTTTGGTAAGCTATCACATAGTAAAGTTTCAGACCTGTTGCAACTTGGATAGCTGAGTAATAGCTACTTTGAAATTCTGACTGTTGAGTAAAGCCATTGTAACTCTAAAACTATTGCAGTTAGAGTGTTTTCCTAAAATATGTTGTTCAGCTACTTTGTCCTTAGCTATAAGATAGTACATAGTTTGGGGTTCTATTGCATGCCATAAGTGACTAATAGCTATCTTCTCATTTGTAGCTAAATAACAAAAGAAGTAACTGTCAAATATCTTCAAAAGTATTAAAGTTAGGGAAATCTTTTCAAATATGTTGTCCATCTACTTTTTGGTAAGCTATCACATAGTAAAGTTTCAGACCTGTTGCAACTTGGATAGCTGAGTAATAGCTACTTTGAAATTCTGACTGTTGAGTAAAGCCATTGTAACTCTAAAACTATTGCAGTTAGAGTGTTTTCCTAAAATATGTTGTTCAGCTACTTTGTCCTTAACTATAAGATGACATAGAGTTTGGAGTTCCATAGCATGCCATAAGTGAGTAATAGCTATTTTGTTATTTGTAGCAAAATAATGACAGAGGTAAATATGAAATATCTTAAGAAGTATTAAAATTAGGCTAATCTTTTCAATATGTTGTTCATTTAGTTTTGGGTAAACTATCACATGGTAAAGTTTCAGAGCTGTCCCACATTGTACAGCTGAGAAATAGCTACTTTAAAATTCTTACCATTGAGTAAACCCTTTGTAACTCCAAAACTCTTGCAGTTACAGTATTTTCCTAAAATATGTTGTTCAGCTACTTTGTCCTTAACTATAACATGACATATAGTTTGGAGTTTCATAGTATGCCATAAGTGAGTAATAGCTATTTTGTTATTTGTAGCGAAATAATGACAGAGGTAAATGTGAAATATCTTAAAAGTATTAAAGTTAGGCTAATCTTTTCAAATATGTTGTTCATATGTCTCAAAAGGTAAAAGGAAGAAATGATTCAATTTTGGGAGTGATCTGGATCACTATCTGGATCTTCTGGATCCAAGGACGGATTTTGATGAAATTTTCAAAATATGTCTGAAAAGGTAAAAGGAATAAATGATTCAATTTTTAGAGTGATCTGGATGACTATCTGGATCTTCTGGATCCATGAAATGTAATTTTTAAAGACAGGTAACTCAACACTTATGGACGGATTTCGATAAAATTTTCAGGATATGTCTGGAAAGGTGAAAGGAAGAAATGATTCAATTTTGGGAGTGATCCGGATCACTATCTGGATCCTCTGGATCAATGAAATGTATTTTTTAAAGACAGATAACTCAAAAACTTATGGACGGGTTTCGATGACATTTTCAGTATATGTCTGAAAAGGTAAAAGGAAAAAAATGATTCAATTTTTGGAGTGATCCGGATGACTGTCTGGATCTTCTGGATCCATGAAATGTGATTTTTAAAGACAGATAACTCAAAAATGTATGGATGCATTTTGATGAAATTTTCAGGATATGTCTGGAGAGGTAAAAGGAAGAAATGGTTCAATTTTTGGAGTGATCCTTATCACTATCTGGATCTTCTGGATCCATGAAATATAATTTTTAAACACAGATAGCTTAAAAATTTATGGACGGATTTTGAGGAAATTTTTAGGATATGCAAGATAGAGCAATTTCAGTGATAATTAAGTCATTCACCTACTATTGGGTGATGTACCACATGGCAAAGCACATCTATAGCTTTTTGAATAGCTGAGATCTCACAAGAAAATTTATATTCCACTATCTTTAGTACATCTAATTAATATGGCGGGAGATAATTGCATGCGTCAGAATGCTTGTTTTACTATGTTATAGTTCACCCCAAAATAGGTGAATAACATACTGAAACTAAATAATCTAAATGCAATACTTTTCAAGTTATAAGTGATTTTCTCAACAGTGATAACCTAAAAGTAGCTATTACTCAGCTATGCCATGAGCTACAGGTCGAAATTTTACTATGTTATAGCTGACCCAAAAGTAGCTGAATAACATATGTTTTACAAAATTCTCTAAATGCAATAGTTTTCAAGTTACAAGTGATTTTACTCATGGTGGAAGTTACTGAAAAGTCCGAAAGTAGCTATTACTCACTTAGCTATTGAGAGAGACACCCAAGTTACTCACCATGTTGTAGCTATGGAAAAAGTAGCTGAATAACATATTTTAACAAAATGCTCTAAATGCAATACTTTTCAAGATATAAATGATTTAGTGTTGAGTAAGAACCTCAAAGTAGCTATTACTCAGCTGTGCAATGAGCCACAGGTCTGGAATTTTTCTACGTTATAGCTGACCCCAAAATAGGTGAATAACATATTGGAACTAACTACTCTAAATTTGAAAATTTTAATTACTTAAATGTAGCTTTTATAAGCGACAAGATTACGATGTGGGACTGAATGCTGTTCTCGGATGGCCGCCAGGGCCGGTCAACGTCTAAGAAAAAAAGACATTTATTGTTGGCCGTAGCCTCAGGTTGTCATCACATGACCTACCCCATTTGTCTTCTCCTTTCTCATTGAAATTTTAGCCCATACCCCCTCAGCAGTAATACAGCGAGGAGGTCGGGTGGGACTCTTCTCAGTCCCACATGGTAAGCTTGTAGCTTATAAAAGCTACATTTAAGTAATTAAAATTTTCAATTTTATTACGCTACAATAGCTTACCATGTGGGACTGAATGCTGAATGCAACCACCCGGTGGCGGGATTACAGCTGAAACTGGAAGATATGTCTGTTTTTTCTTAGATTTTGATATAAAAGTAGAATGAAGGTTGGAAAATACCAGTCTGAGTCCCATTTACAGTGTTCCAACCCCGAGGGCTGGACCTGTAAGTAGCCAAAAACCTAAAAATGATTGACAGTGCTAATAAACTGTCTGGGTGTTTTGACAGGAGAAGGAGGTGTAGCCAAAGTACACTTAGGCGGGGTAAAGCCCCAAGGGCCATCACGGAAGGGGTCTGAGCCCAAGGCCCAGAGCTATCAAAATATTGCCACCTAAATGAGATTAATGACAATCTTAAGGTCCTTAATACATTATACAATTAAAGCTAAAGAAAATGAAGAATATAAAGACCTTACCCGAAACACCCTGATGAGGTAACCTATACCTAGACCCTGGGATTAGACTCCTGAAGACTTGGTTGTAGCGGATGTGCCCCCCCCCCCTCTCTTCTTCCCAAGGATGACAGTTCTGAGGGGAAGAGTCTAGGACCTGTTGTGCCGCTACTACTGGTCCCAGATACTTATTGTTGTCGTTGTCTGACCAAGTAAGGTCTTTTAGATAGAAATTTGTAAATGTGTTGTGAGCTTTCCAGTGTCATGCGCTTTCCAATGTCATGCGCTTTTACTTGGACCAAGTCCAAGGCTTGTTGGTCTGCTTGTTTGTAACAAAGTAGAATGGTTTGTTTCAACCAGGAGGAGAGAGTAGCAGGTCTGATGTCTGAGGTATGTCCTTTCTTGAAGGAGATGAATACGAGGGACCGAGACCCTTTGGTCCGATCCAAATAGTACCTCGGGGCCCGCACAGGAAACAGGGTCCTATCTTCTTTGAATTGTCGATCTACTATGGTAGTCAAAGCAGGAATAGTCACCGGAGACACACTTTGAGAACCTTCTCTTGCTAGTTGCTTTTTGGCTATGAAGTCAGAAGAAGGGAACAAGGCAACCTTTTCCCATTGGCCTAGATTAGATACTTTGTTTGCGACCCAGGCATGGATTTCGCTGCGGCACTTGCCTGAGGCCAATGCTAGCAAGAACGCAGTTTTGAGGGTAAGATGTTTGAGGTCTGTGTCTTTCATAGGCTCAAAGGGTGCTTTTGTGAGCTCATTGAGAACAACAGAAAGGTTCCACTTGGGAAGATTATCGACTATCGATTATCGATTATCGACCGGTATCAGGACTATGTTTCATGTCAAAATTGGTGGAGCGTGTAGTTGTTAAACAGCTCTTGCAACATATCAATAGTAACAATCTTGATAATCCTAGGCAATCTGCATACAAAAGTGGTCACTCCACAGAAACTGCCCTGCTGCTTATCAAAAATGAGATCCATCTCTCACTATCACGGGGCGAGCCTACTGCATTGGTCTTACTGGATCTGTCAGCTGCGTTCGACACAATTGACCACCCGACTCTTCTTAATTGTCTTAAATCATGGTTTGGTGTGTCTGGCACAGCCTTGAAGTGGTTCACGTCCTATCTCAGCCACCGTTTCCAGGCAATTAAAATTGGGTCAACCCTCTCTGATTTGCATGAGCTGTTGTTTGGAGTACCACAAGGCTCCGTCCTTGGTCCTCTGCTGTTCTCCTTATACATCACTCCTTTGAGTAAGGTTATTGGAACGCATCCTGACATCAAATACCACTTTTATGCAGACGACACGCAGTTGTTTATTCATATCTCTCACAAAAATGCAGCCATGGCTTTTAACAAACTGAATTCTTGTCTTCTGGATGTTCAAAAATGGATGTCGTCAAGTATGCTCAAACTAAATCCTGACAAAACAGAGTTTATCATCTTTGGATCCCATGCACAACTCAAGAAATAGGTCCCTATCTCCCAGTTAAGATATTTGGTAATTTCATGCATCCTGCAGTTGTTGTTAAGAACCTTGGTGTCTGGTTTGATGCTAATTTTTCCTTTGCTAACCATGTCCGCAATATTTGTAAGACATGCTTCATTCAAATTCCTGATCTCAGGCGGGTTAGAAAGCACTTGACTGATGAGGCTGCTATCCTGGCAGCTAATGCCTTGGTGAGCAGTCGCCTTGATTACTGCAACTCTCTCTTCAGGAGTCTGTCCAGTCTCAATATGCGTAAACTACAGTGTATTCAAAATACACTTGCCAGGATTGTCACAAACTGTAACAAATACACGCGGGCATCTCCTATTCTCAAACGACTCCATTGGCTCCCAGTTGAATCTCGCTGTATCTTCAAAACTGCCACTCTAGTTTATAAGTTTCTTCACAGTGGTCATCCCAGTTACTTTGGTCCTCTTCTGCCCACTCGTTGCGGAAGATATAGTACAAGATACAACCATCCAGATAAAAGGTTCCTGGAGGTTCCTCAATTCTGTCCATCTGTACATAAATCCAAAAATCACTTTGGCCACAGCTTTGCTTTTGATGCCCCCACAGTCTGGAATCATTTGCCTAATGAGGTACGTTCTGCCCCAACTCTCACCTGTTTCAGGAAAAGGTTAAAATCATATCTCTTCCACAAGGCATTCCCACCTTAGCATACACTCTATCCGGCGTCTCTGTGGTACTGGACTTGGCAACGGCTATGGACAGATGATTTCTTAAACTTGATTTTTGGTGTTTGCGCCTTAGAGTCTGCCTTGCCGTCTGAGTCCCATTTACAGTGTTCCAACCCCGAGGGCTGGACCTGTAAGTAGCCAAAAACCTAAAAATGATTGACAGTGCTAATAAACTGTCTGGGTGTTTTGACAGGAGAAGGAGGTGTAGCCAAAGTACACTTAGGCGGGGTAAAGCCCCAAGGGCCATCACGGAAGGGGTCTGAGCCCAAGGCCCAGAGCTATCAAAATATTGCCACCTAAATGAGATTAATGACAATCTTAAGGTCCTTAATACATTATACAATTAAAGCTAAAGAAAATGAAGAATATAAAGACCTTACCCGAAACACCCTGATGAGGTAACCTATACCTAGACCCTGGGATTAGACTCCTGAAGACTTGGTTGTAGCGGATGTGCCCCCCCCCCTCTCTTCTTCCCAAGGATGACAGTTCTGAGGGGAAGAGTCTAGGACCTGTTGTGCCGCTACTACTGGTCCCAGATACTTATTGTTGTCGTTGTCTGACCAAGTAAGGTCTTTTAGATAGAAATTTGTAAATGTGTTGTGAGCTTTCCAGTGTCATGCGCTTTCCAATGTCATGCGCTTTTACTTGGACCAAGTCCAAGGCTTGTTGGTCTGCTTGTTTGTAACAAAGTAGAATGGTTTGTTTCAACCAGGAGGAGAGAGTAGCAGGTCTGATGTCTGAGGTATGTCCTTTCTTGAAGGAGATGAATACGAGGGACCGAGACCCTTTGGTCCGATCCAAATAGTACCTCGGGGCCCGCACAGGACACAGGGTCCTATCTTCTTTGAATTGTCGATCTACTATGGTAGTCAAAGCAGGAATAGTCACCGGAGACACACTTTGAGAACCTTCTCTTGCTAGTTGCTTTTTGGCTATGAAGTCAGAAGAAGGGAACAAGGCAACCTTTTCCCATTGGCCTAGATTAGATACTTTGTTTGCGACCCAGGCATGGATTTCGCTGCGGCACTTGCCTGAGGCCAATGCTAGCAAGAACGCAGTTTTGAGGGTAAGATGTTTGAGGTCTGTGTCTTTCATAGGCTCAAAGGGTGCTTTTGTGAGCTCATTGAGAACAACAGAAAGGTTCCACTTGGGAAGATTATCGACTATCGATTATCGATTATCGACCGGTATCAGGACTATGTTTCATGTCAAAATTGGTGGAGCGTGTAGTTGTTAAACAGCTCTTGCAACATATCAATAGTAACAATCTTGATAATCCTAGGCAATCTGCATACAAAAGTGGTCACTCCACAGAAACCGCCCTGCTGCTTATCAAAAATGAGATCCATCTCTCACTATCACGGGGCGAGCCTACTGCATTGGTCTTACTGGATCTGTCAGCTGCGTTCGACACAATTGACCACCCGACTCTTCTTAATTGTCTTAAATCATGGTTTGGTGTGTCTGGCACAGCCTTGAAGTGGTTCACGTCCTATCTCAGCCACCGTTTCCAGGCAATTAAAATTGGGTCAACCCTCTCTGATTTGCATGAGCTGTTGTTTGGAGTACCACAAGGCTCCGTCCTTGGTCCTCTGCTGTTCTCCTTATACATCACTCCTTTGAGTAAGGTTATTGGAACGCATCCTGACATCAAATACCACTTTTATGCAGACGACACGCAGTTGTTTATTCATATCTCTCACAAAAATGCAGCCATGGCTTTTAACAAACTGAATTCTTGTCTTCTGGATGTTCAAAAATGGATGTCGTCAAGTATGCTCAAACTAAATCCTGACAAAACAGAGTTTATCATCTTTGGATCCCATGCACAACTCAAGAAATAGGTCCCTATCTCCCAGTTAAGATATTTGGTAATTTCATGCATCCTGCAGTTGTTGTTAAGAACCTTGGTGTCTGGTTTGATGCTAATTTTTCCTTTGCTAACCATGTCCGCAATATTTGTAAGACATGCTTCATTCAAATTCCTGATCTCAGGCGGGTTAGAAAGCACTTGACTGATGAGGCTGCTATCCTGGCAGCTAATGCCTTGGTGAGCAGTCGCCTTGATTACTGCAACTCTCTCTTCAGGAGTCTGTCCAGTCTCAATATGCGTAAACTACAGTGTATTCAAAATACACTTGCCAGGATTGTCACAAACTGTAACAAATACACGCGGGCATCTCCTATTCTCAAACGACTCCATTGGCTCCCAGTTGAATCTCGCTGTATCTTCAAAACTGCCACTCTAGTTTATAAGTTTCTTCACAGTGGTCATCCCAGTTACTTTGGTCCTCTTCTGCCCACTCGTTGCGGAAGATATAGTACAAGATACAACCATCCAGATAAAAGGTTCCTGGAGGTTCCTCAATTCTGTCCATCTGTACATAAATCCAAAAATCACTTTGGCCACAGCTTTGCTTTTGATGCCCCCACAGTCTGGAATCATTTGCCTAATGAGGTACGTTCTGCCCCAACTCTCACCTGTTTCAGGAAAAGGTTAAAATCATATCTCTTCCACAAGGCATTCCCACCTTAGCATACACTCTATCCGGCGTCTCTGTGGTACTGGACTTGGCAACGGCTATGGACAGATGATTTCTTAAACTTGATTTTTGGTGTTTGCGCCTTAGAGTCTGCCTTGCCGTCTGAGTCCCATTTACAGTGTTCCAACCCCGAGGGCTGGACCTGTAAGTAGCCAAAAACCTAAAAATGATTGACAGTGCTAATAAACTGTCTGGGTGTTTTGACAGGAGAAGGAGGTGTAGCCAAAGTACACTTAGGCGGGGTAAAGCCCCAAGGGCCATCACGGAAGGGGTCTGAGCCCAAGGCCCAGAGCTATCAAAATATTGCCACCTAAATGAGATTAATGACAATCTTAAGGTCCTTAATACATTATACAATTAAAGCTAAAGAAAATGAAGAATATAAAGACCTTACCCGAAACACCCTGATGAGGTAACCTATACCTAGACCCTGGGATTAGACTCCTGAAGACTTGGTTGTAGCGGATGTGCCCCCCCCCCTCTCTTCTTCCCAAGGATGACAGTTCTGAGGGGAAGAGTCTAGGACCTGTTGTGCCGCTACTACTGGTCCCAGATACTTATTGTTGTCGTTGTCTGACCAAGTAAGGTCTTTTAGATAGAAATTTGTAAATGTGTTGTGAGCTTTCCAGTGTCATGCGCTTTCCAATGTCATGCGCTTTTACTTGGACCAAGTCCAAGGCTTGTTGGTCTGCTTGTTTGTAACAAAGTAGAATGGTTTGTTTCAACCAGGAGGAGAGAGTAGCAGGTCTGATGTCTGAGGTATGTCCTTTCTTGAAGGAGATGAATACGAGGGACCGAGACCCTTTGGTCCGATCCAAATAGTACCTCGGGGCCCGCACAGGACACAGGGTCCTATCTTCTTTGAATTGTCGATCTACTATGGTAGTCAAAGCAGGAATAGTCACCGGAGACACACTTTGAGAACCTTCTCTTGCTAGTTGCTTTTTGGCTATGAAGTCAGAAGAAGGGAACAAGGCAACCTTTTCCCATTGGCCTAGATTAGATACTTTGTTTGCGACCCAGGCATGGATTTCGCTGCGGCACTTGCCTGAGGCCAATGCTAGCAAGAACGCAGTTTTGAGGGTAAGATGTTTGAGGTCTGTGTCTTTCATAGGCTCAAAGGGTGCTTTTGTGAGCTCATTGAGAACAACAGAAAGGTTCCACTTGGGAAGATTATCGACTATCGATTATCGATTATCGACCGGTATCAGGACTATGTTTCATGTCAAAATTGGTGGAGCGTGTAGTTGTTAAACAGCTCTTGCAACATATCAATAGTAACAATCTTGATAATCCTAGGCAATCTGCATACAAAAGTGGTCACTCCACAGAAACCGCCCTGCTGCTTATCAAAAATGAGATCCATCTCTCACTATCACGGGGCGAGCCTACTGCATTGGTCTTACTGGATCTGTCAGCTGCGTTCGACACAATTGACCACCCGACTCTTCTTAATTGTCTTAAATCATGGTTTGGTGTGTCTGGCACAGCCTTGAAGTGGTTCACGTCCTATCTCAGCCACCGTTTCCAGGCAATTAAAATTGGGTCAACCCTCTCTGATTTGCATGAGCTGTTGTTTGGAGTACCACAAGGCTCCGTCCTTGGTCCTCTGCTGTTCTCCTTATACATCACTCCTTTGAGTAAGGTTATTGGAACGCATCCTGACATCAAATACCACTTTTATGCAGACGACACGCAGTTGTTTATTCATATCTCTCACAAAAATGCAGCCATGGCTTTTAACAAACTGAATTCTTGTCTTCTGGATGTTCAAAAATGGATGTCGTCAAGTATGCTCAAACTAAATCCTGACAAAACAGAGTTTATCATCTTTGGATCCCATGCACAACTCAAGAAATAGGTCCCTATCTCCCAGTTAAGATATTTGGTAATTTCATGCATCCTGCAGTTGTTGTTAAGAACCTTGGTGTCTGGTTTGATGCTAATTTTTCCTTTGCTAACCATGTCCGCAATATTTGTAAGACATGCTTCATTCAAATTCCTGATCTCAGGCGGGTTAGAAAGCACTTGACTGATGAGGCTGCTATCCTGGCAGCTAATGCCTTGGTGAGCAGTCGCCTTGATTACTGCAACTCTCTCTTCAGGAGTCTGTCCAGTCTCAATATGCGTAAACTACAGTGTATTCAAAATACACTTGCCAGGATTGTCACAAACTGTAACAAATACACGCGGGCATCTCCTATTCTCAAACGACTCCATTGGCTCCCAGTTGAATCTCGCTGTATCTTCAAAACTGCCACTCTAGTTTATAAGTTTCTTCACAGTGGTCATCCCAGTTACTTTGGTCCTCTTCTGCCCACTCGTTGCGGAAGATATAGTACAAGATACAACCATCCAGATAAAAGGTTCCTGGAGGTTCCTCAATTCTGTCCATCTGTACATAAATCCAAAAATCACTTTGGCCACAGCTTTGCTTTTGATGCCCCCACAGTCTGGAATCATTTGCCTAATGAGGTACGTTCTGCCCCAACTCTCACCTGTTTCAGGAAAAGGTTAAAATCATATCTCTTCCACAAGGCATTCCCACCTTAGCATACACTCTATCCGGCGTCTCTGTGGTACTGGACTTGGCAACGGCTATGGACAGATGATTTCTTAAACTTGATTTTTGGTGTTTGCGCCTTAGAGTCTGCCTTGCAGAGATTAAGCGCTATAAAAGTACAGAATAGAATAGAATAGAAAAAGGTCTGCATTGTGTGCAATATGGTGGGTCGTTGGGCCCAAAGTGTCAACAATGGCAGTCCTGTGACCATCAATGGTCGAGGGGCGCCTGTTTAGGTCTTGGTACAGGTACATAAAACAAGAGGAGAGTGCCCGTGAACGGGCACTGTGTCAGCTGACTGAGTGTTTTTGATTTGTGAAGGTGATTAGAGGACAGAATAATTATCAGGAAAAGGGCTGTACAGAAATACAGTAAATGGTAACTGAACAGCAAGTTCGAAAAAAATTCCGAAGCTGACAGAAGAAAAGGATAAAAAAGTTGTGCCCTGTAAATGGTATTATGAAGGAAAATAACAAGGTAATTGTTTAAGTGTAAAAAATAGGTTAAAACATATTTAAAGAAATACTACAAATGCAATATCCTCGTTCGACCTTGAAGAAGGGGTCCAAGGTCAAATCTAACCACACAAATACATTCCCAGCCCATGATTTCCTATGGTTTACCATTCCAAACCTCTAGGACCAATTATAAATGAGTTATAAGCACTTTTAAGCTTGGCTGTCCTCATTTGACCTTGAAGGAGGGTTCCAAAGGTCAAATCTGACCATACCAAAGCCAATGATTTCCTACTCTGTCACCAATAATAAGCGAGTTGTAGGCACTTTCAATTTTCGCTATCCTCATTTGACCTTGAAGGAGGGTTCCAAGGTCAAATCGGACCATATCAACAGATTCACAGCCCATGACTTCCTGTCTGTTTACCATCCCAAACCTCTGGGACCAATAATAAGTGAGTTATAAGCACTTTTAAGTTTGGCTATCCTTGTTTGACCTTGAAGGAGGGGTCATTGAAGGTCAAATCTGACCACACCAAAAGATTCCCACCCCATGATTTCCTACAGGTTGGTTTATTATCCGAAACCTCTAGGATCAATAATAAGGGAGATATAAGCACTTTTCATGACTGACAAAAAACACCTGTGGCGGCCATCTTGTTTCTCAAAATGAGGCCAAAAATATTCCCAGACAACATTTTATGGTTATTAATATATACTGCAAACTTAAGAAAGCTAGCTATAATATTTTTTTTCATCAGAGCAGTAATGGTGAAATCTCTCTACACACTGCGGCTATCCAGTGGATACAATGATTTACTCAACAGTGAGAACAAAGTAGCTATTGCTCAGCTATGTCATGACATAGAGGTCTGCAATTTCACTATGTTATAGCTGACCAAAAGTTCTGTGAATAACATATTTAACAAATTACTCTAAATGTAATAGTTTTCAAGTTACAACTGATTTACTCAACAGTGAGAACCTCAAAGGAACTATTACTCAGCTATGCAATGAGCTACCTGTCTGAAATTTTACTATGTTATAGCTAACCCAAAAGTAGGTTAACAACATATTTAAGCAAACTACTGTAAATGCAATAGTTTTCAAGCTACAACTGATTTACTCAATAGTGAGAACCTGAAAATAGCTATTGCTCCGCTATGCCATGAGCTATAGGTCTGTAATTTCACTATGTTATAGCTGACCCAAAAGTAGGTGAACAATATATTTTAACAAAATACTCCAAATGCAATATTTTTCAAGTTATAGCTGATTTACTCAACAGTCAGTACCTGAGAATAGCTATTGCTCAGTTGTGCCATGAGCTATAGGTCTATAATTTCACTATGTTATAGCTGACCCAAAAGTAGCTGAATAACATATTTGCACAAATTTCTGTAAATGCAATAGTTTTCCAATTATAACTGATTTACTCAACAGTGAGAACTTCAAAGTAGCTATTACTCAGCTATGAAATGAGCCACAGGTCTGAAACTTCACTATGTTATAGCTGACCCCAAAATAGGTGAATAACATATTGAAACAAAATACTCTAAATGCAATAGTTTTCAAGTTATAAGTGATTTACTCAACAGTGATAACCTAAAAGTAGCTATTACTCAGCTATGCCATGAGCTACAGGTCTGAAATTTTACTATGTTATAGCTGGCCCAAAAGTAGCTGAATAACATATTTATACGAAATTCTCTAAATGCAATAGTTTTTAAGTTACAAGTGATTTTACTCATGATGGAAGTTACTGAAAAGCCCAAAAGTAGCTATTACTCACTTAGCTATTGAGACAGACACCCAACTTACTCACCATATTGTAGCTATGAAAAATTAGCTGAATAACATATTTTAACAAAATGCTCTAAATGCAATACTTTTCAAGTTATAATTGATTTAGTGCATGACTTCATTAATTTTAATGCATTAAAAATTATTTTAAAAATTCATAAAAAAATAATTAAGAAAGATCCAGGTCTGATACACAAGGGAACCTTCTTGTGACCTAGTACATATGTGCAAGATATTAGAGAAATCCCTGCAATAGTCACCGAGAAAATTGTGATAAGTGTTAAAATTTTCATACTTAGGGTGAGAGGTACCTCACTTATAATGGCTCTAGCAAACAGACGAACAAACAGATCTGCATGCCTTGAACACTTTTTCATGCTAGGTAGATAAGCTATCTTTTAAAACAAACAGCATGTCTCTGGGCCTTTTAGTTTCATTGGAGAAGTCGCTCACGCGTACGCGCCGCAGAGTGATGCCATAATGTCAGCTGACTGACAAGTCAGCCAACATAAAAAGTAGATGAACAACATATTTGAAATTGTGTAGCTGCAATACTTTTGAAGATATAAGCCATTTACTCATTATGGTTATCATTAAAAATTTACACAGTAGCTAGTACTCACTTAGCTATGAAGATACACTTCCAAACTAGTGACCATGTTGTAGCCGTGGAGAAAGTAGCTGAACAACATATTGGAACGAAATAATCTAAATGCAATAGTTTGAGAGTAAAAGCCATATAATTATATTAGGTAAAAGTGCTAGTACCCACTCAAAAGTAGGCCAAAGTTCACCAAACCCCAAAAATAATGAAGAGCGTAAAAATTCATTAGGACAAGTAATTTACCAGAGAAAACTGTGTGACCCACACACGCACATACATGGTGCAAATTATAATCTCCCACCGGGGAGACAGGCGGGAGATAAAAATTTGAATGCGCAAGCTATTCAGGGGAGACTATAATCCGCCAGCGGCGATCAGTCGAACCTACATGAAAACAAGTAAGCTCCCCTGACAGGCTGCTTAATTATCACTCACAAAATTCAGGCTCACAGAATCTTGTACAGGCCTATTAATGTAGGATCTTCTAGATCAACACTGCATTTCAATTTTTGTTGCATTGCTATACATATATGTTTCGAATTTGTAGCAAGATGGCTTCGCTTAATCTTGCGCACACGACTCAAGAAAGTCAATTTTCCCTGACTTTTGAAGGATTTACCCAAATTTCCCTATTTTTTCAAACTTCCCTGACCCAGAACAAAATTCACCGACTTTTCCCTGATCTTTAACTTCCCCGACTTTTCCTTGATCACTGGCAACCTTGTTAAAACTACAACTTTAAATTTCATACAGAGATTACATGTAGAAGTTATATCTAACACAGATTGAGGCTTGTCAGACTTACCATTTCTAAGTATTAAGGCAAAATATGTGAAAAATGTCAATGTCTGAGAAGGGTCTTTATGAACATAAAACACAATATTAACCTTAGCATAAAATCTTGATTTTTGGTAAATGTAAGAATATATAGTACAGTGTTCCCAGGTAAAATTTGAACCAGGTGAGCCACATAATTTGTGACCTACAGAGCATTAAGGGGCTAAAGGCCAAATTTCTGACCTTAAGGTTAACTTAAAATAGGGCTCCTTTTCTGACCCAAATTGGTATATGTTCCAAATTTGAATGAAATCAATTTTCAAGCTATCGCGCACACAAATCAAAACATACGGCAGCAGCACGGCTGATGTGAGAGAACCAATATATCCCCAACTTTCGTCTGGGGATAAAAAAAAAAAGATTTGATTACATGGCACACAGTCACAGAGGCCTATTAGAGTGTTAAAATCTTTGTCTTCTTCAGTATACATTTACACGATTTAGGACTACTTATTACATTCATGGGGCCATGGTGGCACAGTGAGAACACCCTCACCTCCCACCTCTGAGGTAGGCGGTTCAAACCCGGACCTTATGTGGGAAAGTTGGTAATTGCTTACCAATGGTCGGCAGTTTACAGTACATAACCTTAACCAACTGTATGTACTGGTTTCCTCTGTGCACAAAACTAACCGTTGTGATATGACCTGTACAGTGTTGAAAGTGACATTAAACCCAAATAAAGATTACATTCAATCTGAGAAGAATATGTCAATACTTCGGGCCAAAATGAATTGAAAAATCAAAGAAAAACACAATCCTTCCAGGGGAATAATTTTATTCCTGATACAAATTGGTCTTGCTAAAACAGGAATACATGAATGCGATGAATTGAGGCTTTCTTGATAGTCTTTATACCAATTAATATGATCACCATTATCAATACCTGAACATCAAAATCATCATCACATTTATTAAAACACTACACATATTACACTGCCACTTTGAAACTTACTCTGCAAAGAATAAAAACAACTGCAATCCATATTTAAGCAGACTTTTTAACCACACTTGTGTGTTCCATTCGTAAGACTTAATATCAGTGTACTTCAACCTGCTTCTACCTAGGCCATTTACTACATATTAATATAATATACAATGCAATATAAAATGGCTACACACAAAATGTTTTTAATACATTTAGAGCTTGCTAATTACCAAGACGGTTACAATGTAGTATGTTACAATTTATTGAGAGAGAGAAAAAAACTAACGCTGAACCTTAGTGCTTAGTCTTTTTAAAAATAAAAACTGTTTGTACAGAGTTAGCTATAATACAAAGTAGTAATTCACAGTCAACCCGGGATGGAGGTTTGAAAGCCTTTATGTATGAGCAGCTAATTAAAATCTACCGGCTTTTCTAGCACCAAGATGTGATTTTTGAGAAAGTGAAAAAGAAGACAACACACGGACACAGGGGTTACACATCAGAGTAAGTTAGGACAACTATTTTTCTATAATTTTTCTTAAAATTTACATAAAAGGCAATTTTCAAACCTCCATCACTAAAAATTAAAAATACAACTACAGTGAAGAAAAATAAGAAGTGTGAAACTGAAGAAAAAAAATTAGAAACCTTCAAAACAAATTGAATGTGCTCTTACCTAATTAATACTTAATACACTACAATATACAAATACATACAGAGGTTTAAGAGCTAGTTAAAATATGATTAAACAAAAAAAATAGTAAGAATAATCAGCAACTAGAAATACTGTGCAAACTCCTTTAGCAAAAGAAACGAGTCCTTTCTGAATACTTTTAATACTCTACGAACATGGCAGCCTCCTTTTCCTTTCCAGTACCATATGAAGAAAAATCTCCCATTACCTTGCATGCCAGCAGGCCTTTGGATCAAAAACCCTGGGCCCCATATGACACCCTGAACTAAAGGAGTTTGCATGATAGAGTACACTTCACTTGAACAAATTTGTTACTGTGGGTTGGGATGTTCTATTTATTTTTGTTTATTTATGGCACACAATTTCAAATTAATTCACACCATATCCAAAATGTTGAAGTAATATATTTGTGATAAAAAAATACATATATATTATTATTACAGAGGAAAAAGCTTTCTAAAAAGCATTGTACTTACACAAGTTCTGATTTATTCAACACTGACCACCTTCATTCTCTACAGTACATCATGAGATTGATGTATGTGTTAACTTGAAGTTTGGTTACAAAGACTACCCAGTCAGATGTTACTATTAGTAATCCAAACAGTCAAAATGATTACACTATGCTGTTGGAACACATAACCCGTTGTTAAAACAAAACTACATATGATACGGTCTTCAAATTCTACTGGCAGCAATAACACTACTTCCTTAATTCGCATCATAACACTGAAATGCTGGCAGATAATGAATTACAAGTGATTTCTCAATAAAAATTAAAACTTAATGCAAACTGTGAATAAACCCCATGTAAGTGGTTACATGCAGAAAGCACTTTTCTATTGAATTACAAAAAATATAAAAAGACAAAAATCAAATTGTTTCAATCAAGAGACTAGACAAGTGACTTTGTTTTTAGTTTAAAAATGCGGTCCTTCAATGCATTACTATTTCACAACAACAAAATTCAAGAAACAATGAACCTGAATATGACAGGATCAATATTTAATAACTAAAAACAACTTTTTCTTGTAAATTCATAGAGATGATTTTTAAAACACAGGTATACTTAGATTTTGACACCTTTTAAAAGCTTACACATTTAATCTGTTACAACAGAAAATAGTTCAAATTTTGTTGCCTTGATGCATAAATGCCACAATAGTTGCTATAAAAAGTTCCATGTCAGAAGTGGGCTACAAGAAAGATCTTTTGAATGATTTTTTATGAGAGGTTTTAGGAAAGTGCAGCTTAAAATCCAGCGAGTTCGGCAAAAGTGGTGTCCAATTCCTCGCTGATGCTCTTGTACTTCTCTTTTTCTGCCAGCAGTTCATCTGAAAGGATTGCCCCAAAAAAATATAAGTCAGTATTTTCAGCAGGACTTGTCATTTTATGGAATCACTAGAACATGCATCACCGTAAAGCCTATCCCAAGAAAGATGAACACTTAAGAGGACTGCAAAAAAATGTGTGACTGGTTTGTGAAGTTTCATTACAGCTAACTGTGTATCATTTGGATACACATCGTGTAAAGTAGTTTGGAAAATGGAACTCGGCACCTTGACCTATTATTGGGATCACAAAAAACATGCATCAGATACTTAAGTCGGGGCAATTTCTAATCTTACATCAGTCATGATCAGTTCAGTACAAAGTCACATTTCAACAGCCAGGGGACCAGTTCATTACTGTCTTATAAATATCACATCAATAGGCATTACGTCTTGTTAGGTCTTGATCAAGCAATCTGTACTTGCAGAAGGATTAGATCAAAAAATCCACTACAGTTTTGTAAGGTTTGGGCAGAGCAAGTGGGTCACAAAGTATTTTACAACAGAATTTTAAGTTTTTAACCATCACACTTAAAATTTACAAGCACTTTGCATAATGACTTTACACAGTTATCCACCCACTACTTCATTCTACGATTTTTTTTTTTTTATAAAATTTGAAGCCAATGTTTTCAGTCTCCAAATGCACTTCATATCAAAACTAAAATATTATCACATAAATAAACAAATGGATTGAAATGGAACAAACTGGCCAAGCAAAACCTTCGGTGAAACAATGATTAGAACTTCTATATTAGTAGACTCATGATACACAGAGTGTTCATTCAATTGCAGCAACAACATTTTAACAATAAAAACATTCCAAAATATCCTGGAGCCTGCATACAATTTTAAGACAAACATATCAACATATTAACTAGACCTAGCGCATCAGAGAACCGATGCAAATTGTATCCACCGTAAAGACAATGCACCAAAACCTCTAGGACCAATAATAAGAGAGTTATAAGCACTTTTAAGTTTGGCTGCCTCATTACACCTTCAAGGAGGGGCCGAAGGTCAAATCCGACCACACCAGAAGATTCCCAGTGCATGATTTCCTATATGTTGGTTTACCATCAGAAAACATGTGGGACCAATAATAAGCGAGTTATAAGCACTTTTAAGTTTGGCTGTACTCGTTTGACTTTGAAAGAGGGGCCCAAGGTCAAATCCGACCACACCAGAAGATTCCCAGCCCATGATTTTCTATATGTTGGTTTACCATCCCAAACCTCTAGGACCAATAATAAGCGAGTTATAGGCACTTTTACCTTTGGCTATCCTCGTTTGACCTTGAAGGAGGGGCCTAAGGTCAAATCTGACCACACCAGAAGATTCCCAGCCCATGATTTTCTATATACTGGTTTACCATCCCAAACCTCTAGGACCAATAATAAGTGAGTTACAAGCACTTTTAAGTTTGGCTGTCCTCGTTTGACCTTGAAGGAGGGGCCCAAGGTCAAATCCGACCACGCCAGAAGATTCCCAGCCCATGATTTCCTATACCGTAAATGACCTATTTAGCGCATCCGCCCTTGTAACAGCACCCTACCTCTTTTTCCCGATGACAGTCCACAATATCCACATATTTTTTTATATATTGTACGTATTTTTACTTAATAAATTGACATTTTTATCACGACTTTCGAGTTTGTTTTCATCTACCGCCATATTTACAGGAAGTGGGTATTTCTAAATGTCGAAACACCGTTTTTCTACCGGATTGACCGAAACTTCATCCCGGAAAGTGTTTCATGATGGGTGTGCTAAAAGGGACATTTTTTCCCAACAAATATTGAATAAAAATAGACTTTGCTTAGCGCATTGTGCGCTAAATAGGTCATTTACGGTATGTTGGTTTACCATCCCAAACCTCTAGGACCAATAATAAGCAAGTTATAAGCACTTTTCAGTTTGGCTGTCCTCATTTGACCTTGAAGGAGGGGCCCAAGGTCAAATCTGACCACACCAGAAGATTCCCAGCCCATGATTTCCTATATGTTGGTTTACCATCCCAAACCTCTAGGATTGATAATAAGTGAGTTATAAGTACTTTTAAGTTTGGCTATCCTCGTTTGACCTTGAAGGAGGGGTCCAAGGTCAAATCTGACCACATCAGAAGATTCGCAGCACATGATTTCCTATAGGTTGGCTTCACATTGCAAACCTCTAGGACCAATAATAAGGGAGATATAGGCACTTTTAAAGTCCGCTATGTGGGTTACTTCGGCACTCCGTGGATGGCCTTGAATTAGGAGCTTCAAGGTCAAATGTGTGCAAGGTTGTAGAGGACATGTATATGTGTCATACATATCACCTATGAAGAGATTCAACCTTCTACCTATGAGGAACAGCCAGTAGAAAAATGTAGATTATTTTCAAAGAAATGTCCGTGCCGGCCATCTTGTTTTTCAGAATGAGGCTATTTTCCTTCCCAGAGAAGCTTACCCCCCAATGAAGATATCCTGCAAATTTGGTGAACCTAGCTGCTGTTGTTTTCCTCTTAGAGCGTTAATGCCGAAAATCTCTCTACGCGCGGCGGCGGCGGCGTAGCAAACGCTAAACCAAAGTATCCACCGACAAATATGTATTTGCGAGATATTTCGAAGTTATAAACTTCATTTACCATAACGTGAAAATGTAAGACATAGAGCTGAAACGATTAACAAAATTTGGTAGCCGGGTAGTCGCTTGCATTAACTGTCGACTAACTGATTAATTGTTTCTGACGTTTAGCATGTATGAGAAACACCGAAAATGTGTGTTCCGGATGTAAACAAACAAAATGGCAGATCGCGAGATGCTGAAAAGCAAAGAATTCACCAGATTATTTGGTAAATTGACCAATAATGTAATATTTTGATATTTTAAAAATAAAATGCATATAAAATGCTTTAATTTGATACGTTTTAAGGTCTTAACTCCAGATACTCATAGTTCCAACGATCGTGTATAATCCGCTATGTGGTGATATACACAAGAAAACAATTAACCAATTTCATAATATTGGCATCGACTAATGCTTTTATAACCTACTAATCGATTAGTACGAATAATCATTTCAGCTCTAGACTAAGACATTTACTCAAATTTATATGTTCCTTATTGTTTTGATGAAGTTTTAACCAGTATAAAGTTTCAAATAATGACGTTTGCAATAACCGGTGTGTAAATATTCTTTGCAGATTTCGACATTTCTACCTAAATGAAACGAAATGAAGTATGCCAGTTTACCGTCCACACCATTAGTTTACAGATATTTGTTGTTTAGTAAAAAACTACATGCTTTTGATAAACCTCAGATTCTGATTTGCCTTGTGAAAGGTTTAAATGGAACTAAAACTTTTTTACATGGGTATAAGCAATGAAAGGCTTGCCACTAAAGGTTCCATCTTTTAAATTTGAAAGTGATAGTTTCACTTGAAACTGTTAACTCAAGAAACCTTTTCTGAAGCTTTTGTAATGACTTCACTTACAATAAAGTTGCATGGATTCAATAAATTTGAGCTGCATCACCAAATCAAGAATATATTTCTGCAGGTTTGTAGCTGCAATTTCTCTGTTTGATTTCAAAGAAAGGGCAATTTCAAGTTGTATCTTTACCATCTTGAAATCTATATGCTTAGTAGTAATTCTGTTGCCAGAAAGATTCTCAGATTTACAGTACTTTTTCACTGCAACACATATGCAAACAAAGGATACGTCTGTAGTTGATCACACTAATTATATTTTTCTAATTGTATTAAATACTTTCACAAAATTTGCTATATTAATTTTTTTTGAACATTTAACAAAACTCCCACTATCCGACACAATACTGTACACGTGGAATTATTTTATTTCTGTTGGCTTAAACTGGTTCCAACTGTTAGCAAAATTATTTAAGTTTATGCTTTTTCTTGACACCCAAATTTTAGATTAAATCCATGAACCAGTGAACTGGTCCCAGTTAAGCAGACCTATTCCATAAATCAAAACTTGAAAGTCAGCAATAATCATGATTTTACCACCCATCAAATGACAGTTATTAGGAGTATGGTTGAATAATAGAAATACCTGTACATGAGCTCTAAAAATGTGTTTCTCAGTGTAGGCACTTCACAAATTTTCCAATTCTTTCATGGTGCTTTCCATTTCTTGGCTTAGCCTAACATAATTTTCACGCGACTCTTGCAGGTCATCTGTTGTTTTTGGAGGGGAATTGGTTGGACAGTAGGAATAATGCCAGATTTTAGCATTTGGGTAGAGGGTGGGGTTGTATGGTTATTGCATGGATTGTCGAAGATTGTCGTCATATGCAGAGTTCACACACACAAAACAAATAGAACGCACACAGGGCCAAGGGGATGAACAAGTATTTGCAGGCAGTGGATCACACAGGATGCAAAAGAAAAATAAACAACAGAAAAACCAAACTATTAAAACATGCAGAGATTGAATTGCCTGATACAGCAACATACGTGTATGCCAGTATATATTTTTTTCAGTTGAACCCTTTAAGCAGAACCGTAACTGTGCGTAACATGTTGATATCAACACAAGGCCTGTAGCAGCCCCTTTTCATTGAAATATTCCCAGTTATGTGATTTTCCGTGACAAATACAAGCATTTTTCAGGTTTCTTGAGACTCAACTGAACTGATTGAACTCGCACTGGTGGTGATGTCATTTACATTGTACAATTTTATATCGCATGAAGATATGCAAGGATGGAAGAAAACAACATATCCTAGATGGTGAGGATTCTAAAACATGGACCACAAGGCACCAGCATGTCATATAATGAGATGTGGTTCAGTGGTGGACACTAGAAGTCCCTGGTAGTTGGTCCTTGTTTCTGCAGCAACGTTAGAGGCGAGCACTATCCCTGGGGGATTTCTACAGATTTTGATCATTCCTAATACTTGTTTTATTTAAAACAAACTTAGAAATGTCAATTAAGGTGATAATAAGTGCCACTGAGTATCCAACAGATTGTACTCCCTTCACAGATCTGTATCTATTAATAATATGCCTCGATCGATGATGTTTAAAAATTTCTTTTCCCTTTCTTCAATATAATAGACATTGCTTTTGTTTTCTGGGATACATTCATAAAGAAATACTTAATCAATCAGCAGGAGTTTAAAAAATAATCCTTTTATTACCATCCCGGAAAATAACAGGATAGGTGTCGGTCTCATTAAACTTTTGTTTTATTATCTTAAGAACTGCTTATAGAGAAAAAAGCATATGAACCAGAAAAAAAATTCAATACAACAACCTGTTTAACTACTGAAGTTTAAATTCTTAAGATATTGGACATATACCCATTACTCTCTGAAGGTCGTGGCACTTGCGCTCAAACAAGTGATCAAGTATTCCAAGTTTTCTGTGACTCTGGAGAGTGGCCAAGTAAAACAGGTTTCAAATAACTGCAATACTTTTTCCAATTACTCAAAAGTTAATAATTTTTTAATCTTTTGGCACTTTCACAAACCATGTTTAATATTAATTCCTACGACACACGAAACAAATACATGCAAAAACCCACAAACTAAGCAAAACCTTCAATGTTTGACTTGCCGATTTTTTTATTCAGTTTTCTTTAATTTTTTCCAAAATATTTTATAAAACACCCAAAACAGCAAGAGAATTTATATGAATGTACCATAAACACACACTGAAGGTTTTACTGTTACTGCCTTGTTTAAAACAAGCATTCTGACGCATGCATTTATCTCCCGCCATATAAATTAGATGTACTAAAGATAACATATTTTAACAAGGTGCTCTAAATGTAATACTTTTCAAGTTATAATTGATTTAGTGCATGATTTCATGAATTTTAATGCATTAAAAATTATTTTAAAAATTCATTAAAAAAATTTAGCATGTGAAAGCTCTCCAAAATGTAGGTGAATGAGTTATTTGAGAAATATTGGCTATCTGCAATACTTTTAGTGATAATAGGCAGTTACTCATTTTGAGTAGGTGAGAAATTAGCTACGGATCTGAAAATTCACTAATTGAAAGCTCTCCAAAATGTATGTGAATGAGTTATTTCAGAAATACTGGCTATCTGCAATACTTTTAGAGATAATTTGCATTTACTCATTTTGAGTAGGTGAGTAATTAACTACGGGTCTGAAACTTCAAGTGAAAGCTCTCCAAAAAGTAGGTGAATGAGTTATTTGAGAAAAATTGGCTATCTGCAATACTTTTACAGATAATTCACATTTACTCATTTTGATTAGGTGAGTAATTAGCTACGGGTCTGGAACTTCACCATGTGAAAGCTCTCCCAAAAGTAGATGAACGAGTAATTTGATAAAAATTGGATATCCACAATACTTTTAGAGATAATTAGCATTTACTCATTTTGAGTAGGTGAATAATTAGCTACGGGTCTGAAACTTCAAGTGAAAGCTCTTCCAAAAGTAGGTGAATGAGTTATTTAAGAAAAATTGGATATCCCCAATACTTTTAGGGATAATTCACATTTATTCATTTTGAGTAGGTGAGTAATTAGCTACGGGTCTGGAACTTCACCATGTGAAAGCTCTCCCAAAAGTAGATGAATGAGTTATTTGAGAAAAATTGGCTATCTGCAATACTTTTACAGATAATTCACATTTACTCATTTTGATTAGGTGAGTAATTAGCTACGGGTCTGGAACTTCACCATGTGAAAGCTCTCCAAAAAGTAGGTGAATGAGTTATTTGAGAAAAATTGGCTATCTGCAATACTTTTACAGATAATTCACATTTACTCATTTTGATTAGGTAATTAGCTACGGGTCTGGAACTTCACCATGTGAAAGCTCTCCCAAAAGTAGATGAACGAGTAATTTGATAAAAATTGGATATCCACAATACTTTTAGAGATAATTAGCATTTACTCATTTTGAGTAGGTGAATAATTAGCTACGGGTCTGAAACTTCACCAAGTGAAAGCTCTTCCAAAAGTAGGTGAATGAGTTATTTAAGAAAAATTGGATATCCCCAATACTTTTAGGGATAATTCACATTTATTCATTTTGAGTAGGTGAGTAATTAGCTACGGGTCTGGAACTTCACCATGTGAAAGCTCTCCCAAAAGTAGATGAGTTATTTGATAAAAATTGGATATCCACAATACTTTTAGAGATAATTATCATTTACTCATTTTGAGTAGGTGAATAATTAGCTACGGGTCTGAAACTTCACCATGTGAAAGCTCTCCCAAAAGTAGATGAAGCAGTTATTTGAGAAAAATTATGTCATTATTTTGCCACAAATAAGAAAATAGCTATTACTCACTTATGGCATGCAATAGAACCCCAAACTATATGCATTTACCCTACAGTCACAATTTCAAAGTAGGTATTACTCGGCTATCCAATGTGCAACAGGTCTGAAACTTTACTATGTGATAGGTTATCAAAAACTAGATGAATAACATATTTGAAAATATTTCCCTAACTTCAATACTTTTGAAGATATTTGACATTTACTTATGTTGTTATTTTGCTACAAATAAGAAAATAGCTATTACTCACTTATGACATGCAATACAACCCCAAAATATACACCATCTTATAGTTAAGGACAAAGTAAACTTTACTATGTGATAGCTTATGAAAAAGTAGATGGATAACATATTTGAAAAGAATTCGCTAACTTTAATACTTTTGAAGATATTTGACATTTACTTATGTCATGATTTTGCTACAAATAACAAAATAGCTATTACTCACTTATGGCATGCAATAGAACCCCAAACTATGTACCATCTTATAGCTAAGGACATAGCAGCTGAACAACATATTTTAGGAAAATACTCTAACAGCAATAGTTTTGGAGTTACAATGGCTTTACTCAACAGTCAGAATTTCAAAGTAGCTATAACTCAGCTATCCAAGGTGAAACAGGTCTGAAACTTTACTATGTTATAGCTTACCAAAAAGTAGATGGACAACATATTTGAAAAGATTTCCCTAACTTCAATACTTTTGAAGATATTTGACATTTACTTCTTTTGTTATTTAGCTACAAATGAGAAAATAGCTATTACTCACTTATGGCATGCAATAGAACCCCAAACTATGTACCATCTTATAGCTAAGGACAAAGCAGCTGAACAACATATTTTAGGAAAATACTCTAACTGCAATAGTTTTGGAGTTACAATGGCTTTACTCAACAGTCAGAATTTCAAAGTAGCTATAACTCAGCTATCCAAGGTGCAACAGGTCTGAAACTTTACTATGTCATAGCTTACCAAAAAGTAGATGGACAACATATTTGAAAAGATTTCCGTAACTTTAATACTTTTGAAGATATTTGACATTTACTTCTTCTGTTATTTAGCTACAAATGAGAAAATAGCTATTACTCACTTATGGCATGCAATGGGACCCCAAACTATGTACCATCTTATAGCTAAGAACAAAGTAGCTGAACAACATATTTTAGGAAAACACTCTAATACTTTTTTAGTGACAATAGCTTTACTCAACAGTCAGAATTTCAAAGTAGCTATTACTCAACTATCCAAGGTGCAACAGGTCTGAAACTTTACTATGTCATAGCTTACCAAAGAGAAGATGGACAACATATTTGAAAAGATTTCCCTAACTTCAATACTTTTGAAGATATTTGACATTTACTTCTTCTGTTATTTAGCTACAAATGAGAAAATAGCTATTACTCACTTATGGCATGCAATGGGACCCCAAACTATGTACCATCTTATAGCTAAGGACAAAGTAGCTGAACAACATATTTGAAGAAAAAGTTGTTACTGCAATAATTTTTGAGCTATGAGCCCTTTACTCAAAGTAGCTAAGATTGCTATTACTCACTTATCTTTAGGCCTAAGTCAATAAAACCAAAAAATTTTTCAAGGGCATGAAAATTCATTGGGACAATTAATTTACAAAAAATCTGTAGCTGTAGTAGTTTTGGAGAAATCTGTGTGACTAACTAATGCACACACACTCACACGCACGCACACACAGACATCATTTCATAATCTCCCTCCCGGGCTAAAACCCGGCAGGAGATAAAAAACGTAACATATAAACAACTCATCTAATGATGCTCAATTCACAATATTTTAAAACTACTTAATTTTGTGAATTAAGCATCTTCTCACATGCAACAGTCAATTAATAACTGTTAAACCAGCATGATGTAAGGCCATAAGCTGGACCTTTTCAGGAGGAAACCAGTTCTCTTTAACCCAATAGTTAATCTTCCTTTTTTCAATATTTAACACTATTTTTAAAACAGCGGCCCAGAATCTATTAAAATATATCATATCAGTCGTGCCAACACCGATTTATGAGTTTTAAGTCCCTTTAACATGTCAAGAGATTGGACTTTCTAACAACTTTCAATTGTTGCAATAGGATAGCCCAAGGCCCAAAACTACAGATGAGAGTCAAACAATACCCGAATCAGTCTAATTGGTCTAACTGAACCATAACCTTGGCCTTTATAAACTTGAAAATTACAAAACTGTAAAATAATGGTTGACTGAAGCGATAACATGAATCAACAAGGGTGACGTGGTTAGCTTTCACCCAACCACAGAGTCGAATCTTAGGGCAGCACTGGGTGTTGAAATCTGTAAACTCTGTATTATCGCCCGCATTTAGAAACCGTTTTCAGATTTGTGTCGCGAGATGGGAATTTGTTTACAAATATAAAGGGTCTGTAGATGCGCAGTTTTACAAAGCTGGTTTAAGATGAAAACCACCAGCATATTTCCTGTCCACGGACTTGCCTCATTAATATTAATGAGCAAATATGCGCAGTCACGGCAGTTCTTTGTGGGGGTTTCGTAACAATATTTTACAAGGCTGGTTTAAGACAAAAACTACCAGCATACTTCCTGTTCACGGACTTGCGGTTTGAAATTTGATTTTAAAATGAGAAGACATATTTCAATTTTGAAGCGTGGATATATAGTACTGTATATGGATATTTTACAGAAGCAAATTGTAAGTATTTAAATAAAATATTCGTGTGTTGTTTCTACAATATTACGAATAGCCACAATGGGCGAAAATAGGGAGACACAGATTATGCTGTATTTTATGACGTGATAACTTCTAGGACATTTTCATTGTCTCTGAAAGGGGTGTTCTCGATTCTGATTGGCTGAACGATAAATGTGTAGTACTACCGTGACGTCACTTCATTCATTAATTTCTTTGCGGTTTATTTGTTTGACAAATAATTGAGTACACGTAGATGCGCAGACAGCAATTTTACATTAACAGTGACTGCGTGATAAACCCTGCAGACGAATAAATTAATTGGGGTTTCACCTCTAGAAACCAGCAGACGAAACCGTTAAAAAAGACTCGTTCGAGTAGAAAATCACAATGGAAATACAATAGGTTCTAGGACATACGGGTCCTTGGGGAAAGCCAGACGAAGTGCCAGACATGCTTTTTACTTCATAAAATATAACTTAATAAAGGCATTAAAAATCTTCAAAATGGCAGAGTGTATAATATACACCTTAATGTACAGATATGTGAAGAAAATATTATGCAGAATTGATATTTAAGGGTTTAAACAGCGAATTTAAAATCGTGACCGCAACTCAGTACATAACTCGAATCAAAGATTCGACTAACAAGGAATCTTTGCTGGCTGAGTGGCCAACGAGTCACTCTGTTCTCACGTTTATGAAGGCGAGTTGAAACCCCACCTAATAACATGCAAGATGCAGCAAGGACCTTGTCTGATATGACCTTAGCTATTTTAATTGATGCAAAATCCCAACTTCAAACTTTTTCCAACAAAACAACACAACTTAAGTAGTAAGAGAGGATATCCTTTACCTTCCAACCTGTCCACCTCCTTCTGCAACTTGGAAACGGTTCTCTCAGCCTCACTGGCACGGATCTCAGCCTGAATGTCAGGTGAAATGCACAGCCAGTGGAATGAAAAGGTTTGGAAGGGGAAAGAAAAAAAAAATAGACAAAACACTTAAGTAATGGCTCTTAAATATACAGTAAAACCCCATTAAGTAGAACTCAGAAAAACAGAATATGCCTTCAAAATAACTTTAAGGAAATTTTAAGGACAGTATTCATGAACAATAGTTAGACCATTTCTTACTTAGGTTTTACGTATTACTTAGATTTGAAGTAAGAAATTATGAAACTGTACTATGAACATTCGTAACTCTTATTTTATGACTACGGATTCCTAGAAAAAAATTCAAGTGAAAATCTTCCCTCACTTAGATCTAAGGTTACCTTATCTAAGTATTGTTCACGAGTATGGCCCAAGGTACAGGAGAGGGGAGTTCAGTTTGAACTGATCCCATTATTTAGAATTCCTAGTTAAATAAGAGATTCAACGTAATAGGGTTCAACTGTGTACTGAGATCAAACTAAATATAAACTTATGTCCTCACAGTAATTAGTGTGACACAAAGGTAATTGCATAGCTTTATATAGTTTAACTATTTATCTTTATAAAATATTTTAAACAAAATGCTTTGGATTATTGTACTTTATTCTATTTTTTATTGTCTTCTGTTATGAAGTTTATTAACCAACATTTTTAATACTTACACATGTTGAGAGAGAACTTTAAATCTGACAAAATTTGAAATCTAAAACTGAACATCTATTATTAAGATCTGTCAAGACAATCTGATAGAATTTGAAATTCGTTGGACAGTCTGCTTGATAAAAAGAAATGAGTAGGCAACTTAAAACATGTGAAAATTATACTTTTCTTTTTAAAATAACATAAAAGATGGATGTATGAACAATACCTTCAGTGTCAAGTCTGTCAACAATAGAATTTGAACAATTTGAAATTCTGTCAGATTGGAAGTTCTGTCACAATGCATATGTGTATAGATTTTGAAATATTATTTGTTTCATCTCCTCATCAACACTTAAAATATTAACTTATATATTTTTAACACACTTGCAGAAATATTACAACATACACTTTTGATTTGCTTTAGCAAGAAAATAACGGCAAATATAGCTCTACTTCCAATACAATCCACAGATAATGGATCACAACTGTTACTCTAAATTTTAGAATTAAATGTATATACAGATGTGAATGCATCATGCCAAGGACATTTGCTGATTTGGTACATCAAAAGACAAAAGCAACAGGCTTTTTTTTTGTTGAAACCTTCACATATTTGGGGATAAGAGAGTCAATGAATAATTAAACATTAATTGAAATCATACTATATTTTGGGAAATACCAGACAAATTCTGAACACAATTTTCGCAATTGATTTCTGCACAAGACTAGCAGTTACTTAGGAGTTCTTGCTCAGTAGAAATTTGATTACTGCACACAGAAAATTTTAATTATTTAAATGTAGCTTTTATAAGCTACAAGCTTACCATGTGGGACTGAATGCTGTTCTCGGATGGCTGCCAGGCCCGGCCAACGTCTAAGAAAAAAAGACATTTATTGTTGGCCTCAGCCTCAGGTTGTCGTCACGTGACCTACCCCATTTGTCTTCTCCTTTCTCGTTGAAATTTTAACCCACACTCAGCAGTAATACAGCGGGGAGGTCTGGTGGGACTCTTCTCAGTCCCACATGGTAAGCTTGTAGCTTATAAAAGCTACATTTAAGTTATTAAAATTTTCAATTTTATTACGCTACAATAGCTTACCATGTGGGACTGAATGCTGAATGCAACCGCCCGGTGGCGGGATTACAGCTGAGCCTGGAAGATATGTCTGTTTTTTCTTAGATTTTGATAGAATTAGTAGAATGAAGGTTGGAAAATACCAGTCTGAGTCCAATTTACAGTGCCCCAAACCCGAGGGTTGGGCCTGTAAGAAGCCAGAAAACCTAAAAATGATTGACAGTGCTAATAAACTGTCTGGGTGTTTTGACAGGAGAAGGAGGTGTAGCCGAAGTACACTTAGGTGGGGTAAAGCCCCAAGGGCCATCACAGAAGGAGTCTGAGCCCAAGGCTCAGAGCTATCAAAATATAGCCACCTAAAGGAGATTAATCAAAACCTTAAGGTCCTTAATACATTATACAATTAAAGCTAAAGCAAGTGAAGAATATAAAGACCTTACCCGAAACACCCTGATGTAGCGGATGTGCCCCCCCCCCCCCCCCCCCCCTTTTCTTTCCGAGGATGGCAGTTCTGAAGGGAAGGGTCTAGGACCTGTTGTGCTGCTACTACTGGTCCCAGATACATGTGTCGTTGTCTGACCAAGTAAGGTAGAAATTTGTAAATGTGTTGTGAGCTTTCCAGTGACAGGCTTGCATGATCTGGTCCAACGTTACCCCACCGTAAAAAGCCTTAGAGGCTGCGAAGGCCCTAATGTCATGCTCTTTTACTAGGACCAAGTCCAAGGCTTGTTGGTCTGCTTGTTTATAACAAAGTAGAATGGTTTGTTTCAACCAGGAAGAGAGAGTAGCGGGTCTGAAGTCTGAGGTATGTCCTTTCTTGAAGGAGATGAAAACGAGGGACTGAGACCCTCTCAGGTCTTTGGTCCGATCCAAATAGTACCTCAGGGCCCGCACCGGACACAGGGTCCTATCTTCTTTGAATTGTCGATCTACTATGGTAGTCAAAGCAGGAAGTCACTGGAGACACACTTTGAGAACCTTCTCTTGCTAGCTGGTTTTTGGCTATGAAGTCAGAAGAAGGGAACAAGGCAACCTTTTCCAATTGGCCTAGATTATATACTTTGTTTGCAACCCAGGCATGGATTTCGCTGCGGCGCCTGCCGGAGGCCAATGCTATCAAGAAAGCAGTTTTGAGGGTAAGATGTTCCAGGTCTGTGTCTTTCATAGGCTCAAAAGGTGCTTTTGTGAGCTCATTGAGAACAACAGAAAGGTTCCACTTAGGAAGATTTCTGGAACTTTTTGGACGATCCCTGTGGAAACTGGAGAGTAACCTATGAAGGTCTGCATTGTGTGCAATATGGTGGGCCGTTGGGCCCAAAGTGTCAACGATGACCGTCCTGTAACCATCAATGGTCGAGGGGCGCCTGTTTAGGTCTTAGTACAGGAAAAAATCTGAGATTTGTTTCACAGATGGAGTGGAGAAATCCACCAAATTTTCTCTGCACCATTTTTCAAATAGGGCCCACTTTGACTTGTAGATGGTCCTTGTTCATGACCGCTGAGGGGCAGCAATTCTCTCTGCCACTTCCACAGAGAAGCCTTGTTCTTGGAGTTGTCCGCTCCTAGACAGCATGCGTGGAGGTTGAGCTGTTGCGGATTGTTGTGGAACACATACTTGTGGGACTGTTTGAGTAGAGTCGTTGACAATGGGAGTTGTAGTGGGATCTCTGTTGAGAGCTGCACTAGGTCCCAAAAACCAGGGCATCCCTGGCCAGCCTGGGGCTATTACGATGATCAGGCAATGGCATTGCTTGATCTTTTGGATCACCCTGTGAAGGAGAGCCGTCGGAGGGTAAGCATAAGCAGTGAGACCCGTCCAGTTTATGTTCAGAGCATCTATGTCCCAGGCCTTTGGGTCTGGGATTGGA
Source organism: Sabellastarte sp. h YS-2021 (assembly GCA_964017235.1). NCBI lineage: Eukaryota > Metazoa > Annelida > Polychaeta > Sabellida > Sabellidae > Sabellastarte > Sabellastarte sp. h YS-2021. The sequence continues at coordinate 138,434,143 of OZ024928.1, forward strand.
GACACGTAGAGAGGGAGTTTGTGGTTCAGATGAGTGGCAAACAGGTCCACATGAGGAGTGAACCACTTTTGGCAGATCTGTTTGAACACCTGTGGATGCAGTGACCATTCTGTTGACTGCACTTGGTTGGACCTGGATAGGAGGTTGGCCATCACATTCAGACACCCCAGAATGTGTTTGGCCTTTAATGTTATGTGATAGTGGTGGCACCAAGTCATGATCTTCCACAGGAGAGCGCATATCTCTACTGAGTGAGTTCCTCCTTGTTTGTTTATATAGGCTACCACTGTTGAGTTGTCCGTTGCAACTAGAACTGTTTGGTCCTGGCACTGGTCCTTGAAATTTTGAAGGGCCAGTGAGACCGCCTTCAACTCTAGGACGTTTATGTGTAGGCTTTTTTCTAGTGTTCTCAAAATACCCTTTTTGGTGGGACCGGGTAGGTACTGATTTCAGCGGGGCGGGTACCCGCGCCGATGGGCGATAATAGATGATTCTACAAAAATCTCCACATTTACAAACTTAAAACATACACAAAACTAGGGCGAAGTGGTTGGCTTTTTGCCAACCACAGCGTCGAATCTTAGGACAGCAGTGGGTGTTGAAATCTGTAAACTTGGTATTATCGCCCGCAAGACAGAGTGAGGTGCGGTGACAGTAAAATATTGCTGGATTATATATATTTGTAAAATATTGTTAGAAACACCATTGTAGCCTCACGTTTTCATCACTCTGTGGGTGTACAACTACCAGCATTTGTTTTAAATATTGCGAGAAGACAGAGTGAGGTGCGGTGACAGTAAAATATTGCTGGATTATATATTTGTAAAATGTTGTTAGAAACCCCATCGTAGCCTCACGTTTTCATCACTCTGTGGGTGTACAACTACCAGCATTTGATATTTTGTTTTAAATATTGCGAGAAGACAGAGTGAGGTGCGGTGACAGTAAAATATTGCTGGATTATATATATTTAAAATAGTGTTAGAAACCCCATTGTAGCCTCACGTTTTCATCATTCTGTGGGTGTACAACTACCAGCATTTGATATTTTATTTGTTTTATATATTGCGAGAAGACAGAGTGAGGGGCGGTGACAGTAAAATATTGCTGGATTATATATTTGTAAAATGTTGTTAGAAACACCATTGTAGCCTCACGTTTTCATCACTCTGTGGGTGTACAACTACCAGCATTTGATATTTTATTTGTTTTAAATATTGCGAGAAGACAGAGTGAGGGGCGGTGACAGTAAAATATTGCTGGATTATATATTTGTAAAATGTTGTTAGAAACCCCATCGTGATAACTTCTAGGACATACAAAAGCGCCTTCTAGTGGTTGAATGTAGAACTACGGAGTTTGAATATTTTCATTGTCTCTGCCAGACGTGCTCTCGATTCTGATTGGCTGAATAACAAATGTGTAGTACTACCGTGACGTCACTTCATTCATTAATTTCTTTGCGGTTTATTTGTTTGACAAATAATTGAGTACACGTAGATGCGCAGACAGCAATTTTACATTAACAGTGACTGCGTGGTAAACCCTGCAGACGAATAAATTAATTGGGGTTTCACCTCTAGAAACCAGCAGACGAAACCGTTAAAAAAGACTCGTTCGAGTAGAAAATCACAATGGAAATACAATAGGTTCTAGGACATACGGGTCCTTGGAGAAAGCCAGACGAAGTGCCAGACATGCTTTTTACTTCATAAAATATAACTTAATAAAGGCATTAAAAATCTTCAAAATGGCAGAGTGTATAATATACACCTTAATGTACAGATATGTGAAGAAATATTATGCAGAATTTGGTATTTAAGGGCTTAAACGGCCAATTTAAAATCATGGCCGCAACTCAGTACATAACTCGAATCAAAGATTCGACTAAAAATGGGGTCCAACCATTTACTTTATTTCTCGTCGGCCACCTTTTTTCATTCAAAACAGTACGACACAGAAGAAATGTTAACCAAGAAAAGATTTCTGTACATTCAAAACACGGTTGTGTCCATAAAAGTGGAGTCACATGACCTATCAGTAAAGCAATTACTGTTGCTCGAATGTAGTTTCGGAATTGAAACCTTATTTTTTTCAGGCAGGTAAGTGAACTTTATTGATGCTAAATTATGAACTACTGTTTAAAAACATGGTAGTTTTATTTATTTAAGGTGTGCATGTCACTATATAGGCAATATATACAACGTTTCATATATTCGGAATTATTTAACTGTGTTAGTATACTGACGATTTTCAAAGGGTATCAGCATTTGACAATGCATAAACAACCAAAATAAAAGACAAATTAAATATTATAAATGGTCTACAAGGGTGAGAAAACATTACTCTTGTGCATTTTAATTGAATAGTTGCATTTTTAGGTTAATTTATGAAGTCGAGATATGTCTGTACTCGTCAGCCAAAGTGGGCGATATTGACAGTAGTTTCGGGTACTCGGGTATGTGATTTCGGATTCGGGTAAATATTCAGGGTTCGGGTACCCGGATATCCGGATACCCGTTGAGATCACTACTTTTTTCCTGGTCTGACCACAGACCCTGGGTAGATCTTTGATCTAAGTGAGCGCCCCAACCTTCATTTGAGGCGTCTGTAAAGAGATGGATACTGTGGTCTTTGGGATGAAGGTCTGCGCCTTTCATCACATTTGCGGGATTCTGCCACCAGTCTAGGTGTGCAGAAATGACATCTGTCCAAGGAAGGAGGTTGTCCAGTGACTGAGGATATCTCCAATGCTCCTTGAGATGAAACTGAAAGGGCCTCATGTGAAGGCGTCCCTCCGGGACCATCTTCTTTGTTGAGGCAAGCAACCCAATTAGCGACATCAAACATCTTGCAGTCAAAACATGTTTTGACTTGAGTCGTAGGATCAAATCCTGAAGTTTGAGCCATCTCTCTTGAGTGGGTCTTACAAGGGCTGAATCTAGATGGTATTCGTAGCCCACGAACGAAAACACCTGAGTAGGAGTCAGTTCTGATTTTTCCTGATTTATTATCCACCCCAAGGACTGGGTTAGGTCTACCACTGCCTGAGTGTTCACTTGGGCTTCTTCCCGAGACTGGGACCTGATCAGCCAGTCCTCCAGGTATTGGTGAAGTCTGAGTCCTCTGGAGAGAAGCTTCACTTCCTTTACAATCATTGTAAAGACCTGGGGGGCTGTGGCTAGTCCGAAAGGAAGGGAGGTGAACTGGAACACCTGTGACCTGTGGCAAAACCTTAGGTATTTCCTTGAGTTTGGGTGGATGGGGATGTGAAGGTAGGCGTCCGATAGGTCTATCGACGATACCCATTCCCCTGGAACCAGGGAGGTCCTGATGGACTCTGGAGTTTCCATTTTGAACTTTTCTACATGTAGAAAAGTGTTGAGCCTACTTAAGTCTATTACTGGCCTCCACCTTTGGTGAGGCTTGGGGACTAGAAACAGGCGACTGTAAAACCCGAGAGATTTTACATTTTCCACCCTTTTGATAGCGTTCTTTGACAGGAGAGACTGGATACAATCGGCCAGAGCTTGGTCTTTTTGAAGGGTCTTGTATTCTGACAGAATCAGAGGAAATCTGACCAACTTTGGCTTTGAGAGGAATGGCAGTACGTAGCCATTGGTGATAATATTTAACACGTTTGATGAACATTTGTTTATTTGCCAGTCTCTCCTGAAAGAATGGAGGCGACCTCCTACTGGTGGACTGAGCGAGGTTTTGGAGGAGTCATTGGGAAGAGGGGTTTCCACGCCCTCTTCCCCTGGACGACCCCTGGAGCCTCTGAAGTTTGGTTTTCCCCTGCCAGAGGAAAACGATTGGTTACTGTTTTGAGAGGAATTGCCCCCATAGGGACGTTTCCTGTAGGAGCCTCTTTTCTTGTGGGGACCACGAAAGGGCTTATTCTGATAGGGTCCAAAACCCTGAGAGTCTTTGAGGTGCCTTTTTAAAGAAGGAAGTCTTCACCTTCCTTGACTAGTTGAGACTTGAACACGGAAGGTGGCCAAAAGGACGCATTCCCGAGTTCCTGACGTCTTGTCTCCCCTAAATGTGGTTGTAACAGGGTCATTTCAGCTTCACGCCTAAGCAAGCCGGTGTTGCCCATGGAATAAACTCCCTCTGGGGTATATGAGCAAGTGATTTGCTGGGACAAGTCAAGGCCCTGTGCTGGATAACGAGTGTCTTGTTCCAAATATCCAAGTATTCACAGGCTTCCTCGTATCCACGCTTTGCTACCTTTTCAGGGTCGGCACCTTTCCTGATCTGTGATTTGACCTTCTTAAAGGTCGACATCAAACTATCTTTGCACTTCTCCAGAGTGGAACTGCAGGAAGAAGTCTTGGCAAAGGTGGTAGTAAAATTGAGCGTGGATATATTCTGTTTCGCCTGGTGTTCCAATTCCTTGAGAATTGGTAGGGGAACCTTGCCCATAGGGGCCCCAGAGGGCTTAGGAGAAATACAGATCTTAGCAAAGTCTGTATTAAGTTCTTGCATCTTGTCCTCATAACAAGGTTGTCCCACCTTGTACCACTTGGCAGTGGATGGAGGAGCTCTGATGTATTTACCCTCAGGTACATTTGCTGCTTGAAAGTCTTGATCAAACTTATCAAAGACATCTTTGATAATGGAGTTCAGAGGCAGCATAGATGAAGGACCTCTTGGCCTGAGCTCCTGCCTGCCTTTCTCATCGTCAAGGCCCATGACCACAGTTGAAGACCTGGGAAGGGAGTCCCTAGGGTCTGGAAGTTTGAGGATACGCCCGAAGGTATCCACCTCCTCTGCATACTGAGAGGGGATGTCAGACAGAGCTACTTCCCTGTAGTAAGGAGGGTCTGGGTCATGTTGAGGATGGTCTTGATCAGAGTAGGTCTTCCTAGAAGGTTTTGGAGACCTATGTCTGGCCTCAGGGGACTGATCCTCCTCTGAGGAAGAAGGTAAATCTCTGGACCTGGATTTGTGTTTGGACTTATCAGTATGTTTCTTGGCTCTGCTAGGTGCAGGCTGAGGTTCATCAGAATGATCAGAGTAGTGATCGGAGGTTCCTCGACAGAACTAACATTGATACCCGAGGCGTGATTGACGCGACTATGAGAGTCGAGACGAGGAGGTAAGGCTGGGCCATAATCAATGTCCATCAACTCGACAGTATTAGTGCTCGGGGGGTCCAGACGAGTATTAGATAGGCCAGGTTTTGAGGCCGAAGCGGAGGTCTGATCCACCTCCACTTGAGAAGAAGTTATACTGAGAGATTTTTGAAAATCTTCTCGAAGGGACTTCATTGCCTCTAAAATATTTGCCTGGAAAGCACCCATCTTTTGGTCCAGTTGAATGTCTAGCCGAGATCCCAAGGACTTCTCGAGCTTGGTTTTTAATTTCTGCTGTAAAGCAGTACCTGGAGTTGGTGGGACAGTTTTAGCTGGAGTTTTCAATGATAAAGCCTAGAAGGCAAGAGGTTGAGGGCGAGGCGGGCGAAGTGGAAAGATGGTCAACAGCACTCTCGAGGTCTGCTTGAGAGCCCACAAAGGATTCAACAGAATTATCGCCCAATAAATCTAGTTCTTGATCATTTTTGTCAGCTTTCTTATCTGGTTTCTTTACATATCTCTTCCTATGTGTGATCTTAGTTAACTGTTCTTCCATAAAGGAAGCACAAATATCACAAGGTGAGATGAAAGTGACACAGGGATCATCTCCCTTGCCTGCCTCTCTGCAGGTAGGACAGTAATTACGAGTGTCGAAAGCATGACAGAAATGATGGCATTTAGATGCGCGGGGTTTGTCTTTATTGGATTGATGAGAAGACATGTTCAAACGCAATAAAATAGGTGGACCCGATTACATAGCCGAGGCGAAAACTCACAAGAATAAAAGAAGAAATACTTATCCGACTTGATGGAAAGTTATGCAAAACGTGCTTTAATAGTTAATAAACAAAATGGCTGAAAATAGACATCCAACAATATAAATAAACTGAGATAGAAGTACAAAACGGCAGAAAAACTTCACAATATATTCCAATATTGCGGTGGCCAACAAGAAAGGAGAAGACAAATGGGGTAGGTCACGTGACGACAACCTGAGGCTACGGCCAACAATAAATGTCTTTTTTTCTTAGATGTTGGCCGGGCCTGGCGGCCATCCGAGAACAGCAGTCAGTTCCACATGGTAAGCTATTGTAGCGTAATAAAAGCTAAATATTTTAATAGGTAAACAAAAACTTTTTGGGGGCAGCAAAAAATCTCCCGATAAAAAGAAATAAAACGTGAAACTTGATTTAAAAGTAGTAGCTGGCTTGGTAAAAGAACCTCACTCAGGGGTGAAAAAAGTTTGCCATCTGCTATATGTGGATAAAAACAATTAGTTTTTCTCAACATTAGTAATAAAATAAATTCTTTCAACACAATCCCATTACAAATTTGGGGGATAACATGAAAAATCAGGTTTACGACACAAATATACTTCCTCATACGGTCAAGCTTGTAACAGTACATATCTGCAGTGCCAACAATAAAAATATAAAACCTAAACTGCCTATAGTTCTATTGGAATGCTGAGAAGGCATCTGTGCAACAGGAAGACATTTCAGTTTCAAATAACTAGCTCAGGTCAATGGGATACACTTCCTGAAAACAGTAAGCTTATTGGTGCAGGAAAAGAGTCTTGCTTTGTCAAGATTTACAATACTGACTTGAGATCTAAATAGGGGTCCAGGGGTCATTGTAGGCAAGATAAAATGGAAAGGTTCAGGAAATTAATCATTCATGGTGGACTTGAAAACTTTCAAACAAGGAATAATGAACATGGTATAAAAACTGGCATTTAGCAGTTTAAAAGTCAGGATGATCATACAAAATTTAATGCAATAGCTTACATGTCAGGTATTAAGTTTGGTAGGGGGTAAGGAAAAGATCTACACCATTGCAAAGTTCAAATTTAACTCACTTCTTTCAGATTTTTTTCAAGATCACCTATGGTTGCATTGAACGAATCTTCACGTTGCATGGCCTATGATAATGGAATGTTTACAAACATATAAAGAAAAATCTCCAGAAAACGACAAGTAGAGGGCACTACTTGAGCAACAGGGACACTTGTACATATTGATACAATGACCGGATACACTCGTACAGTAAAACCTCCATTATCAAAACATATCCAAATATCCACACATTTCAATGCAGATATGACACAATTCAGAGCATAACAGCATTCCAGAATGACTCAAAACAAAATACACTTTGATGGAAGAATGGGATCATATCAATTTTAAAGGCAACTTTAGACAATGAAAATAGTGATAATGGAGTTTCTACTGTAGATGTAGCTGTGTTTCAATGAGGTAATCTCCAGGTTCATCTCCTCTATGGTTGGCCTGATCATAATGGGGTTCTGGAACTCCCTCTCCTGAGGTTTTGTTAGAGCCTCCACATATGTACTTACATCTTTTAGCCTGGCTGTAAGGTCACGGATGGTCTCGTCATAGCTGTCCTCTCTTTGTGATGCCTACAGGGTGGATTAGTAAAACACCAGGCATAATTGGAAATTCTTTCTCAATATTTAGAAGTTAAAATGGTAATAGAGTTTCAGAAATAGTTAAACTTATTTGATCACAATATGATACCAAAAGATCTTCTTACAGCTCTTTGCCTTACCTCTTTCATTCAAATATACATTTCATAACATTTCAATATATTTTACCTTTAAAATCACATTGTTTACCATTGTCAAAAATTACATTAACCATTTAACCATAAAAGAAACATATTTATGTTACAGTTCATATGTGTTAGTGCTTTAAGAAGCAAAAATACTTTCACTATTTGAAGGGCACACTCACTCATCCACATTTACATACATTCACTCCTACTACCCTTTCGGAAGTGTTACCACACCCAAGTACTCCTAAAGACACACTCAGTATTAAAATTATGCTTTGGTTAAATAGTATTGTATTACCAATGCAATGTTGAATTCACAAGTTGGAAAAATTTTACTGTTTTAGATTACAAGTTATGAGTGTATTTTATTGATTTAAAGACTACAGAATGTGACCATTGATTTTTCAGGAGTACTCGAGTGCTATAAATAAAGGTTTCCTATTCAGTGTCACCAACTATGAATGCAATACACACTACAGTGAAAACAATGAATAAACCAGTCATATATCATTGAACAGTGGACTGCATGCTGAACTAAGCCTGCTACATAGATGTCTGCAAAAGAACACAAAACATATAGAGCTACAACTATATAAAAGAACAGAAAGACATTTGCAAGATAATAACAACATAAAAACATTTTATCCACCTAGTATGGCGACATTCAAATATCCAATGTGCAAGTCTTTCTTGTTAATTTAAAATTTTCAAACATAGCATCAGAGATGCCCATACCCCACAGCCTGGGGAAACAGTTTTCAACTAGAGGATCGCTCGCAAAAAAAAAAGATAATGTTTTTGTATAGCAAAAACAAAGCGTCCCGAAAAGGCTATAAAGGTGAGTGCTAAAGTATTAAGAAAATGCTTCGTTTCTAGCCTTATACTGTTGTGGCAACCAAAGTGAGCGCAGTCTGCTCTATCTAGCACGGTTTTCAAGATATAAGCATTTTTGTGTTTTGCAAAAAATAAAAAAATTAAAAATGTCCGCTATATTTGGTGAGACAAAAATATTTTGAAAATTGGCATGGCTACTCTGCAGAGATACCCAGCAGGTCCAAAATTTTGTTGATTTCGCTCCATATAGCACGGTTTTCGAGATATAAGCATTTTTGTGTTTTGCAAAAACTTTGAAAATTCAAAATGGCCACCATTTTTGGGGATACAAAAATTTTTGTCAAGACCACTGCCGCGGTGTGTATCTCCCGCCGAGCATTAAAGCAGAAGAAATAGCTTTTCCGAGATATTCACAATTTTTCATTTTCGTGTGTGAAAGCTCTTCCAAAAGTAGGTGAATGAGTTATTTGAGAAAAATTGGCTATCTGCAATACTATTAAGAGATAATTCACATTTACTCATTTTGAGTAGGTGAATAATTATCTATGGGTCTGAAACTTCACCAAGTGAAAGCTCTCCCAAAAGTAGGTGAATGAGTTATTTGAGAAAAATTGGCTATCCACAATACTTTTAGAGATAATTCGCATTTACTCATTTTGAGTAGGTGAGTAATTAGCTATGGGTCTGAAACTTCACCATGTGAAAGCTCTCCCACAAGTAGATGAATGAGTATTTGATAAAAATTGGGTATCCGCAATACTTTTACAGATAATTAGCATTTACTCATTTTGAGTAGGTGAATAAATAGCTATGGGTCTGAAACTTCACAGAGTGAAAGCTCTCCCAAAAGTAGGTGAATGAGTTATTCGAGAAAAATTGGCTATCTGCAATACTTTTAGAGATAATTCACATTTACTCATTTTGAGTAGGTGAATATTTAGCTATGGGTCTGAAACTTCACCAAGTGAAAGCTCTGCCAAAAGTAGGTGAATGAGTTATTTGAGAAAAATTGGCTATCTGCAATACTTTTAGAGATAATTCGCATTTACTCATTTTGAGTAGGTGAGTAATTAGCTATGGGTCTGAAACTTCACAGAGTGAAAGCTCTCCCAAAAGTAGGTGAATGAGTTATTTGAGAAAAATTGGCTATCTGCAATACTTTTAGAGATAATTCGCATTTACTCATTTTGAGTAGGTGAGTAATTAGCTATGGGTCTGAAACTTCACCGAGTGAAAGCTCTCCCAAAAGTAGGTGAATGAGTTATTTGAGAAAAATTGGCTATCTGCAATACTTTTAGAGATAATTCGCATTTACTCATTTTGAGTAGGTGAGTAATTAGCTATGGGTGTGAAACTTCACCAAGTGAAAGCTCTCCCAAAAGTAGGTGAATGAGTTATTTGAGAAAAATTGGCTATCTGCAATACTTTTAGAGATAATTCGCATTTACTCATTTTGAGTAGGTGAGTAATTAGCTATGGGTGTGAAACTTCACCAAGTGAAAGCTCTCCCAAAAGTAGGTGAATGAGTTATTTGAGAAAAACTGGCTATCTGCAATACTTTTAGAGATAATTCGCATTTACTCATTTTGAGTAGGTGAGTAATTAGCTATGGGTGTGAAACTTCACCAAGTGAAAGCTCTCCCAAAAGTAGGTGAATGAGTTATTTGAGAAAAATTGGCTATCTGCAATACTTTTAGAGATAATTCGCATTTACTCATTTTGAGTAGGTGAGTAATTAGCTATGGGTGTGAAACTTCACCAAGTGAAAGCTCTCCCAAAAGTAGGTGAATGAGTTATTTGAGAAAAATTGGCTATCTGCAATACTTTTAGAGATAATTCGCATTTACTCATTTTGAGTAGGTGAGTAATTAGCTATGGGTGTGAAACTTCACCAAGTGAAAGCTCTCCCAAAAGTAGGTGAATGAGTTATTTGAGAAAAATTGGCTATCTGCAATACTTTTAGAGATAATTCGCATTTACTCATTTTGAGTAGGTGAGTAATTAGCTATGGGTCTGAAACTTCACCAAGTGAAAGCTCTCCCAAAAGTAGGTGAATGATTAATTTGAGAAAAATTGGCTATCTACAATACTTTTACAGATAATTCGCATTTACTCATTTTGAGTAGGTGAGTAATTAGCTATGGGTCTGAAACTTCACCAAGTGAAAGCTCTCCCAAAAGTAGGTGAATGATTTATTTGAGAAAAATTGGCTATCTGCAATATTTTTAGAGATAATTCGCATTTACTCATTTTGAGTAGGTGAGTAATTAGCTATGGGTCTGAAACTTCACCATGTGAAAGCTCTCCCACAAGTAGATGAATGAGTTATTTGATAAAAATTGGGTATCCGCAATACTTTTACAGATAATTAGCATTTACTCATTTTTGGCAAGACAAAATTTTTTTGAAAATTGGCATGGCTACTCTGCAGATATACCCTGTGGATCAAAAATTTCGTCGAAATCGCTCTATCTTGCAGGGTTTTCGAGATATAAGCATTTTTATGTTTTGCAATTTTTGCGAAAAATTCGAAAATTCAAAATGGCCGCCATTTTTGGCGAGACAAAAATTTTTTCAAAATTGGGATAACTACTCTGCAGAGATACCCTGTGGGTCAAAAATTTCGTCGAAATCGCTCTATCTAGCACGGTTTTCGAGATATAAGCATTTTTGTGTTTTGCAATTTTTACGAAAATTTCGAAAATTCAAAATGGCCGCCATTTTTGGCGAGACAAAAATTTTTTGAAAATTGGGAAAAGTACTCTGCAGAGATACCCTGTGGGTCAAAAATTTTGTCGAAATTGCTCTATCTAGCACGTTTTTGGAGATATAAGCATTTCTGTGTTTTGCAATTTTTGCGAAAATTTCGAAAATTCAAAATGGCCGCCATTTTGGACGAGACAAAAATTTTTTGAAAATGGGGAAAACTACTCCGCAGAGATACCCTGTGGGTCAAAAATTTCATCGAAATCGCTCTATCTAGCACGGTTTTCGAGATATAAGCATTTTTGTGTTTTGCAATTTTTACGAAAATTTCGAAAATTCAAAATGGCCGCCATTTTTGGCGAGACAAAAATTTTTTGAAAATTGGGAAAAGCACTCCGCAGAGATACCCTGTGGGTCAAAAATTTCATCGAAATCGCTCTATCTAGCACGGTTTTCGAGATATAAGCATTTTTGTGTTTTGCAATTTTTACGAAAATTTCGAAAATTCAAAATGGCCGCCATTTTTGGCGAGAGAAAATTTTTTTGAAAATTGGGAAAAGTACTCCGCAGAGATACCCTGCGGGTCAAAAATTTTGTCGAAATTGCTCTATCTAGCACGGTTTTTGAGATATAAGCATTTTTGTGTTTTGCAATTTTTGCGAAAATTTCGAAAATTCAAAATGGCCGCCATTTTGGACGAGACAAATTTTTTTTGAAAATTGGGAAAACTACTCCGCAGAGATACCCTGCGGGTCAAAAATTTCGTCGAAATCGCTCTATCTAGCACGGTTTTCGAGATATAAGCATTTTTGTGTTTTCCTTATTTGGAAAATTCGTAATGATTAATTAATCATTAATTACTCGGCCATTTCTTGACCAATCAATGCCAAAATCTAATGATTTCCAGATTTTAATAGAATGAATGTATTTGCCAAGTTTCAGGTGAATTGATAAAATTGCTTTCAAGTTATCATCCGGACAAGCTTCCCCATCGAAAAAAGACATTTTTGGTCATGTGACCTCTCTGATTGGTTGAAATGTCACTGCAGCATATTCAAAAAAATTCCCCAAGGCTACTGCCTAAACCTGCCAAATTTGAAAAGAATCCGCCTAACGGTTACAGAGTTATAAGGAAAACAAAATGCGGAGCCGGCGGAGCCGGCGGAGCCTGAAGCTCTCCCATACACAAACAAGCGTCCCTTGCGGGACGCTTAATTACATGAGATACAGAAGTAGTGAAACTGTATAAAAATCGGGATACTTTCAGAGCAGTGTCAGTTACATAAAGGTCAAACAATGTTTAAGAAAGAAGGGGGGTCGGATTACTGAGTGCTGAGTGAATCCAGATGATATTCATATAGAAACACACAAATTGGTTGATGCCAATTGGGGCTAGACTGTGTAATTTGAATATCCAACCCAACTCAGTTCTTCTTCACCTGGCTGTTTCGGATGGGTCAAATTTCGGTGTACACCACTCTAGCACAGAGAACTGCATATTTCTGTGGGAGTGTCCATCATTTTTGAAATGGCGTGAAACTGGTGTGGGTTGTCCATCTTTTAGAATTGACGCTTTGTGTTCATACATTCTTTTCCTAAGTGCCCTGCATGTTTCACCAACATACTGTTTGTGGCACTTGGTGCAGGTGATCAGATATATGACATTGTTGATTTCACATGTGGTGTGTTTTGGTAAGTCTTGTGATTTGAATGACTTGCATGTGAAGCTACAGTTTACTGTTGCCAATTTCTTCATCATTGGGCAATATGTGCATTTCCCTAATCTTGTGCAAATGCTAGGGGTGGGTGTCAGGGTTGTCTTTTGTACAGGTGGGTATATGAGTGAGGCATTGGTGAGCATGTCTTTGAGATTAGGTAGTCTCCTGAACCCGACTATTGGTTTGTTGGTAAATAGTTGTCCACAGTCTGCACTATTGATGATTATGTTCCAATTTTTATGGATTATGTTTTTGATGTTGGGGTTACAAGGGTTATAATTAGTGACCATGACTGGAGTGTCTATTGGATTTCTTGGTATCACTTCCAGGAGTTCATCTTGATTAAGGCACATTATTACAGCATCATCTGACCATTGGTAGGAAGTTTATATTTTGGTAGTCTTTACAAATAATGTTTAAGTAGAGAAAATAACATCTAACAGAAAGAAAATGTATGTAAAGATAAAATATTAAAACATGACAATTCAATAGGAAGATGACAACATTAATCAGTGAACTAAATAGCTGTCAATGGAAATAGTACAATTATGTAAAAGTATGTATTATAATAAGCTGTAGCAATCCATATATCCTTGTTATAAGAGAAACATGTCTCAAATATGGCAGGTGAACACACTTTGGCAGAGCCAAAGTTTAAGGTCACACACCATGATGCACACCAACAGCCCCTAACCAATGTCCCTACCAAGTGTCAACCTTCTACACCCAACGCAAACCAAGAAATAGCCCGGACAAAATTTTAAAACTGATGGTCACTACGACAAGGTCAAATCAAGATCACACCATGATGTTGCACACCTACGCAGGGTTCCCACAGACTTTTGATAACTGGATTCTAGTGGTGTGAACGGTAAACCGGTATACCGCATTTCGTTTCGTTTAGGTAGAAATGACAAAATCCACAAAGAATATTTAAGTACAGGTTATTGAAAACGTCATCATATTAGGCTTTCTACTGGTTAATATTTCGTCAAAACAAAAAAGAGCATATACATTTGAGGAAAAAAATTACACTTTCGCTTTATATTCATGGTAAATGAAGTTTACAAACTTCAAAATATCTCGCGAATCCATATTTCCTATTGATAATGTAGCTCATGTACGCTCGCGTAAAACTTTTTATTATATATCTGTACACTTTCGAAATCCCGGATTTTGTTCGGTTTCAAAGCTCCGAAAACCGTTTTTTATTTTCACAACCGGTCCGACCACTACTGGATTCCAGGTCTTTTCAAGGTCAACAACAACAATTCTCAGAATATATTTTAAGGCACGGCCTCCTTTACCTCCCCTTCTAGCCATCCATTCCTCCCACAAAATTCTTTGTCATATGATTTTAACATAAAACTAGATGATGCAGGTGCAGAAGTTGGGCAACAACAAATTCAAGGACTTTTCAAGGATTTTATTCAATTTTGACCAAATTTAAGGACTTTCAATGCCTTGAAAATGAAGCCATTTTCTTCAAAAGGTTTCAAGGATGTGGGAACCCCGACTACAGCCCCTAAGCATTGTTCCTACCAACTATCAACTTCCTACACTTTACGGTTTCAGACATATTGCAAGGACAAAATGTTAAAGACATTATTGGTTAAGGTTACTACAGCAAGGTCATAGGTCAAATCAAGGTCACACCATGACGCAGCACACCTGCAACCCTCAACCAATGTTCCTATCAAGTAACAACTTCCTACACTTTACAGGTTCTGAGATATAGCCCGGACAACATTTTAGAGGTCAAAGTCACTACGGTAAGGTCAAATCAAGGTCACACCATGACACTGCACACCTACAACCCCCGACTTGTGTCCCTACCAAGTATCAACTTCCTACACTTTCAAGATATAGCCTGGACAAGATTTTAAAGGTTAAGGTCACTACGGCAAGGTCAAAGGTCAAATCAAGGTCACACCATGATATTGCACACCTACAACCCCCAACCAATGTCCCATCTAAGTATCAACTTACTACACCTTATAGTTTCCGAGATATAGCCTGGACAAGATTTTAGAGGTCAAGTTCACCAAAGCAAGGTCAAAGATCAAATCAAGGTCACACCATAACATTGCACACCTACAACCCCCAACCAATGTCCCTACCAATTATCAACTTCCTACACCTTACGGATTTTATAGGTCAAGGTCATTATGGCAAGGTCAAATCAAGGTCACACAATGACAATGCACACCTACAACCCCTAACTAATGTCCCTACAAAGTATCAATTCCCTACACCTTAAGGTGTCTGAGATATAGCCCGGACAAGATTTTCAAAATCAAGGTTACACCACGACACCATGGCTGAAAACAATACCCTCGACAGCCCTTAAGGGCTGTGGGGTAAAAACAAATCTTGAAACACAAAAAGTGAATTTTGCATGTGGTGTCTGAAACATTCTGTATAAATACATTATGCAAATACCTGACACCAGAAATACATGTTTCTTGGTGTGTAAGATATCAGGAACATTTATTTCAGATGTCAAAATCTAAACATCAATGCAACTGCTTAAGAATCTGAATGGAATTCTAACCTTCTGCAGTACTGATGATAATATAGACTATATTGCAAGAGAATAGATGCCCACACCATAGCAAAGTTCGCTAGTTTTTTATAACAACTGAACAATACTACATGCTTTGCAATCAATACTTCAAGACCATTAATACACTACTGCTGCTAGAAGTCAAAGATGTGAGCCCAGACCTAAGGGCAACAGTTAAGTTGCCACAGCATAGATGTAATAGAGAGGAATTAAGACTGAGTACTGATCAAAACTGACAAATATGAAGATTTTTTTTGTTCTGTTTTTTTTTTTTTTCAAAGGAGTTTTCTCTTTGCAGGCATAATTATTCCAGAACTGCAATTACACTTGGAGTGGTCAGTTTTAGAGAAATCTTTTACTTTAAATTTACATTCAATGAATCTGATTATAGAAGTTAAGAAAAATAAATTGCTTCACCTGGCCATATAAAATGGCAAATGCACTTCAGCAGAATATAAAATTTCAGTTCGATTTACCATGGCGAATTAAGATTGTACACAGAAAACATAAAAATTTATAGCTTATCGCACATTACAAACAATAGGGATGGGTCGATAGGCACGGTGTCTCCGTATTGAGAGCATTTTAATAAAATACTGTGACAAAATTTGAAAGCCGGCACTTTGCTCGTAAAAGTTACATCAACATATATAATTGAAGGAAAACTTAAAATGTTAGAAACATAACCCAAATCTGAAGAAATTATAAGCTTTTATCCCATATTTTGGTGCATTTGCAGACTTTTATACCGAGTAGCGATTTTGTTGAGCAGAACTACCATGTTTTGGTTACAACACTTTATAACGTAAATCTCACTTGTCAACATATAACAATAATAAAAGGAAATCTTAAAATATTGGAAACAAACTACAATTTTGAAGAAATTACACAGGTTAATCTCATATTCTATGCAATTGGGGATTTTTATTGTGATTTCATTGAGAGGAAACGTCCATGTTTGATTGGGGTGTACTAAAATCATTAGTAAAATGTGGAATCCGGAAATCGGTACGGTTTTGCATTGGCAGCCTCGGAATGTACACATTTTTGATACCGACCCATCCCTAACAAACAACAGATACAAATCCATGCATAAAACAAGAGGCGAAGTTTCAGCAATCACAAAACTGACAGTTGATGAGACTCCCTCAGAATATCCTATTCCAGAAATTTCTCATTTCATTAAAAGATTTTTGGAACATGTAACACTCAAGTCATGTAATTCAGTGAATTGAAAACTAAAATTTGTTACTTAACAGATCTGGAAGCCCTTTCTTTTGTAAGCTCAACCAAGGTTTTTAAATATTTTCTCCTTGTCATTTTAAAGAACAGAAACCATCGTACATATTTTTGGCTGATATAAATTTTACCTTAAAACATAGTTGTCTAATATTTCAAAATATAATCTCTTAAATAATTTTGTGAAATATCTGGCCAAAACTACAATGTCAAGAACAATTGGCAACATGTATTTAACCTACATTTAAACAAGAATCTATGAATGAATATGCCACAGGGTAGATGATTCAGATTATACACTGCACTGGCAGATTTAAATTACCATATGCTTCAGGTATACAAGTGCACAAATATTTCTTTCAACTGGGCTCCACCAGCCCAGGAAAACTAACACATTCATATGATCTTCAACCTGCCTTGTGACAACTACATTAAATCACATAAAATAAAAATATTACAATTTATGTGGTTTGGGGTATCTTTAGGGCTGCGTGCAAGGTGTGCAAAACTGCAGAATATACCTCTTGTTCAGAGATCTCCAAGGACTTCATGTTGTTACCCACAATCTTCAGCTCCTCATCCAACTCAGAGATTTTTCTAGAATTTACAACTCAGAAATTAATTTACTTTTTTTTCTCATTCACCAATTTAGACCCCTGAGACTGTACACATAATACCATGGCATGCAACTGAATTACAGTTCAAGAATGACATATACAGCGGAGAAGCTGAGATGTGGCACTGAATAAAGGTGGTTGATAAAGCACACCTAATTCAAATGCATCACAACTTTGGAGAATATCTGGTGATTACAATACTAACTTTCTAAAAGAAACATACTCCCCAAACGGACAACATTCTGGTGGCAAATGGGTAAACCAGAGAAAACTTCTTCAATGCCAAAAAGATAAAATTTAAGTCATTTTGGTACATACAGTTGCAAGCTTTTATTGACTTTACCTCACTGAGGTAAGATATACACAATTACACATAGTACAGATTTACAGTTACAGACAAGCAAAACCTAAAGGATCTGAAGAAATCTTGCTACATCGTTTGAAAAATTGTAAAGTTATCAATTTATGTGTATACACAGTTGACCTTGTTTAATCAGAAGTGCATTTAGTGGAATTGTTCTTTTAATTACAAGAATTCAGAAGAATTGTACTGTGTCACCAGCTTTGGTTAAAGACTGAAGCGCATGAAATTCAAAAGGACAAAAATTATGCTGGACATAAATAGTTGGCTGACTGGCAGTATTTTGCAGATCCAGACAATCCTTGAGAAGTACTGAGCCATGGTGAGGCTCCAACTTGTTGAAAAATATAACCTAGATCCAATGTACAGGATATGACAAATGGACACAGGCAGACAGAGAGGCAAACACATGAAGTTATCACTTACCAAGTTTTTAACTAGATGTCAGCACTAAGTAGGAAATTCAAGTGAATATAATTCTGTTATAACTGGGAGTTTAAGGTCACCTTATTGTATGGCACTTACCTATGGCCAGTTACATATACATGCAAAAGTTAAATGAAATTTCTGAAGTTATTTTCAGTATACTCCATGGAGAAAGAAAAAACGTAAATACTGTCCGGAAACAAAAAAGCTTTAATTGAGTTTAAGTATCTTACTAGTGGGAGTTTAAGGTCATAAAACTATACAGCACACCCTCGAGACCAATTACATCCACATGCCAAATTTGAATTAAATCCGACACGCCATTTTTGAGATACTGTCCGGAATACAAAGTGTGACGACGACAGACGCCGCCACTGCAAACTTGGATGACGAAGCAATCCCTACATGCCACTAGTATAGGGATCAAGAGCCATGTTGAGGATCGATATTGAATGAAAATTTAGGGTTATGGATCGATCGATATTTCAATATCGGGACCGTTAACATAAGCCGTGGGCGATAATACAGGTTCTTTGAAAACGTGCACATATAAATTCACGAAAATATCAAAAGATACTACTTATGCATCAAAAATATATTTCTGCAATATAAAATTAAATAAAATGAACAAAACATACATTAAACAAGAGTTTTCTTGCCTTCCTGTGCACTAGCTGTCAGGTTTTGTATCCCTTCCGTGAAACAGGAAGCAGGTCACTGGCAATGTAAACAAAGATGGCGCCAGACTTGACCCCGTTTTGTTTCAGTTGTAAATGT
Organism: Sabellastarte sp. h YS-2021; assembly: GCA_964017235.1. Classification (NCBI taxonomy): domain Eukaryota; kingdom Metazoa; phylum Annelida; class Polychaeta; order Sabellida; family Sabellidae; genus Sabellastarte; species Sabellastarte sp. h YS-2021. The sequence goes on from OZ024928.1 coordinate 138,453,042, forward strand.
GCCTTTTAAAACGATTTTATACAATAAATATTCATTTAAGCAGTAAAATTGCCATTTTTTTTATAATTTTTGTGTTTATTGTATGTTATTTCGATATTGAAATGCTGGTAGTGTGTGTCGATATCGGGAGTTCTGTGGGATGATCGATCGATATTGAAAGATCGAGCAACAATCCCTATACTACATGCCACGCAGCATAACTGCTAGTGACACAAAAAGTGAATTTTGTAGTCCCTGCAAATTGTTTTCTGTTCAAATTTAACTGGTTATCTGAAAGTTCGGTTTGTGTACCAAAATTTCTCAGATCCTTGTGGAGGTTTGACTTTAAAATGTTCAACAATAGCAAAATATCACAACTGAAGAGAAAACCTGTTATCTGAATGAAATAAAAGACTGAAAGTTTGGTTAGAATACAGAAAGTCTGTAAAAATAGTCGCGAGTTTGTAGCACAGCTCACAAAACCTCACAAGTAGACTGGATCTATTTTGAGATGTTGAAAGTCCCCACAAGGTGTCAACAGAAGTTAGAGTAGCTGAGACTCTGTGTATGTGCCAACACAAAACTTGTTCTCTGAAGTTGGAAAATATTGAAAATTAACATTTTTTTTCTTTTCCAAATTCAGAGATCATAAAGACAAAACAACTGATGCATTGAAGTCTCTGTAAAAAGTCTAGGGTGAAGACACTTTTAATTAAAAAGACCAAATATTCCCTCCACACACCATGTTGAAAAAAAAAATCAGAAAAAGGAAATTGATAAAGGAGACCATGATACCACAGTTTACCCTTCAAAGTTAGCATTGAACATTTAAACATTTTACATTAAAACATTTGCAACGATGAGAATGATCATACCTAGAACAAAGGGAAGGCTTTTTACAACTAATATTCAAAGCATCTATGTTTTGATGTCACACATACACTGACATTAAATATTTCAACTCTGCAACTCCAATGTATCATTTGCATGAATGAGGAACTAAATTCTTTTACATTTCTTGTTTTATTTGTTCATAAATTTGAACAAAATATCATGATCCTATTGACTGGGTACCCAGTTTCTCACAACTGCCTGTGCTGAAACACCGAGTACAAACTTAAAAACCAGGCACTTGTAAAAAATACCAAATTTTGTTGTTTTTTTTTTCAATAAATGTCTCGAACCAGACTTTTTTACAATAGTATTTTTACATGATCTTCCTTATTTTTTTATTCTGTTTTTGAAAAAAAAATTGTTGGGATCAACCACTATATTGGCTTTACTGGTAACTCCAGTTTGTCACTGTTAAAATGTGGGTAGCCGAATCTGGTTACAATATGGACGTCTAGTCATGTTTTGGCTTCGAGTCATGCCTCTACTAGTCAATACTCTTATGTTATCTAAAATCTCATCATAGCAAAAAAAAAAAACAGTTGCAGAGTGTGTTTTAACACATATTTAATGTCTAATTTGAATAGCTCAAATTACATATTCTACAGAATAGGAAATGAAGTGTTACCCACACTGGTATTCACTAGTGCATGAAGTAAGCAAGTCGCACAGACTTGTCTGACCACATTAGACTAGTACACACAACAGTACACATGGTGACATTAAAACCTGAAATAAAAATGAAAACATTAGGATATATGATAATAAGAAGTGAAAGTAAATGACAACATGATAAAACTACACAAAGGTGACAATGAGATGATCAGCTGAAAATCTGAATGGCCAGAAGTCTTTAATTTCTATTAATACGAAGAATGGTTGTGAAACAACATTGTTCTTACTGTTCAGCTTGTGCTCTCGGTCAATTTCACTCAAAATTTTGAGTTTATTAACATGTCAGAATCTTACGGTTTTTTTCAGCAGAAGACTTCTGGCATTTACAGAATGTATGTTTGAATGAATGGTTGAAATTAGTCCACACACATACACAAGCACACGGGAGGGATTATGTTGGGATGGTTCCATTGTTTTGGTACTGGCTGGAAAAGGGTCATCTTACCTTCTGTTCAGATATTTCCATAGATTTTAAGGTATTACTATAGTCACAGCACTCCAGCTGAAGCTTTTTCATTAATCTGAAAAGAGTGGGGTGAACAAAAACACAAATGCAGCAAAAAGGATCAACACATAAGCCTTTATATCTGCCAGAAGGCCGAAAAGAACATGCTAACATCACAAATTTTTGGCAAAAATTTTGAAAGCACTTTGCAATTTCCAAACAGGAAGATTCGTTCTGAGCTTCAAAAGCTTGGATTTTACTTAAGATTTAGTTACACTATCAAAATATATGTGATGTTAAATGTATTATTGAGAAAATAGCATCAGAGAAGCCCGTACCCCACAGCCTAGGGAAATATTTTAACATCACGAGATATAGAAGTACTGTATCAGTACAAAGTTCAGGATACTTTCAGAACACTGTCAGTTATATAAAGGTCAAAAAAAAAAAAATGTTTAAATAGAGAAAATAATGTCTAAGAGAAAGATAATGCATGTAAAGATGAAGTATTAAAACAAGATAATTCAATAACAAGATGACAGCATTAATCAGTAAACTAAACATTACAACACTCTTTATCTACATCTGCATGGGCAAATTATGGTTTAGATGTTTTGAATATTACCATGCATACAGAAATGGTAATACATTCAATGAAGGCTTATGTGTGGTGTTGGAGCAAATCTGTGGCTCACTTGATGAAATTCCATCTGTTACAATTCGAAGTTATAAAAGTAAAATTCTTAATAAATTCTAATATGACTTTAACAGTGCTTAATCTGCATCAAAAGACAGACCCATAGGTGCAACAAGATTTTAAAGGTCAAGGTCACTATGACAAGGTCAAAGGTCAAATCAAGGTCATACCATGATGCTGCACACCTACAATCCCTAACCAATGTCCCTACCAAGCATCAACTTCCTACACCTTACGGTTTCAGAGATATAGCCTGGACAAGATTTTATAGGTTAAGGTCACTACAGCAAGGTGAAAGGTCAAATCAAGGTCAGACCATGACGCTGAACACCTACACCCCCTAACCAATGTCCCTACCAACTATCAACTTCCTACACCCTACGGTTTCCGAGATATAGCCCGGACAAGATTTTCAAACTCAAGGTCACTACGGCAAAGTCAAAGGTCAAATCAAGGTCAGACGATGACGTTGCACACCTACACCCCCTAATCAATGTCCCTACCAAGTATCAACTTCCTACACCTTACAGTTTCTGAAATACAGCCCAGACAAGATTTTATAGGTCAAGGTCACTACAGCAAGGTCAAAGGTCAAATCAAGGTCAGACCATGACGTTGCACACCTACACCCCCAACCAATGTCCCTACTAAATATCAACTTCCTACACCTTACGGTTTCCGAGATACAGCCCGGACAAGATTTTCAAACTCAAGGTCACTACGGCAAAGGCAAAGGTCAAATCAAGGTCAGACGATGACGTTGCACACCTACATCCCCTAACCAATGTCCCTACCAAGTATCAACTTGCCCGGACAAACTTTTTCCGCCGCCCGCCTGCCCATCCGGACACCATGGGTGAAAACAATACCCCGACAGCCCTTAAGGGCTGTGGGGTAACAACCATCAAAACTGTATAGCCAGCTTTTTCGGCAATGTCTATCCTTCAAGTTAAATAGAACAAAGAAGAACATGCATTTCTTTTAATTTGCTCTCACACATTACAATATATATCATAAGAAATCCACTGGCCAGAAAAAATACAGATTTATTTCCGTTTCTAAGTAATTATGTTTAATAGTTCTCAAAACAAAAGCATAATGCTTTACGTTAATGCATGCAACACACGAAAAATAATCTATAACTATGGAACTACTTGGGCCCTTTCAATTAGAGCAAGTGTGTACTGCACAAAAACAAAGATTAGGGTTTTAATTAGGGCTGCAACGATTCTTCGGTTACTCGGAAACAAAACGATTCAGTTCAATACTCGAGGCAAGAAAAGTGAACCAGGTCTTCGAAAACAACTAAACATAGACGTAAAATCTACTGCAAAATTAATTTTATTTTTTAAATATATGCATATATTTATATATTTTACTAATATAACGCATTACCGTTTCAGTATTTTATATTTTAAGTATTTGCAAACTTTAATTCTTTGTTTAACAATGTTTTATAAGACGGCATTTTATTATAACGTATTTCGAAGACTCCTCTAATCTCGCAATATAAAGATGGTTAAAGTTTCCTATATTTTGCATTATAAATGCGTCTTTTTCCCAAAATTCAATAAATTATCACAATTCTTTCCTGTTGTGTGCCTTGTAACCATTTTATAAGGCGTGATATGTCAAAATATGATGCACTTTATTTTGTGGGCCATAATCAAGCGATTAACCGAGTCCGAGTCGATTCTTCTAAAATGAGGAATCGAGGCACATTTTCAGGCTCGCTTGCAGCCCTAGTTTTAATATGCATGCGTCAAACAAGACATTGGAGCTTACAACAAACTGCATCTGTGGAATTTATGAACCGTCAAGTGGCACCTTTGGATAGGATTAACCTTGAAGCTGTTTCTGTACCACCAACAGCATAAATGTGATTCACACACATGCATATGACTGACTGTTCAGCGTAATTGAGTGGACTTACATTTAATAGCAATCTGACTTAACATATTGAAATGTAAACATTTCTAAATGTGGGGACGGATGGCACTTCGAAATTTGTCTATACAGCATCAAAACGTTGACAATTTCACAATGTTCTGGGAACGCCATATATTTGGGGTCGATGGCCAGCACTGACAACCAAAACACTGACATTTGACTTGTGTCTAGGATTTGAACAGGTACTCACTTTTGCACGAGTACTCTGTAACAGTACTCTTTCAACTTAAATGCTGCCAAAATTTACCCAAAATTCTTGTATAAAAATACATTCTGAAATCATTTTTATACGAGTAATCACAAATTGCAGATATCAAACAGGCTGAGTTTTTTCCTCTAATTTCTGTTCACAGATTAGATCATTATTTTAATCTTAGGCCAGTTCTATTCTACAGCATCCTCTGTAACCCTAATAGCATTCTCAGTTTTCTGGCAAAGGTTTTGAGGACGTCATACTCACCCTTCTGCTTCTTCAGCTCTGCATTCAGTTTTCTCCAACTGGTCTTCCAACATTAAACATTTTCTGGTCATCTAGTGGAACCAGAAGCAGTTTCCACAATGTGAACATTACAAAAGTGAAGTAGTAGTGGAGGGTTGAACGTCCAAAACAAAAAGGCAGGCAATAAAATAGAAACACACAAAAACAACTGTTTATTTCTATGTAGGGAGTAGATGAAAGAACTAGTTTGGTAGTTCTCTTTACTGATGTGACATGTTTAGTATTAGTCTATATTATCAGTGGGTACATTATACAAGGCATATTAGTGTCAGTTTGGTGATATTATTGCAATACAGACATTTAAACAAACAACTGTGTATATCAAAAAGAGAGTATGAATATACTTATTAGTGTAACAAAAAGAACAGTCAAATGATGAGCTGATGATATAAAACAACATCTGTTAGCTGCAATCTTTCTCATCCAGATTTCTTCAAGTTCTACAATTAGCCAAAACAAGCTGAAAAGAAAAGAAAAATATACGCACTCATTATTTAAAAATGATCCAGAGCATATAAATTAGTCTAGTCAGGATTGGTTTATCTTTGCTGCCAGCTTATGGAACAACAGTTTTTTGGGGGGTTTTTTCAGTATGTGTAGGTATAAATATGTGCTGAAGCAGGTTATATGGGCCAGGAAAAAGTGGAAGTCTGGGAAAACCACTTATTTTATATTCCAAGACAAGGTTCTTGCTTTGCACATAAACCATAACACATTTACTAGGACAAGTAATAAAAAAAATTTTAAAAACACAAACCATTTAATATTTTTCATTTAAAAAAGAAAATGAACAATAAGACTAACTTATATAATAAATGGTCATAGCAAAGTTTTGAATGGCATTTCAGCCATTTACACTTTACATACAGTAGCTTGTTATCTTGAAATACAAAAAACGTGCTATGTATATTTCCTATCTTTCCCTGCCAATACACTGTATCACTACTTCCTCTTGTTCATTTGTAAATATGCATTCACACTCAAACACCAGATTTAACAGATGTCTGATTTTTTTCAAATTCTTGTAGCCTAAACTTTCAAGCTAAAAAATATCCCCTCACAGCCAGAGGCTACATACAACTCCTGCAATGGCTCGGATCCTGAATATTTCTACTCCTATGCAGTGAATTTATCTTCATCCGAGCCTTTCCAATTTGGTGTATATATTTATCTGATACCTACATCACTATGTTGGCTGGCAACACCCAATGTTTTATATCCATCTTCACAGTAATACCTCAGGCAATCCATCACGGAATGCAAATGGGCTCCCTTATACTGTATATTTGCACTAGAGGTTTAAGATATAAGTGTGGCAGAACAATTATTTCCTCAGTGTATTTGAACAACAGGAAAAAAGAGGTCATTTTTATAATCTGATGTGTGTTTAGAATATAGTCACAGAATATGTGCAAAGCTTTCTCAATACCGATGTCAAAAAGTTTTGTTTCTTTTTTCAAAGGCTACTTTATCACAGAAACACAAGGGAAGTTTCTGAATACATCATCCCAGCTTAAATCAATTAAATAATGTATGATGCAAAGTCATTAAAGATAATCACAGTTTCTCATTATTTTTATACTTGAAATAGCTGCACAGCCTACCCGGTTTAAATATATGTCTACTGGGAGTTTAAAAATAATGAAGAAAGATGTTGTAATTCTGAAATAATGCATAATGGTACTTAAATCTGTATTTGAACACATATTTACACACATCACACTGCCACTTTTTCCCCACCGAAAAAAATACCAGCATTAAAGCTCAGACTGGTGTCCAACTGAGTTCAATGTATTGATAACCCATATTTATACACCACATTACAATAAACATGGTTTACATATTTGTACCAAACCTGTAAATACACACATTAACATGTCTGTGCCTCAGCATGCTTGTACAAGTTATAAACGAGGGTCTTGTTATCAGATAACACTGTACTGCTGTGCCAGCTTTTGTATACAAGATTTACATTTGAATGGTTTTGAACAAATGTACAACAAAATTACATGCGATGTGGTATAAAGAATACAACAGGTAGCATTTCTATGTAAAAATACATTTGTAGATTAAAAACATGTTCAAATGAACCTTTATTTCAACTGTAAAAACAAGGATGGCTCTATATCAAAAGATCGTTTTTGAAATTAGTATTGCATTAAAGGGAAAGCATGAATTATATATTCAATTATTTCTTGTCACAAAAACTTTGTGCATTTATAAGATTCCACTACGAAAAATGTGATGCTATCCTTGTTTGAATGTTATATAATATTGTACCAAAGAAGAAAGACATTTTTAAAATGTAATTTGCTACCTTTTGCAGCTGTTCCTACCACATAAATATCTCGTCAGACTTGAAACAAATGGCTAACCAAAGGAAGACTTTTAATACATATAGAAATCTATTGTCTCCAGATTTGAGACTAAGCTACTTCTGCGAAAAATAATTTGATTCAACTATGGTGGAACCCTTTTTAGCAGAATCTCTGATTACCAAGTATGAGACTAATACTTCTACTTAAATGTAACGGAGTAAACAAAAAGAAACTTTACGTATCCCAATATTCAGCTATTCTTACAGAGGAGATGTATTGTCAGAGTTCCAGTTAAAGGGGGTTCCACTGTATTCGTAATTGTAACAAGTCTTCAGTTAGGGTAGCCCAGACAGAACTTTATAAATCATCTTGTTGTTCAGCGAACACACATTAAATAGAACTTGTACAAGGTGCAGGTACAAAATAAGTCAATCTTCATTTTTGCGCAGACTTCACATGGTCTTGTACTCACCCCTCTGAGCCCTCAAGGCGGGCCTCGGCCCTCTCCAGATCAACTTCTGTCACTGCCAGCTTACGGGCAGCCTGTACAATATGGACAATGAACTTAAGACAAGCGTACTGAAAGGGTCAGCTCAAAGCAAACAAGATTAATGGGAAAGTGGAATTAAAGAATGATGAGATAGAAAAGTTTATATGTCAATTACTCAAAATTAAAAAAAAATTAAAATAAAATCTCAAGAAACATCTCAACAGTCACCTTTCTTTATTGATGGCAGTAAACATTAGAAGATTATAAAAGTTTGAACTAGCAAGATTTTTAAAATAGTTATATTTATGCAAAGTTTACCCTAGAGTATTAACTACAAATGGTTTTAAAACTATTTTCATAACAATAAGATATTTACATGTCATTAAAAACACTTGTAAAATGGAAGCATTTAATATTATCAGGTTTATTATTTAAGTTTATATACTACTTAAAATACCTCAATATTCTCTGATCAAGTTATTGTGTTACTTTATATATAGATTTAATTGTTAAAGAGAAACATTTTGAACCATCCTTTTCAACTTCATTACTGCATACATAATAGAATGTTATACGAATGATCTTTAACTCATATGTCAGATGAAAACATAAAGCAAACAATTTTGTTAGTAGCAGGGGATCAACAAACAGTCAATATTTTAATAAAAATTCTGGGTTTTCTTAGTGAAGCTACAACAAAGTTTATAATTTGTATGATTGAAATATTGTATGTTGATTTATCCTAACTTTTCCTGTGATTAAATAAACAATACGACGGCCATACTTAATGCTTGTGAGAAATTACTTGTTTTATTGGTACTTAGTAATATCCCGACTTTTCCTGTGATGAAATAAATAATATGATGGCCAAACTTAATGCTTGTGACAAATTACTTGTTTTATTGGTACTTAGTACAACAAAGTGCTTTTATTTGGAATTCTTAATGAACATTACTGTAACTGTTAAAGTCAGGCAAGAATATCAACTTTTATTTTTCCAGCTGATTAAGTACACAAGACCTTAAATAAGTATAACTTTGTTAGTTCCCCCTTCCCTGCAAATTTGTAATATTGAAGAAGCACTACTTCACCATATCTTCATTGGTCATTAAGTCCATAGTTCTGATTTTCCATTTTCTAAACACAAGAGTGTATTGATTTATGAATCATCTTGATATATTAGAATAATCTTTATGATATTTACAGAAGAGCTTTGTGATCTTCATAACTTATCATTAATGTTTGGGATAGACAGTCATATTGATCTGTGTGATTCGACATTTTAAAGAAGGAACCGACCGGCTCATAAATGGTGGAAAGTAGAGGAAAATGTCAAATTATGCTCGAATGATTTTTAAACCCAATATTCACATTGCATTTTACAAGATATTTTAACATGTGGTACTAATATGTTCCTTATGAACTCACAATGAGCTTCATAGTTCTTAGACTTCTATATACAGTATTTCCTGAATACAATTTAATAACAGGTGCTCAACAAGTAATTTATAAGTCTGAATAAAGTGTTGGGGGGACTATTTATAGAAGGCCGAGTACTGAAGGTTGAAGAAGTGCAGTTTTTGTTACATTATGTGTGCAAAAATGAATACTGAAGACACTTGACTAAAGTTTGCTTAAAAACAAATTTTTAAAGTATTGTTCAATGATATCATCATTTGAGATTTGAGGTAACATGGGTCAAAGGGAAACCTTTTTCATTCCTCAAGTGAATGAATAACTTCAAACTGAGTCAGACTACACAATGTAAATGTCAAACACTGTAACATAAAAATTACACATTTGTGTGTGTGTGTGTTGTTTTACAAAAGAAACAGCTCTAGTGATGTGAAATGGTCTTTTATGTGACTCATGTTATTTACTAGCAAGATGACCAATGCCAAATGAATTGTTTTAACACCATGATGAGGCATTAAATCAAACAAAATATACACATGAATGTCTTGTTTGTGTGTTAATGATCATTTTCAATCTCAGGATGTAAAAGACACTAAGCTTGATTTAAATGTCACTGTACCAAATTAACCACTGTTTGCATGGAAATGCTTCCTGATAAGACGTCTCTTTTTTTTCTCTCCTTCTGTGGCAAAGTATGTTTTCCTGTGAAGGAAATATTGCAAAACATGCAAAACTCTAAGTTGTAACCTGTTAAACTAACCACAAACCAATGTCCTGGATTCCAGAATGAATATGTGTAACCTGTTAGCCTACTCAACTGGCACTGTTTACATATGTTTGTCAAACCCAATAAACTCATTGGCTAACCCACTCGTAATGTGTGTAAGCAAACACGATTAATTCTGATAATTAATTCTCCAACTGTGTTAATCAGCTGGAAGAGGGTAGTTAAGATGCAAATAAGCGTATGGTAGAAGTAAAGATAAAGTTTATCATGAAAACCAGATACAATTCAAGAATGACATATTCAATGACTTCCAATTAAATGGAATAATTACAGAGGTTATTTATAAATAATGTTCTTGGGGAAAGCCTGATAATATCCACTTCTTTAATATGTAAAATGGATGTAGCTATTTTATATTTATAAACGAAATTTCAAGGTTTTCAAAATCATGTGTTCCTTATGATACTGAAGACAAATGATGAAAACTAAATTTTTCTGTTTTGAAAAAGGTCAAATCATTCTTAGCAATCAGCAATCTTGAAACTCTTCTTAAACTTATTTGCATTTTGAAGTGTAAAACTCAGTGCATTAATTTACTGCATGCTGTTAAAACATAAAGCTCTGACATATGGAAACCACACTGATGCATGCCAGAGCAACATCAGCTTCACTGAAACAGATCTCATGGTTATAGTGTTCAAGTGGCTGTTCATACAAGGCTGTTGTGGAGAAACACTATCAAACTGTTCAAAACCCCTCTACTCTATATAAAATCAAAAACACCACATAATGCATTTATTGTAATAACGGCTCTAAATTCTCAAAGTATAGCAGAACTATGACAATTCCAAGCACACACAGTTGCTAATGCTGCATAGGTATGGACAGGTGGCATACACAGATGAAAGAACTACCAAGTCCTAGTCTGCTTTAGAAGCTATAGTTAGAGAAATTCAGAGACCATGCACAGAGTCTCAATTATGCATGTCCTGCATCACCATATTCCATTTTTGTTTTTAATAATTTGAAAATATATTTAACATATCAGTGCCAATCCTGTAAAATGGCCCTTCCATTTTAGTACCGATGATAGGTAAAGCTAATACATTGTCAAACAATTTCTAAAAAAGTTTATTCATTATTTATTATTATTATGCAAACTATTATATCCTTCAGAAAAAAACTGAAACATACTGCAGTTCCATATAGCCACAGATCTCTTCCCTACAGAGAAACCTGTTGTTTGAATAAAAAAAACTCTGTTTGGATAAAATAAATTCAACGTATCATGCAGAATGGTCCACCTGTAAGTGTCACATTTTTTGAAAGGTCTTGTGATTAACAAAACAATATAACATCACAAAATACACCAAACAGCTCAAACCATACTAGGAGAGATGGGTGGGGTTATCTCTTGAAAAGAAATAAGTAGTTACTTCCTTTCAGCATACAAAGTATTTAAAAACAGGTCATGCGAAGTTCTAAACGAGGAGTCACCTCTTCATATTTGCGGTCTGCCTCCTCCCCGGCTAAAATCGTCTCTTCCAGCTCTTTTTCTAACTGAGAAATACGTTCATCATCATTCAGCTGACGATTCTCCAGTACTTTCCTCACTCTACACAGAGTCCAACAAAACATCAGGCTTTTCAACCAGCTGCTCAAGTTTTAATGGTAATGGTATTTGAACTTCTTGTACAGAGAGGTATATAACTAGCCTTTTCTGTGTCATTTTTGTTGTTGGAATGAATTCTATTTATTCATATTTCATTTTCTATCCATTTCTTCAGGTTTTCTTTCAACAGGCAAATCATTGAAATCATTAAAAAACCCTGAGAACTAAAGAATGGCTCTTTTCTCATTGGGGAAAAAAGAAGTATACGAGACTATACACCCACAGTGAAAATAAAGATTATTTCATTTTTATCACTTGCCCAGGATGTGAAGTCAATAATCAAGAACCATGTTGCACAAGTAAGAGCTGCACAGACAACTACCAATGATCTATTCCCAGTGTTAATTATATGCAGAAGATGGTTACAAAGGAGTTTCTTTTGAAGAGTATGATGCCCAGGGAAAAGGCAGACCCCAAAACAATATCCTGACGAGTCTAAAATCCTTCCACGGATTCACAGTATACATAATTCCACTCATTTTCTTTCCTTAACATACAAAATATGGAGTCAAAATGAATTTACCTGCCTGCAAAAACATATTAATAATACAACTGAAGCATGCAAAGTTTATTATGTGTGAAATCCATGCAAATTTAATGGGATGGAATCCTGCAACCTATCCACTTTTCCTTTTTGTTGGTCTGAATTACATACAAATTTACACAAATATATCTTTTAGATTTGGATCTCTCTTGAGAACATCTTCATATACAGAAAGGTAACGTAAATAGATAGGTTAACAGATACCAGAGTTGTGGAAAAATGCCTTCTCTAATACAACAACACCCAAACACTGAGAATAATACTGCTTATAAACTGAATGCAGGTAGGCATCTTCTGCTAACCTCATCATATTTCCTGTCTGCATCTTCAGAAATCATGACAGCTTCCTTGAGCTGAGACTCCAAGAATTCGATCTTTTCGTCATTTTCCTGGCTTTTGGCCTCAAGAGTTTTACGCATTCTGAGCCAAACAGACAAGAGTCACATGACCAAACAATAAACATCCTCCTTTGGCTTTTATTATAAATTACAGACTTTACCAGATGACTTGTGGATATATTACTCTCAATTCTCAAGCAGTTTGATTTTTTGAGTCACTTAAATTTACAATGAAGACCATTCTTCTCCTTGGCAACATTACTATGTTGTTCCTATGACCTGTACAACACCGTTCTTGATTATTTGTGTCTCTCACATTGCCGAAAGGCAGTATTTCACATCCCAGATTTCAAAACAGAAAATACCTATATGGATTAGAAATATACAGAACCATGTCCTAATTCCAAGTAATACAAAGGTTTCTGTTTCTCGCTGTTATATGAAAGCAACACTATAATAATGATAATAAACATTCAATTATTATTTACATAACTATGTAGACAAAGTAATTGCAGAATTTTACTAAAACAGATCATCCCTTGAAGCAGCCCATTCACTTGTTACTCCTGCAATGAAGAACAATTCATTTCACTTTTTACAGACTATTATATGGTTAGTTGTCACATCATGTCTAATGTACAGAGCAAATGACAAGGAAAAACACTTCAATATACAAGTGGAGGCCAAACAAAACTCTTTGCATGCCAAAATGTTGAGTTTGGTTCCTTGCTGAACTAAAATGTGCAAGTCCCCATAATCAACAATAGACCACAAAAGGATATTAGAGAACAAACATAAATAGATAATAAATATGTATGAAATGAAAGCTCATTAAATTACAAAGCAGTAATTTTTTATAATTTATAATGACTTACTTTTTTAAACATCCTGGGTCTTCAAAAAAGACTACCCACTACCATCAAAGTACCATTTAAACTACACATTGCATCTTGACGCAGTGTATCCCTGGACAGGACATGGTTGAAGTGTGAATATGTCGGGCTTGAGCCTGTTTCCTGGAGCACCAGGTCAGGATTCTCCATAGTAGGGCACAAAGAGGGTCTGACTTACTCCCCCCCCCCCCCCCCTTAAATAGGCAACCACCATGGTATTGTCTGTAGTTATGGTAGCAATTAGGTTCAAGCAGAGGTCTTGGAATTCCTTTAGGGCCAAAAGAAGGCCTTGGTTCCAGATACTTTATGTGTAACTCGCTTCTGGAAGGGACCAGGTTCCCCTTGCAGAGTGTCCCCCCCCCCCCCCCCCCCCCCCCCCTGACAGTAGGCTGGCTGACTGGTCTGGTAGGTTGACAGTCATCTCACAGAGACCAATGACTGGTACAAGAATTTCTCTGTAACCAATTCCCTCGGGCAGTAAGTGGTTGTTCTGAGACGGCCACTTGAACCCTTAAAAGGCTTCTGCTGGTGTTAGCCAGTCCTGTGGACCTGCCCAGCACCAGGGCCTAACCGGCTATAGGTGGAGCAATCCTCTGTAACCGGTTTCTGGTGGCTCCACAGTTCTGCAAAAACTCATAGGAGCTGGCAGAACTGGGCGAATTAGACCACATCTCAGCAGGGGTAGGCTTATATAAAACAACTGCCTTCCTCCTGTCCATAACTGTGCAATCAGCAATTTTCTTGTAACCAACAATCCTCTGTAACCAGCAAGCCTGGATGCTGGTACTCCATCATGTACTCAACCTCCGAAGCCATTTTCAATAGTTTCCATGAAATATAGTCAGCATTAAGTGTTAAAATATCTCCAAAAAGGCGCAAAAATGGCCTCGGTCAGGTACTTTGACGGTCTGTGGCTGACCTTCAATGAAGAGCTTCAAGGTCAAATTTCTGCATGCTTACAGAGGATATATATATGTATTACATATACCAGCTATAGGATGATCTAACTTTCTGTATATGAGATCGGGGCCAAAATGTGAAAAAATGGCCAAAATCTGATCTTTAAGAGGCCACCATTGACCTTGAAATTAAAGTTCAAGGTCACAAAACAACAGCATTCGTAGCATTGCCCATATATACCCACATACCAAATTTGAAAGGTCTAACTAATATCTTTTTTAAGTTATCGCGTGCGAAAGGAAATCTCTGCGGTGGCGGCGACGTGACCATACTGAATCCTAAGTATCCCCGACTTTCGTCCGGGGATACAAATATAAATTTTACCAAGTAATTAAACAAAATAAGCATTACCAACCCATCAAAGTAACCATGTAAAATATCATCATCTTACCAAGTATTCAAACAAAATAAGCTTCATAAAAATACATAGGTATTTAAAACCCATTTTCTTTAAAACATTGTACATGTGATTGCCAAGTATAAAAGCAAGTAAAGAGAGCTTTTTGATGAATATACTTACCAGTCGTGCATACCCCAACACAAGCAACTCATGCATCAATATTTTTGGCTAATTAATAGGAATCTATTACAGGGCTCAGATTCCCCAGCAGCTAGCATTTGTCACTACAATATACTTCAGCACTCGTGTCATATTGTGGCACCTTATGCTGCAGTTCCTTCCTTAGTGAATCTTGTACTTTTAACACAAGGCTTAGAGCACTTGAATATTTCACACTCATTTTTAGGTCAAACTGAGTGTTGTGGCAAGTGTTAGCTGACGGAGCCAAAAATACCTAGGATTGTTTCAGCAACAATATCTTACCTCATCATACTTTCTCTCAGTGTCATTTGCTACCTCAGTCACATGTTTGAATTGCTCCTCCAATGATTGCATCCGTTCGTCATCCTGATTAGTTCTGTTTTCTAATGCTCTTCTAGATCTGTTTTGGTTTTTGTTTGGATCATTTTAAGTTTGCGTGCAAAGGTGAAAAAAAAAACAACAAAAAAACAAGTACAAAATAACAGTAGGACATACAAAAACCCACACAACTACAAGCATGCTCCCCCAAACAGTAATATACTTGGAATACAACCATGATGTTAATACATCTTGCATGCAAATGTTTTATCGAGTTGTACATAAAATTAACTGATCTCTACACAACTAACACAACTCTTCCATAAATAAAGTGTATTTGTATTTAATATTACAGCTCATTAAAGGGCAAACTCCCAATAAAATTTTCAATTTACCTGCTCAAACCAAATTTGTACAAAAATGTGTATAACTAAAACTCAGATCAGCTGAACTTGCGAATGTGTCAAATCATCCTAAGTGCACGAGAACAGCAAAAACTAATTCCTGATTAGTGCAAATATCATGTTGCATAATGGACACCTTTTAGACTGGCATTGAAGGATATGACATTGACCATGGACAGGCATCACTTGAAACACTTTTCAGTTGTCTAGCATGATGGAACAAAATCAAAGTAGGGGTTTTACATTTAAAAGCTTAGGTCATGTCGAGAGTGTAGCATAGAACATCGACGATTTAAATTGATCCAATAAACTGAATGCTTTTTTACTCAATAAAATTGGCTAGTTTAAGTAGTGTTCAAGACGTTAAACCGGAAACCTATTTGCCGACCGAAAGACAGTGATCCGGTTACGTTTCGTTTTCTTCCAACCAAAACTGGTTTCGTCACATATTTCATTATTCTAACTCAAGTTTTCCAAAATATTGAACTACAACAAATATTTCCCAGTATTTTATAATATTCTATTGATATATCACACGTTTTGTCCTCGAAAGTGTTAAAAAAGTCCCTTGTGGTTCTTATTTATATACAAGTTAAAGCTCATGTACGCGTTTTAGTGCTGGTATTGTTTATCGATATTGAAATATTAATCAATCCATGCTAAATAATTCAATATCGATAATGTAGGGTCCATTATCAATATCGAAACATACTTCTTAAAAGGTACAACTATGGTGTTTTTCATTCAAATAAAGGACAATATTTAAAGAATATAAAGGTTTTCATATTATTTTTGTCAACTTTCAGTTACCACTAAAGTGGAAACGCCATATTTGTTTACGTTTCGGGAAACAACTAAAACTTGCGAAAGAGTTTGGAAGGTCTCTCCCAGAAAACATCTATGACCCGATATTTCAATATCGATCGATACACAAAGCAAAAATATAGTTTGATATCGATATACATATTGTTATTCGATACCAACACTAACGCGTTTCAAAAATTTATTTCGTCGCGTTTTATAAATCAAACGTACCCGGTTTTTCGCAGAATTTCTGCTTTCGGAAACCGGTTCCAAAATTCGCATTCAACCACAACACTAAGTTTAAGGTTTACCAAGGTAATATGCAAAGAAGATAAATATGAAGTACCGGTACCTAAAATATCGCATAAATGCGGACAAAGAGCTAAGCAAAGAACAAATTACAAGTAACTAAAATAACAATTGTGTTTTGGCAACTTAAGATAATTGGCTCAAAATATTCACTATAAAGGTACACTAAACTTAACTTTCAAATTTTTTCCTGAAAAAGACCAAATCTGCCTATGACCAATTAAAAGGGAGACATAATTCCTTAAAGCAGGGGTCAAAGCTCAAATTCAACATTTGTTGGGGTATTTAACATTACATCTGGTCCGGAAAACAGAAATTCAACAAAACTCCAAGTCATTCAAACTAGAATACACCAAAAACTAGTGTTATGATCGAAAGTAAATATGGAAACCGGGACCCGAAAACAAAAAAACTTAACTTTCAAATTTTTTCCTGAAAAAGACCAAATCTGCCTATGACCAATTAAAAGGGAGACATAATTCCTTAAAGCAGGGGTCAAAGCTCAAATTCAACATTTGTTGGGGTATTTAACATTACATCTGGTCCAGAAAACAGAAATTCAACAAAACTCCGAGTCATTCAAACTAGAATACACCAAAAACTAGTGTTATGATCGAAAGTAAATATGGAAACCGGGACCCGAAAACAAAAATTTGGTGAAAACAGGATTCGTTCAAATTAGTATACACAAAAATGTCCAGTCTTCCGTGCATGTACATGAACAATTACCTCAACTAAAATGTGGTTTATTTTGGGATAAAATCTAAAGTTTTGGATATTATTTCACTGTATATTGGCCAAATATTAGACAAGTAAATATTGTTAAGCGTTTTTGTGCAATATTTTATACGTTTGATGTGAAATATGTTTCATTTCGGGAACCGGTTCATAAACTTCTGTCACCGTATCTTGTTTACGCTGATATGAATCGAATAGAAACCAACTATCCAGTTTGCCATCTTTACCACTACCAAAAACTAATTCTCCAGCGTCCGTATGCAGATTTCATTTACATGAACTGAATAGAAACCACCTGTATGATTTGCCACTTTTTACCACTACTACAAAGTGCAAAAGGGTTCACTATACTATTACAAAACCATACTGTTAACTGAATATAAAAATAGCATCAGAGATGCCCGTACCCCACAGCCTGGGAAAATAGTTTTCAACACCATGAGATATAGAAGCAGTGAAACAGTACACAGATTATGATACTTTCAGAGCAGTGTCGGTGTCCAAATAATGTTTAAGTAGAGAAAATAACATCGATGAGAAAGAAACTGCATGTAAAGAATAAGTATTAAAACAAGACAATTCAGTAAACTAAAAATTATGAAGCTTTAAGCATTTAGATTTTCATTGGTATGGTCGAAGTATGGTTTGGATGTTACCCATACATACAGATGTAGCAATACATACTTTTATGTGGAATTTGGGCAAAACCTGTGGCTCACTTGATGCAATACCATCTTTACAATGGGAAGTTGCAAAAGTAAAACAGTTAATGACTTCTAATATGACTTTAACAGCGCTTAATCTACACCAAATGACACCCAAAGGTGCAACAACCAAGATTCAAGTAAAAAGATATAAGAGAGATAAAAGTATCAGATATCCTCGTAGAGACATAAAATAGCATCAGATATGCAAGATCAAAGGTCAAATCCAGGTCACACCATGATGCTGCATACATATACAGTGTTCGCTCTCGAGCGCGATTTCGCGAGTTTGTACACACTCTGGGGCGAGTTGTCGCAAAACCAACTCACCAACGCGTCTGTGCTGTCGCTACCACGCGAAACACTCAAAACTGACGGAAGAAATTCGTCTATTATCGGAAGCGACGACGTACATATTTCCTCATAGAAATGTTTGAGAAAAGCATGAAAAGCAGTTTATTTTATTTTATATATCCAGCTAACAGTAATTCACGTGAGAATTTGGGTATTCTCGCGAGATTTCCGTGCTTTTTGTTGATTTTTACACTCGTCTTCTGCTTATAGTGTCACAGGCGAAACAGTCGAAACAACTACTGACCAAAGAAATTCGTCTATTATCGGAATCGACGACGTACATATTTCCTCATAGAAATAGGTGAGAAAGACATGAAAGTGAGTTTATTTTATTTGATACATCCAGCTAACAGTAATTCACGCGAGATTTCGGGTATTCTCACGAGATTTCCGTGCTTTATGTCTATTTTTTAACTCGCCTTCTGCATACTGTGTCACAGGCGAAACAGTCGAAACAACTACTGACCAAAGAAATTTGTCTATTATCGGAAGAGACAAAATATACATTTCTTCAAAGAAAAGAGAAGAAATGCAATTTATTTATTTATTTGATGAATCCAGATAACAGTATTATAAAAAAAAATTTAAAAAAAAACACAGTAGCACCCAGCCATTAGGCCATTAAGATGTGGTTCAGAAGTGAAATTTAAAAAAAAAAATAAAAGACAAATAAAAACAGAATTAAATATTTTATTTTCTGAACTTTTAGTTTAGCATCTATTTCTTATTATTTAAATAAAGAAGATTTTATGCAGTCCCAAATTGGAACTAAATATTTCAAAATATCTTGATGCAAAACATGTCTCACATTTTTTCACAGTTGTCTCGCCTTTTCAAGTGAAGGGAGACAGTCTGTCTCGCATTCATTTTTGACGAGAGCGAACACTGCATATAACCCTTGACCAATGTCCCTACCAAATATCAACTTCTTACATCTTATGGTTTCAAAAATATAGCCCAGACAAGGCATTATAGGTCAAGGTCACTACATTCAAGGTCACTACATTTTACATCTAAACAGTCCCTAACTAATGTTCCTACTCAGTATCAACTTCCTACACCTTACGGTTTCCAAGATATACCCCGGACAAAATTTTATAGGTCAAAGTCACTACGGCAAGGTCAAAGGTCAAATCAAGGTCACGCCATGACACTGCACACCTACACCCCCTAACCAATGTCAATACCAAATATCAACTTCCTACGCCTTACAGTTTCCGAGATATAGCCCGGACAAGATTTTATAGGTCAAGGTCACTATTAGTGCTGGGATAGTCAGCGATTTTTGCAGATCGAGGATCATTTGTTAGAAACGAGTTGAACTCGAGTTGGACTCGAGTAAATACACAAAAATAAAAATAAAACAAGAAAAATCCAAATATTATTACCAGTTGTGTTAAGTATCTTTTTATTGCAAGAAAAAATACTTTTTTGCCATTTAAAGTGTACA
Organism: Sabellastarte sp. h YS-2021; assembly: GCA_964017235.1. Lineage (NCBI taxonomy): Eukaryota > Metazoa > Annelida > Polychaeta > Sabellida > Sabellidae > Sabellastarte > Sabellastarte sp. h YS-2021. The sequence goes on from OZ024928.1 coordinate 138,473,158, forward strand.
GGTATGCATGTGCACGTCATGGAACAGCCATGCAGCTAAGGTTAATATTAAAACGGCCATTATTTTTTGAGTTTTAAGTTTTGATGGTTTGATCAGTTCCAAAAATGTCCCTTTGAGACAAGGTAAGTATATCATTATTTATTTTGTAAAAACTCGAGTTTATATTGCGTCATCCCCAAATATCGCCCACCGAGTTACGACTCGAGTTACCGTCAACTCGTCCCAGCACTAGTCACTATGACAAGGTCAAAGGTCAAATCAAGGTCAGACCATGACATTGCACACCTACACCCCCCAACCAATATCCCTACCAAGTATCAACTTCCTACACCTTACGATTTCCAAGATATACCCCGGACAAATTTTATAGGTCAAGGTCACTACGGCAAGGTCAAAGGTCAAATCAAGGTCACGCCATGACGTTGCACACCTACACCCCCTAACCAATATCCCTACCAAGTATCAACTTCCTACACCTTACGATTTCCAAGATATACCCCGGACAATATTTTTTTTAGGTCAAGGTCACTATAGCAAGGTCAAATCAAGGTCAGACCATGACGTTACCTACACCCCCTACCACTATCCCTACCAAGTATCAACTTCTTACGCCTTACAGTTTCCGAGATATAGCCCGGACAAGATTTTATAGGTCAACGTCACTACGGCAAGGTCAAATCAAGGTCACACCATGATGTTGCACACCTACACCCCCTAACCAATATCCCTACCATGTATCAACTTCCTACACCTTATGGTTTCCCAGATATAGCCTGGACAAGATTTTATAGGTCAAGGTCACTACGGCAAGGTCAAATCAAGGTCAGACCATGATGTTGCACACCTACACCTCCTAATCAATGTCCCTACGAAGTATCAACTTCCTACACCTTACGGTTTCTGAGATACAGCCCGGATAAACTTTTCCCCGCCGCCCGCCTATCCACCCATGCGGACACCATGGCTGAAAACAATACCCCGAGGGCTGTGGGGTAAAAATCATACGAGTTGTATGAGCCTATATCAGATTGAAAATATAGCTCAAACGCAATACACAATAAAAAATTGCCAAATAAAACCTCTTCAATGAAAGAATCATTCTGGGCATGAGTACAATGACCAAATGAATAATCCAATTCACTAGCTTGCTAAGAATGAACTTGAGGTCCAAGACAATTAAAATATCAGCTTGTGTACACAAAAGGATGCACAAAATAGAATTTAAATAGTTTGAAATGATATTGATCACTTACACAAAAGCAGGTGTCACAGGGTCTCACTTTGTTCTGCTTTTATAACAAATAGTATCTCCCCATTTTGAGGTAACAGGGAGCACTGTTTTGACACAAAACTTATCATCCAATTCTGGTTTTTAAACTAAAATACTATTATATATATATATATATATATATATATATTAGGGATGGGTCGGTATCAAAAATGTGTACATCAGGAGGTCGTCAATGCAAAACCGTACCGATTCCGGGACTCCGCGTTTTAGTGCACCCCAATCAAACATGGACATTTCCTCTTAACGACATCGCAATTAAAGTCCCCAAATGGCCAAAATATGAGAGAAACCTGTATAATTTCGCCATATTTCTTGTTTGTTCCTAATATTTTAAGTTTTCCTTCCATTTTATGTGCTGTCAAGCGAGATTTAGGTTATAAAATGTCGTAACCAAAACATGGCAGTTCTCCTCAATGTCTCGCAAAAAGTCTGCAAATGGATGAAAATATGGGGATAAAAACTTATAATTTCTTCAGATTTTGGGTATGTTTCTAATATTTAACCCTTCCTTCCATTATATGTGTTGACAAGCGAAGTGGCGGTTTTAAAATCTCGTCACGGTATTTCAGTAAAATGCTCTCGATACCGAGATACCGGACCTACCGACCCATCCCTAATATATATATATATATATATATGTTGCACAGGGAAAGAATTAAGAAGAGCAGACATACCCAGAAATTTTATCAAATATACAAACTTTCATGTTTGAATTTGAATTTAGTTTACTGATACATATCAGCCTGATTGATGTAACAGGGACAAGGAAACTGTACAACTCACAGGTTCTTATAGCAATGGAAACAAACTGTTGACTAAAAATTGATATCTGAAACAATTTTAAATCAACTACCACTAGACCTACGCATCAGAGAATCTGTATTCACCGGAAAGACAACTCACCAAAGCCAGTGAACCATCGTTTGACATTGAAGGAAGGGCCAAAGGTCAAATCTGACATCAGAAGATTCCCAGGCCACAATATCGTACAAGTTGGTTTCACATTGCAAACCTCTAGGATCAATAATAAACGAGTTATAAACCCTTTTAAGTTTGGCTGTCCTCGTTTGACCTTGAAGGAGGGACTCAAGGTCAAATCTGACCACATCAGAAGATTCCCAGCTCATGGTTTCCTACAAGGTGGTTTCACATTGCAAACTTCTAGGACCAATAATAAGCAAGTTATAAGCACTTTTAATTTTGTGCTTGAAGGAGGGGTCCAAGGTCAAATCTGACCACATCAAAAGATTACCAGCCCATGATTTCCTACAAGTTGGTTTACCATACCAAACCTCTAGGACCAATAATAAGCGAGTTATAAGCACTTTTAAGTTTGGTTATCCTTGTTTGACCTTGAAGGAGGGCCCAAGGTCAAATCCAACCACACCAGAAGATTCCCAGTTCATGATTTCCTATAGGTTGGTTTACCATCCCAAATCACTTGGACCAATAATAAGCAAGTTATAAGCACTTTTAATTTTGGCTATCCTCATTTGACCTTGAAGGAGGGGTCCAAGGTCAAATCAGATCACATCAAAAGATTCCCAGCCCATGATTTCGAATAAGTTGCTTTACCATCCCAAACCTCTAGGACCAATAATAAGCGAGTTATAAGTAGTGCTGGGACGAGTTGACGCAAACTCGAGTTACAACTCGATGGGCGATAATTGGGGGTCACATCGATCGGCGCAAGTGAAACTCGAGTTTTTGAAAACGTATATATTTTCACCATCTAAGGCTGACACTTCACCAAAACAACCGAAATATCTGAAATTTTCAAAAATATGTTGCATTTTTACTTTATTTTGGCTTAAATCAATGAAGATTTAACTTAAATTATATCGCGAAAGCCTATTTCCAGTTCAAAGTTTTGCCTCATGTACGGTTATGTAAAATATTTTCGCTAATAAACGAAATACTTTATCCCGAAAATTACTCGAGTTTGACTCGAGTTCAACTCGCTTCTAACAAGTGATGCTCGATCTGTCATTTAAGCTGGCGATCCCACCACTAGTTATAAGCACTTTTAAAGTCTGCTATGTGGGTTACTTGTTTTTCAGAATGAGGCTAATTTCCTTCCCAGAGAAGCTTACCCCCCAATGAAGATATCCTGCAAATTTGGTGAACCTAGCTGATGTAGTTTTCCTCTGAGAGCGTTGACGTCGAAAATCTCTCTACGCGCAGCGGCGGCATAGTGAATGCTAAACCAAAGTATCCACCGGATGCCTCTGGTGGATACAATTACCAATCTTGCATACTGAATATGTTTAAGAGAAAAATCTCAGGTTTTTTTCAATCGATATTGCCCACTTAAATATACAATATAAAACAAACTGAACTGCAGTAGCAAAAATTGACAGAAGTTTTAAACATATCAGTAAATTGTAATTGAGTTTAATGTATTTTTATATCTGTACAATTTTAAAATGTAAAAGAACCATTTTGTCCACATATATTCCTGTCACACTATTTACACTGCAGTTGACCAAACAATCCAGAGCACCACATACTAACAAACAAAATACCTCTTCTGACTGAATTTCAGCATCATGAGAAAAAAAACACCAAGCTTGATTGAGCAAGCCTTCCAATTCTTCAATTTTGTTGTTGCAAATGTAAGAATGTTTCTCTGAAGCTAGTCGTAGTCTGTGAGTATGTGTGCAGTAAGTAGTAAAACAAACTTGTTTAGTTTCACAAAGCAAGCCATTTGTTAGTGTAAACATAGATTTCTCTAAATTAGGGCTGCGAACGAATACTCAAGCCTCGGTGTACGAATCGGTCTTGGCTTGTACTCGAGTCCATTTTAAAAACTCGGTTACTCGCGAGGTATTGTATTATCACCCACTTAATCAAACGCTTGTGTAAAATATGCTACATTTCAGCATTTCCATCACATAATATCAATTAAAGTTGTTATTTTCGCTTGAAAACATAGAATTTACTCCATATTCTATAATATATGGTCAAATAGAACACGTTTTTCTTCAAAAGTTTCGTTTCTGGAACCGACTATTTGTTTACAGAAGACTTCTAATGGTAGGTACTAAATCTCGTGGTTACTCAAATTCGGGCCGGTTGTCAGAGGGCGAGTACTCAATGCCGTTTTTCAGCACCCGTCACAGCCCTACTCTCAATCAAATGCACCAAAATGGTGTCATATAGCAGTGCTGGGACAATGTATGTAAATTTCACTATTTTCACTCACCAGGCCATTGCCAAGTGATGATCAGTAAAATTCAAACATAACTGATCGTTTTTAAACTCACCCTCAATCTCATAAAAAGAATATTTAAATCATATTTACAATTAAAAGAACTACAGAACAAATCTACACAACTATAACCAAAATACAAGGCCATTGCCACAGATTTGATCTCCCACCGTATATTGAAAAAAGCTGGAGGTGAAGGTAGTCTGACCATGAAAAGGGACAGAAAAGGCCCGTTAAAAATTAGGGGTGGGACGAGTACAAATAATTCGGGTCGATTACTCGCAGATGAAAACTCGACTCGACATCGAGCCCTCGCGGCATTTAGTATCCACCATAACAGGAAACGACATCCAATATGGCGGCTCCCGTAAACGAAAAAAATATAAAGATAAAAGCTTTGAAACGCTTGAATTAGCTATTGTCAGCACATAATATCATTAATTTTATGTTACAAATGGTGGATTATGCGATTTAATGAAAGTAAGGTATGCTATTTATGTTTAATTAACTAAAAAACGTAACTGGTTCTATAGGTTGTTATATATACACGAGTAATCGACCCTAAGAATTGGGGTCGAATTTTCGTGAAATTCGCCTCGCTCGGCGAGTGTCGACTGCTCGGTCGCACCCCTATTAAAAATTATGGTCCAACTGAACCTGGCCACAGGGATCAAAGACCAAATTCTACACTTGCAAAAGACTCAGAAGATGTGATTTTGTTAATTTTCAAATACATTGTTTTCACATTTCAAGGCTCTAGAACCAATAATGAGGGAGATATAAGGCATTTTTAGTATGCTGACCACACTGGACCTTAAAGCAGAGATCAAAGCTCAAATTCAACACTTCCAAAAAATCCGCAGGCTATGATTCCCAATAAATTGCTTTCACATTTTAAAGATGTAGAACCAATGATAAGTAAGGCTGCGACCGGGTGGTCGGTATTCGCGAGTGGAGTCGATTTGAGGAGATCTCGAGTGCTTTCTGGTCCACCCGATCGTCGTTAACCACTATAATATATTATACTGTCGCCCACTTTATCACGTTTTTTAGGATGACAAAGAATGACAACACTGCAAAATGGCAGAATTCTTTGTGTATTGGGAAATATTATATAATACTCCTCATTTTATAACAATATGATAAGTTTTGATCACCTTTCACCACTATTTTAATGCTAACACATCGTTTCCGGAAACCACCGTTTTGTTTATGGAGAGGAAAAAATGTGCATACTAAAACACGCGAATACCGAACTGCGAGACGAATTTGGGTAGCTCGGGTACCGGGATGGATTTTAACCACCCGTCACAGCCTTAATGATAAGGGAGCTGTGTGACATGGGGTCAAATGCATTTGCTTTTAAATGCACTTTAAATGCTTTTTGAAAGTATTTGCAGTTCAAATTTTTTAAAAGAAAAGTATTTGTATTTGAAGAAAAATCCAAATACTTTCAAGTAGGGGTGGGTCGGTACCAAAAATGTGTACATCGGGAGGTCGCCAGTGCAAAACCGTACCCATTCCGGGACTACGCGTTTTAGTACACCCAACAAAACAGGAGACGTTTCCTCTTTACAAAATCGCAATATAAGTGCCTAAATGCACAAAATATGAAGTAAGGGCTAATAATGTCTTCATTTTTATTGATTGTTCCCAATATTTTAAGTTTTCTTTCCATTTTATGAGTTGACAAATGAGATTAAAGTTATAAATTGTCGTAACCAAAACATGGCAGTTTTGCTCAACGTAATCGATAGTACTGTATAAAGTCTGCAAATGCATGAAAATTGGGGATAAAAGCTCACAACAGGGTGTATCCACCAAATTTCAATATTTTTTCCATGACTCTCCATGATCGAAACTTCAAAATTAAGGATCTTTCACATGCTTTGTGGCATGAAAGAGACATGTAGCGAGGCCATGAGCTCCTGCCGAGGCCACAAGCTCCCACTGGTTTTGCCTTCGAGAGCCACGCACAAGGTTCCAGTCACAGTACAGAAAGATGTGGAAGACACCAAAATTTGATCAGATTACACAAAGGTATCCTTGTATTGAAATGCTAGATGAAAGAAAGGAACAACGCTGTTTCACGAAAGGATGCCTTTTAATTTCCATGACTTTTTATGAATTTTCCAAAAGCTGGAGTCAATTTCCATGACTTTTCCAGGCCTGGAAAATAATAATGGAATTCCATGACTTTTCCAGGTTTTCCATGACCGGATACACATTGTAATAATTTCTTCAGATTTTGGGGTATATTTCCAATACTTTAATTCTTCCTTACATGTGTTGACAAGTGAAGTGGTGGTTGCAAAATCTCATCACGGTATTTCAGTAAAATGGTCTCGATACTGAGCCTACCGACCCATCCCTACTTACAAGTACACTTTACAAATACAAAAAAAAAAAAAAATTTATTCTGCACATGAATGAATCTAAATTTTCTTTCATTTTGAAAAGCATATACTTAAGTTTTTTTTTCCTTTTTTCTTACTATTATTATTGTCCATTGCTGAACTCAATGTATATTTTATGGATAAACAAACAGATAGCAGTTTGGCCACCTGTAATGACATTGCCAAAGAGGCCAGCTAAAATCCTTACAAAAGAGGGGAAAAAAGCTATAAAAGATTGGTACAAAATGTGATAAAGTGTCAAGGCAACAATTATTTCCCCTTATAAGTTAGATTTGTTGTAAAGTAGGGAAAAAATAAATGATGCACCTTTCACTCTCATCTGCTGCCTTAGATGCCTCATTCAGTTTTTCTGTGGCACTATTCAGTCTGGTCTCTGTAGTCTCAAAGTCTTCTTCAAGCAGGCGGATCCTTCTTGTTAGGGCTTGCACTTCTCCCTCAGCCTGATTGAAAACAGAAAAAATTTAAAACCAAGTTGAATTCAAAGCATAAAAAAACTTTATCAAAGGTCTAATTTTTCAGGAAAACTTCTACCCCTCCTAGTCACTCCCTTACCAAGATTATGCTTTGGTTGTTGCCATAATTTTCAAAATAATAATCCTCTCTTCTTAGACACCAGAGCTTTACTGGAAGGGTCTCAATGTAGCACTTTATAAATGCTTCTTTTCTTGTCACTATTTATATTCTGTATCAGCAGGTGTATCCTTTTACAAGTTTATCATGAAAGAGAAGTAAATTTGAAACAGAAGTTAAGGTGCTACATAACAGAAAGCTAACTGACCTAAGTATTTGTGGTGTGAACTGGTGGTGGGATAATTAGAGGTATGCTCAATCACTGGTGACAGTATACAATTGTGGTCGGTTATTAAAATTTTGTAATACTATTCAGTTTAAATCTTACCTTTCCTAATGTACCTCAATATCCACATATTTTCTTTAAAATATTTTAGACACTGAACAGCCATAAAATGGTGTTATGCTTCACCAGCTTCCTTTTCAACAAGCCTATGTTAAATGTTTCATTTAACTACAAATTGTAAATCAGTAATTAAACTATACCAAAAGTGCTATTGTTTCTAATATCTGTTGGTATTGGTCATATTTATAGCTGAAATAAACATTAATTTATTTTTTATTATACCATAGTCGGGACAATAATCACCAATCTGAAATAACCAATGGTGACACAAATTACCCCCACATCGCAGACACGCCAACTTTCCAATGGCAACTCCCTGACAGATAATTTACTTACATGCAGCTTTTTTAAACTAAAATATTACTGTAAATCTCTCTAAAGTGTATTATATATCTGGAATCATTCACTTCCACTAATAGTAGTTACGTAAATTTGTAAATATTGGTTTAAGCGACTCTGTCGCTTGAAGCATTCTTGTCTGGTTTAAGTTTTTACTAGAATTTGTTTTTATCTGCAATTATAATAGTTCCTGTGTAATTTATTTATTTAATTCTGGGGAACTTTACCTGTGCAGGAAAGGCATATTTGTTTCTATCAATATAATATTGCTTGCATATTCAAATTGTTTTATTTGTCTTTGCCAAATTTGGTCAAATTTAGCTAGTGTTACGATCAAAAGTAAATATGAAAACCGGGTCCCGAAAACAAAAATTCGGTGAAAACCGGATTCGTTCGAATTAGTATACACCAAACTGTAGTCAAGTTGTAAAACTTTCTGTGTGTGTACATGAACAATTATTTCAACTAAAATGCGGTTTATTTGATGACAGATGTTTTGGATATTATTTTATTGTCTACATATTGGCAAAATATTAGAGAAGTAAATATTTTTAAGCGTTTCTGTGAAATATTTTATACATTTTGATGTGAAATATGTAACATTTCGGTCAAAGTCAAAGTTGGGGTTTTACGTCCCGTTCAACAGCCAGGGTCATATTGGGACAGGTCCTCAGCATTGCCACTTGTGGGACTCGAACCCACAGAGGTGACAGCCTATGATTAGATGCCAAACTTGCTAACCACTAGGCCACTGAGGACCTTGTAACATTTCGGGAACCGGTTCTTGGAATTTTGTCACCGGATTTCGTTTACGCTTATATAAATCGAATAGAAACCAACTATCCGGTTTGCCGTCTTTATCACTAAATTCAGCATAACGTATATTTCCAAAAACTAAAATGTTAAAATGAAAATGTGGTGAACCTGTACAAGTTTATGTATGTTTACAATTTTAAAAAAAGAGACCATTCACAACAAAATAATACGTGAATTTTTTCCGGAAAACATACTTTAGTCTGTATGAAGAGCTACATAGACAATTATTTAAATAATGAATATTTGAACATCTGTTTCATGAAAGAATGAAAAAAAAAGAGTAAAACAGGTCATTTATCTATTTAAAATTTGCCATCTGGTCGCTTTGTCAGTGATTTGCTCATATATCGGTAGACGTGGTTACCTCGGCTCTACTTTACTTGCGTGTAGAGCCGTGGCACCACCCCACATAAAACTGGAGATTTGCATAAAACACATATTCTATACAAATGTGTACACACAATTGTTCCCACAACTATTTTGTTACATTTCCTTCAACAAACAGTCAACATGCAAACATAGTTAACTAAAAATAAATGACATTTCCTCATTTTCAATGATTTTTTGACCATTTCTCTAAAAATTTAAAAATGTTCTTTCATTATAAAAGTTGTGTAAAATAACATGTATTTTATACACATGCTGTATTTACTGTGTCCTTGGCTTAATATCAATTATTTTTAACTACATTATACCATTTCCAGTCATTTTATCAAGTTTTATTCAACAGGAAAGGATTCTATGCAAATCTCCAGTTTTATGTGGGGTGGTGCCACGGCTCTACACGCAAGTAAAGTAGAGCCGAGGTAACCACGTCTAATATATCGGTAGTACACAGTACACGGGTGGACACAAAGATAAACTGGACACGAAGATAAACGGTTTGAGAGTTCAGCTTATTTTAGTGGTATGAATAATTAAACTGCAAAAAATAAATAACAAATGTCTTGATAAGCTTTGTTTAAGTGTATTCTGTTACTTAGTTTGTACAATTTTGTTGCTTACACCACTTATATTTGAAAAATTCTGAAGACCATTTATCTTCGTGTCCGTTTATCTTTGTGTCCACCCATGTACTACCACAGTACAGTACAGAAGGTACACACAAATTTGCTAGCAATTAAGGTTAGCCTATTCAGAATTCATAATTGACACAGCAAATCGACTAAACAGATTTTACGTTATTCCAGAAAGTCCATACTCACCAGAAAGTCACATTAATTACATTAAAAGTACATGTTAATATTACACGTTACTTCTTCTAAATAGTTCAGGTAAGCAACCGTAAAAATTTGGGTGACACCTACTGCTGCTGCACGCTCATTTGCTTGTTCGACTTCACAGCATTTCTGTTCGTACTGATCTCTGTATCTCTCTGATTCATCCCTAATCTCGTATAATTTCTTCTTGAACTTCTCCATGGTTTTAATTAACGTATTATTTGTGGTAATTTGGAATAAATCTTCACCGGAACAAACCCAACTCTCAAGATATATCTCAAAGATGGCTTCCGTGCGTACAGGATGTTTAATGTCAGTACGAAAAAGAATATAACACCCTTTTCTCTATTCCTTTAAACCACATATCCTGTAAGTCACTATCATGAATATGATCCTTGAAATACAACTAAAAGAATTTAAGCCTTATATATGACAGAAATGAAGAAATGACTAATAATTAAAGAAGATATATTATACGAGGAAGTGTGTCACTTTTGGCCACAAAACTCTTTACTTATGCGCGCAGGAAAAAAATATCACAAGGGAAATTCTCAGGAAATACCCTCGACGTCATCAACGGGAATCTCCCTGAGCTTTTAAAGTTATTTTACATGTCCCCAGCGACTATGCTAGTGGTTTCATGTAAAATCACTGTGTCAGGTTGTTTGACCAATTTGAAACAGTGAATGATAATTGTACTACTTATTTACTGTAACGGACTAAAGTATCAGAAATTTAGAACGGTTTGTGGGTAAAGTAACCTGCTGCTATATTTACGGGTGTTCCACTTGAGCCGACCGTAACTGGGGAAAGGGCTGTTTTTCTGCATGATCGAGCATGAAAGTATTACAAGCAGAAGAGAGCAAACCACAAAGTCGTGGCTAGTCACATAAGCCGACAAGACTGAAGCAGTGTCCCGACTCCTCTCAACCAGACTGATTTCTGCGGTCGGGATAGCCATGCAGTCTGGATCCTGTCTTGTCGATTTCTTGCTACATCTTGATTCTAAATTAGGAAAACTCCATGTATTTTGTACAGTAACTGTAGACTTGAAAACCAGTATATATCTTACTTAGGAAGAGTCTTATTCCACAACAATTCTTGCGTAAGGTGTACTTTGTTTTTTTACTCAATCATCTACCTTGTTAAACATGGTGAAACAGCTCATTTTCTTGAGGGAAAATGCTGTTTTTAATATTGTGTCACCAATACCAATAAAATACAAGATTCCCTGCAATAATTGCATATTTTAAAAACATTCTATCATTCATCTAAGGTACGTACCTCTATAGATATCTTAAAATATAAGTAGCAGTCTAAGGTGACCTTAGAGTTAGGAATGTTGATGAATACCATTTTGATCTAAGTTAGTATAAGCTTGAGAAAAACTTAAAATCCAAGTTAGGAACAGTCTAAGTATTGTTGAAGAATACAGCCCTGGTCTTGGTTGATCAGTACAGGCCGGTGTAAACTCTGAAAGTATATCCCCCCCCCCCCCCCCTTCATTTTATACCCGGGTAGATTCTGGGGGACCTCCACAAATCTGAATTGGTGAATTTAAAGGAATAACTAGAATAGCTGATTGCTCTCACAAAAAGATCATTGATGTGAATCTGGCATAAATGCTTTTAAATATTAATTAAATAAACTGTTATTAGTGTGAGGGTTTGCTTAGAAGTGAAAATAAGCACATCATTTTACCCTAGTACTATCACTTGTCACAATTTGAAAAATGGATGATAATTGTATATGCAGATCATTTGAAATATTTCAGCTCTATAAGTAGTGTGATAAAACAGATAAATGTTTATTATACATAGAGTATTACACAAATATATTACACAAAGGGTAGCATACAGCCTAAAAAGGCATATAATTCAATTTAAAATAATGTGTATAAAATTCAGAGTATTATGTCTTGTGCGAACTCCAAAAATAAAACCATGTCACCATATACAGCACACAAAACTGTGTGAAGGTTAAGTTCACAATTAAAATGGCATTAAAATTCCTTTTATTAATATTTTAAAACTCTAAGTCCCTAACCACAAGGGGGAGGGGGGGGGGTGAGATTCTGGGAGGAGGGGGCAGATTCTGGTGGTGTTCACAATCTACCCCCGGGGTATACTTTGGAATCTACCCGGATATAAAATGAAGGGGGTATAATCTGGGGGCTTACACCGGTTTCCTCTCAAGTTGGTATTGTACGGCTTTTCATTGAGTGAGGCTGGGGTAGTTCAATGTGACAGGTCAGTACATGTTTCCCACTAAGTCGATAGTAACACAATATGAATGGACTGGAAGTTACCACAGTAAGACGAAAAGAGAAAAGAACAAGCTGTTTTTCATGGTGGGCGGAGCCAGGGTTGGGAGGGAAAGTTGTGGAGGATCAGTGAAATATCACACCTAATCGACCTGAAATGACATAGTAAATATTGCAAACTGACCCTAGAGTTAGGAAGGGTTGTCTCCAGTGGAACACCCCTATAATGATGGTAACTCGACAGCAATTTACTTCTGCAAACTTCTGTTTTTATAATAACGTAAGCAATTTAACCTGACTACTCCTGGCTAAGAGAAAATTATATATGTTTTTTGAGAATACTTATGTATTATTATGGTAAATACGTACTGCTGCAACAATAAATTGTGGTTAGTATTTATACATGTGTACACGTTAGTTTCACATAACAAAAAAAAAGTATGGAATGTATTTTTACAATGTGCTCTTGTACTAAACTTGCAATAACGCAAACATAAAATATACCCTTGTGACGTGGATTTCAATAAGATTCTTCAGTTCAGTTTGGATAATAGCAAACTTCATCATGGTATTTGTATTGAAAGAGAGTGCTGAAGCAAATATGTTCATCACAGACTGTGAGGATCTCTTGTGAAAACGATCCGATTCTGTCTTAACTTGAGCATCCAGTTCTGGATTATCTTCCAAGTCTGAAAACAAAGGATCATTATTGTACACTGTCTTTTCAAATTCATCCATAAAATCCCAGGCAAGGAGACTGCCTTCAGGCTCAGGTCTATTTTTTGAAGACCTGTGGACTTTCGTAGTTTTATCACAGATACATTTGGGAACTTGATCACTTGAAGGCACATTTTGAAGCATTAACTGGCTGGCTGAACTTTGACCTTGAACTTCAAAACCACAGGTAGCTTTTGAATCACAGTTGAGTAATTGTCCATCCACCGAATTACCGGCCTTCTTTTCTGAAGGCACATTCAGTCCAATGTCTTTAAATTTATCAAATTCAGGCATATCATATGCCTTTTCTCCATACTTCTTTATCATATGCTGTTTCCCATGTATGGGGCAACTCCTCCGGATTCGCTTCAATTTCTTTTTGCGACAGGGTGATATGTGTGAGTGATCACTGCAGATGCTACTTGTTTCATCATCACTTGCTTCACAGCTCTTCATTGGCACAATATCTTGACTTCTTCTAATAATCCTCTTTTTTACCCTAATTGCTTTATTGGCATCCATTATTCTTAAGTTTTAAAAGCTAGACACCCATTATGCCAATCATTTAATTTACTCATTTATTCCAACTGTATATACTGACACTTATGAAATACACTTTTTTTTTCTCTGCTCTCATTAATTTGTTCAGAAATATGGTTCAAATATTGTACCTTGTTTTTAAATTTCCAGATATATATGGTATAGAAACATGAACAGAATTATTATCAACAGTGACATAACCTTAGATATACTATCAGCAATCTGCGTTTTTCAGCCAGGGTTATATGGTTTACCATATACCTAGGAGTAAATATGTATCGCCACACCCCTTGAACCGAGTTACAAATGAGCTGTTAGCTCTGATTACATAAGTTTTTTAAACTATATAAGTTTTAATGTCAAAAAATAATGTTTAAAATTTATATCCATTGAAATAGATTTAAATCCTGACAACTTTTGTTTATAAATAGAATATTTATTTATTATACCCAAGAATATTTATTATATAAAGGTTGGTGTCTGTTATTATCAGTGTGTGACGTCACATCAAAGTTTTTTGTTATCACACAAACAATATTGTTCCAAGTACCTAACTTTTAACTGTATAACACCACACACACACACACACATATATATCCGTATTGATACCATGCAACCAGCACAATCCATTTGCAAGTTGCAGGTGCGTTAGGTGTGTGTGTATTTGTTAGAACAGCCATGTACTCTCACGGCTTGTGTAGCTCACCAAATATAGCACCGTGACGTATCCTCAATCTGTACAGATAGATAACACTGGGCTATATTACTATCTTAATGTCAGAACTCCATACTCAATATATTAATCCATCCCTTAGATAATCAGAAATGTTTCTATGCTTACCCGTAGCAATTCTGTAAACAATCTAATGTATGTCTCCAAATACCAACCACTCAAAAGAAGAAACAATTGAAGTAGGTTTCACAATAATTTCCCTACGTTTGCAGGCAAATTATTAAAATTGGTTAATATTCCCTTCAAATTATTCTCAATTTCAACAATTCTAGTTAGATCTATATAATTCTTTTAAACCCCAGGTAAACTTTTAAACTTATGAGAATATTATAAGTTTGGTTTAATGATTCCTTCCTGATAGGACGTCAATTTTTGTCGAGGTGCTTTTTAAAAGAAAATATTTGATATATGTGATATCAACAGAGGAGAAGCCATGGATAATTACAACTGGTCTGTACTAAGGGTTTAAGTGGGTGCATGCTATTTAACCAAATATACCAAGAAATACATATTTATTATCTTGTAAAGTAAAGGCTATATGTGTTCTGAGCCCCGTATTCCTTACTAAAATAAAATGTTATGTGTTTTAAACATTGGATTATCATATCTGACAGGAGCAACCAGTTAAACCCAAATGAACAATATGAACTGAGCGTCAGCATATTCAGTTTATTTTTGTATAGCCTAATCTTTGATACAAACTTGAAATCTTGTAATGACGTACCTAGTTTCGATTGTGACACGAGATTGTCTCATTTTAAATTAACATAAAGCTTTCAGCTGCAGAAATCCTGCGTTGGACACATAGAAGCATGTGTAACATGCATGGGCATATCTACAACCCTTTAACCCTTAAACTAAGTTATTGACCCTGACATTTCGTAAACATACAAAGAAGCCAGATGCACTAAAGGCCTCCCAGTGATTGATTAAATATTATTATATTATTGAAAGAATAATCAAGACTGCTTCCGCAGCATAAAATTTCAACTTGCTTTAAATAAAGTAAGACAGCATCCTTACATTGCTGAGTTGTTTTTCTGTGTTTTCCAACTTCTGTGTGGCTTCATCTAGCTGAGTTTGTGCTTGGTCGAGGTCACCTTCTAGTTGAGCAATCCTCTTTTGGAGGTTTTGCATCTCCTCTTCTTGCTGAAATAGGGTACATGAATAAATTAAAAGGCGTCGAGGTTAAAGGTAAAAGTTCAAAGTTATAGCATAACTAGACGTTTCCAGATTGTAGTTAAATCCTTTCTTTTTTGCCATTTTGAAAATATCATGTTGATAAGTGTCTCTTATTTGGTGTAATTTAAACAATATATTTGTCTGTGGTAAGCTTGTACATTTTAATATTTTTTACTATTTTGTACTATTTTAGTGACTGTTTTTACTAGTATACACTGCCTTTATAATGTATATGATGTCCTTAATTGATGTTGGTGATTTTGGGGACCACTGGTGATACTTTATTCACTTTGGGGTTGGAGGTTCGAATTCAGCTTACGGTAAAATGTAGAATTCAATGTCCTGATAAGATTTATCTGTTCTAAGGGGCATAAGATCCGAAATTCCACCAGCACTGATCGATAAAGGGCAATTGTTGACCATGGGATACATGCGATGTTGAGCTGTAGATATATATCAGAACATAAATATACAGTAAAGACGTGTTATGTGTGTACAGTATCAGACGTGAAGCGTATATAAGTTTTGTAAAAGCCATATGTTTATAAAATATAGCACCTGTTCAATTGGTTACAGTTTTAATTGAAGTTTCTTGTTAATTATACAAGTTCACATTTGGTTTATGCAAGATAAGTAAAAACAACAAAAATGGCCCAAAATAGACAGAAATGGTTCATTATTGATGTAACAGTTGTTGGTGTTAACGTTAAAATGCATAAAGAAAATATGATGTGAATATGTGGAGTGTTTTTGGGCACTTATACGCCAATTTAACATAAAAGTAGTTTGTTATGGTTACAAATGTATGTAGATTCTTGGCTTATTTTTACTTTTGGCAAGAGCCAGAAACTAACAAAGATAAATATGTTTTAAATAAAAAGCCCACTAAATATCAAAACTGTTCAATAGACTTTATTTCTGACGTCTTGATTTTGGCTCTAGATAAACTTCAAATAAGTGAATTAAATAATTCGCTCATATGTATATTGCATAATTTTGCTGAAAATGAATCAATGGTTTCAGAAAGGTCATGGCTGGACACGGTTTAAACATTTAGTATCAATATTTAGACTGCATATGAATGAATGTTTGA
Organism: Sabellastarte sp. h YS-2021; assembly: GCA_964017235.1. Lineage (NCBI taxonomy): Eukaryota > Metazoa > Annelida > Polychaeta > Sabellida > Sabellidae > Sabellastarte > Sabellastarte sp. h YS-2021. Next base: position 138,489,896 of record OZ024928.1, read on the forward strand.
CTCAGTCAGTTTACCAGAGTAGCTATAACATCAGTGAAATACAATCTTTAACACACTCTCCAAAATATAGTCCAAATTATATATTTATAAATATTAGACCATGGTAGGGTTTCCTAAAGTACAATCTTTAACTATATATGGACATATATTTACATAGAACAACTGCTTGTAAAGATATGTAGTATACATAGTACTAAATGTATATTGTATTATGAACTAGCAAAAGCATATTCATACATGTATACTAACATAAATATATGTCTGTCTCAACCACTAGGGAGTCTTCAAAGTTAACTTACAGCAACCAAAAATACATTGATACATCTTTGCACTCATAATTCCCTTTGGCATTTTCATAATTTTTTTGTCATGGTTAAGTATTACACATTGAGATAAAGATATTTGAAACATGACAAAAAAGTAATATGTAGAACTGATATCACTTGATATATTCCTGGCTATTATGAATAACCACATAATATATAAATAAATGAATAAAATTTCTTACCTTCTCATTTGTCTCTTTTTGTTCTTGAAGCTTTTGCTCTAATTCGTCAGATTTTTCCAGAGCATTTTCTTTTTCAAGCTTCATTGCTTGCATTTTCTTTTTGATAGCATCCATAGTATTTCCTGCCATTTTGATGGATTTAATTTGCTACGAACTTTTCAAAGTATTAACAGAAAGATACAAATTTCCAACAACTTTTCACTGAAGTACAAAAACCTCTCCCAAACACTCTCACACACAAATTCAAGAAGGGGTCGATCCGAAGCTGCCGAGTTCGCGAAAGGACTGGATAGAAATTGAAAATCGGCCGGTGCTAAGATTTGTGGGATGTGTGACGTCACTGACTCACGCACGGGTAGAAATCACTTTCCTGGAACAGCCAACTTTTCTTGGCACCTGGCATTTTTCTAGGGAAGTGTCGGAATGGCCCACTTTTGCTAATATGGGAGGCGAGGTTTTAGGAAACTGGCCTAAATAAATATTCTTCAGGTATATATTATTTGCTATTGGTGATATAACAATTTAGAAAGTAAAAATTTGACAGTATATGCATAATCGACTATTGCTGCTGGAAAGATACAAATTTCTAGGCATTTTTAAACAACCAGTTTGCTACTTATACGCGTTTAACATAAAGCTATCGCCCCTCTCAGGTAAGTCATTTCTAGGAAGCAGAAAAACACAAGCCAACACAACATACATCTTATCAAGACTGTGGTGTGTTTAGCTACTGCTGGCTACAAGAATGTATATTGATCGAGTGGTGTGTACAAAGGCTTCAATACAAGCCAAGTCTACTAAAATTAGAACAAACTATAGCTATGTAGTAGCCACAGTCTCAGAATATTAGTCTACCAGTTACATTCTGTGAAATATAATATTCTTGAGTCCCCAATGGTGGTCGTAAACTATATGATAGTCCATAAACTTTCCTTCGGTTTTCTTAAGAACACAGTGTATGCAAGCTGTTTTGTATAAACATTGTTATGTTCTACATATATAGCCTTGTTAAATATATGTTTGAAAGTGCCTCTGTAGTATCACCCCCTCTCCCGATAAAAATCACTTTAAAAAGCTAAGTAAAAAATGAACTTAATCACATAATCTTGAAATGATAGTGGCATCAGAGTTGAACGTTCAGTGTAAACAAGTTTTTAGTTTCTTGGAACTTTGTACTGAAGAGAATGTAACTATCTACCTCCAGGTGAATTGGCACCGCACTTGTGTGAAATGAGTAACCTTTTCAATCTTTAAATTTTGAACTTTTTAGAAGCAATAATTTGATTAGACAACCGTCCACGTTTATTCTTCTCCATCCACAGAGGAGGTAATGTTTTTGAGTGCATTCATTTGTCTATCTGTTTGTGTTCACGATTGCTCTAAAACTGACAAACAGAGCTCTGAATTTACATGTGGGTACGGCCCCGTAAAATGAAGAAGTGATCAAATTTTCATAAAGATCTAGATCCGGACCATATTGTGGATACCACCAAAAATATTGAATTTTCAAAGGGCCTATTTTGAATCACTTTGATTTTGTGCTTGACATTACTCTAAAAGTAATAAGCAGAACTTTATAAAATTTATTGTGTGGGTAGGGCCTGTATAAAGAAAGACCTGATTTCATTTTGTGAAATATCTGGGTTATACACTGGCTACAAAAAAAATAAATAAATAAAAATAAAATCCCGAACATTTGGGAATGCCTGCTGGGGGAGGTCTTTACTGTATGGGTGCTTTCAAGTTAACCATATGTTTTACACAAGGAGAAATCTAATCCTGTTCATAACTGCATAGTATAAAAAACCTCCCAAACCCACACTATACATCAAAACCAAAATGATTTCCTATTCAGTGGACTTTATTATTAGTTTTTAGTTTGCAAGTTTCTCAGACACTTAAATTTCTTCAGCTATAACGGCTGGGGGTGGGGGTTGTAGTTACTTGATCATGTTCAATGGTTTATCAAAGATAATCCTACCCAACGTATTTTGTGTATCTATGTCCGTTACTTTTCCGAAAATAACTACTCATCACAACTTGACCATGTGTTTTGACAATAATGTTCAATCTGGAATAAATGAAATAAACGAAACCAACTAGCATTTTACTCGCACTACTTTTTAATTTTGAAAAACAAACATTGAAACCAAAAAAATCCACAGTAATTTCATAAATTTAGTTCTGACAGACAAAAAAAGTTACAGTATTGATCAATATCAGGGACACTTATATAGTGATGTGCATTATATTTTATTTTTGAGTAAATTAATAAAAAAAACAGCTTAACTGACAGTTAATTGACAGTGATAAATTTAATATGTAGTAATTCATTGTTAATTGTACACTATTGTTTTGGATGTAATTGCAGTGTATTACTTTTCATATTGTTTGTAAACTAGAGTCATTCATAATGGTGTGATAGTTACTCAAACAGGCAAACACACCGTTCAGTGTAGGTATTTTTGGCTGCTGTGTCTGTGGCTTAAAATACTAACTAACACACATACATCCAATGGCAGTTTCAATATGTATTTCCTCACAAATACTATATGTGATGTAACTATTTCTTCCAGAATTACTAAAAATGCAAAACCTGATTGTAGTGAGGTGGTTCAATTTGTAACCCTGTACAATACCTGTATTCCACTTACACGGGTTTGTCTACTGGCAGCTTCATCAATGCAGTCCAAAGTGTAGCTAATTTATTGTACCACCTATCTTTTACTCTGGAAGTTTAGGAGCATGATCATAATGACTGCAGATGCTCATTCCCAGGTCTTACCTTTGATCGTGAATATGGAATAGGGGTTTAAAACTTAGCTGCAAAACTGTGGTGTTGTCTATTAGTGCAATATTTAGACATGAGTGGGAGTGAATGAGTATCTCCAACTGATAAGCAAGAGGTAGTAAATCTAGAGATGATATTTTGTGTATTTATTTTTACCCATGGGAAGATGAAGTTACTTAGATATAACTACAGATAGACTTTTCTGCTCTCTTAAATGCTTTGGTGCTATCACTCTGGCCTGGTTAAGAGGTGGAGGAAAATAGTGGAAATCAAATGTAAGTCACTGGCCTGTATCTACGCCACACTGGATTGCCTTTACAATCTGCCACTTCAAAAATTCAGTCGTAAGGATGAAGAGACCTGTCACCATCTCAATGTGTAGTTGTACTCTGAGTGTAGTAGTTATGCTGACTTCTCATCATTTTGCCTCTTGTGAGAGATCATTATTCTGACAATACTGCTCTTATGAAAAATATTCATTTTCTCTAACACATAAGTTAGAATGTGAAGATAAATATAATTTCACCTCTTCTATTTAATTCCACTCTTCACACAAACAGAAAGAACAAAATAAGAGATAAAATGTGAATGCTTGTAATTTCTATATTTGACAGCCTTGCCCGTGATTCAGCAAAATATTTTATTTTAAGGTGACCAAAAAAAAAAGGCTGAAGAGTTCTGTTGTCAGTTCTTTGTTGATTGTCTTATGGGCTGTAGTGGCTCAAGCTTCACTAATACATCTGTATGCCCTGTTATTGCAACCAGTTGCCACTGGGAGTTGTAAAGTCATGAGTTAAGAATTCAATAAATAATTAGCATTACAACTCCGCTGTCATCCCTTTAAGGTGGGTTCTAATAATTTTTCATCTCAAATTTTCATAAAACTTTGCTCGAAATAAAATCTCAGCGACTGGCTGCAAAGAGCAGGTAATTTGGCATATCACAACTAATGGGGTTGTTCCACTGGAACTGACCCTGTAACCGACTCTATGACTCTAGCATTGGTTGCAAAAATCGGGGAATCGGGGATGAAAACCACAAAAATAAATAAATGCTGGGTCGGTTACATCTCCCCTACAGGACGTAGCACATCCCAACTTTCTACATAAGCTTAGGGTTCATTCGGTTTTAGTTAAGTTTAATATTTTTATTTGCATCATGATTGGTAGACAGAAAAGGTCACAGCTGAACCCAGGATCACCACCTGCCCCACAGCCAGTATCACAGCAATAGCCCCAGCCAGCCCCAGGAGATGCCGTCAAATCCCTGGGTCATACCCTGGATCCTTCAAAGACAAGAAAAAGGATGCTACAGCAACGTCCTGGTCGACCTCATATACACCAACATCCCAAAATACCAGAATTTTGCCACCTGCCTTTATGACCTCATCGAAGAATGCATACACCACCGCATCAAGAGGTCTGTCACCAATTATAGGAAGCCATTATAAGTTAGACTGAAACTGGCAATAACGATGAGGCACCTGGCAACAGGAGAGACCTACATCTCCTTGCAGTATCACTGGCTGGTTGGCCGCACCACCATCTGCAAATTCATCCTCCAGGTCTGTCAAGCCATCCTTTCTGAATTCTAGGACAAATATTTGTGTTGTCCTAATAGCCCTGATGAGTGGAAAAGAGTGGAGGAAAAGTTCAGAACCGGATGAAATGTCCCCTATGCTATAGGGGCCATAGACTGGAAGCATATCACCATGAAGAAACCAAAGAAATCAGGCAGTGACTATAACAACTACAAGGGCTTCTTTTCCATGGTTCTCCAGGCCCTGGTCTATGCAGAATACACATTCATGTGGATATACTTTGGGTGAGGTGGTTCTTGCTCAGATGCACAGATTTTCAACAGAAGCGATTTGAGAGAGAAGATCGAAGAGGCATCTTTTGGCTTCCCGGACCTGAACCACTGTAGGAGGGAGGGCCAGATTTGCTCTACTTCTTGCTGGGTGACGACAGCTTTGCCTTGATGCCATGGATGGTGAAACACTACAGCAGAAGACAACTCACAAGAGAAGAAAGAATAGTCAACTACAGAATCTCCAGTGGCAGGAGGGTGGTGGAAAACGCCTTTGGAATCTTAGCGAGTCGGTTCAGGGTACTACTGGCCACCAAGGAGCAAAGGCCAAGGGTTGTCAGAGACATGGTGTTTACATGTGGGGTGTTGCACAACATTCGGAGAACACACCAGGGAGGAGCAGACATGGTACCAAGCCCAGCAAATGACGTAGCGACCCTACAAAATGAACAGGCAGAGTATTTGCCTAATGAGAACTACAGGAATCCATTGAGGGAGGCCTACTGAAATATTACTTCACTCATGTGTGGGCATTGGTTGGGCAGGAGGATATGATCTGAGATGTGTCAACCAACAACCCTGGGGGCAGAATCTGGCATCTATAAGTCTTTTTCAGGACTACCCAATTATTCCAAGAACTTTATTTAAGCTGGTATTGCTCTTAATTTTTTTTCAAGTTATTTTCTTGCAAATTTGCAGGATATTTTAAAATTGAAAATCAGCCAATTTGGGGGGGGGGGGGGGGGAACTAAAAGGTTTCTCCAAGGATCAAGGTCACAGGATCGAATCCAAAGGTCAATTTACTTCCCCCAAAATGTCAGACCTTCTTTAAAGTCTAAGTATTTCTGTTAAACATTTTAAATTTTTTTTCGGCGGCCAAAAATTTTATCGCCTTTGCACCATTTTCTTTGCGAAAGTTTTTATAAGTTCTTTATGATTTTTATTTTAATTCTTTTAAAGTTATGAAACAAACTTAAAATCTTTTTAAAATTTTTTTTTAAACATTTGAATTATTTTCTTAAACTTCAAATTTTTCTTTATTCCTTCATTCATTCATTTATTCATTCATTCATTCATTCATTCAATGTTTCGTGTTTGGGGCCAAAGTGTATTGTGTGGGGCAGTGTGATGCTTCTTGTTTGGGATTGTTTTTAAACAGCACCTATTAATTGTCTTTGGAAGATTTGGGTGGTCCTGAAAAGGACCTTTAAATTGTTTACAGCAGTGGTCATGAAAAGAACCGATTGGGGGCAATGGCAGTGGTTGTACTGCACCTGCTGTTTGGCGTTGGCTGACTGGAGGCTGAGGCTGACGCTGAGGCTGGGCTTGGTGGCTGCTGATGTTCTTGCTGTGAGGTGGTAGTGGTTGGAGGAGAGGTGGCTGGTGATTGTGTGTCGGCTGATGAAAACAGCTGCTGTGTCTCAATCTGCTGGTAGCTCAGCACTGAGGGTATACCTCTGAAGAAGCTTAAAGTTCAGATATGTTGTGTTGACTTTCTTCGCCTGTAGCAGAGGCAACTGACGGAAGGTTGAAGTGCTTCTGATGACCGTGTTCTTCTGCCCTGCTTTGAATGCTGCTAAGAAACTTTACAGCCTCATTTCTAAATGTCTGAAAGTCTTTCTGTTCTAATCCATTTACCTCTGACGCCAGATAGTTGCAGAAGGCTGTATATGGTATTGTCCCCTGCTTTTGCCCGAGGAATGATAACAGTGTGGGTCTCATCTGTGTGAACTAGTCATGACCTTCTGGTCAACCAAAGAGTGCCCTGAAGCTGCTGTGGGGCTAGTGACTTGTGGAGGCTGTAATGTCATGTCTGTTGACCACATGCTGATCTCCATAATATCTATGTCAGTTGAAGGTTTGGAGATGTCGTGTCTGAAGAAGCTGAAGCATTGGCTCCTCGGGTTTTGAACTTGAAGCTTGACGATTTGCTGAGTCCCTTTTGTTTAATGTGTGACCATCTGGAATCCAAATTTATCCTGTATCCAGCTGTGACATTCTGTCATCTCTTTCGGGGCCTTCATGACTTCAATTGCGTCAGCTTGCCGTAACATGCCCTTTGCAACTCAAACCAGGTCTTGCACACTTTGATAGACAGCTTGTGACTGTTGGCGAACCTCTCCCAGACGCACTTCTTCCTTGCTTTGTTCTTGAAATGTTCATTTGTCTTGTCGTACAACTCCTCGTGGTCCTTCACAAAGTCCACAATAGCCTCCTCATCTGAGTCCGACAGGAAGATGTTGGTCATGTGCCCCTCCTTGTATCATGACTGTGATGTTCCCGCCTATCCTTCAGCCTCTGTTTCAGTGTCACTTTTCTCTGTCCTTTTTTTCTGCAACTCCTTCCTCTTGCGAGTGTGTTTCCTCCATTCTTGCCTTCTCCCTCCTTGACCTCTCTTCCCTCTGTTTCTGTGCCTCTTCCTCCCTTTCTCTTGCCTCACTTTCCTGCCTCCTCCGCTTGATATCTGCTGCTGTGTCACCAGGCTCAAATTCAGGAACAGTGTTAATGGGAACTTTTGTCTTCCTCACTCTTCTGCCCTTCTTAGGACCCATTTTTTTGTTAAATAAGTAGTGCTTTGTAAAAAAACAAAGACCTAAAATATAAAGTCAGCCAACCAACACAACACCGCCCTAGATAATTGTAAAACAACAAACTCCTATTCTTGAAACTCTGCCACACGTAATTCATAAAATGCCAGATTCCAAATGATGCATTGCACATACCGACCTTATATAGACAGAGATTTCTTCAGCAGACAAGCCGTGGGTCATAAAAATTAAGCCGCCTTGTCCTACACAGTTCCTGGCTTGTCTGTTGTGTAACCGCTTTGCAGGTTTTATGTTTACGGCTTGTCTGTATGTGTTCCCAGCTTGTCCTACTGATATGTTATCAACTCTATGGTTGAAGGCTTGACGGAAAGTGTCCAAGTCAGGTCGGTAATGTTTACGACAGGCCTGTTTCATTTCAAGTACGGTCGGTTAGTGTTGACGGCCTGTCTGGAGGTGGAATCCTGGTACTTAACCAAGACAGGATGGCAAGTTATTCAAGACGAGATGGTAAGAGTAAAGGACAAGGCAGTAAGTGTAACCGAGAAGCCATAGATATCCACGACAGGACAGTTTCCAGATGGGCGAAGCCAATGACCGGATACAAAGTTGTGGAGGGTGGGTGAAATATCAAACATGTTTGATTTTTTTTTTGCCAATCCACCATGACAAGCTGGGAAACTACAACTGATCGTAGCTGACTCTGTAAACAGTGCTCCCGACCCTCAAAAATACCTAATTACTGACAAGTCGGGTCCAGTGGAACACCCCCATAAATATCATAAATAGAGAACGAGTATAAGATATAATTACACAAAAAGCTTATCCATGTATATTTATATAGTAAAAGGTTTATGTTATGAAATATACTAGTAATCTATGTGACAGGAATAGTAAATTATTATGATGATGCAAAGCTGGTTTATTTGTACAAATGCAATTTCATTGACTTTGATATGAATTGAATATTATTGTTTGCTAATGACGCTAAATCATTTAAAAATAAAATACATTACAAGGTAAAACTGAAAAGGCTATACCAAGCATCATAATCTTTTGACACATTTACTAGATTTTATCACTTCATTTACCAAGAGAGATTACTATCATACAAATGCCCATTGTCAATTGCTTAAGGTAGTTGGTTTCTATTTCAAGACATCTCTGCAATATTTAAAAGATTATACATGTTCAATATGTTGACTTATGGAAGTGTAATATAATGACATTTAAATCTAACAAAGAGGTTGTAACTTTGCCTAAACTAATACGTTAAATATAGTTAAACAAAGTTTATTTTGAAGTTGAATATTTCAGTGTTTCATCAACTAGAGTAATTTTGGATGCATGAATTTTCATATATTTAAAAACTACAGCAATATATTTGGGAGCTGAATGTATTAGCCAGGAAGGAAAATATAGCCGATAAACAAATGCACCATTTCTGTAAAGCTGAAGTTAGGCCTATGTATAAACAGTTCAATATTGACTGCAGAGAGTTTTTGCTCACACCAGACAGGCGAAAAATAACAAGATTACCAAGCAACTAACAGGAGGGAAAAAACTTACAGGCACCAGATAAGCTGTGTTACTCAGCGAAACTTTCCCGAGTAATAGCTTTCTTAATCACTTCTGTGATTTATCTGGACAGGCTTACAATTTACTCCAAACTTACGCCTAACTTGTAAATGTTAAATAATGGAATATACTTGTAATGCAATGTATTTACAAATTGTAGTGAGTGAGTATATGTATTTACCGTGCATTTAAAGTATGTTAGGCTGTTTCTCAGATTGTTGAAGACATGCACCTCAAGTATAAAGTTAGCCTTAGATTAGAATTAATATAAAATAGACGTGAACTACGTTATTTACCACAAAAATGTCCCTACAGTCCATTCTGTAAAACATGAACCTTTCTCACATCCATTCAAAACCACCCTGATTAAATAAAAAGTAACTTAAAATAAGATATTAATATATCTGTAGGAAATATAGAATGTGATAAAAAAGACATAAGGCTTAATAGGTAGCCACATAGCTAAGTGAGTAAACAATATCTCCCATATGAGTTTTGCATTTTATAACTTCTTCCGTCTTATCTGTTGGAGGGATCTCAATTCAATTAATGTGCATTTCTGCACAAATAACGTTTCTTTCTACACAATTGTATTGCATTTGATTCTTTTGTTGTTGTTTCCCATGTCCTGTTATACCAGTATTCAAGATTAGGGGAAACTACTTTTTACCTTTACTCAGACACTGCATTAGATAAGCAAGCTGAGTCCAAGTAAGAAAGATTAGATTTGGTGCAGGAAATGCTCTATAGCATTATAGTTTAGAATTTTCTTATAGAACAGATGTAAGTAGTAATAGCAAGTAGCCCAACTACAGACTCCAAAAATAAGTCTGCAACAGAGCAATATGTGTACCCTTACATCGCTGTTCCACTGTCCAGAGCAAGTATAACACCCAGTCAGTTTTAAGCTGAGTTTGATACTTTAACCGATCGTGACAAAGGGGTGGTGGTGGTGGTGGTGTGTGTGTGAAAAATATCGTGATTTTTATCAAGTGAAAAAAAATTATCATACAACCAATAGACTTTTCACATCTTGCTCCTGTGTGAAACCTGTGAAATTATTGTAAGTGGTGAAAATAAAAGGACTAAAATATACATATATTTAGATATTTAGTAAGGGGTTGGGGTTGATGGAGGGAAGAGGAATTTTACATTAATAAATTGATAAATGTTAAAAAATAACTACCGTTACAATAAGCACAGCAGGGTTCAACATAATATTACTGAGTAACTATTTAAAAGTGCCACTACATAGGAGAAAGGTTAATAGCTTAGTAGTGTTGTTGCCTCAATGTACCAGCAAGGCGATGACCGAAACTGAGACAAGAATCATGTGTAATCAAACATTCATACTGCTTAATCTTTGTACTAGTATATTCTTTGTCACAATATATTCACAATTTTCAGGAATCATTGAAGTTTTGCTCATTTTAAACACAAATATTGGTGACTCTTAAATGGATCCAAATCTCTAAAATTCACTTATTTTATCATATTTATGGGTGGATTCATGTGTCCAAGCCAAGTTAACCAACAAAGGGTTAATGTGATAACACCAAATGAATACATGAAATAAGGGTTTTACATTCCTGCTATTTCAACTCACACACAATTAAAATATTGGTTGCGGGAGGGAGCAAAGACAAATCCATTAAAAAGCTAGGGTGGAGATAGTAGGATAGAAACAATGTGAACCAATCTGAAATGTAAAGTACTAGGTATCAGTCTGACACTAGAAATTTCTCTAGATTCTTTCTCTTTATAAACACCTCATTTTTGCAGAAAGATTTCCTCAGGGTTAACTGTTTTTGAGCACATATTAACCAGGCATTTTAATTGGCATTTCCGGTAATTATCTTATGAGATACAACATATTGCAAAAATTGTGTTCAATGTATTTTATGCCAAGTATTTATTTAAAAAAAAAGGTGTTACATTGAGCAAGTTGGTCTTTCACATCCCTCCAACAGCTATGGCCATATTTGGACAGACCACCTGTTTTTCACCACAAATTAGAATGAGGTGGATTTTAACACTTGATCACAGTTAAAGTTCAGTAATTGTGATCGACCCACCAAGCCATTGATGCCCTCGGAAAGGCTACTGAATGAACTTTACTTGTGGGGAGCTATGTGCTCTAAGCTATCATAGAATTTGATTTTGCATTGGTAGCTGAAGGTAGTTGTAGAAAATATCTTTGTAAATAAAACTGCAAGTGCACTTTCTACCTATATTGCAAGCTGCAGAGTAGTTTGCTCCAGTTCTTTCTACTGGACATGGAATTATTTGATTGATATTAGGATCTATATATATTTAAATATGCTTGTGATGTGTAAATAAATGGTTGTATTCCAGTAAAACATTTAAATAGAAATTTTATAAAAAAAATGGTCACAGAAACTTATTTATTCAAAGTTATAACTAGATTAATTACTGAAATTGATTTAGAATGAAATTTAACCATGACATAGTTTTAGCACTGATATAGATATATTTGTGTTCTGTGTCTTTTCTTAAAATATCTGACGTATACTACAATCACTCGGAAAAGTATTCCTCTTTCACTTACATCCACAGAACAGACAAGGTATAATCAGCATTACGCTATTTGCTCACTAGAGCTTTAGAAATAGATCTGGTCTGGAATTTAGGTAATATCAGTTATACAGCTGTTACCTTGTAAATAATGTGGTCAAAATAACCCACCCACACACTTAGCTTTAATCTTGAAGAAAATACAGTGTGGATTTACTTATACAGCTGTTCAACTGTCACAAGTTTGTCTTCCCACTGACCTGATTATATACTCCAGAATGTAGTCTTATTGCCGCCAGCTGACTTTATCAATGTGAACATCATATATTGCCGTAAAGATACACTGCAGGTGATGTTTGGTAAAATAGAATGTCGAAAAAAAGAATGCCTCCAAACTTTTTAGTGGATAATATGTTTAATTAACATCAAGTAACTACCAGTGAATTATTAAAGTTGTGGTAGCTTATTCCCACCTTTGGCCCGACCCTTGCTGATTTTAAGGTTGGAAACCTTTTTTGCAAGTTCCTACATGTCGTGAAGTTGGGAAGGAAATTCAATACATAGTGGGATATTCCTACTATTTCAACTGGCACACAATTAAACTATTGGTTGCGGGAGGGGGGTAAAGACAAATCCATTAAAAAGCTAGGGTGTGGATAGTAGGATAGAAACAATGTGAACCAGTCTGAAATGTAAAGTACTAAGTATCAGGGATTGGGGACAGAAATCTAGAAAAAAGGGAGCAAATAATTGGGCCAGTTTCACCTCCCGACAGGAAATGGACAGGCTTGTCTGGAGTAAGATCCCGACCTGACTTTGGGTCGGGGGTTTTCCTCCATGACTAGAGGGGAAACTATCAGGACAAACTGTAAAGCCCAATGGACAAGCCGATTCTGGTCACAACAAGCCATAGTGACAAACTGACTAGACTGGATCAGTGTCCCAATCCACCCCGACTGGACTGATGAATTTCTGGAGTTGGGATAGCGAGTCGGGATCAAAGAAACACTATATAAACCCCTTGTGGCTGAGTTAAATATTTTGAATTTTATTGTGATTTGGAGACAAAAAAAAGGACCCATCTGAACCCAGTACCAGCACCTGCCATACAACCAGCACCTTCACCACGGGCCCCACCACCACCAGAAGAAGAAGAAAGACACAAATTCCCTGGGTCATGCCCTGGATCCTTCAACGTGAAGAAAAGGGATGCTATAACAACCCACTGGCCGACTTAATACAGACTGATATCCCAGGTTACCAGCTGCAGTTTTTGACCTCATTGAAGAATGCATACACCACCGGATCAAGAAGGAATTCACAAATTTCAGGAAGCCCATAGATGTTGGATTGAAACTGACTGTGCAAGTATTTAACTGCATTAAGTTGAAGAAAAAGATCGAGGATGGAACCTTGGGGCTTCCGGCACCATCATAAGATAGACTAACCAACTTCAGATAATGAGTTGCGCTGACTTCAAAGTTGGGCTCCAACATATATATTACACATTAGATTTTAATTAAGTACTCATACACACTTTAATTGAACCTCAAGGTTTCAATTGTAATAATAATCACTAATTAAGATTTAAATCTAACACAATGCCAAAAGAAAGATCAACAGAAGGCACATTTTCGTGTGAAAGTTGATGGAATAATTGTTTTGTAAATAATGCAAAGTACAAAATCAGCTTAAATAATAAATAAACCTAATGCATGTGCTTTGCTTCAAGTTAATCGCCTACATCAATATTAAATAGAATGCGAAATGGTTTAGTTTCAAGTTTGTTGAAATTTCACAAATTTCACATGACAGCGTCGTTTCTGTATAAATTTCCTTTCCATGGACGACCTTGTCTTTGCAATTCTGAAAAAAAAAAATTGATACAGTCCTCATATAATTCCTAAGACTAACAGACTTCAGGAGAGTCTAACCTTTCCTCCGTTCACATAATCTCCCTCTCTCCCCACCTTCACCCCTCCTGCACACATTTTTCGGCGCAGCTTGTGTAGCTTATGAGAAATATTTCAAACATTTCAAATAAGTTTTCATGAATGCAAAACATTCCCACGACTAGTGTTGAATCCAAAGTCAAGATGCCACATCCAAATGAAAATCCCAGTGAAGAAGTCCTTCTCAAATACAAAGTGGATTATAGATGAAAGTAAAAATGATCCCATCCGGTTGGAGCTGGGGCGGTGAATTGGACAGGACATTCATGTGGGACATCAATGAAAATTGTACTATAGTTAGACTTAAAAACATAACAACATATGTGAAAAAATACATACTTCTTTTGTTTTACATTGTTGTTGTATGTCTTTATTTCATTTCAACACTAATTTTCTCATGCCAGCGGCTTTTTTTGAAGATCATAAAGATGCTCTAAATCTTGAAACATTGTAACTAGCTTCATGAAATTTGCACAAAAGATATATGGCTAGGAAAGCTAGTCTAATAGTAATTTTGGCCTAATTTGCAAAACAAAATGGCCACTATATCACATATTTAATGCCAAAATGGGGTTATCCTATTGAAAGGCCTCATATCTCCCTTACCATTGCTCCTAGGGGTTTGGGATGTGAAAACAATATTTAGGAAGTCAAGGCCTGGGAATATTTCCCAGGTGTTGAATTTGACCTTTGACCCCTACTTCAAGGTTAAATGGGGTCATCATATTAAAACGTCCTTATATCTCCCTTATTAATTATTGGTGCTAGTGCTTCAGACTGTAAAAACAGCCCATGGGAAGTCCTGGGCCAGTATTCATAAAACTTGCTGAGACCAAATTTTGTCTCAAATTTTGGTCTCAAATCTATTATTTGTTTGTCTCAGACTTAAGATCTCTTTATGAATACCGTCCCTGGTCTGCAAATGTTTTGCCTGTGAACAATTTCGGCCTCATTTTGAAAAACAAAATGGCCGCAATAGTCCATTATTTGAAATTGTTAAGATGCTGTAAAACTTGAAACATTGCAGCTAGGTTAATTAAAATTACACAAAAAATACATGGCTAGGAAAGTTAGCCTGATAGTAATTTTGGGCTAGATTTAAAAACAAAATGGGCGCCATATCACATTTAATGTCAAATGGGATTTTCCTATTAAAAAGGACTTATATATCCCTTATCATTGCTACTCGGGGTTTGGAATGCGAAAACAACTTATAGGAAGTCATGGCCTGGGAATCTTTTCCAATTGCTGACTTTGACCTTTGACTCCTTCTTCAATGTCAATTGGGGTCATCTTATTAAAGGCCTTATATCTCCCTTATTTTTTCTCATGTATTACTGATCCTAAGACGGGAGATAACCGATGTGGCAGTGGTCTTGTTACATATACACAGTGTTGGATTACTAATAACACCTGTTTGATTATAAGTTACAAGGTGTTATGAGTAAGCCATCAGCGTGCACCAATAATTAACTCTCCCAATATGTAATAACAAGATTAAATTAAATTCAACATTTCTTCCTCCACTTCCTTTCGTTTAGAATGTGATCACACTATATTTTCCCGCCGTAAGTTATAAAAATGTTAGTAAACTACAATTATGTGTCCAAATATAGAACATGTTTACTTCCAATTCTAAGAAATGCAATTCGTTTCTTGGAATTCAAGCTTGTAGACTCTTCGTAAAGCATCTAAAAGGAGACGTCACTTAATGAGTCAAATGACGTCACAGTTATGTGGTGACGTCACAGGCTGCTCTCTTCCACCAGATTTTAGGAAAGCTGAATAAGGGTGCAGTTTGTTCATTTAAGCGATTTTGTTAATAGTAAAAATAAAACTGTACATAATTGTCTGTACTAACCTATTTAGTAGCAAGAAACTTTTGAACAAAATTTTCCCATAAATTTACATTTTTACAATATTTTTTTGCAAGTTGAAATTATAACGATTATAGTAGATTTCAACTGTCCACTATGGCTAATTATTTGTTGTTGTTGTAAACAGCATTGTTTCATGCCTTCACCGATTGGAAAACTTTATTTTATCATAATTGCTGGGACAGTCATATCAACCAAGTAAGAACGCAGATAATATTTTTCTTTTGTATACTGGGCGCCACTTACAATGGATAATTAGTGTTACAAATCCGTCAACAGGTGTCAACAAGTCAATATTTTTTTCAATATTTCGGAAACTGTGTAACTTGTAATATACGTCACTGGAAAGATATTTTAAATTGTTCATTTTTTGTTTTAGCACCAGTTTTATAAAATATTTATAAGTCTGTGAGAAAAAGAAACACCACACCTTTCAATATTTTGCAATATATAGCTCCAGAACCTGTTGTCAGTATTAGCCCACATAATTATATATTTAACCAGTTCAGCAACATGGTTTAGAGTGTGACATGACTTATCAAGTAGAAAAGCACTGGGACCTGATCTCCCTCAAAGTCCAATGGCTGTAATACAGCTTATGAGTGTAATGATAAGAAATCCTTCAAAAATTCCTGGATGCAGACAGTGATCCGGATTGCCACCAAAATTTAATCATCAATCATATAATGATCATGAAAATTTCAACATCCAACAATGACAAGTTTGGGGGTTGCCAATTATACATACATCTCCTTGTCGGTGGTTAATAAAAAGCTGAAGTATATTTTGACCTACTAGAGGATGAACATGATATGAAATAGAAATAGGTGAAGGCAGGTCATAGAGGGGTGTGACTAGATTATGGTATTGACCATTGACCACACGTTTCCTTAAAAAATGTGAAATAAAAGATTGCAGGGAAAAAAAGGGAGGAGAAGAAGGATGGCCCCAGTTACTTAGGTCAGACGGTGACTAATGTATTGCCATTACAACCACTGGGCTACAAACACCCTGGCAAGGAGGTGACCCAGTATGATATTCATATTTCTGTATTTTGTTTTATATACATATAAAAATGTAATTATTTCTTCAAACAGCTTCACAAATTGTTTCCAATTATCATCAAACACATCTTCTTTGAAATTATATTTAGCAACTAATTTCTGTTCTACGTATATATATTTTGACACCCTTCTGTAGGGTTTTTAAAAAATAAAAATGGAATACCTGTCTAGAATTTTTTGAATGAAAATTTCTTTGTAACCATAATGATTGTGTTTATTGGTTTATTGGAAGCATGGACCCAAATGAATGGGTGTTCAAATACCAGCTGAGCCACGGGCAAAAGGTTGTTGAGAATGCCTTTGGGATTTTGGCCAGCAGATTTCGGGTCCTGCAATCCATCATGCAGCAAGAACCTCAGGGCTGGGATTCACAAAAGGTCTTAAGTTTAGGCATTTTTTTGCTTAGATAAATCTTAAAGTTATGACTTTTGTCTTAGCTAAGATTTCTCTTAAATTGGGATTCACAAAAAGTGCTTAGCAAAATCTTAGCTGAGACAAAATTTGTGCAAAAAGTCTTAACTATTTTGAATTCAAATTAACTAATCTTAGTAAAACAAAAATATTTTTCATCAATAAATACACCAAACATGCTCTTTAAAATTATAAAACAGATTTGTTACTTTTTCTTTGTAAAATTATGTAAAAATAGTAGTATTTGTGTTTTATTGTGAGTCAGCCATTTTTATGACATTATTTTCACCACAAGAAGGTAAAATGTGGAAATTTATAGGTAATTAAATGGTGTAAATTTCTATTACAATCAACAGAGATTACTTTTATAGGAAGTATAGATCCACATAGTATATATTTCGTTGGCATAACAAAGGGTAAAATGTAAATACATGCAATGGAATATTTTAAAATTGTCTTAAGTCTGCCCTGCAGTGGTCTTAAAGTTATGACAAAATCTAAGACAAATTTTTGTCGAAGACCTTTTGTGAATCCCATTTTGTCTAAGCAAAAAAAGTCTTAACTTTACGACAAAATTCTTGCACAGTTAAGACTTTTCTCCTAAAGTTAGGACAATTTTTTGCTTAAGACCTTTTGTGAATCCCGGCCCTGGTGGTCATGTGGATAGTCACACCCTGTGTGGTGCTGCACAACTCAGATCTGGAACAGGACAGGTCCCAGTGAAAAACATGCGTTTGAACCTGGACACTATCTTGCACGGTAACCAGCTGTCTTATGCAGAAAGAAACTCTAGTGAAGCTGCCAAGGCACAGTGAAGTGTTCTGGCATATTGCTTCAGAAATGAAGGAGCTGTACACTGGCTGATGGATAGGATACAAAATATGGACATTAGTGAAAGGACAATTTATACATGGACTGTCTAGGTATGTTTTTCAGTTTTCTTTAAATATGTACCATGTTGTTTCAGTGATACACATAGCATGACAAATATTTGTGTCTTGTATGAGCTCATGTGTGAATGTACTTTTTAAATTTTTTTTAAAATTTTTTGTTTGCTCTTTATACGACATTACAAGCAATTTGGAAAATCTACTCTGGAGAAGTTCTAATGTTTATTTTCTGTAATATGTACATGTTGTTATATTATGTCATGAATATTGCATGAAAGTATTTGGATACTGTATCAATAAATATTTGTGTAGTTTAAAATATTTTTTTTTTGTGTATGTGTTGAATTAACTTTTAAACAGGCACTGAATTTGTTTGGACTTTGGACTAACAGCGAGGTGTGAGGGTTTGAACTCTCCCCCACTGAACTTTAAACTTGTTTGGACATTGGCTGACAGAGAGGCGGTAGGGTGTGAACTCTCCCCCATTGAACCTTATGGGGTTGTTCCACTGAAGTCGACCAGTCGGTAACTATGTATTTTTTGAGAGGTGAGACCAATGTTTACAAGGTCGGTTCGGGTCGGTTGTAGTTTTCCGGCCTGTCGGGGAGAGTCGGTGAAATATTAAACATGTTTGATATTTCTACGACTGTTGCCGACCATTGTAACAGACCCTAATTTCATCCACCTTGCAACAGGCATGTCGGTTAACTTAACGGCCTGTCAGTTACACTTCCTGGCTTGTCAGTTAATCAAACAGGCCTGTCTGTACCAAGTATCTGGCTTGTCCCAAATATGGTGATCCAGACTGTAAGTGATGACAAACGGACTGTGCGGGAAATGTTACAGTACAGTCGGTAACTATGGCCGGCCTGTCTGTAAGTGTTTCCGACAGGCCTGTAAAGTTTCAAGGCTAGTCAATAACTTTTACCGACTCTGTCCTTTTTTTTGCAAATTAGCTTAAGTTTGAGCTAGGCTGGACTAGCTGGGCGTGAAATCTGTTCTATGAGGTTTCACGTTTAGTTTTATGGTTTTGTTTTTTACAATAAGCTGTACATGTAATTGATCAGCATGCCAAGAGGCAGAAGGAGAAAGATTGAAGTAGCAACAGATACCCAACCACAGTTTGAGTTAGGAGACAGAGCTGAGGATATAGAGAGGAGGAGGGAGAGAGAGGAGAGGAGGGAAGAGAGGCAGGAAAGGGGAGAAAAGAGAAAGCGAACAGACATGGATACTGATGTACAATCCACTCAAGCCAGACAGAAGAATGGGCAAATTAAGTCCATTGTCCTGAGTGATTCAAAGAAGTCATCATGGAGTTTGTTAAACGGCACGACAAACTTTATGACAAGACCAACGACAGTTTCAAAGACAAGCAGAAGAAAGAAAGACTTTGGGAGACACTAGCAGCTACCAGGAAATTACCTGTCAACACTGTCAAGAAGTGGTTCGACACTCAATGTACCGGATATGGCAAACTCACTCAGACCAAGTCAGGACAAGCACCTGAGAAGAGCACAGAATGACAGACCTGGCCAAAGGACAGTTTCAGTTTTCTACGAGGTCACATTAGAAGGAAAGGAGTTTTTAAGTCTTCTGCGTTCAAGTCACCACTGAGACCTTCTGCAGCAGCAGCCACAGTTTCAGTTCTGGATACTTCAAGAGACACATCAGCCTTTGAGTACCAGCCCTAAATGACGACAACCTACAGTCGCCACCACCACTGCTGCAGATCCAGTTTTAGATCAGTTCCAGCAGATGAGGTCGATGATTTCCACATTTCACTCCAAGTCCAAGACAGTAGTTCTGCAACTATCTCCACTCTGAGATTGAACACCTGGAGGAGTGAGACTTTTTGACCTTTAGGAATGAGAATTTCTCAGTGAAATACAGTCCAAGGCCGAAAAATGCAAGAGACAGAGCACAACAACTCAACAGGTCACCACATTTCAACTTCCAGAAGCAACACAGGCCACAGCAGGACGTGAATACATACTCACCATACTGGATACTCAACCAGTCTGTTCCAGTTGTGCAGCCTATTCAGCCAGCCACAAAACAGCCTGCTATAGTGATTGCCAAAGTACAGCAACCACCAAGGCCCCCATCATTGTCAGCATAGCCAACATCTTATTTAGTTGTGGGTGACCAACAGCCTGGGACTTCCAGACAGCTGGTGTTCAGTTTGAGTCCATCAAAGACAGTCAACCCACCTTCAGTTTGTACAACAGCAAGAAACACTTCTGGCTTATCCAGTCTCTTTGGAGGGATTCCCAGTGTACTACAGTACCAGCAGATCGACACACCACAACCATTTTCACCCTCTCAACTTCAACCAGCAAAGTCCCCAGTGCCATCTTCCACTCATCAAAAACAGTCAAGACCTCCCAGCCAGTCCAGCCAGCAGAGTCAGCCCAAATGAGCAGATCAGCCTGCGCAAGTCACACCAACCAGCCCTTCTAAGGACCACCCAAATCTTCCAAAAACATTTAGTTGTTGTTATCCCAAAACAAAAAAAGCACACCGTCCAACACTCCCACTTCCACCAATACACGAAAAAATGGTATGAATGAATGAGTGAATGTTGAACATTAACTAATAAAATTTCAACCCCCAAAAATAATAAAAAATAAAAAGAAAGATTGAAAATAAACTTAATAAGAAATTGTCCCCTAAGAATTTAAAAAGAAAACTCCCCTACCCCCCCAAAAAGATAATTTTAAAACAAAACTTCCCCCCACCCCCCAAAAAAATAACAAAGATCCAGACACAAATCCACGTCCCTCGAACAAAAAAACAAAAATTGCAATGAAACCCAACATCCACACAAGTAACTTGTTTTGAATGTGTGGAGGGACTGACAGACAGACGGTGCAACATAACAAAACATTTAAAGATGTGACTGATAATTGGGTGACTTTTGAAATTTTATTTTAATTTTTTTTTATTAATTTTGGGGACCAAATTTCTCATCAAAATTGCTTTTTCTTTGTGGTGTTTGGGGGCCAGAGTGCATTTGGAAAATGGGGTAATTTTGATTTTGCGATTTGGCAGGATATTTTTTTAACAATGAACCCAGGTCATGTTGGTGTGGGATGTGAACTTTGTAAAATGAGGGCATAGGTTTAAACCTGTATGAGTTGATATTTAATTTTGTGAAATGAGTTTTGAAGTGATTTTTGTATGGGATGGGGGTTGATTTTTGGTAAATTTAAATTGAGGTTATTTTATGGTTAACACTCTGCTAAATAAAAGTTCTTGGATTATTTGGGTAGTCCTGAAAAGAACTGATGGATGACAGCATGTTCTCCCCTCAGTCTTCTTAAACTCTGTCCTCCTACCCAGCCAGTGCCCCCACATGATTGAAGTTGTCTTTCAGCAGGCCTCATTGATGTTTGGCCTCCCTCGATGGGTTTCTAAAGTTCTCATTAGGTCCCTGTTCCCCCTAGTCTACCTGTGGTGGTTGTATGTCGTCAGCTGGCGTGGGTGGTCTGTCTGCTCCCCCCTGATAGCTTCTCAGCATGTTATGTAATACCACATATGTCAACACAATGTCTCTCACAACTTTTGGCCTCTGCTCCATGGTGATAAACAGCACCCTAAATCTGTTGAGAAGTATACCAAGTTCTCGACCACCCTCCTTCCCCTGGATATCCTGTAGTTGGCTTCTCTCCTCCCTGGTCAGTTGTCATCTACTTTATGGCTTGACCAGCCAAGACATAAGGGCGAAGGCATCGTCCCCCAGCAGGAAGTAGTGTAGATTTGGCCCCCCAGGTCCAAGTGGTTCAAGTGGTGGTAGTCCCAACCTTCCGTTCTCAATATTTGTTTTCAGTTTGCTGCGGTTGAATATCTGATCATCTGATGATGACCCACTGGCTCCCACATTGACCCACAGGAACTTGTAATCTGCATCAAATAAAGCCAAAAGTACCAGGGAGAAGTAGCCCTTGTAGTTGAAATATTCACTGCCTGACTTCTTGGGCTTCTTTATAGCAATGTGTTTTCCATCTAGTGCACCAACGGCATGGGGACATTCCATCTGTTTCTAAATCTTTCTTCAATTTTCTTCCAGTCTTCAGGATCTGTGGGACACATCAAATTTCCTGTTGAAATTCTTTCAAAATGACTTTGCAGACCAGGGGGACAAATTTGCAGATGGTCATTCTTCCAACCCTCCAGTGGAACTGCAGTAAAGTGTAGCTTTCTCCTGTGGATTAGTGTCTCAATGTAACTGCCAGTTTCCACCCAACTTCCAGTGGCTTCCTGACGTTGGTGGTTGACTTCCTTAGATGGGGATAATTCTTTCCTCAATCAAATAAAAAAATGCTGGTTCCATCCTGCATATTCTTTCAACATAATATAGTCTACTTATCTAGCATTTATCAGTTACTTATTATAAATAAGTCAATGGTACATGTGTCCTTGAAATGGTCAAACATTTCATGATGAATGTTTGAAAAACATTTCCAGCATAACCTTCATTTCTTCAGCTATATTATAAATGTTTAAAAATGTTTCCAGTCAAACCTACTTTCTTGAGTTATTTTATAGACTTTTAATAAATGTTTTCAGCACAAAACGTTTTTTAAATGGCAACCTTTAACTGGATGTGCCAACACCCTGTTGTGTGTGATAAGCACAAAGCACATGTTCGCTTTCGCAATTTAACTCCACTCTCGTGGTACATGGAGTTTACAAACCAATGTCTCCTGGTTAGATTTTGACCAATTTTATTCGAATGGTTTTGCACATGCACCCTGCTGGTGTGATCAACGCGAGCAGTATTATCCCAGCTTAAGGTACCTCTCTCCATTTCGCAACATCAGCGTGGACTTCCTTTGCATTAGACCAACTGAAATCAGTTGCATCTTCCATCTTCGACTGAGATAACTTAACATTCTCTTTCTAATTTTTTCTTCTTTCTCTTCCAAAATATTTTTTTAAAAGCCATCATGGACAATTATAAAAACTTTTTTTGCGTTCAGGGGTCAGTCAGAATAAACTTGTAAAATATCCAAGATTAATGTGCTGAATAGGAACAATTCATGACTTACTCATACTCCACAGGAAAGTTGAATGATTCCCAAACATATTGAAAGAACTATGGTCAAAGGATGCCAAAATATGTTAATAAGGTTTTTGACAGGGTCCTTTGGTTCTTGTGGGTGATCTTGAATGAAAAGCTTCAACTCCAGCCGGTCTATAGAGGGCATGTATATCTTTTACACATGTTAATCACAGTATTATTCAAGCCAATTCATGTCAGTCACGGGCAAAAACTTGAGAAATGTTAAACCAAGGCTGCCAACTGATCCATGATATTGAAGGTAAAGGTCACATACCAAAATTTAAATCTCTACCTAATATATTTTCTTAAGTTATCTTGTCTGAAAAATGACAGTGTCATTACTGGCTCAAATCAAAGTATCCCATCTTTCTAGGGGATTACTTTACAAACCAAGGATCCAAAATACAATGAAAATATAAATAGCACTTTATTGCTTTGAATTATTAAGACAACTTACAATTAATATAACCATGAGTTCCCAAAATATCACCCATGTGTACATGATTTACAAAGCCCTGCACACAAAGCATTCAAGTACTGTATACATGAGTTAACCTCTAGTAAGTTTACATCCCAAATACTCCAAGTTTGTTCTCAGAAGCCAACCTTGTGTGAAGTCTTATGAAGCATATTTTCATTTGTGAAGATGGGGAGAATACTTGGGGCGATTGTGGCAACTCTTTTCATATTCTAAACATGTTTAAAATCCTTTGTCAATAAACATGATCATTCTGAGCTGGTCATGACCAACCTTTTTGTCATAAATCACTTACAATCTAGTTTTAGGTTATTTGTGTTACAACTCATTTTGTTCACACTCCTCTAACAAATAACACGTGATGTTCTCCCAAGAAGATCAGCCCTTAGAGTCTCCCGAGTACTGCACAAGAGTTATCAGGCCTTATTGTAACAAGTTATATTTCATGAATTGTAGCACTGGGACCTACTTTTTTCCATCATGAGAACAATCTTATGGATCATACGACTTCTTTTTTTCACTAGTGACAAATTATATTTTGCCTGTTTTCCCATCATTCTTCAATAGGACTAGTTAAAACAGCCTTTGGAATTAAAAATAAGAGAGGCTGTACGATAAGAAATGAAAGTGAAACTTGGGGATTTGGAGTAGAAACATTTTAGTCAGAAGAAAATTCAAGAAATGTTCAATCACTTTTGCAAATTTATGAAACTAACTGGACTTAACTTCCACTTATTGTAAGTGTAGAGATAATAGATTAATGCAGATTTAATTTTCGCGGGTCAAATGTTGTCTTCTAAAATAGCCATAAATAATGCCCAGTGAAAATTTCCCCTTAAGCACAACACAAATTTTTAAATAGAAGTAAGAGCATTCTATAATAGGCAACTTTGGAGAAAGAGTTTGCTGAAACCTGGGTGATATTTTGTCAATTCATGGCAGTTATACATTCTGTACAAACAAGTGTTGACTTGCCTTTTATTCAAAAGGATTATTTTTGACAATGATATTCTCCTTTCATGTATAGCAGTAGTTTACTTTACTTTTAGTGTTTCTAACAGGATACTAATTTACAACTCAGTGATATTGAAATGTATCTACAAGAATAACCAGTTCAGATGTAAAATGGACAGGGGTTGCATCAGTAAAGTATTAACAGATACTAAACTCATTCTGTTAATGTTGTGCTAAATTAAACTGTCTATTAGATGCTACAAATGTGGATGCTGAGTGGCATCAATTTCAAATGTATAAACCAAACAATTCAAGACAACTGATGTACCAAATTGAATGCACAATATATCACAACATACACAAGAGTTATGGATGTAATATAAAACACTATTTAACAAGGGTCCAGTGGTTGGCCTTCACCCAACCACACAGTCGAATCTTAGGACAGCACTGGGTGTTGAAATCTGTAAACTCGGTATTATCGCCCGCATTTGGAAACCGCTTCCATAGAAGTTGTTTTCAGATTTGTGTAGTGAGATGGGTATTTATAGTGACGTGATGTGAAAGGTTTACAAATATAAAGGGTCTGTCGATGCGCAGATTTACAAGGCTGGTTTAAGATGAAAACCACCTGCATATTTCCTGTTCACGGACTTGCCTCATTAATATTAATGAGCAAACATGCGCAGTCACGGCAGTTCTTTGAGGGGGTTTCCCGAGCCGTTTCCCGACAATATTTTACAAAACTACCAGCATATTTCACGGACTTGCAGTTTGAAATTTGATTTTGAAATGAGAAGACATATTTCAATTTTGAAGCGTGGATATATAGAACTGTATATGGATATTTTACAGAAGCAAATTGTAAGTATTTAAATTGTTGTTTCTATTGCTACAATGAGCGAAAATAGGGAGCCACAGATTATACTGTATTTTACCGATGACAATATTTTACAAGGCTGGTTTAAGATGACAACTACCAGCATATTTCCTGTTCACAGACTTGCCTCATTAATATTACTGAGCAAATATGCGCACGGCCGTTCTATGTCTTCCAAATTGTTTTATATTTACAAAATAAACCAGTTCGTCAGTAAAAGATCTACGTAGTATTTGATCTTTGTCGAAAATATTGTCAGGAATAACAGGGGAAATCCGTGACCTCATATCTTCTCATGAATATTAATGACTTGGGTGCTATCGCCGTGAGTTCTGTAGCTTAAAGTATCTGATCTTTGTCGAAACGTCCATTTTATAAAATATTGTCAGGAAATAAGATTAACGAACAGGTTTATTTTGTAAATATACTGTAAAACAATTTGGAAGACAACTTCTTCCAAAATAAGAAACGGATTGACAGAAGAATGAAATCACGTGATAACTTCTCGGACATGCAAAAGCGCCTTCGAGTGGTTGAATGTAGAACTACGGAGTTTGGATGCCAGAGGTGTCCTCGATTTTGATTGGCTAAACGAAAAATGTATAGTACTTCCATGACGTCACTTCATTCATTAATTTCTTTGCGGTTTATTTGTTTGACAAATGGGTAGATGCGCAGACAACAATTTTACATTAACAGTCACTGCGTGATACACCAGCAGACAAATAAATTAATTGGGGATTCACGTCTAGAAACCAGCAGACGAAACGGTTAAAAAAGACTCGTTCGAGCAGACCATTACAATAGCAAAAACAATAGTTTCTAGGACATCCGGGACTTTACAGAAAGCCAGACGTAGTGCTAGACATGCTTTTTACTTCATAAAATATAACTTAATAAAGGCATTAAAAATCTTCAAAATGGCAGAGTGTATAATATACACCTTGATGTACAGATATGTGAAGAAATATTATGCAGAATTTGATATTTAAGGGCTTAAACGGCGAATTTAAAATCGCGGCCGCAACTCAGTACATAACTCGAATCAAAGATTCGACTAAAAACAACTTCACAGTAAAATGAGTGAAATATAATTTGTTGTGTACAAATGTATTACATACAAGAGTGCATTGTAGATCCATAGTGTCCTGTCCCAAATATGAGTACATTTTTAAGAGTGCATATGGATCCATAGTGTCCTGTCCCAAATATGAGTACATTTTAAAGTACAATGAGCTCAAAACTGTGCATCAGATATGATAGTCATTGACCCCAAACTTTTAGGTTTCACTTCAGCCCAAACATTAGGGATAAATGTACTTCTAGCTAATTGTGAAATTTACCTGTATTTCCAGTAAATTAAGAATGATCCCTCAAACTAATTGTTCCTATGTTAGATATTTAATACTGTCAAATCCCTCTTTGCTGAATCAAGCAGAATTCCGTTAATAAGATTTATTGACATTGGTTTCATTCATTTTATGAATAGGTAGTTAACAGGATGGAAAAAAGGCAGCACATACTAGTTGGTTGTGATTCTGTATTGAAAAACATCAGATACAAACAAAAAACTACCAACTTTCCCACCTGAAGTGAGGCTGGGCATCAAATCCAGGTCTTCGACATTGAAAAACATCAGACACAAACAAAAAGCTGCCAACTTTCCCACCTGAAGTGAGGCTGGGAATCAAATCCAGGTCTTCGACATTGAAAAACGTCAGACACAAACAAAAAGCTGCCAACTTTAAATTTGATTGGAGTAATCAACATGAAATGTGCCACAGTCTTTGAAATTCGCCTGTGATGGAACCCCGCTTCTGTTTCCTTGACTTTTAGGAAATTTCTTGCACATTTATGATATTGGAGTGTTCTGGTCTCCCCTGAATCAAAATTGCAATAGATTTTGATATTACCGGGGTGTACTACTTTCAATGAATACCTTCCATGGCAAACTTCAAATGCTGCTGTGAAATTCAAATTTATTACGCTTTACATACAGACTATATTTTCAAATTTGTCAATGATTCACTGGCTGCTAATAGCTTTAGCTTCATTAAATTTGTAAGTGATTCAAATAATTTCCATTTAAGTACCATCAAAAATCCCAAAGTACTTTTGATATTTATCTCTGAATGTTTACAAAATTTCTATTACCGTATTATTTCTTTTTACTCATTTTTTTTCGTTTCAATCCATATTGGAATATTTTGAAAAAAACCCACATGTGTGAAGATGGTAGAACACTTGTACATAGTATATTATAACATAACAACACAAGTTTCCAACAAATGTTCAAGTATTACACCAATAGCTAAGGTTTGAAAAGTAAAAAAAAATGTAAAATTCCCTATAGCATATGAAAATTGCCACAAGGTGGTTCCTTTA
Source organism: Sabellastarte sp. h YS-2021 (assembly GCA_964017235.1). Classification (NCBI taxonomy): domain Eukaryota; kingdom Metazoa; phylum Annelida; class Polychaeta; order Sabellida; family Sabellidae; genus Sabellastarte; species Sabellastarte sp. h YS-2021. Next base: position 138,517,619 of record OZ024928.1, read on the forward strand.
AAATTTAGAACAAAATAATCAAACTGTGAGTCAGATTTGAATTAAGGGAGATCAGGGGCCTAACTTGGCAATAAAATAGTATCAGAGATGCCCGTACCCCACAGCCTGGGGAAATATTTTTCAACGCCATGAGATATAGAAGTAGTGTAACAGTACAAAGTTCAAGATACTTTCAAAGCAGTGTAAGTTATATTAAGGTCCAAATAATGCTTAAGTAGAGAAAATAATATCTAAGGAAAATAAATGTACATAAAGATGAAGTATTAAAACAAGATAATTTAATAATAAAATGACAGCATTTATCAGTAAACCAAAAATGGCTGAATTATGGTTTGGATGTTTTGAATATTACCCATGCATACAGAAGTGGCAATACATTCAATGAATGCTTATGTGTGGTGTTGGAGAAAAGCCTGTGGCTCACTTGATGAAATTCCATCTGTTACAATGGGAATTTGCAAAAGGAAATTCTTAATGAATTCTAATATGACTTTAACAGTGCTTAATCTGCATCAACAGAGAGACCCAAAGGTGCAACAAGATTTTAAAGGTTAATACAGCAAGGTCAAAGGTCAATCAGTGTTACACCATGACGTGGCACACCTAAAACCCTCAACCAATGTCCCTACCAAGTATAAACTTCCTACACCTTACAGTCTCTGAGATATAACCTGGACAAGACTTTATAGGTCAAGGTCAAGGTCACTACAGCAAGGTCAAAGGTCAAATCAAGGTCACATGACATAGCATACCTACACCCCCTAACCAATGTCTCTAACAAGTATCAACTTCCTACACCTCTTACGGTTTCCAAGATATAGCCCAGGCCAGGTATTATAGGTCAAGTTCACTACGGCAAGTACAAAGGTCAAATCAAGGTCACACCATGACGTTGCACACGTACTACCCCCAACCAATGTCCTCACCAAGTATCAGCTTCCTACACCTTACAGTTTCCGAAATATAGCCCAGACAAGATTTTATAGGTCAAGGTCACTACGGCAAGGGTCAAAGGTCAAATCAAGGTCACACTATGATGTTGCACATCTACACATCCTAACCAATGTCCCTAGCAAGTATCAACTTCCTAAACCTTACAGTTGCTGAGATATAGCCCGGACAAGGTTTTATAGGTCAAGGTCACTACGGCAAGGTCAAATCAAGGTCAGACCATGACGTTGCACACCTACACCCCCTAACCAATGTCCCTACCAAGTATCAACTTCCCACACCCTACAGTTGCCGAGATATAGCCCGGACAAGGTTTTATAGGTCAAGGTCACTACGGCAAGGTCAAATCAAGGTCAGACCATGACGTTGCACACCTACACCCCCTAACCAATGTCCCTACCAAGTATCAACTTCCCACACCCTACAGTTGCTGAGATATAGCCCGGACAAGGTTTTATAGGTCAAGGTCACTACGGCAAGGTCAAATCAAGGTCAGACCATGATGTTGCACACCTACAACTCCTAACCAATGTTCCTACCAAGTATCAACTTCCTACACCTTATGGTTTCCGAAATATAGCCCGGAAAAGATTTTATAGGTCAAGGTCACTACAGCAAGGTCAAATCAAGGTCAGACTATGACGTTGCACACCTACTACCCCCAACCAATGTCCCTACCATGTATCAACTTCCTACACCTTACAGTTGCTGAGATATAGCCCAGACAAGGTTTTATAGGCCAAGGTCACTACGGCAAGGTCAAAGGTCAAATCAAGGTCAGACCATGATGTTGCACACCTACAACTCCTAACCAATGTTCCTACCAAGTATCAACTTCCTACACCTTACAGTTTCCGAGATATAGCCCGGACAAGATTTTATAAGTCAAGGTCACTACAGTAAGGTCAAAGGTCAAATCAAGGTCAGACCATGACGTTGCAGACCTACACCCACTAACCAATGTCCCTACCAAGTATCAACTTCCTACACCTTACGGTTTCTGAGATATAGCCCGGACAAGATTTTAAAGGTCAAGGTCACTACGGCAAGGTCAAAGGTCAAATCAAGGTCAGACCATGACGTTGCACACCTACAACCCCTAACTAATATCCCTGCCAAGTATCAACTTCCTACACCTTATGGTTGCCGAGATATAGCCCGGACAAGATTTTCAAACTCAAGGTCACTACGGCGAGGTCAAAGGTCAAATCAAGGTCACACCATGACGTTGCACACCTACACCCCACAACCAATGTCCCTGCCAAGTATGAACTTCCTACACCTTACGGTTTCTGAGATACAGCCCGGACAAACTATTTCCCGCCGCCCACCCACGCGGACACCATGGGTGAAAACAATACCCTGACAGCCCTTAACGGCTGTGGGGTAAAAAAACACAGATGTGTAGAGAATTTCTGTCATAATCAGGAAATAGTAGGGAGTTTCCTTACTGGCTAATTTCACATACTATGGTGAATTTTACACTTCTCATTTTGATACTCTTTAATTATTGACCTTCACCTTATTTGTAAAATATGTCTTGATCAGTTGTAAACACTAGTTATTGCAATAAATTATTATACACCAAGCATATATATTTGAACAAGGGGCTAGATAAAAGTCTTTTGTGCAAAACCCAGGCTGGAGTCAGTGTAGTAAAAGTATAATAGATCTGCTTCAAACTCAATGTAATGATAACAGATTTTGCAAAAGTAATAGATTTGATGGAAATTTTAGTTTTATTATATAAATACAAGTCATCTAGGAGGGCAACTTGAATTTATTCACACATTTATACAGTTATCACATTGTTTATTATCACATTGTCATATTTGTATTGGCCCGTGTTTCTATTCATATGATTTTTGATCTGTTATGTATGTGTAGTCCATGCAGACCAGGTTTGACTGGAATTTTACTTCAAATTACATAAAAAACCCCTTCTTATGAATTAAATTTTAAAAAATATTTACAAAAACAACAGCATTTCCTATTCTGACATAACTTTCATTGCAGAAGTGTGAAAACAAAAACTAATACATTTATTAGCTTGAAATTGAGCACTTGCGAAGCTTAGTATGAACTTTCATAAGAAACCAAATCCAATACGATGGCTAATATAAACGGAAAATATAGTAAAGGTAAAAGCCATGAATCTTTGGAACTAGCTAATGTAACCATATCAAATAACGATTACCATTGCAGGAACAGCACATTATTTAATTTAGTGTAAATAACATGTGTTATTTATGTTTATATTTACACAAAAACATCACCCACTCTATGGTATTTTAAATACACTAAGGCACTCGGACACTGAAATCGGGATTGAGTGTTTGAAGAACTTGGCTCGTTTAATGAGCACAGACTACTCGTTCAAACCCCTACTCTTAGAATGCCTGAAACCATGCATTGGTGTCCTGCAGACCTTACTGACAAAATATAACAAATTAAAAGGTTGTTTAATGCCTGGATGATCATGTCTGTTGGCTTTCAGTTGGTAGAGAAGTGTATTCACCAGTAACATGTTGGTCAGATTACACATAGATATATTTACTTTAGCTTTCTTCAGCAATATGTTGGACACTGCATGTCCTCTTTGAAATAATCATGCATGAGGCCATTATTGTCAACCCCAGTGATCAGCTAAACCATGTAACCCCTCTGTAAACCCATCATCACAGAATTTTGTCTGAAACACTGAAGTATCCTTTGGTTGTGAAATTATACATCATGAATAGCTGGACTATTGTTTCAGATTTCAGATTGTCAATATATCTTTGTGCACCAATGTTGTATTTGTACAAATCATTGTGCTCTAGGCCCTTGTTTGTAGTATTTAACATATTATAGCATACTGTTTCATGAGTTTCTGTATTACTTAACTTCTCTCCAGAATAGCTTATAAACTATTATATCACAGTTTCATTACTGTAAGCTATATATGAAAGAAGTTCCCAGGTTTCTCCGAGATTATGAAATTATAAACTAATGTATGAGAATTTTCCATCAGTCACAGATGTATTAGTGACCACCAGCTCTTGTTGATAACATTTCGCGCGGTAGAGGTTTAGGTTTCATGAGTTTCTGTAAGCGATTTTTGGAGTCAGATGAGTGGTTGAGCTGAGGCAGCCTGTGGTTTGGTCCTGAGGGGGATGTGAGGCCATTCTGCTGTTGCAATGCTGCAGAGACACTTCTTGGTGTGCTGTTTGTCTGAAAAATACAAACAAATATCACTTGAAAAAACAAGGCAAAGTATTAAAGAACTAGAGATTGCGTCTTGACGCAGTGTATCCCCAGATGGGACATTTTTGAAGCAAGACATACAGAGTATAGTCAAATGTGACCCCACCAAAAGATTCGGGGCACATGACTTCCCACATCCAAAACCTCTACGACTAATGATAAGGGAGATATAGTCTATCATACATATCAAGTATCACATTCGACCTTGAAGGAGGGATCCAAGGTTAAATCTGACCCCACCAAAAGATTTGGGGCACATGATTTCATATACATTGTCTTCACATCCAAAACGTCTACGACCAATAACAAGGGAGATATAGGCCATTATAGGTATGAAGAACCACATTTGACCTTGAAGGAGGGGTCCAAGGTCAAATCTGAAACCAGCAAAAGATTCGGGGCACATGATTTCCTATAAGTTGTCTTCACATCCAAAACCTCTACGACCAATAATAAGGGAAATATAGGCTCCTTTAAGTTTGGTCACCTCAGATTTTCTAATTCGTTGCCATAGCAACCAACCAAATTGAACAAACTGGACCAAATGTTAGCCAGGCAAGATTTCATAGCAGGGAAGATATCTTGAAACCTTGGTAAGGATAGGTGCAACAGATTTTCAGCCAGATTTACTCAATGGTGAACTGTCAAAGTAGCTATTACTCAGTTAGCTATGGACCTACAGCTCTGAAAATTTGCCATGACAGAGTACATTTAAAAGTACATGAACAACATATTTGACAAAAAAACCTCTAAATGTAATAGATTTGCAGATATAACTGATTTACTCAATGGTGAACTGTCAAGGTAGATATTACTCAGTTAGCTATGGACCTACAGCTCTGAAAATTTGCCATGACACTGTGCATCAAAAAGTAGCTGAACACAATATTTGACAAAATTATTGTAACTCTAACAGTTATGAAGAAAAATATCATTTACTCATTTTGGTCATGGTTAAAAGTAGCCAGCCTCGGCAGGCAAGAACCCTAGCCTGCAGATGCAGCTAAATGGCCAACAACATTGAGATTTGGGAAAATCTTAGGAACAACTTCTGTTGTAAGAAGTATAGAGAACCCACAAGATGTTCTACAAAAGATTCACAGGCCATGATTTCTTACAAGTAGTTTTCATATTTTGAAGCCAAAGAAACACTTATAAGGGAGATATAAGGCCTTTTTGATATGATGACCTATTTGGCATTAAAGATGTGATATGGCAGCCATTTTGTTTCCAAAACAAGGACACAATTACTCTTGGACAAGCTTTCCTATCCATTTACATTTTGTGCAAATCTGATGAAGCAAGCTGCAATATTTTAGGTTACAGAAAACATTAAAGACTTTAGAACAAACTTTAAGACCCGAAAATTTTGCTGAAAGTGCTGCCATGGCAACAGTTGCCGCTGGATACCCCCAAAACCTAATCAGCTCTAGATCCTCTTGGGGTAAACATATCCTGAAAATTTGGTGAAAATCTATGCATGGGTTTAGGCTGTGGAACACCCACAAACTTTAAGATCTGAAAATCTTAAAAGTGTTGCCATGGATACCCCCAAAACCAAATCAGCTGTAGATCGTCTTAAGGTAAACATACCCTGAAAATTTGGCGAAAATCCATGCAGGGGTTTTGTCTGTGGAACACCCACAAACTTTAAGACTTGAAATATCTTAAAAGTGTTGCCATGGCAACAGTTGTTACCGGATACCCCCCAAAACCTAATCAGCTCTAGATCCTCTTAGGGTTAATATCCCTTGAAAATTTGGTAAAAATCTGTGCAGGGGTTTAAGGCTGTGGAACACCCACAAGCTTTATGCCTGCCAAAAATGGCCTCGGTGAGGTACTTTGGCGGTCTGTGGATGACCTTCAATGAAGAGCTTCAAGGTCAAATTTCTGCAGAGGACATATATATGTATTATATATACCAGCCATAGGATGATCTAACTTTCTGTATATGAGAACTGGGCCAAAATGTGAAAAATGGCCAAAATGTGACCCTTAAGAGAACACCAGTGACCTTGAAATTGAAGGTCAAGGTAACAAAACAATAGCGTTCGTGGCATTGCCCATATATACCCACATACCAAATTTGAAAAGTCTAACTAAAATATTTTTTAAGTTATCACGTCCGAAAGGAAATCTCTGTGGCGGCGCCATGACCATACTGAATCCTAAGTATCCCCGACTTTCATCCGGGGATACAATGACGGTATGACTCTGAAATAAGCATTCTGAATTGTATGAAACACCTTTTCAAACAAATCATTACAAACAGAACTTTATTACAACCCACAGATGATGGGTAAAAAGGACTTGCATGTGATTAATGTGAGTATCTTAACTAGGACATGTTTTGTATCTAGAAACAAAACAGCATGTCCATTATTTACAGTCTGGAAGGAAATTCATTTCACATGTTCATTTGACTTTAATGGTTGGGACTTACAGTTTGAATGTTTGGCTCTACTTTGTGACATGGATACAGTACTTTGGACTTTATATACTTGGTCCTTAGTAAATTAAAATACCATGATACTTAAAGATGTCACACAGTAATCATAAGTTTTGGGTCTGTTTTCAATTTAATCAGAAATCAAACCTATGTTTTTATGTTGAAAAGATAATATTTGAACCATTGGGAAACTTAAATATAATTAAAATTACCATATCACTTTGTAAACATAAGGATGTCCCTTGTTTTCAGCTTCATGAGAAAACAGTAAGGGAGGGTAAAGGACTGAAAATGTAACTGAGAAACTTAACTATATTAACTAAAACTACTGAACACCTGGTAATCATAAGAATCTGACTTGTTCTCATTTTTGTCACAAAACAGTCAAGAACAAGGCCACTGCCACAGCGGTTATCTCCCACCTTAGGATCAGTAATATATGAGGACTAAGGGAGATATAAGGCCTTTGCAGTAAGATGACCAAAATTGACACTGAATAAGGGGTCAAAGGTCAAAGTCAGCAATTGAAAAAGATTCCCAGGCCATGATTTCCTATAAGTTGTTTTCACATTCCAAACCCTCCAGTAGCAATGATAAGGGAGATATAAGGCCTTTTTAATAGGATAATCCTATTTGACATTAAACGTGATATGGCGGCCATTTTGTTTTGAAAACTAGGCCAAAATTACTATCAGGCCTACCTTTTCTAGCCATATATCTTTTGCGCAAATTTGATGAACCTATCTGCAATATTTCAAGTTTTACAGCATCTTAATGATTTTCAAATAACTGACTATTGCAGTCATTTTGTTTTTCAAAATGAGGCCAAAATTGTTCACAGGCAAAACATTTGCAGACCAGGACTTCCCATGGGCTGTTTTTACATTCTGAAGCCCTAGCACCAACAATAAGGGAGATATAAGGAAGTTTTAGTATGATGACCCAATTTAACCTTGAAGCTGGGGTCAAAGGTCAAATTCAACACCTGGGAAAGATTCCCAGGCCATGACTTCCTACAAATTGTTTTCACATCCCAAACCCCTAGGTGCAATGGTAAGGGAAATAAAAGGCCTTTTAATAATATAACCCCATTTGACATTAAACATGTGATATGGAAGCCATTTTGCTTTGCAAACTAGGCCAAAATTACTATCAGACTAGCTTTCCTAGCCATATATCTTTTGTGCAAATCTGACGAAGCTAGCTGCAATATTTCAAGATTTAGAGCATCTTTATGATTTTCAAACAATTGGCTATGACGGCCATTTTGTTTTTCAAAATGAGGCCAAAATTTTCCACAGACATGTTTTCATAGCCATAAACATTCCCTACAAATTTGGTGAAGATATCTTTATAAATGAATGAGAAATTAAGGTTTATGTAAAAACATGACGAACGGACAGACGGAGTCATGCACGTACGTAAGGCCTTTTATAATCTCCCGACCACCGCCTTCAGCTGCTGGTAGGAGATAAAAATGCTGACTCAAATCTATTACTCTCTTTAAAATTATAATCTTCCAAATAATAGGCCTTGGGGATCATACAACTTCAACTATCTTTAATGCGATGTTATCTGGTAATTGTTAGGATCTGACTGATTTTCAGCATTTACATAAAATAGTTCTGAAATATCTGACAAACAGTGTGTGAACTACAACATATAACTCTGACTAAATAACCTGTGGTGCTTTCAAAAAAACTTAGCTTGCAAAGTCAGTCCTGTGACCTAATGATCATCAGGATTGGGCTTGTTTTAAGCTTCATCAGAAAATCTATGTTGTCATTGTCAAAATATAATATTTCTCCAACTACATAATCAATCATTTCACCTGGTAATCGTAAGGATCAGACTTGTTATCAGCCTCATCAGAAATGATTCGGGAATGATTACTGGTGTTGGACACTGGAAGAGTTCGTTCTCTCTGCATATCAAAGCCTGCCATACTCTGCCCAGTACGTTCGCGGGCTATCCTCATGATAACCCCATTCTCAAAGGCTTGCTGCATCATGGCCTGCTTATTAGAGCGGTTACTCCGGCCGCCATCAGTATGTAAAGGACTTTTTTCGGCAAACATCCGGTTGAAGTTGGTTTCTCTGTTACTCAGTTCCATCCGGTACCGTTGGATCTCCCTGCGTAACCTCTCTATTTCCTCATCATAGTCCTGTTCAAAGAAAGATAACTTTTGTAAACAAAACTTTGTGAACATATATCAAGAAACATACAAAAAATGTTCTATCTTGAAAATTTCTCAAACGTTTGTTAGACTGGTAGGTAGTGTCAGCATATACAACAGAGCATTAGTTAAGAGGCCAGATCGTCCTTATTTATGGCTTATTTATTATTTTTTCACAATTTTCAGTTTAAAGATGACTTTGTGTATCAGCTTAACATGTTATCTTCTGTTTCGTATACCCAGTAAGAAACAAAGGGTAAAACTATAGCTATTTGCTTGAAAGGAATAATCAAATCATTTGGCTGGGTTTTTGGTAACATTATAAGGAAAATGCATAAAAATATTATTTATACATCAAAAATTAACACATGTGAAAGTATGAGCCACATACTTTTATCAATCTATCATTATGACCGGATAGTACATTAAATTGCTTGAATTGTTCAATTAGATACTGGTCATGTTTCTGCCAAATTCTGCCAGATCATAAGGAAGCAGTGACACTCTGGATAATTTGTTTTGAATTGAGGGGACAAATATGTATCCATTATGTTAAACACTTAATTGTGTCACTATAAGCAGCAAATTTATTATTTTTTTTGAATGATGCAATAAGACATAATAAACATAAATATGCAATTATATAGATATGAATACAATGTTCAAAGCCAGAAAATCCTGTAAATTTAGCTGTCAAAAAATCCTTTTTCCTTTAGTGTGTGATACATACCTCTGTATAACAGTCAATATTTTACTCCCTATTTTCTCTAAGTCTGGTGTTTTAGTGAAATTTTGTAATTTTCAGATGCAATGCAAATAAAAAGAGTCTTTAGTTGAGTTAATGATAGATACAAAGACTTGTAGCAAATATACCTGCAAAAGGAAGGCTTCACCAACTCTACTATATAATAACTGTCATAATAACTTAAATTAATCGGCCAATCATATGTTTGTGTTGTGTTTAAACTTGATGAAAGACCACATTATGATATTATTCACTTGAAATAATTGTAGGGAACTTCTTTTATTTCTATATTTTGATAAGCAAGTGTCAATATTAATCTGTGGACAGTAATTTAACAATCATAATGATAGAAATATGAAAAGGTCCTCGGTGGCTTGGCAGTTTGCAAGTTTGGCATCTAATCAGAGGCTATCACCTCTGTGCAGGTTCGAGTCCCACAAGTGGCAAATGCTGAGGACCTGTCCAAATATGACCCTGGCTGTTGAACTGGATGTAAAACACCAACTTTGACTTTGATAGAAATATTAGGTTCACAGAATCAAACACAAGTTGAAATATCTATTCTGGTCGATACAATTGGCCCAAAAGGCAGCATAAATAATCCAAGAGACTCAAAACTTGCAGAGTAAGGAATCTAAAATTTGCCAGAAATCTAAAAATTCTCCACTTCTAATATCTTACTGAATTCAATGAAAAATTGATGTTTTGTCTTGAACTTGATATTTTCCAGTTCAAAAAGTCTTAATCTACAATACATTCAACAAATCTCACCTAAATTCATTTATTTTATAAGTATTTCCAAATGTGGCAAATTTCATATATGTGGTGAATTTTAGATTTCTTACTCTACCTTAAGGACAATGAAACTAACTTTGGAAATTACCGTATTTATTGTAATAAACGCCCCGGGGCGATGCATTTTTCCAAAGGGGGGGCGACTATTACAGATAAATAAAATCATATCTCGAGTCCAGTGGCAATGGGCGATAATGGACACTTGCTGCCTTGATCTCGCTTGCTGGCATGTATAATGGCGAGACAGCTTAAAATATTTAAAACAAACCTTAAATCTGAAGAAATTGTGTAGTTTTATCTCCTATACAATATTTTTTTAAAGAAATCAAAAACTTTGCAGCCACAAGTATATTAACCAGATTACAATTAATTATACAATTCATGACTGAATATTTGGAATTTCAGAAAATGAGAGATCTATAGCATTTACCCCAGGATGTGTGGCGTCTCTCTCCAGTCTGCCTGGGTGAATATTTGGAGGCATTTTATCCACTTGTTTTTTGTTCATTTCTCTCCTCAAGTTTCTCAAATCACTTTCTAACTGTTTGTTTTTCACCAGACTCTGCTCTTTGGCTTTTTCAGTGCTTCGTAATTGTTCCTTAATTTTCTCAATATCCTTCCGCAGAGATTCATTCTGCTTATTCATCTCACTGGCAGATGACAACTGCCGATGCTTTTCATTAATACTATTTTCTAAACTACGGATTATATCCTTCAAGCGATCTATTTCTTTTGCCTTATCCACTATTTCTCTTGTTGCCTTACGTAGCTCATTCTCATGGCCTTTTTTCAACCGTTCAATGTCTTGCTGAGCTTTTACTAACAAGTCTCTAGCACTTTGTGTCTCTCTTCTTTCATTGTCTAACTGTTTCTCTAGCTGACTGCATTTTAATTTCCACTCCTCGTCTTTGTGTGCCAAGGACTGCTCCACCTGGGCCTTAAGTTTGTTATTGCCCTCTGTCTGTTGTTTCTCCAAGTCTCGTATGCGTTTGTCAGCTTTCTCCAATCTGTTTTTGGCATCTTTGATGACCAGTTCTATTTCGTACTCATAAGCATCTTTCAAAGCATCAATCTCAACTTCTTTCTCGTGGTTTCTGGTGAACAGCATATGAACAACCTGAGTCAGTTCTGCCACCTGAAAGTAAACAGACTCCCTCATAATAACATGCACTGTATATGCCTGAAATATTGTCTGGTTTGAATAAATACATTTTAAATAGGATGTATTGAAATTTTAAGTTGAGGGTTTATGTCCCTTTTAATAACTAATGTTATATCAGGGCAGGCCCTCACTGAATCCTACATGTAGATGAGCTGGACTCGATGCCAGGATCATAGTTTGGTTTTGGGTTTCTCCCAGTGTTTTTTTCCATGGTGCTGATCCCCGCTATGTCTCTGGTCAATTGATTATAGATCACTGTTTTTCTGTCTGATGTGCCTTAGTGTCTGTCTTTATGATAGAGATTAAGCAGGTAAGGTACGTCACTGCCAAAAGATCAATTGCCAAGCTTGTTTCCCATTTAGTCACTTAGGCCTGCCAAACTCTGAGAGATGTATGGTTTAGTTTATTTTCCTGACATGTGAAAGTAAAAAAAATAGCCAGCCTCAGCGGGCAAGAACCCCAGCCCGCAGGTATAACTAAATGGGCAACAACATTGAGGTTTGGGAAAATCTTAGGAACAATTTCAGTTTTAAGAAGTAGACAGAATCCACAAAATGTTGTCAGATGTAACATTCACAGGCTACGATTTCTTACAAGTTGTTTTCATATTTTGATTCCCTAGAACCAATTATAAGGGAGATATAAGGCCCCTTTAGCATGATGACCCTACATGAGCTTGAAGCAGGAGTCAAAGGTCAAATTTGACACTTGCTAAAGATTTGCAGACCACGATTTCCAAGAAGTTGTTTTCTCATTCCAATAAGGGAGATAAGGCAGACATTTTGTTTTCAAAGCAGGGCCAAAATTACTCTCAGGCAAACTTTCCTAGCCATTTACATTTTGTACAAATCTGACACAGTTAGCTGCAATATTTTAAATTTAAGAAAATATGAATGATTTTCGAGTAAATAAATCGACTATGACAGGCATGTTGTTTTTTAAAAATGTACCATAATTTTTTACAGACACGTTTTCACAGCAACATGCTCTGCTATTTTGGTGAAGATATGCAAATGCAGGGGCGGATCCAGCTTTTAAGTAAGGTGGGGGTTCACATCAGACATACCATAACTAGTGGGGTCGGGGGCATGCCCCCCCCCGGGAAAAAATTAATTTTTGGTAAAAATATAGTGCATTTCCTGTAAATTTAACACCACTCTCAAGAAATAATTTTGTACTTTAGGTTGAAACTCTTTACATTATTTCCAAGGGTGGGGTGGGGTGGGGGGGTGGGGGGGGGGGTGTCAAACCCTCTGAACCCTTCCCCTGGATCCCCTAGTGTGCAGCAACTGTGGTAACATCAGTTTAATAATGCCTGTTTCTCAATTAAGAATTTTAAGACCAAAAGTATTTAAAACGTTGCCATGGGGGTGTTGTGTGATACCCTCCCAAACCTTCTTATCTTTAGATCCTGTTTAGGTTAACATATCCTGAAAATTAGGTGAAAATCCATGCATCGGTTTAGACTGTGGAACACCCACAAACGTTAAAACCCTAAAATATGCATTGCCATAGCAACAGTTGTTGCCAGACATCCCCCAGCTTTAAGACCGAAAAATCTTAAAAGTGTTGCCATTGCAACAGTTGTTGCTGGATACCCTCCAAAATCTAATTAGGTCTAGATCCTCTTGAGGTAAACATACCCTGAAAATTTGGTAAAAGTACATGCAGGGATTTGTGCTGTGAACACCCACAAAGTTTAAGACCAAAAAAATCTTAAAAGTGTTGACATGGCAACAGTTGTTGCCAGATGCCCCCCAAAACCTAATCAGCTCTAGATCCTCTTGGGGTAAACATACCCTGAAAACTTGGTAAAAATCTGTGCATGGGTTTAGGCTGTGGAAGACCCACAAGCTTTATGACCGCCGAGACCGCTGACGACGTCCGGACAGCATAGGTGATGACTATAACCCAAGCCTTTATGGACTGGGGTTAAAAAAACAATACCCATGTTAGTACCATAATTCCAGAACAGTACCTAGTTTGAGTATATATACTAAGTCCATGTTTATCACTATTCATGAAAAGTTTAACAAATAACTTGTTTAATTTGGTGCATTTTTTGGCATAAAAAATCAGATGAAATAGTTAATTTGGTGCATCTTTGACATGTATTTGTTTGGTGAAGATTATTGTTTCTGCCACATAAAGCAGCCTTATACCATAACAAATACACTGTGTACTTGCTAAAAATATTGCACAGGCTCCTATAGATGCTGGTGAAATAGACACCCAATATAGAATACCTTGGGTATCATTTTAAATACTGAAGAAAGACATGGGTTAAGTTATTCAGTGAGTTAGTTTTGCAAACTATAGATGCTGGTGAAATAGACACCCAATATAGAACACCTCGTGTATTATTTTAAATACTAAAGAAAGTTACTTAGTTTTGCAAACTCAGTAGGAGCTGATAGATTTTTTTAAATTATACGTCGCTTTCAAAGGTGAAAGCTTGGGGTTTACATCCAGGTCTACAGCCAGTGTTGCTTTCACAACATTGCATAGGTCACATGAGCATAGAGAGTTTAGGGAAAGGAGGAAAGCAGTTCATAGTAGTTACTCTAGGTTCTGCAGTGAAAACCCTGTGGCTTAGTGGTTAGCAAGGTTGGTATCTCTGTATGGGTTCAACTCCCACAAGTGACAAAGGTCACCTGTCTTGACCCTGTACCCTGTTAAACAGGATGTAAAACCCCAACTTTTAACTTTTTAACTACTTCAATGTAAAATGACATCAAGTTAATTACTGTAAATTTCTAAGGTAATGCCAGTGATCAAAGCAACACCAAGCATCCACATAAAAAAAGTGACTGCCTCAATTGTTTTTTTTTACAAGTATGAGAACTGTATCCAGCATGGCAGCAACTTAGTTTTTGGGAGTCAGACTGAATTTAATACGAGATATCGAATGAAAGATTTCAACACATTTTCTAAATGTCAAAGAATTGCATTGTTTTAATTTTTGCTCAGGTCACTTCTGCCACCTGGAACCAGAATAATACCACAGTAAGTACCATAAACTGCCTAACTAGTGCCTGTGTTTTAATGAACATTTAATTTGAATAAATGTTTTGTGCAAAATACATTGATTGAATTGATAGTGCTGTCTTTTGGTAATGCTAACAAAGCCAGTATATGTACCTACCTTTTTGGACATGCGAAACTCAAATGATTTTTTGTTTGGCTGAGCCATTTTGAAGATTGTCTTCTTTCTGAACACTTAAAACTTGGCGGCAAATACTACTACATCTTTGTTACTGTTTCACTTTCATCACAGTTTCTGAAAATAGAAGAAAAGAATATTCAGATGCTTCTATTACTGTAATTATGCAATTTTGTTGAAATTATGTTTTTACCTGCTGAAAATGACAGTTTTTCATAATTGTTTTTAATGAACATCTGTTTTTATTAACCTACCATCCCATAAAATCTTCTTGCCACAGCATTCGTAATCGTTTTTTCATAAACTTGATAAGAACCAAACAGAATCTGGCAATCACATAACATCCTTGGTGATGGTAATTAGATTACAATTTTTGTTTCATTGTTAACACATCTAATCACTTGCATCAACTTTATGACAGTGGTGTTACACAGTGTAATTTCATTATGTAAAAGGCTTTTCATTTGGCTTATACTCCTCTTTCCCTATCACCATCTGTAATATGACCTAGCTGATTTCAGACTTGGGGATTGGGGATACCGTATCTGTCCTTAGTGAAAAGATAATGGTCATACAATGGAAAATATCAGTCTCACAACCTACATCCAGGATCCCAATCGCAACAACTCAAAGATCACTTGTAACAGCAAGTCCTGATCCCTCATGGTAAGCAGGGATGGTGAAATGGTGGTCTTTTTTGTGACAAGATCATTTGACTTTATTATTACTGAAAAGTGGATAAGATAGGTTGTAGCAACCAAACGATAGGTTGTACGATCATAAAGGTAGGGTGTAATTACTGTAAAACTTAAAACATAGTAGTAGTACAATTCCAACCAAGAAAATCGGTTGGTCATACTCAGGATAGAGAAGTTCACTCACAAAGCTTTTTAAACATGTTGAAAATTTTTGACAGGTTTTCATGAATTCTCCCGATCAAAAAAAGCTCAAAACTTGCCTGTTTGCAAAGCCTATCCACCTTAACCAACCTATCTCAATGTGTCTCTTGCAATGTTGAATTGGTTAGATAATGGAGATTAAGCGCTAATATAGTTCTTATTAGATTTGAGATCAGATACAGATTGAACTGTTTTTTCACTAGAGCACCTGTTTTTCATGTTATCTGCCAATGTGGTCCAGTGGGTAACACACTTGCATAGGAATACAGAGGATGTGGGTTCAAACCCAGGTACAGGCAGCTACACAGTGGCTTGGATGACCAATTAAAATGGCGGTCCTCTGTCATTGGGTCCTATCCCCAGTAGTAGGCTAAAGAACCTCAAGGACGTTGATAAATGGTAATCCTTGAGACCCTGTCTTTCAGTTAGGGGAATGTCAGTTACTTGAGAGCTTGGGCTTTACTTAGACAGTCGGATGGGTTAAATAGCATTTTGAGTCCTGTAGTATATGGAGATATTGCGATGAGTATAAATACACAATAATAATAATAATAACAATAATAATAATAATGTTATCTGGCTGAAATATTCATCATACATGTTTAGAAACTAATCTGAGTTTCATTTGACAACTGTGATGTTGCAATAATAGATTAGAGGGGTGTTCCATATTTTTAATTGAATTGTATAGCTTGTCCCCGATTGGAAAACTTGGGATTGGTCAAGATCCACGGAAGAAGAGGGGTAAATTTTATGGCTGAAAATTATAGCTTTCCAAAGTCAAAACCTTCTGGTTCTGAAATCTTCCTACTGCTTCCCCAAACCTTCTGAATGGATTACGGAGCTTATGAAGAGCTTTAAGATAGCTGTCACCAAAATAACGTCCAAAAGTTTGCTTTAGCTGTATCAAGGTAGCTTGACTATTGAGTTCTAGAACACTGCTAGTCCTAACTACCAGTCCTAAACCCTTAGTGACTGCTAAGATTTTGGTTTATGAACCTCCCAAATGTAAACATTGCCTTCCTGAATGCTCCTGAACTTTGTCAGTATTGTAACCCAATCAGGGAGGTTGACTGTCAGAGTGGAACAGCCACCTAAGATTTGTGAATGGATTTATATTGCATAAGATTGTGAATGACTGTAATTTATAAATGTGATATGATCAAGTTCTTTATAAAACCTCAATCAGCATCAAGGACATAATTTATTTAGTTTTCTTTGTGGAAAACATATTTCCATTGATCTACTTGCTCAAATATTTTCAACAAAAATGTGAATAGTAGAATTTATGAAAATGGAAGAAAAAATTGCTTACAGAATAAATGAATACAACAATACAAACCTTTTTTCCTTTATCCATAGCAACCTGTCAGAATTATATTCTTATCCTTAATATAACCAGTTCACCCAATTGACAATATAAACAGTTATGCTACATTATAAGTTTAGGTATATGTTTTAGTAATTTATAAATCTCCTTTGCATTTTTTTATCTACGATATACTGTGAAATTTAGATATTAAAATATAAATCAATTTTTTATCATTTGAATTATATATCCACTCGAACATATTCACACTTGACAAAAAGAGTATTTCTAAATATTTATTTAACCTATGTTCTAAAAATGAAAAAAAGTATGTAAAACTGCTAACAAATGTCCATATTCACATAAGAAGGATAATATAACAAAAACCAGCACGGTATAATGATTTTCCTTTGTAAACTATCTATGCTAATCTTCTGAGTAATCCATATCATGGGTGTCCATGTGAAAAAAACCTGGCTAGAAGGCAATAGAACACTTATTACAACATTGAGATTATTGAAAACAAGGACTAAAGCAGACTGCAAAGATATAGTTTGATCAGAGATCTTCTGGAGATGATTTTTTTGCAGGTGTCTGGTATTACAATCTTGAGAAGACTGTGTAATTATTGATAAGACGTTGTCAATGCAGTCTTTCCGAGGCATTAGTTGTACTGTATTGTTGTTTATGTGAAGGAATAGTTTGAAAACAAATTATACATTATGAACAACAGCAGACTCATCCAAAGCAGAAGCAATGTAAATTAAATTTCACTCCAAGTGCTTAACATATAATTATGCTAAAATATCTCTGCAATACTGAACTATGTACTGAAAATGTTTGTCAGTTCTTTTTTCTCTAGTATTTTATGATACAGTATATATATAGTAACATATTAATCATGTTATATGTCATAAGCAACAGCTAACACTACTATTGTATAGGCACAATTATAATGAAGGATAACAGAGGTTGTGAAAAAAATTTACAAATAAACTTAAAAAAAAAATTTTTATTTCAAAATATTTCAAAACAACTTACAACTTTGTCTTTTTCTCAATTGACTATGGATTCTAGGTTTGTGACAGCAATTACCTTTCAAAACACAAATTTAGAAAGACATTTCTATTAATCTAGACTTAACAAACATAGTAAATTTAATGGTAAGACACCGAGTGTGTCTTTACAGTCCACCTGGATTTAATCTGGATACTGTAATATTTCTGTGTATATCACTGCTTGGCAACTTAGACTTTTAAAGTATTTTCCCTGCACCTCAATTTATTAAAGGAGGTCTCAAAGACTGAGTTTTTCAAAAGTTTGTCAGTAATCACTTCACTCTTACTGCTGTGTCCATGGGTTTGAATTGATCTCATGGCATCATCCAGGATACACTGAAGAACCTAGCCATAACTTGGACATAAATGCCCTCAACACTATGTGGTATTTTAAGCTAGCTCTCAGACAAGGTCCACATATGAATATAAGGATTTGATTGGCACAAGCCTAAGGCAATCCACATCTGATTGTGAGGATCTGATTGAAAAAGATTTGCTGAGAATCCACGTCTGAATGTGAGATTTGAAAGGCTGAGAGTTTCAGATGGGAGGGAGACTTTTGCAGTTATTAATATAAATAACCAATTTATGAGGACTGTAAATATACTGAATTGGTGAAACATGTTTAGTGTTCAACACAATTCACTAAAGACTAAGGACTTGGAAAGGCTAATGTTGTTTTACACTTCACTACTGGATTTTTATGGACACACTTGCATACAAATAAGGTACTTGTTTAGTTTACAGAGACCCATTGCAAAGAGGATATATACATATATATATATATATATTATATATACCTCTGTCAAATAAAATCTCAAAATTATCATCTGATTAAGTTATAGTATTGAATGACACTAGGTATATTACTCTTAAAAGCAAAACTTTACGAAATAGCTAGTCTCATCAACAAAAACTTGAATGTCAAAAAATTTGATCACCACATTACAATCCTCGAACTGTTTGTCTTACACTGCTGTTTATAGATACCGATAAATTCATACAAATTTAAAACAAGTTTGATTCCTATTAATACCTTGAATCATGATTTCAGAAAAATTCCTCCCTGATTTAGGGTCAAAGGTCAAAGTTTTATGTCCATTTAAAAGCTATAAGGTCTTATTAGGACAGGAAGTCAGTGAATCCAATATGTTGTGATGAACTGGTTTTAAACCTGGGACCACAAAGATAAGAGCCAAGGGTTAGATTTATTTTCATTTTACCTCATGTACAACAACCAGGGTCATATTGTGATGGGTAGTCTATGGGTGGGGAACTAGGGCATACTAGTTGGTCAAGATTCTGCATTATAAACCACCGGGCATCGGCAAGTAACTACCAACTTTTCAACATGAAGCACCCGGGCCCGGATTCAAACCAGTGACCTCAGAGGTTGAAGGCAAGCACTCTAACCGCTACACCACTGAGCCCCCCTATAAGAGCTAAGGGACTAAAACCTCTGGTAGTGAGAAAATGGCTAAAATGTATTACAAGTTTTACCAAAAATGACCAGTACCTTGGTATGAAATGCTGCAGCAAACAGACGGCGGATGGATCTGAATTTTTTCATGTCTCAGCTAAAACAATAAGCGACACTACAGGTGTTGTAGTTGTGTCGAAAAGGATGATTACACAGACATCATACGATGACATGATGATATGTTAGTGACAAAAATTTCAGTAAAATAAATTATAAAACTTTCCATGTGTATGATGGAAGTTATCTATACTTCTTATTATATTAATCTCCCACTGTCTGTTTACCTTTGTGACCGGTTCTCATTACCTCCACCAGGTGGTTATGTTTTCGGGTGTATTTGTTTGTTTGTTTGTCTGTGTTTGTTACAAATCCAAAAGTATTTGAATGTAGAGTGGAGTGTAGACCTCCAAGCATAAACTATTACATTTCAATTACAATAGGAAAACTTTCCAAATGACATATGCCAAAAAAAGTCACAAATTTAAGATGAAAATATACTATAAGTATGTAGCATGAGTATTTTATTGTTCATCCCCATGAGTGATATATATATGTTACAGGCAATCTGTGTAACCAGGCATTATGCGTAATGACTGAACATTTCAGTCATTTCTCAAATGCCTAAACAGTTTAGCCATTTCGCGAAATGGCTAGGGATTTCATGTAATGACTGAAAATGAGCTCTAGGCATTACGCGTAATGCCTGAACATACTTAGTTTTTTATCATATTTGATGATTATTCATAAATTATTTTGATATTATATACTTTTATCCTTGCTTGTGGTATACATAGAGAATATATTTTATGTCCATTCATGACCAACTATAATGAAAATGGTATAATGATTAAAATATCTTATTTTATTGAAACTGTTTTGTTACTGATATGTTCATCTATGCATGCAAAGTATACAGAAAACATAATAATACATAATTACAAATACTAGGGAATGTTAACCACAATGTTGTTCTCATTATATGAGTTATTTAAACTAAAAGACTGTCCAAAAGTGAGTTTTAACTCATTAAATCCTGACTCAAGTTCTTGCACTTCTGATGTTTTCACATGAAATATTTTCTCCTATATCAAATCTGTTGGTACCTTTCATTGGGGCATTTGTGCAGAATACTCACTTTTGTTAAACAAACTCAGGCTGAGTGATTGGATGCTAAAATAGGGTGTGGAGTCCTAATTGCAGTTAAGCTTGTTTCATCAAACAGGATTAACATCAAAGTTTTCTGCATTTGTTTCATGTAATTAATGAAGACCCCCACATAACAAGACCAGAAAACAAACTCTCTTGAAAAAAAGAAAGAAAAAGAACTGGACCTTTCTGCCCTTCTTACAACTAAATTAAAAGAGTTATACAATATATGACTATTATTGATCACATTGCAAAACTGCTCATTTATTTATTTAATTATACAAAAAGGTACAAGAGATATCAAAATGTACCTTAATTACATGTCATACAGTTAAAACTACAACTTAAATGGCTTCTAGTGGCAAGAAATAACACATCCTATCAATAAAAGTTTTGAAAAGATAGTCACACAGACTGCTTGAAAACTGAAACCAAAGTTCAAGTATTTGATATATTTAAAGAAGCCACATAATAAAATTAAATGATATACTAAGAACTAACAAATGATTTGAATGTAGTACCCTTCTTATAAGTTAAATGAGACTAAGTAGGAAATGTATCATTATGAATGATTATATAGTAAAACTGTGTACTAATTTATGCAAAAATGTACGAAATATATCAAAATATATCTTCAATGAAGATTCTTCATTAATTTTCATATAGTTAAAACTACATCATGAATTGCTTATAGCAAGAAATAATCATTTCTATCAAAAAGACACTTTAAAAAGATGATTACACAGATTGCCTGAAATCTCAAATACTTGTTTAGGCAATCTGTGTAACACTGAACCTTATATTTCAGTCATTACGTGAAATGTCTAGGCATTTCGCGAAATGACTGAAATGTTCAGTCATTACGCGTAATGCCTGGTTACACAGATTGCCTGTAACATATATATATATATATGTACTTGTTATATACATGTGTGTCTCATATGGGATGTCTTATTTTTATTATTTATTTTAATTCAATGTTTTACACGCCAAAATTGCACTGAAACATATAACCATGGAGTGTTCTAACATATGAAAAAGATATTTCTTATTTCTCTCTATTTCAAAAAAATATGGCCTTGAGTGGATAATAAAATCTGGATAAAATTGGGACAATTACATTTTCAAAATTAAAAGGATTTTTGTGCGATTTTATATAAACATCTGCTGCTGAGGTTGGCGAATGTTTACAGAATGTCTCCCTTCATCAGGAGAGATGTAAAGCCCCATTAAAACTCTAATTTTCAGTGGACAACTTTATTTTTCCTTTTGATAAAAATATAAAAGAGGCAAACATTTTTCATGCAAATATTAGTTATTAATTATGTTGTCTTTGTTATATTTGACACAAATATGACAGATCAATGTTAATAGATGGTCATATTATGTGTGTTATTGATTGAATACACATTTACCATACCTTACATAAAAACTTAAAACATAGTCCATTATTTCCATAAGGAATGTCAACAAATACACAACCTAATTTATTGTGTACAAAGATTGTATATGTAGATTATACTCATGACAAAACAGTAAGGTGCCCATCGATATATCTTTTATAAAACTCACATGTCATTTGAATGAAAAGTAAATGAATGATTTGACATGTTTTACTGATGCTTTTAAGACAATTTTGGGATGCATATATAGCTTGTAAAAATATGGTTTCTAGACAAACTTAAAACTAGCTTTTATGTTCATTTTATTAGCTATAGTCTTTTTGAGAATGATCATCGGTATTTGCCACAAGCTGGTGGTTATTAGAGTTGAACCCAAAGTAACAGAGACAATAAACCAGTAAATATTTGTCAAAGTAGACTACCACTAAGGCTGTTTCTTGATAAACAAAGTAAACAAAGGGGTTTCGGTCCCCCAGCACGAGCGCGAAGTCATCACAGACACGAAAAGTGCACCGAAGTGGTCAACCATCACAGTATCAACGTAGCCCATTGCTGCTAAACTTCATTAAACAGAGACATACTCTTCATGCTAGGCCACAATTCATGAAACTCCGGAAACAAACAAAAAAAAAGAAATCTCTAGAAGCGCAAGCCTTGCCAGAGCTCGCGCATGAAAAGCTAAAGAGATGTTGCTAAAAACAAAACCTGTCAGTTGATTACTACAAAACGGTTTCACTGCAAACAAACTGAAAAGTTTGGGTCTATAAGGGTGGCATTAAAACAACACCAGTACAGTCATGGGTATATAAGGGTAGCAGGGAAAACAAAAGGTGGCATTGAAAATAAAACTTGTCAGTTGATGGATGTATAAGGGTGAAAATGAAAACAAAAATTGTCAGTTGATAGGTATAGAAAGGTTACACTGAAAACCAAGCTCGTAAGTCTTCAGGTATAGCAGGGTGGCATTGAAAACCAAACCAGTCAAGTCTATATGTATATATTTGTTTGTTTATTTGGGGTTTAACGTCGCTTTCAACAATATACAGGTCATATCACCACAGGTAGTTGGAAGGGCAGAGGAAACCAGTACATAGAGTTCGCTAGGGTTGTGTACTGTAAACTGCCGACCAACGGCAAGCAACTACCAGCTTTCCCACTTGAGCCCGTGCGGGGATCGAACCCCGGCCTCAGAGGTGGGAGGCGAGAGTGTTACCACTCTGCCACCGTGGCCCCTTATATGTATATAAAGGTGCCATTTAAGATAAAGCCAGTCAATTGGTGGACATAAAAGGATGGCATTGAAGACAAAACCAGTCAGTTGATGGATATAAAAGGGTGACACTGAAGACAAAACCAGTCAGTTGATGGATATAAAAGGGTGACACTGAAGACAAAACCTGTCAGTTGATGGGTATAAAAGGGTGACACTGAAAACCAGTCAGTTGATGGGTATAAAAGGATGGCATTGAAGACAAAATTAGTCAGCTGATGGATATAAAAGGATGGCCTTTAAGACAAAACCAGTCAGTTGATGGATATAAAAGGGTGGCATTGAAGACAAAACCAGTCAGTTGATGGATATAAAAGGGTGGCATTGCAGAAAAAAACAGTGATTTGATTGATATAAAAGGGTGGCATTGAAGACAAAACCAGTCAGTTAATGGATATACAAAGATGGCATTGAAGACAAAACCAGTCAGTTGATGGATTTTAAAGGGTGGCATTGAAGATCAATCTAGTCAGTTGATGGATATACAAAGATGGCCTTTAAGACAAAAGCAGTTAGTTGATCGATATAAAAGGGTGGCATTGGAGACAAAGCCAGTCAGTTGATGGATATATAAAGTATCTGACATATTGCAATACAAATATATATTTAGAACTAGAACATGTTTTACACAATACCAGTTGCCTTTAAAAGCCATTAAATTCCTACTTTTCTGACAGTTGTTTTAATAGCATTATTTTCTGTGTCCCTGTTAACAGATTGTACTATTGAGAGAAGCCATTTGGACTTTCCCACAAGGATGGAGTTTGATTTTAAGCAACGAGCCATTGAGACAATTCTTTATCAACAATATCAATAAATAATGATAAAATATTGTAGTATTTACCTTTTAATGTTTAAACATACTGTGCAATATGAAGTATCCATGTTGTCAACTGTACATATTGTAACAATGTTATACATTCAACAGACGTCAAATACTCATTAATAATCTACTTCTTCAACATATTATATATATTCCATTGAGACGGAAAAGCAAACACTCCTTGCTTGACAATATATGTGTCATAAACCCGTCCTTTACCTATGTCGTCTGAAGACTAGCTTCCAATGGATATTTAGCTTTCTCAAGAAGTTTGTGTGTCACACATAAATAGGTGGTTCCATCTACCTCTATTAATAATAAACTGGTTTCTGGATAGTGCATAGATTTATATCCCGTGACTTTAAGTTTAATATTTTCGCCTGGGTTTATAAAAGTATGAAAAATGAAAGGAATACACAATGAAAGTGAACATCTTTGAATTTGTAATGATATTGGCATATATATACTTCCTTTCCCATGTATATTATATCGTATTAACCATATATATCGTCCTATTAGTGTTCACGATATGTACATATATATTAATGGTGGCCTTAGTTACTAAACACTGGAAGACAAGTTTATTGGTCTTCATGAGCAGAAGTAAATGATCCCCTACATGAATGTATAACCTTTCATAGTTAACGCACATAAAAGCAGACAAGCCAACATTGGGGGTAGCTATAATAACGTCTTTAGAATGAGATATTTACAAAGACCACAGAAGGTTCCATTGGGCATAGAATAATGACATACACAGTAAAATACATATATTCTGCTCTAGTTTATTTTCTCACCCACTCAGCTCTCTCATGTCCAATAATGTACTTTCGTGGCCTAGGGTTGAATAACTTCTCATATATGATCACCAGAGTGGCACCTTTGTGGCCATAAGTTTGAAAATAACTTTGAAAATGTAAAATGTTGAAGTTTACGAAGTCAAATTTGTCCAGAAAAGGGGGGGCAGACTATACATGATCATTTTTGTTGCGTCAAGCAATGATTAGATTAATTTCAAATATTTTACTTAGCTATCCATGGTTAAAACAGAATAGCAGGCTTTTGAACGTGATCATGTGCATTAAGCCTAAAGCAAAAGTTGTAAACATCTGTCCACCACCCCTACCCAAATCTGTGTCTGCGAATTCAGATCTAGATTAAGGCAGAGGACATTTTTTGCAGGTGATCACCGACCTGTGTGGTCGTGGGCTTGAGTCCAGGGCCAGGATTCACAAAAGGTCTGAAGTCTTGGGCAATTTTTTTTGCTTAGACCAGTCTTAAAGTTATGACTTTTGTCTTAGCTAAGAATTCTCTTAAATTGGAATTCACAAAAAGTGCTCAGCAAAATCTTAGCTGAGACAAAATTTGTGCAAAAAGTCTTAACTACTTTGAATTCAAATTAACAAATTTTAGTAAAACAAAAACATTTTTCATCAATAAATACACAAAACATGCTCTTCAAAATTGTGAAACAGATTTGTTACTTTTTTTTGTAAAATTATGTAAAAATAGTAGTCTTTGTGTTTTATTGTGAGTCAGCCATTTTTATGTGCGGGATGACACCTTGGTGTCAGTTAGGTCGTTCCTGAGAGGGTACCTTAAGCTGACATTTAGTATGCATGACCATGCTGTTTGTAAACTGGCCTCTGATTGGCTGCCCTTGCCTTCTGTAGCCAGAAAATTAGAACCCTTCTTCCATTTACAGCTCACACTTGGAAGGGGTAACAGCTCAAGGACAATTTTATTTTATTTTTCTTCTTCATGTACTTTGGGTTGTTGTTTTTAGTGTTATTTTATTTTATCTTAGTTCTACAACCTTCGGTATATGGAGAAGAAAAAGTACAATTTACGTTCTCAAAATGCTGATACTCAGGTATCTTTTGATTTGCATTTTGCGGATGATAACGAATTCATAACAAACTTGTTGGGACAGAAATCACAAGCTATGTCTCACCAAGATTCGGACTCTTCCCTATCAGGCAGTGAACTTGATTGTGGACAATTAATTCATTCATCTGACAGTGACAGTGCGGGCCCCAGTGGGCGTTCGTTTAACCGATTACAGGTCGAAAATGTTAATAAGGGTGCCCATGACTTGGATTTTCAAGAGTCACAAACATTGGTAAACCAACAAATTCTATCTCAGCTTGCTGCTATCGGTGACAGGCTTCAAAAATTAGAAGACAAACCTGTAAAGAAAACGGCTGATAGATCCAAAGTCAAGGGCACTCGTGTCACTAAACCCCATAAGAGTACTCGGGTAAACAAAACAGAAAGTACTCATGCGGAAAAAAGTACTCCTACAACCAGCAGTGATTGTTGTTCTCAGTCGAGTACTGCCCACATCCCTTCATTAGAATACATTAGAGCAAATAATCAAATTCAACGCAGTGTTGAAGATAGAATTAAAGAATTACAACAGCTTGCAAAAACAGGTATGTCTGAAAATAAAATTAAATCTCAAAGAGGTGGATCAGTAGATGTTTTCGTGAAACATAGGGTTAAATGGCCACATGAACATGTCTTGGCTGGTTCCCAGAAAGAAAGAGTTTCATACGACCAGTTATCGATGGGCCAATGGATGGCAGGCTTTTGCAGAACAATGCGTGAAGAAAATTGTATTCAAAATAAAGATGCAATGCTAGATTATCTTATTTCATTATTAGATGATTCCAATGATTTTTCTTGGAATTCTGCAAAGGCCTGCCATGCAGTGCTCCTATGTCGCATGGAACAGGGTGAAATTAAGGACTACACACAAACTGATCTTATTGACCGAATTAGAAGAGCTCATGCCCAACGCCATGTCCCTTCGACTCAGAATTTTTCAAAAAATGTTACCAAACGTGAAAAAAATGCTAAAACCATGATTTGCCAGTTTTTCAATCAAGGCTCATGTATGCATTCAGCAACACATGAAACCAAAGGTGTGGTCTATAAACATGTTTGCAACCACTGCTTCACATAAAATGGAAAATCGTTTCCACATCCTGAAATGGATTGCAAAACCAAAGCTAGAAATACAAAAAACGAATAAGCTTGGGCGTTGGTTCATCCAAATTGTGTCATTAAACAACTAGAATGATTTGGAATACCAAAAATGATCAAAAATCAACCATATGTGCATATAATGCAAACATTCAAGCAGCTTTTCACTGGTTCAAATCTTCTAAGGCTTTTAATAACACAAGGAACCATTGAACCTACGCCCAAGTTGTCAAGACCTCTGATTTCGATCAGAGAGGTAGTGTCTCTGCAAAACATTGTACCTCGGGTCCCCGCATCGTCACTGTCAATAACGAAAAGGTCAAACCTAAAATAGTTACCCCTTCCAAGGTGAGTATAAATGCAAAGGGCTGCACTTCCCTCAAAAAATCTTCCTAAAAAAAATGGGAAAAAATTGGTAGGGACAGTCCAAATGCTCAACAACAGGGGTTTCTAGCCAACAGGTTTAACATTCTTATGGATCTTCATGATGATTCGTCATCAGATTGTTATGCGGACACTGAGGGATCTGGGGGGGGGGGAAGTGCAGCCTTTTATAGATACAATGGTGCCATTGCACACATAAAATGCCCATAGTCGTTCTATAAACGGTGACCAAAAATTAAACAATGTTACACCACAGCATGCCCATGGTCCAAAAAATACGGAATTTTTGCCAAGCGATACTAAGGCAAACCATGTTGCTATGGATACACTGTTTGATGGTCCTTCCGTACGTACCAACTATAACAAACAAATGGCCACAACCTTTGTTGATAAGACACAAAAACATGTATCTAGGGATGAAGAACTACATTCTTCTGCACATTTACAACAAATTCCCTTATACGTATGGAAAAATAAACATCTTAGTAAACATCATGTCGCTTGTATAGCACAAAATGGTGGGGATTTTGGGTATATCCCCTTGAACGACTTGAAAATCTATAATGGTCCGGATATTTTCTGGCAAAACATACCTGATATATTAGAGGCTCACAAAATAATACGAGATAGTGGAGTGCCAAATTTTTTGAAATCAAGAATACCAGTACCCACTCAACTGAATCCTGAAAGATGGTATTTCCATTTGCAAGATTATTGGGATCAGCAACTCCCAGATGTAATAAACTATGGCTTTCCACTCGACTTTGACAGGAAATTCAACCTTCAGTCAACATATCATAACCATACTTCGGCCATCCAACATATGGAACATATAGATCAGTATTTGTCTGAGGAATTGAAGTATGGGGCAATATATGGCCCTTTTAAACAACTGCCATTTCCTGTTCACATTTCTCCTCTCATGACCAGACCAAAACAAAATACTGATAAACGTTGTGCAATAATGGACCTTAGTTGGCCCAAAGGGGCTTCTATTAACAGCGCCATACATAAATTTAGATATCTGGATACATATTTTTCGTTATCTTATCCTTCTATTGATCATATAGTCCACCATGTCAAAGAATTGGGTCCAGGTTCCTTATTGTACAAAGTAGATATCAGTAGAGCGTTTAGACATTTGCGTATTGATCCGGGAGACATTGATCTATTGGGAATACTTCATCAGGACCTATTTCTGGACGGATCTCTGCCTTTCGGATTTCGACTCAGATCCGGATTTTTTGAGAGATGCTCCGATGCCATCAGGTTCATTATGAAAAAACATAATCATAATGCACTCTTAAATTATATAGATGACCTCATATATATTGGACTACCGTCCAAAATATACCAATCATATCATTTTCTATTATCTTTGCTCAAAGATTTAGGACTAGAGGTGAGTGATTCAAAATTGGTTCCTCCCTCTACATGTGTCACTAAACAGCAGTACCAATCCTTGCTAGGATCTTTACTGTATATTACAAAATGTATCAAACCGGCTCGTATCTTCTTGAACCGTATGTTGCAAGCTATTGAGGTCTTATCATAATTCCCATAAATTAACATTAAATCCTGAATTTTTTCAGGATTTATGTTGGTTTAATACCTTTTTAGACCAATATAATGGTGTTACTTATTTCGACAATAAGACACCTCACCATGTAGTACATCTCGATGCTTCTCTGTCGGGTATGGGGGCTACTTTTGCAAATATGGTATATACCTTGCCCATTCCTCAGCATTGTCAACACCTACATATAACACAGCTTGAAATGTTAAATGTGGTGGTGGCTTTGAAGGTATGGGCTTCTATATGGTCAGATAAGGTCATTGATATCAAATGTGACAATTTGGCAGTGGTGGAAGTACTCACTTCTGGTAAAACCAAAGATACTTTTCTGGCCACTTGTGCCCGTAATATTTGGTTGATTTGTGCCATCTTTAATATACAGATCAGAGTTTGGCACATACCTGGTAAAGCAAACGGCATTGCTGACTTGCTCTCTAGGTGGAATATAACCAAAGATCCTATTTTTAAACTACGTCAACTCTTACCACATTTTATGTGGGTTCATACACATATGGACCTCATGAAACTTAACCATAACATATAATTTTGTTTTTCAGATGGTGACACCCTTACTGCCCAGCTTGCCACCAGGGCCAGACAGAGGTTACAGTTGGCTTTTCGACCAGCCACTGCTAGGACATATCATCGTATGTTCACCGATTTCCTAGGCTTCCTGGTGGCAACTGGGCTGTGCCACCATCAGGTAAACCATTCTGTTTTGCTTATGTTTATGCAATTTCTGTCTGAAACTGGTCATACAGCATCCAATATTGCCAACTACATGGCTGGAATTAGAGCACAGTTCATAATCCATAACTTAGACACCATACCATTTAGGCATGAACAAATTCATCTTTTTCCAAAGCTTTAAAATTAGATAGACCCCTACAACCAAAATCCACAGCCATCATATCCACAGATCTACTCAAGGATATCCTCTTGCTCACACAAAAATTACAATTTCCCATACAGTTTACTGCCTTATACTCTTTGGCATTCTTTACTTTCCTGCGTATTTCCAATATACTACCACACTCTATTGCTGCTTTCGACCCTTCTAGGCAACTAGCCCATGGAGATATTATACTCACAGACCAGGGGGCTAATGTACTAGTCAAATGGTCAAAGACAATTCAAAATAGATCTGACATACATACAATACCCATTCCAGTATTGGGAGATTCCATATTGTGTCCTTACACTGCAATTACATGTTTGCTTAATCACACTCCAGGTGCTTCCAATTCTCCTCTATTTGCCATTCCCAGGTCCCATGGTCCTGTTCCTCTGACAGACTCAGTGGCAAGACGCCACCTACATTCTATTTCAACTAAATTAAAAATTTCCCCTCCTTTGAAATTCCATGATTTTAGGCGTTCGTGGGCCACGTGGGCCTTTCACAATGGGGTTCCACTACACCATATCATGCACCATGGGACCTGGAAATCGGATTCAGTATGGAAATATATTAAATCTATCCCCCAACTTTCATCACCAGTTTCCTCCACATTCCAACGGCTCCTACATTCATAAACTACTTTCTTGGCTGTTTGGGTGCCTCTGTCCATTCCAACCACACATCTTTCCCACTTATTTTACAAATTCCATGCTAAATTCCCATGGTTCCACATCTTGGACCTAAAAAATTGCTCTGCAATTCAACAAGTTACAATATACCAACCAGGGCTATGCCCACCTTGACCTTTGTTTAACCGATGATCCACCTTGACCTTTATTTAACCTATGACCTTTTAAAGTCATATTCTTTGTAAAATTTCATTCTGGTATATTCCCATGGGGGGTTGACCAAACCTCGTGTCAGTAAAATTCGAATCTTGTTATCACTACAGTATCCCAAGCCCTGTGTCCTTGGTTTCATGTTTCTTCATGTAAATATTTCATGAATACAGTAATCTTATAGATTTACAGTTCATGAAAATAGTAATGTTATAGAGTTAATGCTATTAGCAACTATTGTACATGTGTAAATGCAACTTATACTAAATAGATGCTATTATTTTATATTATATGTAATGTTATCAACAGTCAAAGAATAGTAGAATAAATATTTATATACCAACTCTTGGGTTTCTGTGGTACCCTCTGGGGAATGAGAATATTTTTACCACAAGAAGGTAAAATGTGGAAATTTATAGGTAATTAAATGATGTAAATTTCTATTACAATCCACAGAAATTACTTTTATAGGAAGTATAGATCCCCATAGTATATATTTTGTTGGCATAACAAAGGGTAAAATCTAAATACACGCAATGGAATATTTTAAAAACGACTTAAGTCTGCCCTGCAGTGGTCTTAAAGTTATGACAAAATCTAAGACAAATTTTTGTCTAATGGCTGATTCATACTGCAACGTATCCGTATATTCGGCCGAATCTGTCACTTAATTCGTGCTGTATTTTTAACATTTTCCATTCATATTGCAGCGAATAATTCGTCCAAAAGCTGCACATTTTGGTACAGTTTTCCACTTGTTTTCACATAAAAAATATCAGAGAAACAACTTTGTAGTGGAGAAAGCAATAAATAAGCTATAAAACTCACATTTTTCACAGCAGTTAGTCTGGCAAGTATTTAAACTCCATTTGGCTTTGACACATTTTACTGTGAGGCTACAAAGCCACAAATTTTATAATATACCGGTACATGTGTATATATATTTCCTGTACATGCTTTATGGTTTGCTTACAGGGGAAACTTTCACTGCTGTTAAGTTTTTCTGTACAATTGTCTGCTTGGTTTATTGATTCGGTGTAAAATCCGGGTGAAAATTAGAAAAAAGATTCGTGCAGATTTAGATCCCGACCGAATTTCTGGATACAGATCCTGATTCGGTGCAATATGAACCCTCCTGTTGATTTATACCACTCAACGAATCCGTATATACGGATTCATTGCAGTATGAATCAGCCATAAGACCTTCTGTGAATCCCATTTTGTCTGAGCAAAAAAGTCTTAACTTTATGAAAAAATTCTTGCACAGTTAAGACTTTTCTCTTAAAGTTATGACAATTTTTTGTCTAAGACCTTTTGTGAATCCCGGCCCAGATAATGGCAGCATGTTGGATTCATAAAGGTCTTCTCCCGATATAATTATAACTGTCGAAAGGAACACAAAACCCTAACCTTGACCTTTATCTGATCCTCGTTCCTCACAGAAAAAAAAAAAAAAAATTCACAGTGTATTCCAAAATGGTAGAATTTCTTCAAGTCCTTTTGTCCTACGTATTATATGGGGACTGAATGACTTTTTTTTTCAAAATGTGGGGCTGACAAAAGTTTGTGTTTCAGCACATTTTCATATGTGTCAGATGTGGCAGAATAAGAAATACAAAGACTTGGAGCAAGTCTACAAAATGGCTGAGGTTTCACAACTTATTTTTTCACTTTTGAAGGTGAGGAGAACGGTAGGGAAAATCACAGTAAATTCTTTTTTCACACATGTTAATAACCTTGGCATGTGAATGTCTGTGTCACAAGTAGCCATGACTAATTATATCCTTTCATATTTAATAAGCACACCCTACCAACTGTAGAACATGCAGACCACCAATCCTTTTAACTGCTGCATATTGGCCACACACATGAGCCAAGCAAGACCTATCGACTGCAGCACAGGCAGCAAAGCATGTCCTATCAACTGCAACATGTGAGACAAGCAGATCATATCAACTGCAACATTAGACCGGGTATCTATCCAGTCGCCAATTGCTATTGACATACTTATGGACGCAATGGAGAGGAACAGAGTTCCCATTTACTTTTTCTGTATAAATTTTGAAATGCAGGTAATTATTGCATTTACTTACAAATCGCCTTATGATGATTATGTAAATGTATCCAGTTTACAATACATATGGTGTTACACTAAATCACTTTTACAACTTTCAAGCCGGAAATTTCTTTGCAAAGGTGACGTGTTGTTTAAATTTGAAAATGGGTTGAGATATATACATGCCACCTGGATAAGCATTAAATATTAGTGCACGGCACATATGCATACCACAAAGAATGCATATAACAGTTTTTGAGGTCAGAGGTCAATTGAAGGTGAGATTACTGCTAGATAAATGGTAGTTTGGGAATATTTTATTTTACACATTAGTACTGTACATGTTTAAAATGATAAAGTTTTAAGATTTTGGGGGATAAAATTTGAAAAACCACCAATTCATATACACATCCCTATAACATGTAAATATGCAACTTGTGCTTTTAACTACAATTATAAAAACCAAAAGAAATTTTTGCAACTAATGCATTAAAATAACACACGAATAACTATTACTATCAGAGCCAACTAGCGCCCTTCCTAGGGTTATTTGACTTTCAGTCGCTTCATGAGGGACGTGGGGGTGGGAAAGGAGGGTGGGAAAGGAGGGAAAGGAGGGTTATTTAAATTTGTGGATCACCTTGTGTGTCCTTCAATTTCAAATCCCAATGTGAGGGACCCTATCGTTTGAAAACTCAATGACCCGTGTCCTTATTTGTGATTGGTGACACGAGTGAAATCAGCAATAATAAATAGTGTATTAAAGTGGACTAGAAACTGAAGTGACAGGCCCCAAGAACAGGCCGTGTCATACACACTTTAGTGTGTCCTAAGCAAAAGGACACAGCAAAGTGTGTCCTATAAAATGTAGCCCATGCTGACAAGCATGTCCTTCAACTGGTGCCAGTATATCCTATAAATTGCAACACATGCAGTGCAGCACCAAACATGTTAGGGCCACTGACTTTACTACCTCATCTACAAGAACCAAGGATCTTCCTCTAGAAGCCACAATATTGTGGGCGTTCCACTGGAGCTGACACTATAACTGACTCTACGACTCTTGGGTCAGTTGCAAAAGTCAGGGATCAGAGACGCATATCCAGAAAAAAACGCTCAAAAATGTTGGGCGAGTTTCATCTGCCCAACAGGATGTAGTACATCCCAGCTTGTCTGGATCAAGATTCTGACTTGGGATCGGTATGATTTTCTCCACAACAAGATGGGAAACTACCAGGAAAAGCTTTAAACCCCTAACAGACAAGCTGTATGAAGCCCCAACAAGCTGCACTGACAAACAGACAGGACTGGAGCATTTCCCCGACCCATCCCGACTGGACTGATTAATTTCTGGAGTCGGCATTGAGAATCGGGAACAAACCAAAACTATATAAACCCCACTGGCTATCATAATTTATGATTTATCACTGCAAAGATGCCAGCTCTGCATCAGAGAGATTGTCTACAAAAGCGTAGGGTACTTTTGTCTTTTTATTGATTTTAATATTTTGATTTTCATCATGATTTGCAGACAGAAAAGGACACATCTGAACCCAGGACCAGCATCTGCCCTTACAGCCAGCACCACAGCCACAGCCCCAGCCAGCCCCTAGGATAAGAAGAGAGCCATCAAACCCCTGGATCATGCCCTGGATACTTTAAAGACAATAAAAAGGATGCTACAGCAACCTCCTGGCTGATTTAGTACACACTGATATCCCAGGATAGAAGAATTTTGGCAGGATACCACCTGTCTTTTTGACCTCTTCGAAGAAGGCATACACCATCGCATCCAGAAGTCAGTCACCAATTTTAGGAAGACCTTAGAGGTTGTATTGAAACTGGCAATAACACTGAGACACATGGCAACAGGAGAAACCTACACCTCTTTGCAGCATCAGTGGCTGACTTACTGACCTTGATGAATGGAAAAAGGTAGAGAAGTTCAGGACCAGATGGAATGTTCCCCATGCTGTAGAGGCAATAGATGGAAAGCATATCAGCATGAGGAAGCCAAAGAAATGTGGCAGTGACTATTACAACTACAAGGGATTCTTTTAACCTGGTGTTGCTAGCCCTGGTCAATGCAGAATACAGATTCCTCTGGGTCAATGTGGGGAACTACTGGGGAAGGGAGGGCTCCCTCCCCAACATCAGCGAGACCTGCTGAAAGACTACTTCAATCATATAGGGGCATTTGCTGGGCAGGAAGACAGGAACTGAGATGTGAGCTACCCTGGGGACTGAAGAAGCTGGCATCCATCAGTCCTTTTCAGGAACACCCAATTATTATAAGAACTTTCATTTAAGCTGATGTTGCTCAAATTTCCAAACAAAATCCAATCCATTTCCGACAAGATTCAAAACTAGCTCAAACAAAATCACCCCCTTAGACCATTGAAAAACTTCAAACCAAGCTATGTAAAAACCCATTAAAAATCAAAATATATAAACCTTTAAAGAAAAAAAAATTCTTTTTTTCATTTTTGTTCTTTCTGGCAAATTTACAAGATAATTTATAAGTTCCAAATTATCAAAATCTTTGGGGAACCTCTACAGTTTCTTAAACGTTAAAAGTCAAAAGGTCGGATCCAAAGGTCAAAATACTTCCCCCGAATGTCAAAGCTTCTTAAAGTCAAAGTGTTTTAATTTTTTGGCAATTTTTTAAGCCCAGTTTTTTTACTTCAAATATTTATTCACTTACGCACCCACTCATTTTGTTTTTTGTGTGTGGGGAAAGTGTTTGGTCTGGGGTGGTGTAATGCTTCTTGTTTTGGATTTTTTTGAACATGCAGCTGATAAATTGTTTTGGAAAGATTCGGGTGGTCCTGAAGAGGACCTTTAAATGTGTTCCAGCAGTGGTCCTGAAAAGGACCAATTGTAGGCAAGTAGAGTGGTTCTACTGCTGCTGCCACTTGGTATCAGCTGACTGCTTGGGAGGCTGGGCTGGCTGCTGCTGATGTTCTTGCTGTGTGGGGTGGTTGGTGGAGAGGCAACATGATTTTGCTGGTCGGGTGGTGAAAACAGTTGCAGTGTGTTGATCTGTTGGTAGCTCATCACTGACACGTCCTGATATGATATGTTAACTTTCTTCGCCTATGGCAGAAGTATTGAAGTGCTTTGTTCGGGGTCAGTGTGAAAGTAAGTGGTCTTGAAGGCATGGGTTGTTGGTCATCAACAACTATGAAGAAAGTTGGCTGCCCTCTGGGTTGCTGCTGTCCTTTGGTTGCCATTTAACTCTGCTGAGCTGGTTGGATGACCTAGCTTGCTGGCACCTAAGTCTCTGCGATAGTTAAGATGTATTCCCTTACAGCTGGTTCTTGGTGTTGTTGCTGTTGAAATGTCTGTGGCACAAATGTTGAAGTTGTATTGGAGCCCCTAAAAAGTATCTGTTGCTGTGGTTGCTGGGGCGGACGGCTCCTTTCCTCTGCCCTGCTCCGGATGCCACTTAAAAGTTTCACAGCCTCGTTTCTGAATATTTGAAAATCTCTATCCTCTAAGGCCTCCACCTCAGATGCCAGGTAGTTGCAGATGGCTGTTCTGGTGGTCTCCTGCCTTGGCCTGAGAAATGATGACAGCGGCTGTATTGTGGAGTTTGATCACATACTGATCTCCATACTATCCATGTCGGTTGAACCTCTGGAGATGTAGTGTACTGAGGCAGCGGATGCACTGCCTCCTTGGGCCAGGGACTTGAAGCCTGAAGATTTGTTAAATTGTTTGCCTCTGACGTGCGTCTTTAAGAAGTTAAATTTATCCTGAATCCAGCTCTGCCTCTCAGTCAGTTCTTTTAGAGCCTGACCAGACATGGACTGCATGAGTTTGCCATAGCGAGGCCTTTGGGATTTGAATGAAGTCTTGCATACTTTGACATACAGCTTGCGGCTGCTCGCAAAGTTCTCCCAAAGGCATTCCTGCCTGGCCTTGTCCTTAACATATTTATTGGTCTTGTCGCACAACTCCTTGTGGTTCCTCACAAAGTTCAAAATAGCCTCCTAATCTGAGTCCATCTGGTAGATGTTTGTCATGTGCCCCTTCTTGTGCCTTGAGTGTGATTGAGATGTGCCCGCCTCTCCCCATCCTCTGTATTAATTTCTGTTTCACTTCTGTCTTTTCACGCTTTTGGCCACTTCCTCTTCTGCTGAATGTGTAGTTTCCTCCCTCCTGGCTCCCTTCCTCTGTTTCTGTGCCTATTCCACTCTTTCTCTTGTTTCCCTCTCCGTCCTCCTCTGTATATCAGCAGCCGTATCCTCCAATTTGCACTCTGTTTGTGTGTCTGTGGGGACTTCTATCTTCTGCCCTTTTTAGGGCTCATCTTGCTTTGTAAAAGCAGCGTTTGTAAAAAAAACAAGAATCCTAAGCATAAATCAGCCCAACTTGTATCTCAACACTAAATCCTTGTTAATTTGTAAAACAACAAAAGCCTTACCTTAAATGCTCAAAGATGTAATGTGTCAGATTCCAAATGATGCATTGGACAAACTGACTAACCTTATATAGATTTCATAACCGACAAGCTGTGGGTCGGTAAAGTGAGGCTGGCTTGTCCTACACAGTTCCCGGCTCATCTGTTGCTGTAACCGACTTGTTGGTTTCTGTTTATGGCTTGTCGTGATGTGTTCCTGGCTTACCCAACTAAGATGTTATCGACTATACGGTCAATGACTTGTGGTCCCTCACAAAGTTCAAAATAGCCAAGTCAGGTCGATAATGTTTATGACAGGCCAGTTTCCTTTCAAATATGGTTGGTTTAGTGTGTACAGTGGTGGTGTTCAGGTACTTAACCATGACAGGCCAAGAAGTTCTCCCAGATAAAACTGTTAGAGTATAGGGAAAGATGTGTCCTACAAGCCATAGAGACTCACAACAGGATGGTTTACAGGTGGGTGGAGCCAAGGTCCAGACACAGAGTTGGGGAGGGTCAAACATGTTTGATATTTTGCCGATCCACCGTGACAAGCCAGGAAACTACAACCAATCCTAACCGACTCTGTAAACATTGCTCCTGACCCTCGAAAAATACATAGTTACTGACGGCTCCAGTGGAACACCCTCATAAAGGGTACCACAGACACCACACAATTCTCACCAGTGCATTAGGCTCCCTAGGCTCCTCCAGTGGTCCATTAAAAAAAAGCAGAAAAAAAATTTCAAGACCATCCTAATCTTTTCAAAACAATTGAAAGTATGTGTGCAAAATCTGAAGTAAACATTTTTTTTCAAAAGCAAAAACTTTTGTAAATAAAGGAAACAAACTTGAGGAATTAAATGTTTAGAAATTTGAATATGCTGGTCAAAAAGATAATATTTGAAATATTGTAAAAAAGCACAGGTAAAAAGCACAAATAAAATGACCGGAAATAAAAGAGGAAAGTTTTTATTTTAGAAACATGTACAATTGCCAATTATCTGATACATATCGTACGCCAAGGGTGGAGCCCAGCTCACATGGCTGGGGTATTAATTTTTTTAATGGGATAGAACTTTGGTTGGTGTGGGAGTTAATTTTTTTATGTGTTATCACTGGCTTGTCAAGGGTTCTTGGAATGTTTGGGTGGCCCTGACAAGAGCATTCAAGTTTCTTTGTGTAGGCTCAGGGATTGGTACTGGGGACTGGAGCATAACAATTGCTCATTCTTGATTTTATCTCACAAATATGCAAAGATAAGTTTTAGACAAACATTTTTTTACAATTTACATTTGTTTATTTCCTTAAACCATTTTAAATAATTCACAATGGTTGAAAAACTGCAAAATTTTTAAGAATTTTTAAAAGTTTCCCATCCCAATCAACTGAGGTAGGGGGAGACATTGAAGTTAAATTGACTGAAGTTTTAGCAAAGTCTTCATTTCTACTTAAATTGTAAAGAGCAATCTGTAAGTTTAGTTCAGAATTTAATGTAGGTTTAGTACACTGTGAAGGGTGTAAAAGGAGAAGTACCTGAATGACATATGTTTGCCTCCTCCAAGGAGTTTATGTAACTGATAGTGAGGATTTAGATAAAATTATTAGGAAAAGTAGAAAACAACACGAGGAACAAGTGATGATATTTTGCTCATGATCTAAATCCAGGATTATTTATTGAAGGTTTGGGGCCTTGGCGGAGTAATGTACTCCCCAGTACTTTTGTTTTTAATTTCAAGGTCATAAAAGAAAAATATACACAATCGGAATCTGCAGTTTCCCATCTCAAGCAATCAAAGTAAAATATATGCGTGCATATATGGGTACGTCATAAGGATTATTAGCTGAAATCTATTCTGTGTTATATAATAGATGAATAATTTTGGTGGATGATAAATAATACATATTTACACACAACAATCGTACATCATTAAACCAAATGCAAACCATTGAATGACCTAGAGTAAGTATCTGCAATAGTGTCCTATGTAAAGACAACTGAAGGAACTGGTTTGTAATTCTTTTCCAGAGGGTGATATATTCTGCACCATTATGTGCTCATGCAATACAGATGGAAATCC
The DNA here is from genome assembly GCA_964017235.1 of Sabellastarte sp. h YS-2021. Classification (NCBI taxonomy): domain Eukaryota; kingdom Metazoa; phylum Annelida; class Polychaeta; order Sabellida; family Sabellidae; genus Sabellastarte; species Sabellastarte sp. h YS-2021. The sequence goes on from OZ024928.1 coordinate 138,556,921, forward strand.
AACATGCACTCATACAGTACAGGAGTATGAGTAATAATTTGGATGATCCACTCAAACAAAATAGGGTCTGATTTTCATCTCTACTCTCTTGAGGGAATAGAATCCAGTCTCTTTGTAGGTGTACCACACTATGCCATCTTCAATGGTTCTTTTCTTTTGATAATAGAAACCTGGAATGAAATAGCCAAAAATGAAAAAGTACAGAAAGACTACTGCTTTTCGCCAAAACTTGGCACACCTTTATTACAAAAGGTATATTTCTGCTTATATTATGAATAACAGTAGGGCTATTCGTGTGGGGAACAATACGTGATCACTTGGGTCACTTAATTCACTTGTAAGTGATCCTACATCCTCATAGGATAGAACTTTTTATGGGGTAACAACATAAGTTATTCAAACATGTCTGGGCATCCGGTGTCATGTGAAATTTATGCCCATGAAGTTTGTTTTACCCGTTTCTACACTATCGCGCATGTGCAGAAATGGTTGTGATATCAGGATATAGGATATAATATGTAACATAATATTCAACCTATTTTTGTAAGTTATCGATATTTGTACATTGTAATTCTTAACAGTTATTTAACAACAATAAAATACAAGAATAATTTTTATCTTTGGTTTAGTTTCAATTTTGAGGAACTTATTTCATGGGGACCAATTACACGTAACACTGAGCTGCTTTACACTGCAAGGGTTTAATATTGGCCACCATTTTGGATATTATTAGTGTTGGTAGTTAAACTCTGTGATAATGGGAGTAAAAGGCAATAAACTAGCTTTCTACTCATGCAGTATGGTGCACACTGTGATAGCGTGCTCCTCTTTTTTTTGCATAATGTTATCATATTATAGTTTAATAAAATGTGCACCAGTTTAATGATAGGTTATATGATATGTTTTTCATGCATCAAATGAAATACTATTTTGTTTCAGTATCAATAACTGACTATTCATTATCTGATTATTCATTATCAAGATAATTTAACCTTTACATAAAACAGATAAGTAATTGTCCTGATGTTCTTGATTCACGATTAGAATGCATTGTAATACATAATAGGTAAAGACTATGTGGGCGATGCCGGTGTAGCGCAAAATAATGCATCCCCTAAAAAGTGTGCAAGGAGGCTTGCGACATTTTGTATCCCCTTGCAAAATAATGTATCCCCTTGCAAAAGAGTGTATCCCCTTGCAAAAAAGTGTATCCCCTTTGCAAAATAATGCATCCCCTGGGCAAGTGAACTATCCCCTAAATATATTATATGCTGTTTGTGCATTTTATTAAAAAAATAATAATATAAGTTATGTTTAAGTACAAGCTAAAGAGACTATTTAAAATAATATTTATAAGTTATATTCAAGTACAAGCTAAAGAGTATATTAAAAGGAGTTGACACCTAAAAGTGTGGGATGGATTTGGGTTCTTTTGCTTTGTATGTGTAATGGATATTATTTATGTAGTATTTTATGTATCATATCCCCATCTACATGCTTTTTTAGCTATGGGCAACATCTCTGATTTAATTTATTAAGTTCTAAAATTTACTTGTGATTATATTATATTTCTTAAGTTCTAAAATCTTCTCCTGATTATATTTAATATATGAATGAATTCAACAATGTGAATTATTTATTCACTACCCATTTACAATAGTTTACCTACAATTAGGAAGACTATGTATAAGATTAAAAGTAAATAAATACATGTAAGGTCTTACAGAATAAGCTATTGTTCCGCCCAAAAGTAACACATCAGGCCAACAAGGATTAAATACAATGAACTAATCACCTGTAAAGACAACACCAAACCAACATGAAGAGAATGGCTTCCTATTAACATAGACATAGGGACATAAGGCCTGTGATGATTAGTTAGTGATTAGTTAATTGGATTTACTCAGGCTGTATGTTGCCGGGTTCCCTACAGTCTCAACAGGAAGCCATGCCTTTTATGTTGATTTTCTCAATGTCTTAACTGATTAATAAGTTGATTACAATTAAACTTTAGTGCCCTCTAGTCTGTAACTCCTTGTTTAGGGGTCTATCTGTTTCTAACCTACACAAGCTACAATGCATTCAAAACAGTCTGGCCAGAATTGTTTGTAGAGCTACTTGTCTTTCTCATACCACTTCACTAAGAAAAGCCCTTCATTGGCTACCCATAAGGTACCGTTGCATCTTCAAGACTGCCTTGCTGGTGTACAAATACCTACATACTAACTGTCCAAAATATTTCAGCCCATTCCTCAAAGTTAGACAATGTGCCTATAATACTCGGTTGAGTCAATCTGATGATATAATTCTACATGTTCCTCAATACCAACCATCTATTTACAAATCCACAAAGCAGCTTGGTCTAAGCTTTGCATATGATGCTCCCAAAATATGGAATGAACTCCCAGATGATGTACGATCTGCCACTTCTATTGCTTCCTTCAGAAAAAACTTAAGGCATACCTATTCTGCCAAGCTTATCCTCCTTAGTATTTTCCACCCCATATGGCGTTCTCTGTGATGTCGACCATTGCTATGGATAAGGACAATGATTTTTTGTGACTATGCTTATGATGTTGTGCCTTAGAGTCTGTCACTCTGGCAGAGATTAAGCGCTATAAAAGTTGAATTGGAATTGGAATTGAATTAAGTATTTGGCTGAACAATAGAGGTTGTAAATCACTTGGGGCGTCAAGGTGCCCCAGATGTCAGTCCTGCCCCACAGACAGAATGTTACTATGTACCTTATTAGTTTTTAAGTACCAGTCTAATGTTACTAGTTATGTAAACCCATGTCAGTTGCCTGGTAGCCCAGTAAACAACCCCTCTTATTGGCTGCCCCTGTTTTACAGTACTTTGCTCCTTGAAACAAAGTCACTTTGAAACATGACATTGAATGGAAGACATGTTAAAAACTTGAACTTGAATTTTTGTTTTACTTGATTTTATTTTAGTTTTTTATACAGTTTTAGGTTTTAAATTGTGAGATATTGTACATATAAAGACGGTCATTTATCCAGCAACAAGTTTTTTATATTGTGTGTGTATCGTGGGAACTGCCAGTGTATTGACCACAGGATGAACTTTATGTGACACGTCAACTTTCTGATGCCTCTGTGAATAGATTTTGGTCATCTTGACAACATCAGGCTTTCTACAATGGTGTACAAAGGGATGGTCTAACCTATATTTATTGTCATCTTTGCATTTTTATGCCAATTTGGTCGTGTTTTTTGATATTTCTCCCTTTGATGCAAGCCTGAGATTGCCAAGGTTGTATCTGAATCTTTTTGCATATGTTCTTTACAGTGACATAGACTATTAAATTATAAAAAATGCCAGATAATAAGCAGAGATGCAAAAATTGTAAGAACAGACATGCTCCCCCTACGGGTAAAAAATGCCAGTTCAAAAATACCAAAAATGATGATGTGTCGGGACATTTAAGTGATGCTGCCATTGCAAGTGAGTCACTTGCTACAGATCAGAGTCAGGATCTGGGTGGACAGCGGATCCAGATGGAAATCCTGGAGCAATTGAAGAAGATGTCAAGCAGACTGGATCTGGTAGAAGATCAAGTGGCAGCTACAGCTCAGCACACAGTACAGGCGCAACCTCTTGAGTGGACACTGGAAAGTTAAGTACAGATACTGTATTGTCAAGTTCTAGCAAAAAAAGTAGCAAAAGTAAAAAGTTCAGACCCACCAGTGATTCGTCCTCAGACGAAAGTGACACCCCCTCCATGGAAAAGTTAAAGTCTAGTACCATTCAAAGAAAAGTTGATTAAAGAGTTAAATCACAGTTCACACCTCCCAGGTAATGAGAATTCTGTAAAAATCAAGTCAAAAAGGGGAGGTACTGTTGAAGTTAGCGTGAAAAACAAAGTATCCTGGCCTCATGAGGCAATACTGGGTGGCGTCAGCAGGCAAAGGGTCACTTACGACCAACTGTCGCTTACTCAATTTGTCCAAGGTTTTTGTAAAAATATCATGGAGGAAAGTTGTAATGAAAGAAGGCATACCATGGTGTCGTACCTGAGTGATTTGATGGAGGATGCCACAGATTTTTCTTGGCAGAGCGCTAAGGCAGCACATGCTGTCTTACTTTGTGAGATGGAGCGGGGTTCCCTCCAGTGGGAAGACATGGACCGAATAGATCAGATCCGAAGGGCCCACGCTCAAAAACATGTTGCAAGTAGGGGTACTTGGGCAAAGCCATCAGATCACTCAGGTAGGAAGCCATGGTTTTGTAAAGGTTTTCAAACAGGTGTGTGTACACATACACGTGATCATGAGAGTAATGGGAAGTTGCAGAGGCACATATGTGCTCACTGCCTTATGGGGGGTAGGCAACTTAACCACCCTGAAAAAGATTGTAATTTCAAAAAACAGGCAAAAAACGATCAGGCAGCTGCTCATCACTAGGATGGAGCAGCTGTCTGAATGCATCTGTTGTTGAAAATGGTGATGGACTGAATAGCAAGTCAAACACCACTGTAGAAAGGGTCAAGAGCACCACATACATGGCTAGGTTCTTTTATAACTCAGCTGTTAGACCCAGAGACATTGATAATTTGCTAGCAAAAAAGTCAAAAAATGTTCTCAGTAGTTCAAAAATGGTGGTTAAAACACGTATTTTTGGACGTGGTGTTAATACTAGTGCTTATGTGAGTACAGATAGTGTCACAAACAAAAAATCCAATGGTCAATGTAAGCTGTCTTGCTCCCCTGTTGTCCAACCTCAGCGGCGTTCACACTCTCCCAAATGTGAGTATGGAAACAATGTACACTGTAATTTGGTACAAGATACTGCAAGTGACAGTGCTCAGGGTTCGAATCTGGATGAGTGGCAACGCACTCACCTCGAAAACCCCTCTGGTGTGGTCATGGGTTTGAATCCTACTAACCATAATGATAAGGTCTCGGGTTCTAATCTTGCAAGTCATACCAATGAAAGTGTAGGGTCTGATGACTCAGTTGGGGGTGGAAGATTTCTGCCCAGCCAGAACATTCACCGTGAAAACAACCCTGGTAAGGACAGGGGTTTGAATCCTACTAACCACAGTGACAAGGTCTCGGGTTCTAATCTGGTTATCCACAACAGTGTGAGTCCAATCTCAGATGACATAGCTGGGGGTGGCGGGCTTCTCCCCCTCTATGATGTTAACTCTGGGGGTGTAGAAGAAAAATTTGCAAACTGTATACTTCACTTCAAACAGTTCAATGAATCCAACATTTCCATGGGGGTAGATAGTCCCATCTTCAAAAAATGAAGTGAACAGTTGGATTTTCAGTTTGGATTTATACCTTTGGGTGACCAATTGATGCCCACCCAGTTCTCTCAGAACAATTTGTCCAATGGATCTCTCATTGATGCTCATTATGTGATCAGACAGACGGGTAAGCCCAATTTTTTGGGGCTCATATACCTGTGACCTCACAACTTAATGTAGATAAATGGGAAGAGCTTCTCCAAGGTTACTGGGATCAGCAGCTGTTACAGCTGTTCAGGTTTGGGTTCCCTCTTGACTTTAATAGAAACTGTCCACTGCAGAGTGAAAAGGGTAACCATACCTCTGCCACCCAGTTTCCCCTAGATGTGGATGCCTACATTGAGGAGGAGTGTGGGCATGGGGCCCTATTGGGCCCATTCAAAGAAAATCCAATTGCAAGCTGCCATACGTCACCGTTCATGACTAGGAATAAGCCCAACTCGGATAGGCGTAGGGTCATCATTGATCTGAGCTGGCCCATTGGGGCCTCTGTGAATGCTGGCATTGACAAGGACACATATTTGAATAGTCCTTTTGCTTTGACCTTCCCTACTGTGGATGATATTATGTCACATTTGCGACGCGTGGGTAGGGGCGCCCTTCTGTATAAGATAGACGTTAGCAGAGCATTTCGACATGTGAGAATGGATCCTGGTGATTTTGATCTGTTAGGGCTCCAGTGGCGTGACACATATATTGATGCCTGTCTTCCATTCGGGACACGTCACGGGAGCCAGATTTTACAACGTCTCAGCGACGCAGTGCGTCAGAAGGGGTTCTGCGTCATCGATTATATTGACGACTATGTGGGGATGGGCATTCCGGACGTCGCACATGCGTCATTCAATGCGTTGTTTCAACTCATGGGAGACCTAGGACTCACCATCAGTGACAAAAAGCTGGTACCCCCTAGTACTCAAGTTGTATGTCTGGGCATTCTCATCAATACTGAGAATGGCACTGTGTCAATACCCCAGGATAAACTCTGTCAAATTTGTGACGCTGTGTGTCAGTGGCTTGGAAAAACATCTTACACTAAAAGGCAACTACAATCCATATTGGGTATGTTACTGTATGTCCACAAGTGTGTTAAGCCGGCTCGTGCCTTCTTGAATCGAATGTTGGCTCTCCTCAGATCTGGTCATGCAGCCCAAAAGATTACTTTGACCCCTGAGTTCAAACGTGACCTCAAATGGTTTGATAAGTTTCTTCCACTTTACAATGGAGTGTCACTTTATGACCATAGGCCCATTGATCACACTCTTGAACTAGATGCCTGCTTGACAGGCCTTGGTGCAATTTTGTTTACCATATGCCCATATGTCAAGGTTATATGAACTGGTCAATTGTCCATCTAGAGATGGTAAATGTCCTGTTGGCAGTCAGATTATTTCAGGCCCACTGGGCAGGTAGAAGTTCTGATTAATGTGATAATGAAGCAGTAGTTGCAGTACTCAGATCAGGTAGGGCCAGGGACCCCTTTCTGGGGGCATGTGCCAGGAACATATGGTATGTCAGTGCCCTTTCAGATATGGACATACAATATTTCCACATTAAGGGGTTGGACAACAAGGTAGCTGACCTACTGTCTCGATGGACAGGTAGTCATAAAGATGTCAGTGAATTGTGTCAAAATGTGTCAGATCCAATATGGGTCCCAGTGGATCCAAAAATGTTAGAGATCGACCCAGAATTGTAACAGGGTCACAACTGTCTCCTTGTCGGGGGCCATGAGGTCATTGGTAATGTGTTGGTAGTAGTATTGTATTACTTGTGTGTTGTCAAGCCCCTGAGGCAGGGGCATTATTGCTAATTAACATATCACTAAAATGCAGTTGCTATGCTTTGTTTCAGATAATGAGGCTTTGAGTTCGTTGTCTCAGAAAGCAGCCAGTCGAACACATGCTGCCTTCAGGCCTAAGACAAGACAAGCCTACCTCAGAATGTTCAGGATCTTCCTGGCTTTTTGTATTTGTATGGATGTATCAGTAGCCAGCATTGATGTCAAAGTAATTCTGTCATTTCTTGAGTGTCTGATTTGTAACAAATGTTCTGTTGCTATGATTTCTAACTATGTATCAGCCATAAAGGCTTACTTTGTGTTGTATGATTTGCCATTTCATATACTGGATCATCCCAGAATCAAATACTTCCAGAAATCTCTGAAAATTAATCGACCTTTGACCTTGACCTCTCACAATATCATTGATCTGGACAGTCTGGAAAGAATATCTGTAGCCTGTCATGATTTTAGTTGTGGCCAAGTTCTTAGAGCTGTCTTTTTAACTGGATTTTTCGGATTTTTTAGGCTTTCTAACTTGGCCCCACACTCTTTGTCAGGTTTTGACCCCTCTAGGCATCTTACTGGCCAGGACCTTTTCTTTACCAGAAAGCTGGTGAAAATACTTATAAAATGGTCAAAGACCATTCAAAACAGAGATAGTGTTCAAGTGGTTTCACTTCCAAAATTGTCATATAAATTAATTTGTCCCTTTAGGGCCCTTAAGGCCCGTGGGTCTTTGTATCCCATGTCTGCAAATCACTCTGCTTTCCAAGTAAAAATGCAATCGGGCTGGCAGCCCCTTACTGATAGCAAAATCAGAAAATGTCTCAAATCCATCAATATGACCTTGGGTTTGAACCCTCATTTCTGCACTTTTCATTCATTCAGAAGGTCGGGTGCCACCTTCGCTTATAAGGCACATATCCCTGTACAGCAGATTAAACGCCATGATACATGGACTTCAGAATGTGTCTGGCGCTACATACAGGCAGACCACTCTTCTGGTGAATGCCTTGCTTTCTCCCTTGCCAATGCTATACGTACATAAATGCTCCTTCTGTTGGGGTTGAGGGCTTCTTATAGTGCATTATCTCATGTATTGTCTTAAATATTTGTAACCTTGAGGTCTTCTGGTCTCCAGCCTTAGGGTGACCTTAATCTCAATCCAATCTTAAAGTTGCAAAACTTGACCTTGTTTTGAGGTCAATTTGACTTTGTGTGTGACCTTGATGAAGGGTCACCTTCTCTTGACATAATATGACCTTTCAAGGTCATCCCCTTTTCCCGGGCTCAAGTAGACCTCCAGGAGTAAATTGTTTTAGTATTTTAAATCATAGTGACTTCTTATGGACAATGACTTTAATTTATCAGTCACTATTCTGTAATTTCAGTAAATTCTTCAGGTCTCTGATTCTGATAGTGACCTCTTATGAACTATGAACTTTAACTTTACTAGTCACTACTTACTATATTTATCTATTCAGAATTTGTGTACTCTTACTGACCTGTAAATAATTTTTAGTATAGAACTTACATATATATATATACTTGGTTATTGTATTAAACAAAGTGCCCTCAACTCTGTGTTTTACTGTCTTGGGGTGGGGACTGTATGATCAAACAATTTGGAGAAGTTTGAGTCATTAAATCCTACACTTAAATTACAGAACTTGCATTTATTTAGTTTGATATTACTCTTTTAGACAACTTTAGCTTTCTGTGATAATATTTGAACATATCATGTACAAGTTTCATAGAACTAATCCATTTATATGGTTTGCAAAAGTAATAAGATGAATATATATTAAAATACCTTTAATGTTAGATGTCTAATCTAATTGCCCATAGTTTGTAAAAGATTAACACATACCGGTAATTTATATTGTGTTGAATTCACTTATGTGCTGAATATTCATTATATATACAATGAAAATATAATTTTAAAAATGCTGTAAAATTAGATTATACATGTGCCTTGATTAGTACAGGATTAGAAGGCAATAGATCTATTTGAAGAGTGATTATCATATTATTGATTTAATGACTCTAATGATTAGCTAAGGCCACATTAAGTAAATTTCAATCAACAGATTAAAACACCTCAGCCCTATTATTCATATCTTGTGAGACAATACCTTTGGTTAAGACAAGGGGATACACTTTTTTGATGAGGATACACTTTTTTGTTGCAATATTCTGCAACCCCTAATCCCCCTATTGTTTGGGATGCAAAATGTTGCAGAAAAATAATGCATCCCCAAAAAGATCAAAGGAGGGAATACACTATTTATGGGGATGCATTATCTCGCGTTACACAGGTCCCGGTAATTTTTGTTAATTGGACCTCGTCCCTGTCTAACTTCAAATCGACGCCCTAACTTGGCACAGAACTTGGAATTTGAATACAAAAATTTCAAAAACAATTTATGTCTATCATCAGGTTGGCTAACTATAAAACACTCCTGGAAACATCCGGGTGTTGTCTCTAACAAACAACTGTCAATAAATATTTGATGAAAAGGTCTTACCAGTGTGATAGAGACCATTCAAATGACTGCCATAGCATGAATCGAACCACCAGCCACCTTTGTACTTGGATGCACAGTTTTGAAAATGGAGGTCATTGTCCTTGTCGTCTGTTGTGAAGGACATTCCATCATGAGCGCTCAGGGAATCACCTGGATAAATAGAGTTCTGAATGAACATACATATCTATATTCATGTACAAAATGACAATATTAACCTTCTTTTTGAAGAAGGTCCAAAACAAATATTGTCACATTGTGTGTACTGTTAAGCGTGAGCTCTATTGAGGTTCGGGCTTCTACAGATCTTTTTTTTTTTTTTTTTTACCTATTTTTTGTCACCAGACTTTCATGAATTGTGCCGTAGCTTGATGAGTACCAATTGAAGTTAAGCAACAATGGGCTACGTTAGCACTTGGTGACCATCTGAGTCCTACGCCAGGTGTGGGATGTATTTGACTTTGAATTTTTTTGTTTTGTTTTCTAATTTTCATAAAATCTAGTGCACTACTCATGTCTCTGATGGCTTTGCAGCGTATGTAGATTTTTAAGCCTTGTTTGTTCTTTGGTTCAATACATGCATTAGGCTATACCACAGAGGGAATGCAGGAAAACATGCATACAAATAGGTCAAGATACTGCACTGAAAACTGTCAGGCAACGAAAATCATATTCCAACTTTTCCACTTATAATTTAATTGTGATTTGAACCCTTAACTTGACAGACGGGAGGTGAGTGTCTTGCCCACCAAATGTTCACCGTGCCCCCATATGGTGTGAAAGTCTGAGAACTTCTTTGTTACAGTACACCATAGCTAGAAAACACTCCTAGAGTGCAAACCTCCGACAAGGCCTCTGAACAAGCAGAATGTAATCTAGATATTTTTCTGAAATGTGGTTGATGTTTCCTTTGGCCAGTCGCTACCCACATATGAATTTCATAAAGTTGAGTTCATTAGTTTTTGAGTAAGCGTGAATAGACAGACAAATAAAGTCAACATAAGAAGAACCTTGGCGGAGGTAATAATTGTTGTATTTAAAGGCAATGTTATTTTTGTTAAGTTTGGGAGAAATGCTGAGAAAGTGGGTGTTCTGAATCAGTAAATCATTAGGCAATTGAAAAAGCTAGCAGCAGGTACCTACATTACAGTGGTTTGTGTTCAATATGAGAGATTGCTTCAAAGCTAATGTCAAGTTTCAAATATTTTAGTTTTTGTTAGTCAATTTTGTTTGCACAGTTTTTGAAATACAAAATTAGTTACGTAATTTTAATGTACTTTTGTGGCTTGGTACCTGATGTGCTTTAGATGCCTAAAATAATGGTTTCTAAATTTTTAATTCTTTCCAAAACCAATGTTTAACGTTAGACTATTATAAGCTATTTTCATTTAAAACTAATATGTGTGGATAGGTGAAAACTTGATTTACCTTTTTCTGTTGTATTTCCCCTAAAGTGTGTTTTAAGTGTAAATATTAACTCAATTTAGGACAAATTCACACCTGTCTTTTTGACCAGATACATTTATGTTGGCACTCGTGTGAATAGTGTAAAACTGGTATATTTTACTAAAACTTAGGATTTGAAAAAATAAAAAATTGATGAAACTGTAGATTGGTGATGATCTATGTAGCTCTACATAGTTCTTACATCATAGGAAGTAACAGGGCGGTTGTTATAGAACCTAATGTCACAGATTCCAATATTAGCCCTGATCTTAAACCTCAGTTCCAGTGTCATGGGTATGACTTGTAACTACCCCTGATTAAGCACTCGGGCATAATCTTGAATTTTTGTGACCTGTGTTTCACTCATGATTGTCGGTAATGTAATCATAATTATTGTAGATGCTCATTTGATTTTTCCAGTTAACTCTTTTGAAAACCATTGTGAGAGAAACGTTCTGTACTAATTACTTGAGACCAATCTTGTCATTCCTAACTATGCTCTTGTGTATCAAGAACCAATATTTACGTTCATATCACCTGTCTTTTCTACCCTTTTCCATGATATGAGCAAGCTTCCTTGAGGCAAGTAATTTTATTCCACTAGAAAAACATGTATTGCGATTCTCCCAATTAATCGTACGAGTTTGCCAAGAATGGCCCTGACTTGGTGTTATGGGCTATCTTCTGGAATTATTAAAGTAGGTGGATCATAGAACATACCTTTTCTTTTTAAAAATTTATTTACCGATTAAATATATACTATATATAATAATATACATGATATATATATAATCTGAGAGGGTGAGGGTATCAAGCCCACCATCAGATAAAAAATACTTCCCTTTTCAGCCAAGCATCTTATCTCTTTGGTCAAAATACAATACCAGTTTAAATGTTTACTCACATCTTGCCCACTTTTTGTGGCCTTGATCGGTCACAAATGTCCCCGGGTTTCAAGAATGATTCTGTCTTACAATAACTCATAACAATGTAACTAGGTATTGAGTGGGGAGGTTGACAGTTGTGGGCCAACTTGTATTGTATATATCACACAACCCTGATCAATTGACATACATTGCTTTTTTCTATCTGCTTATTTAAGATGTAACAGCACGAATATTACGTAAAAATGGTCTGGGTATTTCAATCTTGGTCTTGACCTGGGACAGTTGATATGTTGCATTTTGTAATCAATTTATAATCTACACAAAAGCCTTGACTAACTAGCATGCATTACGTTCTCCCCAATTCTTATGGTAGCATGTTTTTTCAATGAAAAATCAAATCCTGAAGAACTCTGGGAATTTAGCAAGACCTATGTATCACAAATGCTGCAGTAATAAAATGTTTTGATTCTTGGTGAAAATTACACCTTATAACACTGGGAAAAATAGAAGCTTTGCATGATCTCTAAGAAAATCTGACTTACACAGCTATATTACAATAATGCTATCAATACATTATTTGTGGCATCAATGTTTTTGTATGAAGTCATATCTTTTGTTTACTGTATCTGTGAAGGGGTTAACTGAAGGTGACTTTTGGTACCTACACCTGTTTTAATGGTATCAAAGCACAAGCATTTTTGAGGGCTCCTGCTTCTAGAGTTTAGTTTCCCTATTATTTTTTGTTTCCGGACTTTCATCAAATGGGTAGAGTAAGAAATCTAAAATTCGCCAGGAATCTAAAATTCGCCACCTCTAAAACCTTAGTTAATTTTATGAAGAAAATGATGTTTTTGTCCAAAAAGTGGTATTTTTCAGTTCAAAAAGCCTTAATTTACTATACAGTCAACAAATCTCACCACAATTCATTTATTTTATTAGTATTTTCACATGTGGCGAATTTCAGATATGTGGCGAATTTTAGATTTCTTACTCTAGTACTGTAATGCCCTACCGACGGCTTTGCAGCTTGTACCTGTAGATTGAAAGACCTTTCGTCCTTGTTTTCAAAAGAAAATACATGTAATGTCAATATGACATCCCATATCACTGTGAATTGCTTTAGTAATGGAGGTAAGCATTCTCTGGTGCGATATTCTTTCAAGTGAAAACTTTCTCCCTCAGAAACTGTGGTGTTTATAGGCCATTGTACACCCGAGAACAACTTTACTTTATACTCTATCTTGCATTTATTTTACACCAAATATCATTAGATTTGATATTATGTAAATATAATGTTTATGTTATATTATGTGGAAAAACAGATATATTATCGAGTATGATTTGGTATACATATTGTAAAGTGGTAAATCATCCCACATTAACCTTAAAACATTTTGAATTAAAGCATTCTAAAATTTACCCCCTGTGTTATATACCTGCGTTGCCATGATAGCTCTTCGCTGAGAGTTTGTAGAAACTCTCTTCCGGTCCAACATTAAAGGAATTGTATTCTGCATATGCCCTCCGACCATCCCAATCCCACATGTCGATTCGGAGGACATATTCACCTTGTGATGTCAACCAATGCATTTTCTGCCAAAATTACATGTTAAATATGTCAGACATATTATTTATAAATAACAATCATAGTTAAATCTCTGTATCCCAGACTAAGACTTTGCTTACTTTGTTTTTGAGCCAGTCATGTTTGAGCACCGTATGGGCTTGACAAATGTGCTTTGGCTCTGATATTCCAATTGTATCTGTGGTTAGATATGTACAGGTGACAATTGTTTGTGACCTTGGCAGTAGCAATGGTGATTAACATGTGTTATGGATCTATAATAGTATGTGATATCTGTATATAATAGCATATATTAATATCCAGCGTTTAACCGTGGGCAGGTTATATTTGACCCCCATTGGCCACTTTGAGGTGAAAAGGATACATTACAGCCTCATGAAGAAAATTCACTAAATGTAAGAGATTCATCAATTTAATTTTGAGTAACAGTCACTATCTATCACAAATGATACAACTTAGTTTTCACTATTCAAGCTCAATTGCATGAAAATTTACACTTATACAAGAAGCAATATTTGATATATTGAATAATATAAAAAAACAAGGATGAAGTACTACAATGAACCATCCATAGTATGGTAGATCAGAATAGTAATTTTATTTTCATTGTTTGGCTATCACAAACCTGATTGCCAAGCCAGAATTCTCCATACAGACTGCCAAAACCATACTTGTAATCCATCCAGAGCCTGTTAAAGCTTGTCAGCCCGTCCTCACGTCTCTGTATCATGGTCCAGCCAGTTTGATTGATCATTTCACAGTAAACATTGTCCAGTTCAGGAGCATCAAGAGGTTTGATCTGGTAGACTCCACTGGTAGTGTGACCACTCATGTAAATGTCCTGGCAGTCTATGGACATTTGAAACGTTTTACATGGAGTGCAATAAAAAAAATAAAAATTAATTAATCAAAGATTATTTAAGGCCTTTTCCCATATTCAATAACATTCTTAATATTATTTGTACCCTTAATCAATCATTTTCTTAAAAAAATTAAGACTAAAAATGTTCAAGAAAAACAATTTATTTTTAAGTACAAAGAAGTCTTAAAATTGTACAAATATGGACACAAATTGTTTTCTCATTAAAAATTAAAATGTTTTGTAAGAATAAGAAATTTAACGAATATGGATCAATATGGACCAAATCTCACTTATCTAATGTACAACTGATTTTTTTTTGGTCGCTAGCACAAAGAAGGTAAACATTCTTGCTTCAAAAGAATCTTTGCAAATACTGTGTGTAGTTTGACTGGAATATTGTATGTACCCTATTAAGCCGTGTACCCCATGTTTGCAGACATTCAAATACAAAAGTGAGATCAGCCCTTTTCCAATATATGCTGTTCCAGATATGTGATATTTAATTGTTAATTACTCATTCTTTTTAGGGTAATGTATGAAATACTATACCCTTGACTTCTGGTTTGTATTATGTTATGTTACATTGCATGTTATTAACAATATTTCATATTCCGTTTCAGTTTCTCAGCTTTTACTATAATCCTATTTTACCTTTAGGGAGTGACTCAGTGAGCTTCACAGACACACTGACTTTCACCTTGTGGTTGATTTTCTCCTTGCCAGTGGTGGTAGATGTGGTGGGTGGAGATGTGGTATTGTAGGTCTGTGTCAAATCAGCAAGCTGTTGCTGTACAGAGGTAAAGTTCTCAGAGATATCTCCCATCTCCTTCATCAGTTGCTGGTACTTGTTTCTAGTGGTTAATATCAAAATAAAATATAGAATTAAACAGCATGTATAACTGCCCAAATGTAAACATTTCTTCATAAATTTCTGGTATTTATATATGGTGTTTTAAAGGTACTGGTAAAACCTGAGTGTATGACACCAACTAGCCAAATAGGTAATAAGGTTGAATCATTCCAATACTATGGCAGTAGTCCAATTTTATTTACATATTGTTGCTAATGCAACAGAATACAGTCTAATGCTCTGGATAAATTCCTGTAAACCTGAATACCTGCAAAATATTGTTAACTTGTTAAAAATATTTTGTTTGAAGACAGGATCAGTCATTTGTTACGGTAATCTAAGAAAGATAGAGGCATTACTTTCACATTACAGAGAGGTGGCTGCTTCAGGATAAAAGTTATGTGTCACTAAAACTTTTACTCTTTAGTTTCCTCCAAGTCTGGAATCAGTGTAAGATTACTCTCTGGTCATTTCTTCAAGGTTTTGGTAAACAGGTTTAAGTTGTTTTACCTTAAATCTTTAATGCCATCATAAAGCTCATCATCATAAGGGAAATCATTCAAATTAAAGGCGTAGTCTTCTTTGTAATTTGACGCCTTTGCTTTAACCTTCTCCAAACTGTAGTTCATCTTCCTGAGTTCTTCTTTGACCCACTTGATAGAACCTCTCACTTCACTGGAATCTTCCTCCAAACTGTCCATGCTTTGTTTGAGTTGAGAGCTGTCTGATTTGATATCCTGGAAGCAGTTCAAATTCAAAAGACCAGATCTACTTTGGAATAATATTTAAGTATGAACATGTGAACAAGACCAAAATCTTTTCAAGAAGATAAATTTATAAAACATTTTCTTGCAAGTATAATGAAGGGAATACTTCCTCCTAAAAGGACATTATTGGGGCCATGGTGGCAGAGTGGTAACACTCTCGGCTCCCACCTCTGAGGCCTGAGTTCGCTTCCCGGCCTGACCTCAAGTGGGAAAGCTAGTAGTTGGATGCTGTTGGTCGGCAGTTTACAGTACAGAACCTTGACTAACTGCATGTATTAGTTTCCTCTGCCCTTCCAACTACCCGTCGTGATATGACCTGTACAGTGTTGAAAGCGATGTAAAACCCCAAATAAATAAACAAAGGACATTATTACGTATATTTTACTTTGGTAGTGGTATCACTTATTCAGTCACTGAATACATATCAACACAAAATATACAACCTGCACTTCTCTTTTGATCAGTAACCATTCTGCTTTCAAGTTACCAACACTGTTGGTCAACTGGTCGACTGATTGGGAGATTTCGTTGTTGAGGAGCACCTGCTGGTCACTTGCTGGGGTTACCATTGGTAATGATGGATTCTGTCCACTCAAAACACCCTTCAGAAGACTGCTCTGAATCTTTAGAAATATCACGACGTGTTACTACATGCAGCGTACTAGACACGCTCATTTTTCTGTTTGGTGGCTACGATGAAGTATATGGCCTTTTGAAGGGTAGCATATTAGTATTAACTTGTCCATGAACATAGCCCAAAGTGTAGCATATCAGTATTAACCTGTCCATATTTATAGCACAAAGTATGTAAACATTCTGTTTTTCACTCCATTTGAATGCCATTACACGGCTGTCTTAAAATTCTCAAAGTGCTTCTGTTTTTTTTTAGAAAAAGAAAATGAATGTAATATTTCAACACTTTATCGGAAGACAAAATCACTGAATTATTTTTGTTGTAGAAGTGGCAAGGAAGTGGCATTGACGTTTAACTTGTTGGCTAGCAAATGAGATATTGCTCAGGAAAAAAATGTTTCACAGATGCACAGTTATGGCAGTTTTGAAAATTTCTTATTCTTAAGTATTTTTCTTTTCCTAATAATACCTTCCAAGGTAATCTATATATTCTAAAACAATTCTTAGTGTAAAAGTATTTTAGCTTTCAGAATGCTGGTGTATATGCACCTGTGTTAGAGAGATTATGACAGCAGGTAAAAACAGAAGTAAAACAAGGTAGAATATTGTACCTCCTGTGAAACCTAGATGGAAACCTTTACCTACAGTTGTGCTGCAGAAGAGAATCTGAACTGGGGAAGACAAGGACCATGTTTAGACACAAAAATATACTGTAAAGATAATACCTTATGACAAAATTTAATTTCAATGGAGGGACCATGGTGGTGTAGTGGTAACGCACTTGCCTGCCACCTCTGAGGTCAGCGGTTCAAACCCTGGACCATGTGTGGGAAAGATGGTAGTTGCTTATCGATGGTTGGTAGGTAAAAGTACAGAATCTTGTCCAACTGTATGTACTGGTTTCCTCTGCCCATAAAACCATCCGTTGTGACATGACCTGTCACAGTGTTGAAAATGACATAAAACCAAGACACAGAAAGACACAGATTAAGACCCTGTATTTATAGGCAGTTACATGTGATAAACTTCATACCACTGTTTGTGTGGCGGCAGAAAGGAATGCTACAGTATGCAAATTTTATTGACAGAAGTCCGGCAGGACATAGAAGAATTAGGTGGCATACAACATATCTATATGGGATACCGCTAGATGTGTGATCAGTGTATTATTAGGTAGTAACAATCTAGTGATAATTAAATTTGGAAAAGTGAATGGTTATTTGACTTTTATATTTTTCTGGTTTTGTGGTCTTGGCGTTCTAGGTCAAACACCTGCAACTCTGTGTGGATGTGACGAATGGTAAAGATCTCTGCAGGTAGGAATTTATCGCTGAATTGTTGTTTATCTGATTTTTTATAGATTAACTTAATTTTATTTACAATGTTCTTCCTATTATATACAGAAATTTATTCTTTTAATTACATGTACAGATTAAGGTATATTGAAATTTGGCAATAATAATTCTATTTATCTGGTTACTTGCTTGGGAAATATTACCATTTAGCTCTCTTATATTACTACTTGTCTACTTACTCACCTGGTTAATATGAGTAGTCATTTAGCCAATTTAGTATAACTATCTGTCTGGTGATTAACCTGATTAATATTATCATTTACTTAGGAAATATCCTGACTAGTATTTTCATTCATCTAACCACTAACATGAATGATATCATAATATATCTGCTTACTCACCTGAATAGTGTTTCTGTTACATTACTGTTCATCTAGTTACAAACCTGATTAATAAATGCCCAGATTTTCGAGTTCTCTCCCCTGTTTTCCATGATCTGAAGTTTCAAATCTTTCATGTTATTTTCAAATTTCACTTCATCTACACGGCAGTTGAGGATCTGTGATCATGTTGTGATAAAAATACACAAAACGTGAACATCAGAAAATATCGACAATGGTATAAGGAATAGATAATTGATTTTGATGGTGATCCCAAACGCATGCACCACTATCCGATCCAACAACCTGTGTACATGCAAACAGGTCTGATATTTCTTCAGTTTGATTTTAAGCCACACCTGTAAGCCACATCTCCAACCCTTGCATATGGATTCACACACATTTGCTAGGATCATCTATGTGGGCTCGCTGGTGTAGTGCGTAACACACTAGCCCACCTCTGAGGTCAGTGGTTTGAATCCCGAACCTGACCCTATGTGGGAAAATTGGCAGTTGCGTACTGATGCCCGGCAAGCTACAGTGTAGAATCTTGACAAACTGGTACATGTATGACTAGTTTTCTCTGCCATTAAAACTAAATGTTCTGATATAACCTATAAAATGTGTTCAATAACGCCGTTAAAACCCCCCAAAATAGTAACAGATATGCCTATACCCCTCAGCCTGGGCCAATACCATTGAACACGTTGAGATAGACTAGAGATGAAACAGTATCAAGGTACAGAGAATAGACAGAATAGACAAAATATGTAAAAATGCAGGATAAAGTAACTTGTAAGAGAGCACATATGTATGAAAAGACAAAGTCTCAAAACAAGGCAATTTAAGAGCAACATGACTGCATTAATTAGTAAACTAAAAGCTATGAAGCTGTAAAATGTTTTAATTGAAGCACAGCCTTGAAAGGAGATAGTACAATAAGGTGAAAGTAACTATAATAATCAGTTATAATACTTTGTGATAAAAATACGGCTCAAGTATGGCAGTTGAAAACATTTTCCAAAAGCCACAGTCAAAAGGTTCAAGCAAGGCACATGGTGACATGCACACTTACACCTCCTAACCAATGTCCCAACCCAACCAAGTACAAATTTACTACCCTGTTTGGATTGAGATACAGCCCGGTCAAGATCATTGTTCCAGCCACTGGACTGCCTCCTCTTTCCACCGACCCATCCAGCCAGATGCCATGGGTGAAAACAATACCTGCACAGCGTTTAAAGGCTGTGGGGTGAAAATCAGGAACATCAAAGAATGTAGGTTAACATAAAATGTTAGTTATATGCATCCATTATTTGCATCACTATAATTTCTAAAGCATTTCATTTACTTCCATTTAATTCCATCAGAAATGAAAGATACATCTAATGCCCAGATCACATTACAGGTATTATTTCCAGTGAGTAGAGACAACAGGAAAAACAGAGGTAAAATGCTTTACCTCCTTAGGGTTTCACTACAAAAGAGAATCAGAATTGGGGAGAACAATGGCCATGATTTGAAACAGGAAAGATACAAAAGCGTACTGTAAAGACACAATAGTTTTACATGTAGCTTCACCGGAGACATAGAGAAAGACAGAAGTAAAAGGAAATGCAGCAGTAGAGATACCATAATGATGGGACAACCTGCATTTATGACTGGCTGTAGGAGTCTACTGTGACACCGCCTATGGCCAGTGGAAATTTTTGACATTTCAAAACCTCTATGTTGTTACATGCCACAGCATGAAAATTTTACACACAGAAATCTGGCAAAACAATGAGGAATGAGTAAAACCTCTTTAAACATAGCAATAACTTCTGTATAGTGATCGGGGCACAATAGATCATTTCTTTCTCAACAAGCTACCAAATGTAAAACACTGTTTATTACGTCAGAGAAATCTCAGAGCTTATTTCAAAGAAATCAGAAATATTGGACAAAATGTTGAAAGTATTTGATATCTTACTTGTTTCTCCAGCACTTGTGTCTGGTTCAGAGAGAAAAACATTTGATCTTGTAGCTCGACCTTCAGTTCTGCCAAGTTTTGAAGTACATGGGCAGTATTATTGTCACACCTAATAAATTAGGAAAATTACTCGAATGACGCATTAAAAAAATTAAAATATGAATTGACACAGGAAAAGATTATTAATACTATATGCCACACAAGTGTCCACTAAATAAACTTTTAGAATATCTATTTAGTGGTGAAACTATAAATTCGATATGAAATTAATGCGCTTAATTGTCACACAACCAATAAACAGTTTGTGCTCCATTATTTTTTGTATCAGTGACCCTGTTTAATTACATTTGTGTGAGTGACTTTTCTTACTTCATATAATACATTAGAATAGTGTAGCTTAGCTTATGAAATATTACCTACCAGGCGACTACATAGCCAACAATATGTGCATTTACTGTATTTATTTTTCTGTTGTTAATTTAAAGAAGACATACATAGCCGTCAATAAATTCATTGGCTACACCGTTGTTCTGTTATTAATGTAAAGCAAACATCAAATGGCAAGCTATTAATATGACCAACAATATGTGCTTTGGATATATACCTGTGTTCCACATTCTCTATCCTCTTTATGACATCCTGACTCGGTCTCCACACTTGGAAGTTGACAGTACAGGAACCACCCATACCATCCGTCCCACCAACACTGTATGCATGGCAAATGTCTTTGTCTGTGACTAACAGGACTACTACTATCAACACTGCTTGTATGTTCATGGCTGAAATCTGAAAGCATATTGATGGGGTGGGGTGATGGGGGTGATGGGGTGTCCACATCTGCTATTAATCCACGAGGAGTGTCCATGGTGTACAATGTGTTCACCCATGTGGATGAATTACCAATGCAATTCCAATAAATAGTAAACAAATAAATACCTAAGATAATGAAAATCTACCACCATGAATCACAAATTGCATGCGGGGGATGGACTAATGAAAGAACATAGGTACTTTAAGTACATCATTGAGACTTAAGTTAAATTTTTCTTCTAAACTTAAGACATTTGTCTCAGACGTAAGATCAAATTTTGTTTTCGATTTTACGAAAGGGCTTTGGACATTACATTTAGCTTAAGTTTGACTCTGACACAATGGGTGTTCAAATAGTTATGTATTGTCCTTATATTACCTTCATTATATTTCTAAAGTGTCTCAAATATGCCTAACCTATGTGATCCATGCAGCTGTGAATGTCCTCAGTGACCTAGTGGGTTAATTGGAATTTAACCACACACTGCCCTTTCTGTGAAGGTTTGACTCCAGCAAGTGCTGATGCTGAGAACCTGTCCCAATATGACCCTGGCTGTTGAATGGGACATAAAACAGATACTTTGAACTTCAAACAACTTTTAAAAATCAAAATTTGTGGATGTGATATAGATATAATAAACAGAACCTGACAAGTCATCTAATGAATCCGATCTTAGGAAATATCCCAATACAATATTGAACATTTTAAAACGTATGCCAACCTAGTTGTTCAGCACCTCCTCTGTGTTTATCGCTTGGGTTGTTTGGGCAACCCGGGTGTCAGTCCGCCCCCCAAGGCAGTAAGTCATACTTATTTTAGGGTACCAGTCTACATATTTATATAACTACTTCAAGGTGGGCATTGGGGTTGTCAACAGCAACCTGGTAGTGTTCAAATTTCATTGGTCCATGTCAGGACCTCTCTGAAAAACAGTGTGTCACTTTGTCATTAAAAGTTGAAGGAGAAACATGACACATTTTTATGCTATGAACTTATTTGATTTGATTTTATGTTTTTTAACTCATTTTAACTAAGTTATATGATAGTGTACTATATACGGACGGTCATTTATCAGTAACAAGTGCGTTTATGCTATATATGAACTGAATGTGAGCTGGAACATTGAACTGCAACCTTTCTCAGCAGCTCAAACATTGACTAGTTTATGATAATTTATTTGAAAAGCAAAACAAAATACCTGATAACAAACAGTTATGCAAATCATGCAAGAAAAGACATCCACCTCCCACAGGGAAAAGGTGTAAACAGAATGCAGTTGGTGATGAACTATTACGAGATGCTGCCGTCGCAGGCAAATCATCTGCTATGCAAGGGGGACAGGGTGCCTCTTCAGAAGGACAGTCAGTACAACTAGCAATTCTGGAGCAGTTACAGAAGATGGCAAAATGCTTGGACCAGGTGGAAGGTCAGATGGCTGCATCCTCAAAGGGATCTACACCAGTTCCACGACATGAGTTAAGTACAGACAGTTTTGTTGAGAATTCTAAATCTAAAAAGTCAAAAAGAATTCAGCCAATTATCACTGATTCGTCCTCTGAGGACAGTGAAGGTTCAACCATTGAAGTGTTGAAATCAAAACGTCTAAAACAAAAAGATGATTCAAGAATTAGGGAACTTGATCAAAGTTCACACTCCCCAGGTTAAAGTAAATCAAAATTAAAATCTCAGAGAGGAGGTCCAGTTGAGGTTATAGTAAAGCAAAAGGTGCATTGGCCTCATGAAGCTATTCTGGGGGCTGTCATGCGTCAAAGGGTCACGTACGACCAGTTGTCCTTGACCCAAAGGTTTTTGGGAGAATATTCTGGGGGAAGACTCCACAGAACGCAAAGATAAAATGGTTTTGGACATTTAGGCAACCTCATGGAGGATGCCACGGACTTCTCGTGACAGGGAGCAAAGGCGGCTCATGCCGTCTTGCTCTGCGAGATGGAGCAAGGTTCCCTACAATGGGAAGATCAGGACAGGATAGACCGCATTCGCAGAGCTCATGCTCAGAAGCACGTACCAGCTAACAGATCAACTTGGGGTCGTAGTGACAATTGTAAGCCGTGGTTCTGTAAAAGCTTTCAAACAAACAACTGCCCCCAAAGCAAAGATCATGAAGTCAATGGACGCATTCATAAGCACATATGTGCCTTTTGCTTGTCCCTTGGGAAGCAGTTAGGGCATTCTAAAAAAATTGTATCACAAAAAATCAGCAAGCAAAAAATGAGCAGTCAGCTGCCCATCACTAGGATGGGTCACCTGTGGAAAACTTCATCGTAATTATAACTGACATAAGAGTGTTAATAGATTAGACACAACCAACAGTCATGTAAATATAGTTGGTGGTAGTGTAGCAAATGTGATAAAGAAACTGAATTGTGTGAAAAAAGTGTGCAAGTCGCAGGCAGCCCCACCTCAGAAAAACCTGAAAATGACCAAACTTACAGAACCAGATTCTTTTACAATTCTAACGTCAGACCAAATGATGTAGAAGTTTCTCTGGCAAGAAAATGCAACCCTATAAATTATAAAATTGGTATAAAGTCCACACCAGAACAGTCTGGAAGTCGGTAAGGGCTGCCTGGGAAAAAGCAAATAATGACAGTACATGTGTTCAGCAGAATGTTGACAACAACAGTAGTTCTATGTTTCTTGATCTCAGTATTGGTGATACTGGGGTTTGTTACAATGAGTGTGTTTGTCGTGCAGATAAAAATTAAATTCATATTATTGGTAAGTCTCAGGCAGATGAAGGTAACAAACACTGTATCACCAGACTGCATGAGAATAGTGAAGCCAAAGTCAGTGACAAAGGTTTGATGCTCTTGAAATGTCCCAGTAACCTGAACAGTGTGAACGCAGTTCACCACTTAATACTGATTGTGACAAAAATGTGACCATTCACTCGGCCATAATGCAGGAGAATAATAATTCTGGGGTGGAAGAAAAGTTTGTGAACTCAATCATGCACGCAAATCAGTGAATAGATCAAAGTGACAGTTTACATGTTGATACCCCAATCAATCACACTTGGCATGGTCAGTCTGAGTTCAAGTTGGGCTACATTCCATTGTCTGAACAAACAATGCCGGCTAATATGCAGGAAAACAATTCACATGGCATGGCTCCCTTGGAAATGCATATGGTGGTTAAAGCCACTGCTAGCCCAAATTTCTTACAGGCATGTTTGCCAGTAAAATCTCAGTTGAATGTCAAAGTCTGGGAAGCTGAGCTTGGGGACTATTGGGACAAACAGCTAGTTCAATTAATCAAGTTTGGCTTTCCCTTGGATTTTAATAGGGCTTGTGAACTGAAGCAAGATGGTGGTAACCATAAGTCTGCAATTAAGTGCCCCAAGGACATTAAGGCTTATCTTACTGAGGAGTTGCAAAATAAAGCCATATTAGGACCCATGACACACAAACTCATACCAAATTCACACTGTTCTCCGTTTATGACCAGGGCAAAGCCCAACTCAGACAGAAAATGCGTTATTATTGATCTCAGTTGGCCAATAGGTGCCTCAGTTAATGCTGGGATAGACAAAACCACATATCTTGATAGTGCGTTCGCCTTGAACCTTCCAACTGTTGACCATATAATGTCTGAACTCAAACATCTGGGGCATGGCACTCATCTGTACAAAGTAGATGTTTTTAGGGTGTTTTACTATGTCAAGGTTGATCCGGGCGACTATGACCTGCTAGGATTGGAATGGAACAGCTTCTACGTTGATATGTGCGACATGGGAGCTAGATTTTTCAGTGTCTAAGTGACACAGTGCGTTTCATCATGCGTCGTTCTGGCTTTACCATTGTTGACTATATAGACGATTACATTGGGTGGGTGTTCCTAGTGTCCTGTCTGCGTCATATGCATTTCTCCTACAACTGATGGAACATCTAGACCTAACAGTGAGCTTGTTTTCCCTGGGACTCCAGTTACATGTCTGGGCATGGTAATTGACATGATTCATGGCACAGTCGAGATACCAGTAGAAAAACTGCAACAAATCAGTGGCTGGGTAAAGATGTGGTCACCAAACATGAACTTCAGTCCATTCTTGGACTTCTTTTGTGTGTGCACAAGTGTGTTCGTCCTGCGAGAAATTTCCTCAACAGGATGCTTGAAGTTCTTAGAAATAGTCACTCCACACAAAAGATCACTTTGACAAACGAATTTAAACGTGACTTGGGTTGGTTTGCCAGATTTCTCCCAGATTACAATGGGGTCTCATTGTATGACCACAAACTGGATGACCTCACTCTTGAGCTGGACGCATGCCTCACAGGCTTTGGGAGTTGTTCTGATGTGTACCATCTTCCCATAGAAAGGGGTTACAGGAATTGGTCAATCCTACATCTTGAAATGATAAACATTCTCTTGGCTCTCAGGTTGTTCAAACATCAATGGTCACAACATAAGGTTCTGATACATTGTGACAATGAGGCAGTAGTCACTGTGCTGAAAGATGCGTGACCCTTACCTCGCAGCATGTGCACGCAACGTGTGGTTTGAATCAGACATAGATCTTAGGGTATGCGCATGTGAGAGGTTGTGACAACCAGATCGCGGATGTGCTGTCCAGGTGGCAAAATATGCCTGTGCGGGTTCAGTTTTTACAAAGATGTGTTCCAAGGGCTGTATGGCTCCCACTCTCGCATGAATTATTAGAAATTGACTCATAGCTGTAAAAATGTGTGTTTTCATGACATTATTAAGGTATGATTGAGTAAGATAGTTAATTTAAGTGCAGGGGCCATTGCTTGTTATGATAATCACTGAATAGTTGCTACACTTTGTTTTGTAGAATATGGGGCTCTGTCCACATTGTCAACCAAGGCAGCCTCAAGACTACATTCAGACCAAAGACCCGCGCAGCTTATGAGAGCATGTTCAAGGTATTTGTTGCATTCTGTGTATACACCAAAGTAGTGTTGCTTCATGTGAATGTTAAAGTCATCTTGTCTTTTTTAGAATGCTTGGTAAAAAAAAATGCTCATATGTCATGATTGCCAACTGTCTTGGAGCATCCCAAGATCAAGTATTTTCTCAAGGCTCTTAAAATAAATAGGCCACTGTCTGTAAAACCACACAACATCATATCCCTTCCCATATTGATGGCTATGTCTGAAAAATGTGCAAAATTACCTCATGGGGAGGTCCTCACAGCCATTTCACTTTTAGGCTTCTTTGGCTTCTTGAGGTTATCAAATTTGGCTCCTCATTCTCTGGCATCATTCGATCATACTAGGCACCTTACTGGTGAAGATGTGTTCTTCACAAAGAAGTTTCTAAAAGTGATCATAAAGTGGTCAAAAACTATGCAAACAAGAGACAGGGTTCAATGTCTTACGTGGTCGTCTGACTGTGTATGGCAGTACATCCAGTCGAATCATGAGTCTGGCGAATATTTAGCCA
The DNA here is from genome assembly GCA_964017235.1 of Sabellastarte sp. h YS-2021. Taxonomy (NCBI): domain Eukaryota; kingdom Metazoa; phylum Annelida; class Polychaeta; order Sabellida; family Sabellidae; genus Sabellastarte; species Sabellastarte sp. h YS-2021. Next base: position 138,583,416 of record OZ024928.1, read on the forward strand.
AATCACTTGCCACTAATACAAATGCTATATAAGTTCCTACCTGCTTTGGGCTTGGGGGTGTTTTATACATGTATTTTTAGGTTTAAATTTTCTTAGTACATTGTAAACCTTGGGGGATCCCTTCGTCTTGGCAGTTTAGGGGGATTGGTTTGAGCCTAGGTCTAATTCACTATTACTGAATCTATTACTGAATCCCATGTTTGACCCCTGTTTTACTCTCCAAGCCACCTCTTCTGTCCAAGTTCAAGGTCACTCCCAAAGTCACAGAACTTGGTCCTTGTGACCTTGGATGTAGCGTATTATAGGGAGTGGACAAATTGGCCCTTTACCAAATCGGCCCTCGGCAAATTGGCCCCCTAACAAAGTCAGCCCTGGACAAATCAGCCTCCTAAAAATTCAGCCCTAGACAAATCGGCCCCCAGTTGAAAGCTTTTGTAATTAAAACTTATTTATAGATCTACAGAGAGCATTCGACTGGGTTGATAAAGATATTTCTTCAGGATTATTAAAACAGAATAGTAACTGGTCCTATTCAACAGAAACGACATGCCTTAATAGAAATGGTGTTGAATTAAAATCTTTATAATTATGTATAATGGTGAGAACTTTGGCTAGGTGTGATTGATACACATCAAAGATAATTGGATGCTGTAATCAGTCCCTTTTAACCTATATCCATTACATACTTGTTTATGTAAGAATTATTAAAAGTGCAATTATACTAAATGCATAGCCTCTGCAGATGGGATAATAACTTTTGTGATCTTTTTGGAGAAAATAAGAAGCCCTTTTATAGGCCCTTTTATCATTTAATTGTAATCAGGCTCTTATTAAAATAATGGGTGGATAAATATGCACGACTATGCATTGACAATAGAGACAATTGCTTGTATGTTGTTTGTCTAAATGTAATTTACACATATGAAAGATGTCAGGATACTGTAATCAATCCCTTGTAACTTAAGAATTATTAACAGTGCAATTATATTGCCTGTACAGCCTCTGTTGATGGGTTAATAACTTTAGTCATCTTTGGAATTTTTTTATATTGGGATTACTAGCTAAAACTTAAAACAAACAGTATTAGATATTAAAAGCTGATTGTTCCCTTTGATGTCCATGTAGAGGATAATCATCTCCCCCTTGCGGGGCATCAAAGAGAACAATGGACATTTATCCCTTTGAATTACATGATAAATCAGGATGATAAATCAGGATGGTTTATCATATCTACACAATTTAATACAATAAAATAATACCAGTCACTGTGAAGATTTTGAATACAAATCTATGAGAAGGTCAGAGTAAACTGAATAGATACATGGAACTAAATGTGGGGGGGGGGGGGGCTGATTTGACCAGGTAATTTGATTTGACGGGGGCCGATTTGGCAAAGGGCCGATTTGTCTATGATTTGTATTATAGATCATATCTAATGTACACTTGTACTTTAATGAACTCTGTGATTTGTACATGGATTATTCTTAACATTTATTTTATAACTTGAAGAAATTTTATATATTTTTAATGACACGTATATATATTACAGTATTAGTTGTACACTCCATTATTGTGTGTTATAATAAAGAGTACCCACAGCTTGTGTTTCTCTGTCTTGGGGGTTGAGGACTGACAGAGTTATTATACTTCCGGTGCAAAATATTAATAGACTAATACAAACTAAAGGAAATTGGCAAACAATATTTGGATCAAACTTTATTACTTTAAATAAAAAATCTTGTTCTGAACTGGACACTGAGTCTTTGCAAAATTTACAAAGAAATATTTCAAACAATTTTATTGGTGCTTGGATAGATTATAAAAATGAATTCAATGAGAATATTGATCCTAGAACTTACCCAATTTGGGATAGTTATTTTCTCACCAATAACAATTTGATTATAAGATCACACGAATTTCAAAACAAGGGTATTACATACTTAAATGATATAATTTGTCATAGTGGAGGAATGTTTGGTTACGAAAGTTTTGTTAAAGCTTTCAATATACAAATAAATTTTGTAGATTTTTACAGTTTTCTCCATAGTATCCCAAGAAAATGGAAAGATTGTTTACAAGTAAGACTAGAAAGAAGCTACATAAAACAAAATCTTTTAGAAACACTTTTAAAAATGAGTAAAGTCTGTAGACAATCTTATGCAAATATGCTAAGTAAAAATTGTATGCACAGATCACATGAAGTAAAATGGCTTCATGTTCTACAGGATCATGTAACTCAGTTACCATGGCCTAGTTACTACTCAGTAAATTTTCAGTGCACTATTGACAGCAGAATGAGAGCTTTTCAATATAAAATTCTCTCGAGAATTCTTCCAACTAACAAATACTTAAAAATGTGTAATATTACTGAAAATGAATCATGCTATTTTTGTCAGTCAGGTGTTGAAACCATTGAACACCTTTTTTACTTTTGTCCTGTTGTCCAGGACTTATGGTCAAAATTAGCTCTGAAAATGAAACCATTTTTAGATATAACCCCTCAACTTAAACCACACAATGTTCTATTGGGATGCCTTGACTGTAACAATAAAATGTGTCTAAATCATATATTTAATATTGTGAAAAGATATATCTATTCCACAAAATGAAAGAGCACTATACATAGAGCATCTTGTGAAAATAATTAAACAGCAATATTGTATTGAAAAAGAACTAGTGAAGATGTATGGTAAGAATGAAGAAATGTGTAGAAGCAAATGGCAAGTTGTTGAATCTTTGTTAGTTGATTAATTTTAGTTGACTAATTTAAGTACTGTATTACCCTGTGTCTTTTTTTATGGTGCAGCTGTGTTTCCATCAAAAAAATCTACAAAAAAAAAGTTTATTCTCCATGTTCTTAAAGTGTTTGTTGAAATTGTAAAACCAAAATGGCAAATTGCATTACTTTTCATTTATTTGTAGTATTATTAATATTATTTTGTTTTAATTGTATTTTTTCCTAAAAATAATTTCTTAAAAGCAAATTGCCATGTCGCACACTGTGCTGTGCAAATGATTGTAAGGTGGGCAGTTTAGTGGTTGCAACCTCTTTCCTCTGGCTGACCTACCTGAATATTTTAAAAGGGGGAATAAACTATAAAATAACAAAATATTAATATAAAAGTCTCAGCCAAGGATGGGCTTATGTTATTTATTGAAATCCAACTGAGGCATGAGTGATTGGCCTACATTAGAATATACCCTAAATCAGGAATTTTAGTTTGAGACTGAACCTATACACGTGTCAGTGGGAGTGCTATTGATTTAGCACTAATTCAATGTTTAATATGCTGTAATTTTTATGCCTTGTAACTCGAGCAGTTATTCTATTTTATTTTATAATGGTTTTTATAGCACTTTATCTCTACATTTAAGTGTTTAGGGTGCAGCAACCATTAGCAGTATTCTTAAATTCGTGAGTCCAAGGGTGTAGCAGTGTTGATATTTACAATATTGAGGCTAAAAATAAACAGCACTTATTGACTTTCAAGACATGAAAAAACGGATTATAAATTTAGCAATTTAACAGTGAATCACTATCAATCTTGAAGAACATATTTTTTTTCAAATTGACATATCATTTTTAATGGTGGCACTCTGCTAGAGGAGAAAAATAACATTGTGAATGATATGCAGATGCAGTCCAAAGGACTCATGGAAATTATGTGTGGCAATTCACATCGTTTATTATGAAGAAGAAAGTGGAGAGCCAAAAAATGTACAAATGTAATTTTTGGCATTAGAATTTAAAATGATTGCCTCATTAAATTTCTTTAAATAGAGGGATTGACATTTTCTGTATCTTCAGGGTATTTATTAATAGTTATAATTTACTAAATTTTGTTTACCAAGTCATAAATACGAGTTAATAACTGGGAAGGACAAGTTGACTGGGTGTGAAATACAAATTAATATCACCAGTATTACTTGAAAATACGACTTAGCAGCTTGAATATTTCAAGTTAAATGCACAACTTAAAACTGAGCACTTGGGGAACGCAACACCTAACACCTCCAATATTGCTTATGAGGGCAAGGCTAAACATTCCTTGATCCAGACTGTGAATCTGATCACCACGAAATTCGAATGGTCTGTTCATTGTGCCAGTGTAGACATTTTCTAAAACTTTTTTGTGTAAATTTGTCCGGTTTTTTTTTAAACTTTTTTTTGCAAACAAACAAATAAATAAACAGATGCATGACACTAAACACATCACCCACTTGATGGAAATAAGTGTGAATAAACCTTCAAATGTCCATATAGTGAGGTTTAAGGAAAAAGACTCTGATCATATATGCAGTGGCAAAAGAATTATTTCAAATCTGAATGCGTGTACATTACCTTCTAATACATTTTTGAGTTGATGTATACATGGTCTACATACAACTATTCCATCTTGCAGAGGAATGAAAGCAGATATAAAAAGATCTTAATGTTGAACCCAAATTTTATTAGAATCAGATTAGAATTGGTTAGTGAATGAATATGATATAAAATGATAGCAAAAATCATGTACTGACTGTGGTTATTTGTCCCAAGATGCCATATGTACTTGGGGACAAGGTTAAAATGAAAATGAAAACAGATTAATTCTACTAGAAAAGTGTGACAATACCTAACGTAACTTGCAGATAAAAGTTGTTACCTATAGTAGATACTAGCTAGCTAGCAAGCACAAGGTAACAAATTGGATAAAGGTTCATTAGGATCTTACTTCTGTGTTTTTGCAAAATATATAAAAATGTGATTTTTTTTCATTCAATCAATTTCCATGTAATTGTGTAAGCCTGATCTACCGCTACGCCAAATTCTTGGAATTGGTTGCAACTTAAACAACCAAGATGCCTAACAAATGAACAGCCAAGTACTAAAAGTACGCTTAAAAACAGTTTACTAGTTTTGTGTTTCATTGTGAACGTTGTGTCGATTGAAAAAAGCATGAAAAACTAATGCAGTCAAGATACTACATACAGCCTACACAGCAAGTTTAAGTATGTAAACTTATTGTTTTATTAAAAAGTATTATCACGAATGTTATACTAGTATTTTCCATATTTTCGACGTTGGTGCAATATGATACAACACTGAATGTCTCAATATATATACATTGTCACTGCATATATACAATATATATACATTGTACATTTACTACAGTTAGAGTACAACTCCTTTATTAGTAATCTATGTGTTTTTATTTTAATTAAAATGTGTATTGACAAAATCAGAGTTTATAGGTAATTTTACACACACAAACAAATTACACAAAAATGTGTAAAATATTGTCAAATAAACCGTTTACAGAGCTTTATTTCACGGACAGTGGTAGCAAACCAGTGATATAAATATCACACAATCAATCTATAGCCTACAGTGCTCAAATTTTGTATCAGCGATTTTGATAGGCTTCAGTTTATATATATGTTGCTTAATACTTATGCCTACTAAATTTAAGAAAAGTGCCAAATTAAGTCAATAAGATGCAATAAACAAAATAAATAATTCAGGTTTTAACAGAAACGAAATGAAGAGAATAAATCTAAAAAATATACAAAATATTCCAGTTTATATAATGCAGTGGTGACAAATAAAACGTATGATTTCTGAAATGTATCTAAAAGCTGTTCCATTGTAGTATCAACAATTTTAAAGCTATACGTTTTATATTCACCCTTTTAAGTTTTACCATTGTTCTCAAATGAGTATGGATTTATTCTGTCTATTTTACTTACCTTTATTATTTTCAATATCACTGAAATGTCAATATTCATGTATATTTCTGATTGCTATTTAAATCAAGAACTTTAATCACATTTTGTTCAGTGATAAAGTAATAAAATGTAATTTCATCGAAGTGTCAGGACCACATGATTAAAATTCACAAAACTTTCTTCTCCAGACAGTAATGTAAAGCATAAAATACTCTTGCTTAAGTGAAACGTACAAATGAGTTAAAAATCCAGTAAAGTTTAATGTCCCAGAAAATCCACCTTTTTCACTGGAAATGCTCAGTGCTCATGAGGTCAGAAAAGCTTTTGTGAGTGATGCAGCAATGGAATTCTGGATTTTATATATATACATATCCCCTACAGTTAACTCAAGCCAGTGTTAATCCGTGCAGAATAGGGAGCATCACTTGGAATGTAGCCTGTTCCCAAGGCCCACACATTTGGAAAACATAGAAAAATATTAAATATCCACAACATTAAAAAGCCAGAATGATATTTAGAACTACGGCCAGTAAAGTCGTTGACATTGTTTCTCACCGGTCAAGCATGTTAGTATTTATTGTTTGTTCATATGTCACCATTTGAATACCTATGTTTATATAGGATTGATTCTACGTAGTTGAAACAATATTGACAGAAATGTAAAAGGGAAGAGTATAGATATATTTTTGTTTTTATTTTGTGAAAATGAAAAAAGTGAAGAGGTAGTTGTGTATAGTTCTGATTTACAGAATCATTGTTTAGTTAAAATATAACTGACGAATCGGCATAAATAATACATCAGTTGCCTGGACTCAAACCCAAGACCAAAAGTAGGTGGAAAACGTGAAAGATGGATTGGGCATATTTTATTATACATGTTAGTATTATATTTATGTACAACAGTTCAGAGCATTTTAAAATTTGATAAATTTTCCAATTTTAAAAGCACCATACCTCAATAGAGGTTAATACCCAAAAAGGGTTAAAATATAAAACACAATGAATATCACAGAAAAAATCAATCATTAGTTAGTATGTTAGTACCCTAATGTAGAGATGTCAGAGTCAGCCTACTACCAAGTGGTTCAAAGGTCAAATCCGGTAGGGGGCAGGGTCAGCCTGGTCCTACCTATGTTCTGGTTTGTTGGTCAAATTCGGTATGGGGGTGCCAGGGTCAGCCTGGTCCTGCCTATGTCCTAATTTCCGACATTAGCCTAGGACTAGCAGCTAATGAAGTGTCACAATCGACAGGGGGATGCCCAGGTCAGCTGGACCCTGCCTTAGATATTATAAATTCCAACCCCAACTACTCAAGGCCCACATCAATCCGTAGAGACCTCCCTCTGATTGGGTCAATTTCAGAGGGGTCCAGGCCAAGATGACGAAAGTGAAACCCAAACTTCTCAAGACCTACATCAATCCTAGGAGACCTCCCCCTGACCGGGTCAAGTTCAGGGGGGTCAAGGTCAAGATGCGAAAGTGTAAAGAAAGTAATGAAACTTCCTAATCTATCCACAGCTTATGACCTCCGATGAAATCATATTCAGAGGTGTAAACCATGGGTTCATATCCCCAAATACTTGTGTTAGTTATGGGAGGTGGGTCAAAATTCTGTTTCTTAACTGTTTGCAGTATGGCTGCCAAATTCAAAGTGACCACCAGAGTTTAAGATAAGTCATGTGTGATGTGACCTAAATACTGATTGGCTAAAAGCTTACAAGGACAAAGAGGGAAAACTGAACCTATTAAGTTAAGGTAGAAGACAACAGCCTTAACAGGCCCTTAACAGGGCAGTGTTGACCAAATGGTAGACTAACAAGCTGAGCTATAGGTTTGTGATTTACATCTGTATCACTGTTAAGTTATATCATGCACTACCTACCTAAGCACTAGATTTGCAATTTACATCTGTAGCACTGTTTAGTTGTAATGTAGACTACCAGCATAAGCTATATATTTATAATGTAGCACTATTAAGTTGTAATTGTTAACTTTTAACATAAACTTTAGATTTGTAATTTACATCTGTAGCACTGTTGAATGTACTAGATTACCCTACAGCTGGTAATTAAATTAATGTTGCCCATGTCAACGTTTGGGGCTCATGTGCATTGATAAGCCTCTGTGGTGACCTTAATTTGACGTTCAGCTGTAACCTTCAGTGTTAATAGTAATCTTCATCTATCTTTTTTTTTGTAGTGACCTTAAGAGCACATCCAACTAATAATTACAATATGTGTCTAGGGTAATCCTATTTTTAAACTTGTGAATACTAAAAAGTTAATGTGGTATACAGTTAGTCTAATGCATAAATAAAAAAGCTTTCCCTTAACATCTAGTACTCATTTGAAATCCTTGAAATTCTTGTAGCATGAATGGTTACAGCACATCGTAGTCATACATACCTATTGATCATCGCATATACCAAAGGTATGTTTTGGCTAAAAAATTAAAAATAGAAAAAAAACCCTGCAATTTGTAGTGTGGCAATTTGTGTACAAACTTTAAAATTTTCAGAAGGCATTTCAGATTTCAATATTAGAATTTTATTTTCGCTACTTTTCTTTGAAAGTTGTGTTTTTCACACGATAAACCACAAAGAAAATCTTCTTTTGGTTTTACACATAAAGGTCTGTACACACTGAACTGATAATCCAATATGGGACATTCCGATACAAGCCTTCTTCAAATTAAAGAATATGGTGAACAAAATATCAAAAGTGGACCAGAACTAAGGAAGTAATGTTCATTTTCACATGGACATATGTGCTACCTCCTCACAATACCTACCAATCTGATTAAAGTTAGAGAATTTTTTGTGCAGGTGTTCCACCGGAGCCGCCCTGTAACCGACCCTAGGGTCAGTTGCAAAAGTCGTGGGAAAAAGTCCGTAAAAATGCTGAGTTGGTTATGAAATCCTCGACAGGACTGTAAAGTTACAGACAGGATGTAATGACCTTCCCGACAAGATGTAGGGTCGGGGAAATTTTTTGCACAGCCAGTCGGAGAACTATTACGACAAGCCCTAAACCACTAACACACAAGCCGCATCACAAACAGGCAAGCCGTAAAGAGAAACAGACAGGCCGGGAGCATGTTCCTGACCCTGACCTGACTGATTGTTTTTTGTGGGTTGGTATCTATAGTCGGGATCCAGAATTGGGATCCATATCACACTATATAAACCCCCCTCCCTTGTGATGTGCCATTCATTTCACACTTTAAAGATGACAGGAACACATCAAGAGCAACTGATAGATCACTTGAGGGTCCTTTTGTTTTTTGTTGAGTTAAATATTTTATTGTACATGATGATTTCAAGACACAGAAAGACAGCAGAACCCAGCACCTGCCCAGACAGCATCACCATCACCCCCAACACCCCCAAGGAGAAGGAAGTCACAGAACCCATGGTCATGCTCTGGATACTGCGGAGAGAGGAGAGAGGTTGCTACAGAACACTCTTGGATGAGTTAATCACTACTGACATACCAGGTTACAGAAGCTTTACCAGGATGGAACCAGCATTTTTTTATTTGATTGAAGAAAGAATCACCCCCCCCATCTCAGGAAGTCAATCACCAACTTCAGGCAGCCACTGGAAGTCGGATTGAAACTGGCAGTTACTTTGAGATACTTATCCATAGGGGAAAGCTACACTTCACTGCAATACCAATAGAGGGTTGGAAGAACGACCATCTGCAAATTTGTCCCCCAGGTCTGCAAAGCCATTTTGAAAGAATTTCAACGAGAACATTTGATGTGTCGTACTGAGACTGAAGACTGGAAGAATATTGAAGAAAGATTTAGAAACAGATGGAATGTCCCCCATGCAGTCGGTGCACTTGATGGGAAACACAATGCTATAAAGAAGCCCAAGAAGTCAGGCAGTGAATATTTCAACTACAAGGGCTACTTCTCACTGGTACTGTTGGCTTTAGTCGATGCAGATTACAAGTTCCTGTGGGTCAATGTTCGGGCCGGTGGGTCATCATCTGATGCTCAGATAATCAACCGCAGCAAACTGAAAAGAAGAATTGAGAATGGAACCTTGGGACTACCACCACCTGAACCACTTGGACCCGGGGGGCCAAATCTACACTACTTCTTTCTGGGGGACGAGAAGCCATCAGGGGGAGCAGACAGACTATCCACTCCAGCCGACGACATACTAGCACCACAGGCAGACTAGGGGGAACAGGGACACTATGAGAACTTGAGAAACCCATTGAGGGAGGCCAAACATCAATGAGACCTACTGAAAGACTATTTCAATCACGTGGGGCGCTGGCTTGGCAGGAGGACAGAGTTTAAGAAGACTGAGGGAATAAGATTTAGGGGGAGAACATGCTGTCATCTATAAATCCTTTTCGGGACTACCCAAATAATCCAAGAACTTTTATATAGCAAAGTGTCTCAAAAACAATCCCAATTTTCTAAATATTTTATGTAAATTCAATTTCACCAAAAAGTGTATTTTTAAAATTAAGTTTTGTTGAGGGGGTTGGGGGTGGTTTTACTTTGAATTCTTAGGGGATTATTTTTTATTAAGGTGATTTTTTTATTAAGTTTTTTTTCACTGTTTTGTGGTGGAAGTTTATTAAATTTATTTAACATTCACTCATTCATTCAAACAATTTTCTTCGTGTATTTGGAGGAAGTGTAAGTGTTGGACGGTGTGCTTTTAGTTTTTGGGAAACAACAGCTGAATAATTGTTTTTGGAAGATTTGGGTGGCCCTTAGAAGAGCGCGGTGGGTGCGAATTGTGCAGGTTAATCTGCTGATTTGGGTTGACTCTGCTGGCTGGACTGGCTGGGAGGTGTTGACTGTTCATGATGAGTGGAAGATGGCACTGGTGATGGTGCTGGTTGAAGTTTTTTTTTCTCTACAAAAAAAAAACAACAAACAAAAACAAACAGTTTACAATGTTTAAGAGAGGACTTACAAGTCAAAGGTTGCTGGTTGAAGTTGAGAGGGTAAAAATGGCCTGTGGTGTGTCAATCTGCTGATACTGTAGCACACTTGGAATAGCTCCAAAGAGACCGGATAATCCATAAGTGTTGTGGTGACTTTCCTCCTAATGTGAATCTGGAACTGAAGGTGGGTTGAAAATCATCTGTCTGGAATTTCCAGGCTGTTGGTTATCCACAACTCCATGTTGTTGGCTGTGCTGACGCTGATGAAGGCCTTGATGGGTACTGTACTTTGGCAATCACTGTAGCAGGCTGTGATGTGGCTATCTGTGAAGGCTGCACAACTGGAATGGAGACTGCTTGAGTTTCCGGTGAGTATGTATTCATGTCCTGCTGTGGCCTGTGTTGCTTCTCGAAGTTGAAAAGTGGTGGCCTGTTGACTTGTGGTGACCTGTCTCTTGCGTTCTTCGGCCTTGTAGTGTATTTCACTGAGAAGCTTCACTGTGTCATTCCTGAGGGTCAAAAAGTGTCTCTCTTCCAGGTGTTAAATCTCAGAGTGGAGATAGTTGCAGAACGGCTGTCTTGGACCTGGAGTTGGGTCCTGACGTGCACCCAGAAATGTGGAAATCATCGACCTCATCTGCTGGAACTGATCTAACACTGGATCTGCAGCAGTGGTGGTAGTTGCGACTGGAAGCTGTCGTTGCTTTTGACTGGTGCTCGAAGGCTGATGAGTAACATCTGATGCAATGCTGATTTCCATCTCAGATTCTGTGTCTCTGATGTATCCAGAACTGAAGCTGAGGCTGCGGCTGCAGAAGGCCTCTGGGGTGACTTGAATGCAGAAGACTTGGAAACTAGCCAGATACTTGTAACAGACAGGCCTGTTTGATTAACCGACAAGCCGGGAAGTGTAACTGACAGGCCGTAAAGTTAACAGGCCTGTTGCTAGGTGGATGAATTTAGGGTCGGATACAAGGGTTGGTAACGGTCATAGAAATATCAAACACGTTTGATATTTCACTGACTCTCCCCAACAGGCCGGGAACTTACAACCGACCCTAACCAACCATGTAAACATTGGTCTCGACTCTCCAAAAATGCATAGTTATCGGCCGGTTGGCTCCAGTGGAACACCTATATTACAATAAACATATAAAGTCATGTTATTTTATCAGTTCATCATATGAGGTCCAATTTAACCATCATATTTCTTCATATCATATTGTTGCCAGTGAGGACTGACATTTATGCCTAGATAATACCTTTTCATGCAGGGATCATAAGCTGGAAATGATTTCCCCTTCAAGACCTTGTCATTGTGGCTCTGAAGAGACCTCTTATTGTGGAAGTACTAGCTGAAGACCTAACCGCCCTATATATGCATCCCGCCCACTCTCGTGCACCCCTCTCTCTGTACATTATAGTTTAGCTTAAAAGAGCTTATGAGAGGTTTTTTAAACTTTTCAAACAATGGATCTGAATGCAAAGTGAAAGAATGAAATTATATAAATCCGACCACCATGAATTAAGAAAATATCACGCAACACCAGCATATAATCAGCCTTGGTAGCAGAGAAGATCAATATACTGAAATGATAAGTTACACGACTGAAATGGTAAGACCTAATGCTCTTATGAGTGAAAATATTGGACGAAATTATTTGGGAAAGAGCAGCTCACTTGCGAATTCTTCAAAACAGGTTTTGTATAATGGGGGTTTTGGCGGATTCCCTCATGATAGTTTAACTGGGATAATGTAAATGAACAAGGCCCGAAAGGGGTTTCGGTCTACTAGTGCGAGCTGCAAAGCCATCAGAGACACCTGTTGTGCACTCAGACGGTCACCAATCCAACTAGTAACGTAGCTTGTTGCTGCTTAACTTCAGTGATGAGACAGATACACATAACGCTACGTATAGTAATTAACCAAACTGGTATTTAGTCCCCCTGGATATCAGTTCACTTGTTCTATGATTTATGGTCAACACGTGACTTCAGTGAGGTTCTTTCCTGATGGGACCATAAAGCGTCTGAAAGGGATGTAAGGCTGAAATTTGATTCATCTGATGAACACATTCCACTGTGAGTGTCTTATTGTCTTGACAAATTCCTGCCTACAGCAACTGACAAGATATATGCTTCTGGTAGATGTCTAACTGACTTCCTGATGAAGCTATTAGCCGTCAATATGTGACATGAATTATATGGTTGTAACTAGACATGTACTAACTTGTACCTTCTTGTAATGATTATGTCCATCCAAAATGGCCCCACGATTAAGTAAAATTATTCTGACATTACAGAGCACTTGGGGAATGCCGACCTTCTCCAAGACTCAGTATCTTCTTCATAGATATGTAAGATGTATGCGGATGTATAAGATATGTTGGCCACTTAAACTTTATTTTAGTGCAAACCTTTCTTAAGAGAAATATCCAGGCACTCAGTTGCCCTGTTTCATTTTGTCATTCTATAACACCCATCTTTTTGTTGGAGAGGTTTTTATTGGCAAAATTAAATATTTCTCTTCGATACATCACTGGATGTGCCTTTAGGAAATACATTAAAAGCATTGTACTTGTGGAAGGGTAAGATATTTGACCAAGGAAATCTGTCAACATATAACTGCATAGAAAGATCTGAGCTTCTTTGAAAATGAGGAAATAGGAAGGTCAAGATCCGAAAGTGGAAAGATGAATGTTTGGATTAAACCCCCAGCCTAGCAACAAATGGACTGTACTAACCTTACAGAAGGCTCTCTGGACAATTTTGCAACTTTACTTCAACTGATATTGAAAACAGCAAATTATACAGGTAGTTTGTAGGTGAAGAGAACCAGTGCAGAGCAACTGGTTTAATATTCTTACAATATAAATAAACAGTCATCAGTTATCTTCTTAAAATATTATCATATGCACCTCCTGTCATAGATCCTGTCATAGATCTGAACATTGTTGGTAAAAATAGTAATGCCCAGTAACCACAACACACCAATTATCTGTATCAATTTTAGATATTGCATTTAACTAAAACAAGATATTGCATAGCCAATTGAGACATTATAAAACTCAAATGAAACATTTTATAACTAATTGTGACATTATGTTGTACGCACAATGAGATATCAGGTAAATATAATGAAAAATATTATAACTTAAATGAAATATTACATGTACAAAACAATGGTTTGTATAAATTAAATCACACTAATATTAAAATGGATTTTTCGATAGCATGAATAAGCTAAATTACATGTATAATTCATAAATTTCTAAACTCACTGCTTGCATAAATTAAGGATAACATATGTACCAGTTACTCCCAAAATGGTATATAAAAGGCTAGACATTAGCCTCGTGTTTAACTCAACCCTAATTTCTTAAGACAGTGATATAAATATTTAGACCTGGGATGTTGACACAACTAGTCTTGATGGCTGGCAATTTATTATGGGTAGTAAATTAAATGGGGAGACATAGGATCAAAATGTTTATCATACTCAAGAGATCATATTTTGCATCAGCTAAGGTCAACAGTAAAAGTTACCAGTATGTATAGAGTTCATTAAAATGTGAAGAGTTTAGTTATTCAAAGCAGCATTTCCACAAGGCTTGTTTACTGCGTATAAATAAATATTGTTTGCTCCATACTCAAGATACAACGAATTTGTTCTAATGTTGTGCTGACAAGAAATGAAGCACCATGCTTTTACAGAAAGGAAAACACTTAATCCTTCCTAATTCTCCCAGATGGCAGAATGTTTGTTTTACAAGATCCCTAAATCCCTCCAGTTTATCACAACTAATGATGTAAAAATGTTGTGTATTCATAAATAAGTGAATATTTGTTTTCTTATATTTCTCATGTATTTAATCATTATTTGTTCAGGTTTTAAAACTGTTATTTACCTGTGTGTTACATTGACCTAATTTCAAAATATTGATTTGATACATAAAAGTATTTAAGTTTAATGGTTTACTCAAAGTAATGTATCAATTGTGCTAGTACCTTTCGACAGCAGGGGGTATAAGTTCTGTACTTATGATGTGTAGGTTAAATTTTGAAAAGGGATAGACTTACATCGTAATTTATGCTGCTTTTGTATTTTGTGACACTGTCTTGGGAGTAACTATTTGTCTGTGATAACCATCATTACTCTTGTCCTCCTTTAAGGGGATAAGAAAGATATTACGATTGTGTCTGTTTCCTTGTCTGTTAATCCGTTTGTTTGACCATGTGCACAACACAAAAACTGTATCTCAGAGTCATATTTTCACACAGGGTGGGACTACCTATGTATCAATCCTCAGTACTAGGATTAATCCTCAAGGCTTTTTCCGAAAGCTTTAATGTCCCTTAGGTCTTTTTTTTTTTTTAAAGATCTGGGTCTTCCCTTGTCTCTGTCTTCCTTGAAGATGATCAAGGTCCACATTGGGACTCCAGAATTTTTAGTGATTTGTCACCAATATCTAGTTTTGGATCCCAAAGGTTTGTACTCCATCAGCCACTACTAGTTATTATTACACTTGTATTTTTGTTATGTATAAGGCACAATAGAAGTTTATAAATATCAGAATTAATTCATCTATACAACCAATTTACCTCCGTTCAGATATACATGTTTGGTATTTTTTCGAAATAATTTACAAATAGAATCATTCCGCTGTTCTGTATGAATATCGCCCTGTGGTTGATATTGATAATCTGATAGTAGCTAATCACTTTGATTTAGTGCAAAAAGCCCTACCTTCCTCATCCTAATAACTGACAGTTGTAATATTACCTATGTTATAACGTCGAAAATGTCTTCAAACAGAAATTACTCAAAGACAGCAATTATGATTTCTATTGTACATTTTAAGTTACCTCACCAATACCCAGCCAGCTAAAACTAAGTCAGAGTACAGGCTCCTACCATTGGTGAAGGTACAAACAGGAATATTTAAACTCAATTTTGTTAGCGAAGGTTAGCAAAGAGGTGTCTAGGGATGATTCTTGAGGTGGCAAAACCCTCCACGACCGCTTGACACTATGTTTGAAAATAAACAACGGAAATTGGGCTAATTACCACAAAGGTGTCCGGTGCAAAGTTGACAGCAGATATTTTAGAGCAGATAGAGATGTCAGACTAAAAGTATGAGTCAACAAGAATATCTTATAAAAATAAAGGTATGAGCTTTAACTGCTCTGTTCAGGTTTATAATTTTTTCTTCACCTAATGGCATATCAGGACAGACCTTCATTGATTTCAATATGCTATTACTTGAGGTGGGTTGAAACTGGGTACCCTCAAGCACAAGATATCAACAAAATGATTGAATGCTACACTGCACACCCTCAACCATAAATTGAAGTTGCAACTTGTGCAGAATCAGACTCAAAATCTGTACAAGCTATAACTTGTACAGATCATAACTTATAAAGTTATTTGATTTTACGCCAGTGACAGTATATTTTAAAGTATGGGGAATGAAAAATAAGGAGTTAGTTATATTGGTTCTTTTGATGAAGATCAGTCATTATTTATTAAAAGGCATTTATGCACTTCACCATCAACTAGGCTTATGTGACAAGAGATGTTGTCCTTGAATTCCTTACAAACTACACAGCAACAGAGATCCAACAAGAGCCAAAGTAAACATTATTCAAGCTAATTGCTTGTTTAGATTTCAAATCCAGGTCCCAGGTCAACCTCATAGACATGTAGTACAAACCTGATGGAGCCTTCACTACCAGGTTCAACTGACCAGGTTTTCCAGTCTGAGACTAGTCAAGTGTAAGAGAGCTTCTGGAGTTGCCTATCAGTTGTTGGACAGATGTTTTACTTTCGGTGCTCCTCTGATACTATAATGGACATAAATTAACTGTGGAGTTATTTGTGGAACCAAAGATCCTTAATCTCTTCAATATAAAGAGCCAGGACATAGACCAAAAGAGGTCAGCAACACAAAGTGGACATCATCAGAAATACTAAGACTAGGTTGGAAGATGCCAGTGTTGGAGATACTGTCATTATTTCTATTTCTGGCGTGAACTGCACTCTTCTAAATGAAAGGAATTTACATGGTGTAGTAATTAAAGTGACGTCAGATGCATATAAACTAGGGACTTAAGTGGGCAGGTTTGAATCCTGATAGATCTATGCCAGGAATTAGTTTCAAAACACTGAAGCAGTCACCTTTCTATGTGAAGATATCCCCTGTGATGTTCTTTGGACAAATGGCCATTTCTGTTAACATTATTTTTAATGAGGGACGTTTTATGTTTTTTATCTACCATTTTGTAAAATAAAATAAATCCATTCGCAAATGCAACGAGACAATACAAAAAGGTTGTGATATATAGAGCACCAGTGTGAATGAAGAAACTTCATTTTAACTTGACATTTCTCCACTATTTTGTGGAGTTTTGTACAACAAAAACGAACATAAGCTCTGTAAAAATACATTTTCTACAATATACATAATATATTTATAGCTTCAATAATTAATGAACTATCACTGAACAAAGAGTATGAAATTCTAATGCTAATTATGACTATTAAGCGGCGCTGAGGGATGTAAAAATATCATCCCATTTGTATGTCTCGTTATTTTATTTGAATTTTAAAAAGTGGTGAATAATAAAACGATTGAAACTTTTCAATTCCCTATTCATATGAAAACATGTTGCTACTTTCTCAAAAGCTGTAAAACAGCAAACGAAAACAGTTGTAAAGACTACATCCAGGCTCTTCACTATTGCTTTTTGAAGTCCCTGGTTGCAGGGAGTTACTTTTTTCTGTGACAAAGGGTCATCCATCTTCCAGTGTTATCCCGATGACTGGCTGACATCTGTTGAAATGTCACTCGGGGTCACATTGTGTTGTGCTGTAATGTTTTTGTGTTATATCCTGGTTGTTAGTGACATGTGTAAAGACTATATTAGACCCAAGAGAGGGTTTGTGAAAGCCAGATAAGACTTCTAGTCTTGCTTGGTGCTTGGAACCTACAATTAGGAATTTAATTATACAGGATTTAAAATGTATACAAACAAAAATCTGGAACACTGGAAGGAATTTTGATTTGCAATGCTCTAGCTAAATTATCTTAAGATACCCCAGAGAGTTTTACAAATAGATATTCTGGTGATTTCAAGATGTTACTCAAGTCATCTTATTGCTGTCCACATTTAAGTGAGTCTCATTCATTGGTATTACATACAAGGATTTGAAAAATGACATAAAGTCCAAGTTCGGGTTTAATGTCTTTCTTACTAGCTTGGGCCATGCTGGAATAAACCAACAACATTTTTCACATGTTGTCATGTCCTAGATTTTGAACCTTAAAGAGAGAGAGAGAGAGAGAGTCGAGTGAACTACTTTCTGATCTATTTTCAAATGATATTTCTTTTCTATTGTAGATACTAACTGGAAAGCAGTTGTAGAGCGCCAACCTCCACCAAGGGACAATTCCAAAAAAATATGGGATTTCTTCTGTCCAGACCATGACCTAGATCTTCCCAAACTTTAATAACCTGTTCCTTTGGTAAGGTCCTACACAAATAAAATGATTCATAAAAAATGATTCATCCATTTATTGAAAGCCAAAGTCATTGACAAGTACATTAAAAATGGGATCGTTCAAATTCGGGAAATTTTGGTATCTAGAATGTGATCCGGATCTATCCCAAAATTTATTACTTTTTCCTTTCAGAAAGATCCATTCATTACTTTTGGAATAATCAGGATAGACACACACAAACAAACAAATGAATGCACCCAAAAACATAACTGCCTAGTGGTGGTAATAGTGATTGTCCATTGTTTCTTCTTCTTGTACCTAATATGTACGAATTTTATTTCAGTCTTAAGATTAAATTGACTCGTAAGCTTTATGGCTGGGTATGTTTCACATGTTTGTATTTTACTGTTATATAACAAAACATCACCGTCAGTAAAAGAAAAAGTTATCTAGAACAACCCTCAAAGTAACGGCAAAGAATTCTGGGAAATAATCGTTATATCTCTTCTAAAAATGTTTCTATATTTTACTGTTCATATAAAACATACATGTTTTGTTTTTGTGTGCATTCATTTTTTTCTGTCTGTCAAACTCATTGGAAAGACATTCAAAACGAGACTTTTGATTATTCAGGATTTTTTATCAAGAATATTAGCCAAATCTGTTATAAACTTAATCACCTCTTTCATTGGTCAGACACTACTAACAACACACACATGCAAAGAGACAGACAAATAAACCAACAAACATACCTTTTGGTATAGTTAACAACTCTCACGACAGGATGTCATTGGTTCCACCTTTCTCTCTGTACGTGTGACGTCATGGATTAGCTGCAGCAACCAGATATTGTACAGTGGCTGCTGTGTTCAGATATTTTTTAAAATAGCGTCATTCCAAAACTGTCAGTTTGTTTTCTATTTGTTTTATTTGTAGGTTTAGTCAAACAACCAAAAACACTCATGCGCTTCTTGTTTCCAAAACAGAGAGTGTTATTTAAGGCCAATGCGCCTCTGGGATTGTGGATCTGAAATTTGCAAAATTGGCAATTGCTCGGCAATGCCCTGTAGTCAGTGTTGCAAAATCCCCACATACCAATATACACTGCTTTCTTCCTACCCCAACATTTAAAGTTTTGACCACTGAAGACCATTCGTGTGAACTTGTCTATTGAAGAAGTGCTAAAAAGTACAACTGTTTTGTATGTGTACATGATAATGCCCCTGTTCCACCAAAGGATTAAGCCCCGATCCTGTCTGGGACCCTTAATCGTGGGTAGTCTTGGAAAAAATGGAAAAAAAATTGACCAATGGGGTGGAAGACAGAATCGGTATGAAGGTCTGGGATTAACTACAGATCGGCCTCAGGACGCCCCAGGAGGCCCCAGACTGTCCCCAACTGGTCTGGGACTAAGAACCGATTAAGCCATTTTTCTAGTCGTAGACAAACCGACTGGGTCCCAGGACGCCTCAGGCCTCCTGGGACTAAGCCCCGACTAACCCAGGATTAAGTCCCGACCCCACAAGGTGTCCTGAGGCGTCCCCAGGCGTCCCCAGACCAGGATCGCCGATTTTTGTTTGGCAATGGGACTAAGGGTCGCAGGAAGCCTGGGACTAAGTGATAGAGGTCTGGGACTAAGGGTCGGGGACTAAGGGTCGCAGGCGGCCTGGGACAGCATAGGACTGTGTAAATTTGGTCTGAGGAGGCCTGAGGAAGCCTGGGACTGTACATTTTGTTTATGGCGGGAAAAAATAATCGGTTGGGGTCGGGAGAAATATCAAACATGTTTGATATTTCACACGGCCCCAACCGACCACAACCGACCCTTACAGGACGCCTGGGACTAAGCATATTTCTGAAACCGACCCTCAAAAACCCTTAATCGGGAGCCTTAGTCGTGTGGTGGAACACCCACATTAAGTAGCATATAAAATGCACTCGTATATGTCTCATTGCTAATCAAAGACGAAAGTTAGTTTCTTCCAATAGATCAGCTGTGGCTATAGCCTTGTTGAAGGCTCAAGTTTCCTTGCAGCTAGGGAAAGTTTCCAGTTCAGATAACGAAGTTTCAGTTTTTGTAATGTACTCATACATGTACTGACTTTTACAGCAGTATGCAGCTAAGATACAGTTCTATCTCTTAACATGTGTGAGTGCTTTATGAATATCAAATATCTGTGTGCATGTTTGAAAAGATATCATGCAAATTTGAGGCTTAAGCAAGGCTATTGTGGCTATAACATTACATAACTTCGGGACATACCACACTGAGATGAATTTGAATCCACGATCCAGTGATACTTCTGGTTAAAAACATTATTAAGGTGGACAACGTTCTGTCACAGAAAAAAGCCTCTGTACCACATTCATCACCAATAATAATGCAGAGCCTGGGTCTGGGTTTTATAAATGTTTTTTTTTCTGTTTTCTATTATCTTAACTTTTTATTTAGATATTCTAAATGTGATTAAAGTTATATGAGAGCATTGTACAATACGCACATGTCCAAACCTATCTCAGTCGAGAATATGTATAATGTCCTATTATATAACTCTTAGCAAATGAATGTTTTCTTGCAATACATAAAAAGAGATGATGTTCCACTCAATGCATTTTTATTTTTTAAAAAAGCCTGGTATAAACGTATAAAACACTTTAGTAAGGTTGTCAACCCAATTACCAGAGGGCCACCATAATTTATTGAGAAACTGAGTACCAAAATATCAAAGTTTTTAACCCCCCCCAAAACACTTAAATAACTTAAATGAATAAAGTACTTGAATAAAACTTAGTATTCAATCAGATTTGTCAATTTTGTATTTTTATTTCCATGTAATTGTCCAAATTACTGATATATTTGAGATTTTATTATCAATAAATATGGTTACATCATCCACCATGTTTGCTTCACTGGGACTTCCAGTTGGTTACAACTAAAACACGGTTGGTCAGAGGTTCTTTCGAAATTTGATTCTGTTTGAATATATTTGTAAACTAGAAAGAAATCTAACAGCATAGACGGGTTGTTTCTTAAAATTTGGAAGTATCCCTAATATGACCCAGATCTTTCCAAAAAAATGTAATTTCTTTTTATTTTGGCCTATCCACACAAAAAGTTTCGTGAAGATCCACGCCTTATGATATGCATATTATATTTAGATTACCAGAAAGCCAAAATCAGTGAAAATACATTGAAAGTGGGACCTTTGAAAATTTGAGATTTTAGTTGTATACAAAATTTGATTCAAATCTTTCCCAGAATTTAATCCCTTTTTCCTTTGACTAGGTGTTTCGACATAAAAAGTTAAGAAAGATCACTTCAGTCCTATTGGAGTTATTGTAAACACAGATAATAATAAATAAATTAATGGGTAAATAAATAAATGGGTAAATAAATAAGGAAATAAATAAATGGGTAAATAAATAAATAAACCCAGAAGTGATAAATCATAATGTCCTCATACAGTGGCTTGTAGATTCATCATAGGAAATAGTCTAACAATATCAAGAAAAATTAAATAAAATCAAGAAATGGTCTTGTTTCATACATTTATTGTTTTCTAATACAGATTACAGACTGAACAGTTTTAACAACGTGTAACAATATATTTGACAATAACTTAAGCCGCATAAACCATAGCAGAATATATTTGTTAAACAGTATTTTCAAATCATATATTTACACTCTTGAAACCTTAGTATTACGCACAATAACAACTGACAACTATAAATTATTTACATAAATATGACAAATTTCATATTACTTAAAATACTATAAATATTACAAGTTATAACTTTCCAATCAATGAGTCATTGTCACTGTTTCCAAAAAAGTTTGATAAGTTTAATCGTTTGATTACTAAATTATATTGTTTGAAGAGAATTAACCTTTGATTTGAACACAAATATCGCTTTATTTGGATTTCACACATATCCAGTCAAACAGATTATTGTAAAATGTAGTTGAATGAGACACACACAGACAAAAAAGTGTACGATATATTTTGAAAATTTCCTGTTGTGGCCAGTCTAAACTGAGTACAGTTACATAAAGCTGTAACCTGGCAGAAATTGATTTATTTATTTGGGTTTTAACCACACTTTCAACACCACATAAGTCATATCACAATAGGTAGTTTTGGAGCAGAGGAAATCAGTACATACAGTTGGTCAAGGTTCTGTACTGGAAACTGCTGAACATCGGTAAGCAACTGCCAACTTTCCAACATAGGGCACGAGGGTAGAAAGGTAGCTCTACCTAGTTAAAATGGGGACAGTATAACAGCCACATAGCAGTAAAATAGCAGAAAAGTGATTAAAGGTGTTCCCAATGGACAAAAACACCACCCTTCTTCAGATATATAGTATTTTGTTTTCATTCTGTAGCCATGTTAGCATCTCTATAAATTCAAATCTATTATGTAAGACTTAATGTTATGTTCAGTGACATGCTCACATATCCATGCCACGAAACAGGGGACACTAAGGAAGCTAGAATGGATCAGCCAGACCAAGGTTTTATGAAAGTCTGATGGTATCAAAAATTGTGTGCACAATGACAATGGAAGGTAGAATTAAGTATTTATTATTATTATTATTATCATTTTTGGTTATCAGTGTCCAATATTTTGCATTAATGGACAGTTGTTATGCACACTGATTATGCCCATGTACATATACACAGGTCAGAGAACGTAGTATTTTATGACATGCAACAATACACATGCATACACAAATGTTTGGAAAATAGTGCAATAATGTCTCTATTCTTCTATAAGTCTTTACCGGTATACTTTCAAAGGCCATAATTTTACACTGACTGTATAAATCAACATCTTAATAATATTGGTACTCCAGTCCAGTAACTCAACACATACACCATGGATCGGCATGAGCAGAAAATTCATAACAAATGCATAAAACACTTTAACAAATTGAGGTCCCTGACACAAAAGAAGTTTTTTTGTAAGCTGCATGGTCATTGGTTATTGTAGATTTAACATGACAATTTTATGTAAACATGGTAATATATATAGTTTTCTTTAGGGTTAGTCTTTGGGGGGAGTAGTTCAAACCTGGAGACAAGTTCATACACACAGTTCCAATATTTATTTACATCGGATTACGATTATTGTATGACAATTTGGTGAATACAAAGCTTTCTTAAGCCTAAGTGTAGATATCTATGCATCAGTAATGAGGGAGTTTTTATGACAATCAGCATACTACAAGTCATAAAGTCCACCAGAGTTCATACGAGAGACCTCTACAGAATTCGTCCCCTTCTAGACCTTAAAACATCAGTTCTTCTAGCAAATGCCTTGGTGAGCAGCAGATTGGATTACTGCAATTCCCTGTTCTTAACATTCTCTGATTTCGAGTTAAGGAGATTGCAGCTAGCCCAAATCTCACTCTGCAGGGTTGTCACCCGTTCCTCAAAAATTTCTCACATCACCCCTCAACTGAAAAAACTCCATTGGCTCCCAGTCAGGTACAGGGTACAATTCAAAATAGGCCTCATTACATACAAAATCCTTAACCAAGGTCAACCAGTTTACCTGAGAGAAATAATTTACCCCTACACTTCTTCAAGAAATACAAGGCGTAGTACCCCTAAACTCAAGTTCCTTCATACCCCCACTTTTGACTGCAGGGTTCATAAATCAGTTAAACACCAATTCTTTCACTCACTACGCCCCAGTTCTTTGGAACTGTTTCCCCTTCCAAATAAGAAACAGTCCCTCTGTTGCATCTTTCAGGAAACACCTCAAAACCCACCTTTTCAATTCCAGTTTCCCAACTTATTCTCCTTTCCTCTCGGTCTCACCCACAACTCTGGATTACTGACCTTGAACACCCCTCGACTCTCCTTATTAAAAATGATTTTTGTTAACTAGCGCACTGAGTTCCCCTTGGTGGGGAAGATATTGCGCCTGCAAAGCAGTAGATTAGATTAGATACTGGATCAGTGCACAAATAACGTATACCTATAAAGGTCATATGAAAGACTAATTGACGTACTGTAGGTATGCTGAAGTATGCTGGAACCAAGGAACATTATTATCTGCTGTTATCTCCAGCTAATTATGGACCAAGGAGTTTTGGTCCTTGGTTGAGATATGTGCTCAGTGAGTGCTCTTATTTTACTGTTTATTACACTATTTCGCCTCCCACCTCTGAGGCCGGGGTTTGGTTCCCGGCACGGCCTCGAATGGAAAAGCTGGTAGTTGCTTGCCGTTGGTCGGCAGTGTACAGTGCAGAACCCTGACGAACTGTATGTACTGGTTTCCTCTGCCCTTCCAACTCCCCATCGTGATATGACCTGTAAAGTGTTGAAAGCGATGTAAAACCCCAGATAAATAAATAAATACACTATTTCTTTTCTTCATTAATTTCTCATCCACAGTTTAAAGAAAACCAGCTCAGTCAGTGACAAGGTGTTCACAAAACGGAAGTAACCATATTCTGCCTTGACCTTTCCCTGTGACCTATATATGTGACATATCCCGAGTATGTTCTTTCAGTGTTTGCCCAGTTCCTTGCTATGCATCATTCGTAACAACTCCTTTTGTAGTTCCTCTGTTACAATAAAAAAGAAAAAGAAACAAAGCGGGTTATAATAGAGCTTGAAAATGTTACATCATTACAGTTAAGAAAAGTTCAGGGGCAATTTTACACAAAAGATTTCTAGTTAGATTTTAATAACAATAATTAACCTACTTGTTGTCTAATCACAGTAGCCTGCTATACACAGCTGTTAAACTTTCATTGAGCAATGACAAAGCTTTAGGCAACTCAGGTCGTATGACTTCAGAAGTGCAAAAGACGTCGGTTGAACATTTACACCAACACAAGTTGCTTCTAAGCCACTGAAAATCGACTTGAAGAAACTATTGCGTGTACCTAAAACTGTGTTATCATTAAGCTATTGTATTGCAAAACATAATTCTTTCGAAAAATCCAATGTGATCTATATATATTTCCTTATTGATATTTAATAACTCTTAAGTTAGTATTAAATTGTGAAGGGACATTTAGCTTTACTTTCACAGAGATCTGCATGTCTGTTGTTTTTTTTTTTATTAAACTTTCGTACTTCGAAATTATTGTTCTTGGTTGTCCAAAAGCTTCTTGTTCAACAAAACTCTTGGTATCGTATTGTATGATTGAATTTTCTTTCTTTTTTCACCCACCTTTTGACATCTCATAAATATCCTTTGGTTTGTCTTCATGGCTGTATGACTGCTGCTCTGAGGTGACAGCACATCTTGCCTCTGTTATATTATTAGCTGCATGGGGAGAAGGCTGTCTTGGCTCCTCTTGTGGATGCATCTGGAATAAAATTATATGGTTTGTTAACTTGTAAATAGCTCTGCTATGGTCCATATCACAAAGTACTAAAATATGACATAATGACATTGTTAATAATATTGTCATGGTTAAAGCCCATACACATCAGACCAGTTGGCTATGTTCTGATATGAGCTAGCTTTGAACTTAACACAAGAGCACTTGCAGGGGGAATACCTCTACCAATGTATGTAATAATAAGTAAATGGGGAAATCCGAATTATTTTTTTTGCACCCAGACAGTGATCCAGATCACTCTCAAAGTTTAATGGGATATAAGTTGGAACAACACCCAGCCTCTGCCTTTTTTCAGGAAGATCCAACCTGTAGTGTTTGCATAATCCTTTTAACAAATAAAGGGAGCAACAAACAAACGGACAAACTGATCAATAATACCTCCTTGGCAGTGTTAAAAATGGTGAGAAAAATTTTAAATCGGAATGATAAATAAAAAGTAATGGTAAATTTAGTTGAAGGATTCTATGGTAGGTGCTAATGCTAACTACTTACTACATAAAAGAGGAGTTGGAGTTTGCTACATTTGTTTCTTTTCTCGTTAAATCATAAAGCACTTATAAATTCATTGTGTGCGCATATAGAATTTGAAAGAATGAAGATTTGTGAAAGGTCTAAAGCATACGTTCCTATCTTCAGACAGAGGCCTATAATATATGCCCATGATTTCATTTTAGGTTGTTTATGATTTAATAAGAAAGAAGAAGTTAATTGCCTTTATATTAATCAACAAATTGAGAGTCCAGATGCTAAGCTACCACTCATATGAGCCCCCGGCCCCTAATTAATCAAACATGTCCTCAGTTAAAACACTAAATAAAATAGAAAATGTCACATATAATTCACCAGCACCTGCTATGCAACACTTTAAGCGAAAAAATTGTAACCTGATATCATAATACTTTAATTTTGTGTTTCGGGATTGGAAGATCCAAAAATGTAGTTATTGAGATAACAATGATATTTTTATTGCTTGATGATGACTGGATAAAACCAGAAATATGCAGCAGCCTTATTTTTAAAGGTCTTATTTACAGAGCTCAGGCTGTTGACCAGCTATTGTTCACTGATTTTCTCCGCTCCTCACTACATGTTGTGATATGGTATGTACAAGTGCATTAAAAAAACGTCAATCAATCAATCAATCAATTAATCAATCAATCAATCAATTAGCCAGCCAGCCAGCCAGCCAGCCAATATATCTATTAATATAGAAGCATGACAGTCATTGAACAAAGCTACTTATTATCCCACATCCCAAATATGGCCTAGCCCATGTGCCAAATAACCCCGTTATGTTAGGATACTAAATAAAAAGGAAGAAAAAGGTCACCCATAATTAACCACCAGCAAGGGATTCTTTTAAAAAGAGATAATCACACTGGGCCAAATGTCAACTGACCGTTGATTCTGGGCGAAATCCAAACCTTTTCTATTGAAAGCAAGAAAGATAAACATGGGTTGTCCCCCGAGAGAGTATTTGTCATTCTGTACAGGAAGTGGAAATAAACAGGGGCGGGAGTTCATAAAACAGGGCGCAGTTGGTGTTAATTTGTGAAATGGGATTCATTATAAAGAGACTCTAACACTTGGTGGTAAAACAGTTAATGGTGCAGTTAACAAGTGACTATCAGAGTGTGCTTGTGTCATGTGTTACTGGTATTTTCCAGTTTCCATCTGGAGATACATTGGTTAGCATGGGTTAAGTGGGACTAGTTTTTGATAACCATTTTAATAAAATAAATACTTGTTTTC
This sequence comes from Sabellastarte sp. h YS-2021, assembly GCA_964017235.1. Classification (NCBI taxonomy): domain Eukaryota; kingdom Metazoa; phylum Annelida; class Polychaeta; order Sabellida; family Sabellidae; genus Sabellastarte; species Sabellastarte sp. h YS-2021. The sequence goes on from OZ024928.1 coordinate 138,610,663, forward strand.
AAAGCTACCAAGTATGTAAGGGTGCATTTTTTAGCTATTATCTTAAACAATTATGATCCAAAGATTAATAATGGCATAAGCTGCATTATTTATTTATTTACCTAATTACCCATTTATTTATTTATCTATTGGGGGGGGGGGGGGGGGGGGGGGGGGGGGGGGTTATACTGACATGCCACGCACTACTGTTGGTTAATAACCATGAACATCTTGTATTCAGTTTTAAAAGAGAAAACTTGGTCTTAACTATAGATTTGAGATTTCATTTAATTTATTATATGCAATCAAAAGCGAATGGTTGTACATTCAACGTTTGCATGAACTACCAATTGGTGACATTTTTTAATGTTTGTTTTGACAATAAAAGTGTAATGTGATTGTTTATTGACAATCCATATGCATATCCGAACAATGTGTTTCAAATGCTTTAGATCCATTTTAATATTGTATATTAATAAACAAACTCATAACAATGTCTAGTATGTTAATTTTCTTTCCAAAAAGGTATCTTATAAACCTTTTGGTCAGATTAAAAGTTTCTAAGCAAATGTCAAGCTAATTTAGAGGCACTTAATACCACAAACAAAACCCATAAAGCATAAAAAGTGACAATTTTTATTAATAGAAAAAATTCTTCAACACTTTAACTGGCAGAACAAATCCATGATTGCAGTCAACCCTAAAATCTGAAATTGTACCTCGGGGACCAGTTCCCTAATTCTCAAATTGCTAATTTCGGACCTCAGAGTAAGGCATAAGAACAAGAGAATGTTTTTGCCTCTTCACCACTTGGGACACCTAAAGCTAATTCTAAGCTGGTAACGTGTATTCAAGTCAGATGTGGCGTGGTGCAAATTTGCATTGATAAAGCTGTCTTTTTCCCCTGGTTGTGTAAAACAAATGTAAACTGGTACAGCAATTGGGCAACTGATTTAACAACATGTGCTAATGTAAAGACTTCTAATCTCCTGCTTGGTTTGGTAATTTTGAACAACATGAAAACTCATTTGAGCTGATTGTGTGCAAATTATGGTAAGTTTCAGTTTCCTTTGACAAAAAGATGCATAGAGACTCGTGCTAATTAAGGTATACATTAAGTGTATCAGCTTAATTCATCTTTCAGGGTGATTTTAAATTATTCATAATCGAATTGCTACTTGAAAGCAGCGACTCCAATCTGCTCATGACCAGTCAAAATAGACCTTTCAAATCATATTTTTTATTTAGTAATCTCCGGGGGTTAGGGGTTGGACTATTTGTGCCAACTTGTGTAAGGAAAAGGTGTTTACAAATAAGAAAAATTTAATGGCTGAGATTTGAAAAGAACCGACAATTTAATCCAATAATTTCTTGTTGCTTTTACTTTAGAATAGAGAGGCTCTTTAAGTCATGCTTTAAGTCAATCTCACTTCACCAGTGTTGCTTAATGCTTTCCAACTATGTGCCAAAACATCTGAATAACTGTTAAAACGTTATATCAGAGCTAGGGTGATGAATTCACTTATACAATCAATTATATCCAATACAAATACAAAGAAACAGTGATATACGGATGACCCACAACTCGTCAATGTGGCCAATTTTAGGCATTATCCTTATTTCCTGTATTTCCTGTATTTATCAGGTTAATGGGCATTAGACACACTACAGAGCAAGTCTTTTATTGCAGTTCATTAGTATTAATTGTCAGCTATTACCTGCAAATAAGATTGAGGAGGACATAATCTAAGAATTGCTTTACAAAAGTAGCAGAGAACTGGTAGTGATGAACACTTGAGAGTTCAGGGGTGACAGTAGTAAGTGTATGGCAGTAATGTGATGACAGGCCTCTCTGGCAATTTGCCACATGTTAGACCATCATTTGGGATTCTTATATGTAAATCAGGGTGGGTGTCTTTCGATAAATATATGCATTTACGCAACATAAAGTCGTAAATACACTTTAAAACAAAAAATATAAATAATACAATTTTCTTTTGAAAACAGCGACCAGAGTTGCAATATGGCCAATCAACACAGAGCTTACAAATCCTTATTTTTGGATCAATGATACTGATTGGGTTAGATTCTGAATTCATTGTTTACTTGATATTTGTGCCAATATAATGTTTGTGTTAAATTACCAAGCATTAATAATCGTATTCTTAAAAAAAGTATCATTCTGGTGAAAAGCATAGACTGAAATATTAGCTTCCTTTGGAAAAGTAAAATTTCGGAGGCTTATCTCAAACAAAAACTTACTGATAAAATAAAGATAACAAAGCAGAGATATGTCAACATTAGCCATGTATGTGGTATTCAGCAAAACTATAACATCACTAAACCAACCACTGTGCAGGTGACAACAGTTTTGTCTTTCAGTGGTCTCTCATTGATTCCAGTTTCTTTTTATCATACAAGGCAATGACTAAATGAAGTTCCCAAGCACAATTTTTTGTGTGTTTTACGTACATTTGTATTGGTTATATGTGATATGGTTATATTGTTACTCAAGGTTCTGTACATTGCTGACCAACAGTAGGCAAGTACCAGCTTTCAAACATGAGGTCAAGCTGGGAACTGAACTCTGACATATGACCACCATTGTGGTCCCCTAAAATAGTGGTAAAGAAAAAATGTATCTCCATTTGTCTAAATATAAGTGTTTGAATCAATGGGCTAAAATTGTATGCTTGTTAAAAGTGAATTCAGTAAGCAATGAATTGCACCAAATTTGTCTTTTTCAGGCTTATGGCTCATGAAGGTCAAGTAACTAAATGAATTAAACTTGTGTTTCTGCGCCTCAGAATCTAATACTGCAGATATTAACCGTTAAAGTATTAATTGATTATTAATTGGTAGTCATCAACTAATTTCACCCAATTTTTACTGAAGGGAATTCATGTAGGGAATTTATGGTAAATTATGAAATGATCTTATTGCAAAATGAGCCAAGGTAATCAACTCCAACGGGGATGAAATGAAAACCCTACAACAGCAACAAAATTATCAAGCCAACTCAAGTGGTTCCTGGATTTTGACTGAAGAATTAGTGAATGAAACGCCTAATGGAAAATAATTACACCGCCACCTATCCAGTGAATGCAAAAGAACCATGGTTGGTTTTTCTTTAGAGGAAAATGTGATATAATAATATTTCCATCTTTGTAACCTCGTAGCTAATTAAGTTAATGGGCGATAATAGAATAATAATCACCAATAATACTTATCTACTCAAGGTATCATGTTTGTTAATTGCTTGATTGTTCATGGCTCATAAAGCTTAATAGGAGCAAATACACAGGAATATCTGGTCATACAACACTCAGAATATGACATTGATTCCAACTTAAGGTGGTAATAAATTTTCCCCTGATCATCTTGGAAAATGGCTGGACTCTGGGAAAGTAGTTTTCATTGTTGTAATAGAGCTCCCTTGTATTACAAACTGCCGCCAAAGTGTAATGTTCACACTGCTTCGAACAAATGAATAAATTTTCCAGTGTTTTCCAGTAGATATAAACAACAACAACATCTGTACAATGCAGACTTCCACCAGGATATGTTTCCAAAAACTCACCATTTTTTTTGTATCAAGAATATGACATATTTCTCTCTTCCAGAACTGTAATCACTCTTGGACCAGGTCCTACCCACATAAACTTTCATGAAAATCAGCTTTTTAATATTAGAGTAATGTGTACAAGATAGCTAAAGTTATTGAAAATACCTGGAAAGTGGGACTTTTGGACACTCAGGATTTTTCGTTTCTAGAATATGACCCATATCTTTCCCAGAATTTATTTACTTATTCCATTTGGAGTTATCACAAACAGGTACAGGAAACAGTGCACCCAAAACATAACATTATTGTGGAGATAACAGGCACACAAACACACACACACACAAAAAATTAGACAGGACGGGGTTGCACATGTCCATATTTTTCAAATTTAAGCTTATGACGTCACAATATCAACAGCGAGTCAACATGAGGCAGAGTTTGAATATGATAGAATGGTCACATGTGGTCATACTCTGTAGTGGCGAGAGATCTTTGAAACATCTGGCAAGTGTAGAATGATTCTTACTCAATGAAACACTGTCCAAGTTGGGTTTGACACATTTGTCTTGAACAGATTAAAATATTTGAGATGACTTGTCACAGTTTGGAAAGTCAGCAGTTCCAACACTTAGGGGCAGTTACACTTTCACGGATCCCCCACGAATATAGGCCACGGTTCCATATATGGAAACTGACATGGATGAGGGTGGGTCATGTAAAAGATTTACGGATCTGCTATGGATCCACTACAGATCTCCTACGGAGCACTATGATGACCCAAGGACAGGTTTGCCGATGAAAAAATTGCACAAAGGATTGGTCTTTTGACTGTTTTTTCAATCCGCAAACCCTTTCCGTGTCAATCCATAGCAGATCCGGTTAAACCAGGCTATGTTTTGGGTGATATTTGTTGGCACGGAAGCTTAGCGGATGAAAGGGATGCCACAAGGACATCCAGGATGGGTTTACGGACAATAAGCACACTCACGGATGAGCTACGGATGAGATACGAAAGAGCTATGGATACCACATGTTTGATTTTTCTGCAATGGCCTAGAGATCTTATCTGATTTTTGGCATGCCGCTACGGATCGCAGCATGCCATTATGGGTCTCAGAAGGACATTACGGAGATGTTACGGATGCCCTTATGGATGGAAAATATGATCTGTAAATCACTCAACATTTTTCAACATTTTCCAAATTAGGTAACCTGCCGTGATCCGGGGGTACATCCGGCTATGTGTAACTGGAGTCTTACCAAGGGTGCTCAGAGAGTGAATACACTGACCAAGACCCAGCACCTCCAATATTGCTTATGAGTACAATGACAAGAAAAATCCTTAAAAATTCCTAGATCTAGACAGTGTTTAAGATCACAAATAAAATCGAAAAATCTGTTATTTGTGTCATTGGCAATATCCCCTGAAAATTTTATCAAACTATGTGTTGTAGTCTAAGATACAGCAACCTGGTAGGAAATGTGGGTACTTTGATGTCCTATCAGAACAGTGTGAATTGTGTATAATATGCCTCTTTGGTTAAACTGAAATTGGGGGTGTGATCATTTACTTCACTGAAGGTTGTGCTAATACTGCCCAAAAAATGTACAAAAGAGAAATTACACCAAAAACCACAAAATTGGGTGTAATTTATTTTCCACCTTAATAACTGCGGAAATTCACCATATCTGCATTCAGTTCTGTTCTGCATCCACTTGAGTAATACTAGTATTTTATTTATTTCTTGCTTTTGGTTTTTCAAGTACTTTGGATGTAAAACCTCCTTTTGTGAAGTAAGATGGCTTTATCTTTATGCAGCTACCTCGCTAATGTAAGGAAATAACATTCATCTCACAACTGGTTGAATCTTTTGAGGGACCATGGACAATTTGTTCACAGGTTGTTAGTGGGAGTATTATAAAGAGACAGTAGTTGGAATTTTTATTTTAGCCAGACTTCATTTTTATCAGATTATCACGGCCAGATATCAGCAGAATCTTTTAGTTAGATGGTGGAAGTCATTTTTAAAAACTGCCAGACCTTTAATCAATTCAAGTTCATAACTGAAAGCAATTTGCAGTTTGTTGCAGCCTCTGTCATGTACTATCTAGTTTCCCTGCAGGTGTATGGAATCATGGTGATCTGTCACTACAGTAATTGAATAATATGGGATTATCTCATTTACTCAAGTCCCAATTCCTTATCTCTGCCAAGGAGATTATGTTTCTGCCGGCATGTGTTTATCTCTCTGTTTGGAAAATAGCTGGAAAAGTAATGGACGGATTTACATGAAAATTCAGAAAATATCGACAATGGCACAAAGCACAGATGATTTGATTTGTGAAAGGGTTTTTATCATTGCACTTATAATCGGTATAGAGCTGTTGGGTTTTGGATGTGGTAAGCACTCTTTGAGTGCCCCTGTTTGTATCTGTATTCACTTTGGCGAAATGAGTTTCAATAGTTTTGGTACTTTAAATTATTTGTGAGTGTAACCTCTTTTTATTAAGTACAAAACCAGTGTGTCAGAAAACGACATTAAGCTCATTGGTTGAGACTTAAATTTTCTAATTTGCTCTGAGGTTCCTGAGCTATAATGCCCAAGGTACCAACAATATGCAAGCTGCACTATTTTGCCCCGTTGCTCAAAGACAGGAATTCAAAATTTCTTGAGTAAATTATATTTAATCAATATGTAGCAAAGAAATGTAAATGGGAATATGGCAAGAGGGTGACTGATAATATAAAGTTTTAAAAGAGTGTAGACTTGGAACAACAGCAGTAACCCAGTGACTACAGTTTATCAGGAGTTTATTGCATTGATTCTCTTGAGAGGACATGCATGTGTTAAATAGCTGTTGTATAACTGAGGTTGGAACAGTGGAAATGACCCTGACCCGGGACTGGTAGAATGTGATGTAAACTATTAATCATACCATGACCAATCTCAGTAACTGACATTTAAGAAGAACAGATGAGACCTTGCTATATCAGCAAGAGACAAAGTTGGTCTAGGTACTTCACGTACTATTTGAGCATACAATTGTTATCACTCTTGGTTGTTGCCTTTATCAAAATTTCTAGGAAAATGATATTACATTAGCCAACAACATGACATACCTTTGACTTGGACTGACTTTCGGTAGCATTCACAACTTCATCCTTGACATCTACATCAACCAAGTCTTCCCTTTCATAATGCCCATAATTTTTGTGGTGTCTGGATCTTGCAACCTCTTCAGTATCAAGGTGTGTCGTTGAAGGGCTTTGTATGGGCTGACTATACCCTGCATTCCTCTGAACATCATCAAGTTTTCTTGATTCTTGACTCTCATCCACACAGATATCAAAATCTCGTTCTGCATCTTGCTTTGGCGAGAAGTTGGCGTTACTTCCTTGCTCACTACCACAGCTACTCACATTGTCATCTGCAGCTGACTGTTCAACCATGTCTTTGTAGTCATTATACACGTGACTAGATTTGTTATCTCTGCTCAATAATTCAGAATCAAAACACTGTCTAATGTTGGTTAATTCTCTGCTGGCTTCCCAGTTTGAAGCTTTTTCATCGGCTGTGGTGGCATTTCTATTGTATTCACTGAATACCCTTGATCCAAGTAACCCAACTGGTTTGAAAGCTGAATATCTGCTGTCTGTATCTGCTTTGGATTCACTGGGATGGGATTCTTTGTTGTTTTGCCAATAACTCCAATCTACAGGGAAGGTTGATTTCGTTGCTTGACTAAAACCTGGCACCCCAAAGCTCTTAGCCCACCATAACCCGAATGGGTTGTACATTGGAGTTGTTCTGTTCTTCCAGAAATCAGCAAAGTTCATCTTGTTAGTAGGATCATGCATTCCTTTTATTGGTGGATTGGCTGATCTTGATAATATTGGGTAATTTGGTTGTGCTTGGTATGGCATTACCATATTGTTATGGTTGACTGTGTTAGTCATAGAAATAAATGGATAGGGACTCTGGTGGTTAGAAGTGGACTGTGGTGGGCAAGCTATTGGGAAAGAGGGCAGTTGGGCCTGTTCAGCATCAAACTTGGATTTCTTCTCAAATGAAAGGTAATCAGTATCAACTTTGACCATGCTTCCAAGAACTCTTTTTCTGCTGCCACCATTGAACATGGCTTTAACATCTTCCCAGGCATGTACAAGATCTTCATTTTCCACATTGTAATCAAGAAAAAGATGGCGTCTCCAAGAATTAAAGTTAGCTGCATCCGGATGTCTATATTTTGCATCAGGGGTACGATGAAAGTGAAAAATGAACTTGTTTGGGGAAAAGAATAAACTGCAGTATGTGCATTTGATACATTTTGCCCTGGAACTGTTGTACCTTGAAGGTACAAACTGACCCTTGCATCCCCAGCCACAAGAATGTTTTACACAGAAAGCAAAATTTTCTGGTAACTTGGGTGGCATGTGTTCTTCCAGAAAGGACTTCACCAACCTCTCAGATTCTCTCTTACTGATCATACCACACCTAGTTAATGTGAATAAAAAGAGAAGTAAGTGAAACATGAGGTTTGGACATCTCTATTGTGAAGATTTCTTTAATTTGTACTTTACTAATATTAGCTTGCAGAGGTAAACAAAATTGACCATCCTATGGTAGTTCTCAAACGTTTTTAAAAATGTCTAAATTGATTAAAAATAGCAATACAATGACTATGCTGTGAATTGATTAAAGATTTGCCGAAAAATCTACAGTCAGTGTGATGAATAGTCTGTTGTCATTTAAGAAAACATAAAATGTTAGATGTCTTAAATGGTTTGTTCATATGATGTCTGCAAACAATAAAATGAATGGATACTTGTTCTTAGATTTTAAAAGTTCCCAAAGCTTTGGTTACTTGTTCTTAGTGGTTACTTGTTCTTAGATTTTAAAAGTTCCCAAAGCTTTGTTATATTTTACAGCTGCATCATAATAATATCTGATTAAATTCTTTGCTTATAGCATTTCGCTATTACTACTCTCATATTTTTTTTTGTACTCTGTGGTTCATTTGAATCTTAGATTCTATAATAAACTTACAGAATACTGTAACTTGTTAATGGACTTGTTTCTTTATTTTATCAATTATTTATAGTGCAAAGCATACCTTCTGGATGAAATGGGCATAGCTCCAGCCCTTCTGAGGATCTCTAGTTGCACTGGTGTACACTGAACACAAGTTATGCCCAAAGCCACCCTTCTATTGTGAATTTCATTGTAGCTGTACTCTTTCAAAAGGGTGTTTGAGATCTGTGCAAGACACAGTCTTTCCCGTCCGTCTATAAATAGACTCACAATGGGAATTCCATGGAGAATCACTGTGCCCACTTGATTCTGGCGCATTGCAGACTCCTCAGCACTGTATGACGTCATAGAATCTCGCGAGTTCTCGTCAGTTTTGACAAAAGAGTGGGCTCCCTCTGCTTTCATTTGAGGACTCATAGAAGGCTGGGGTGGGGTGGGTGTACGCGGCATCATTAGTAAACTGAAAATATATATAAAATTTTAAAGTACTGAGATGAGATTTTGAACATATAGGATCATATTGAGACAAACCACTGGCATTCCGACATGTGGGTCATAAGATGGTTTCAAAACCAGGACCATTTGAATTCATATAGAAGTAGGAGATAATTTGCAAAACTTGGGTATTGAATATTTCACATAAAGCTTAACTAGCTCAAACAAAAGTAAAATTGTTTTATATCTCAATATATGTGTTTTATATCTCAGGTGCCATAGTCAATATATATAGTCAAGTTAGCTTTAATTTAATCCAATACATTTTATTTATTCATTAAAATATCCTATTAACACAAATAACAGAACAAAAGTAGCCTATGATTACAGCTGATTAAGGAAATTGTAAAACATACAATGCTATATCACTAATCTGTTGATATTTTTTTATCTGTAATTGATATCACAACTGCTACTACTCAGGCATTGAATTTTCTCATCCAAGTAAAATATGTCATCTGCCCTGTCATTATTCAAGGATGAGCCAAATTTATGTTTAAACAATTGTAAGAAGTGCTTACAACAATAAAAGTTCACTCGTAGAATAAATGCTAATTATGAAGACAAAATTGAAGTAAGGAATTTGGCTTTGTGACAAACTAGGTTGTGCGAGCAGTAGTAACAAAATACTAAATCAAATACCGTTAAAACAGTTTTCCCACAACTCACATGATATTAGAATGTCTTAATTAATTTTATAAACAAATAAGAGCACTCAAAGAGTGGATACCCCTGTCAAGGCACGTAATAATAAACAAATGGTTTCGTGTGTGTGTGTGTGCGTGTGTGTGTGTGTGTCTAGACTGTGATCCAGATCACTCTTAAAATTTAATGGGATCTAAGTTGGACCAAGACCCATGTTCTGATTTTTTTCAAGAAGATCCAACCTGTAGTATTTTCAACTGACAAACAGACAAACGGACAAATAGATAACAAACGGTCATTAAAATAATACATCTGTGGCATCGGTGGTAACTAGAATAAGTTTGTCTTCACAAAGAAGATACTAGGCAGTGTTTGGTACATTCTAAAACGAGGATTTTCCAGTGAAGAGCGAGAGATAATGTTCATTACATTTGATATGTTATTCTTGCTCTCTCGCCAAATCTCGCGAGACTTCTTATTTCAACACAGGAGGAATTGGTTTTTGCATAATGGCAAGAGTAGAGAACTGGCTATATGCATGTGTTGGCATTTCACAGAAATAATTACGGAAGTGGCCCAGAATCCCTTGTGAATTTGGCTGTCTGTTTGTGGCTGTTTGTTAATGCTAGGATTTTCTGTCCAAAATCATGCGAAAATTGCAGACTCAATTTGGCTTCTTATACAAATGTTGAATAATATCAGCATTTAACAGATTACATTCTTGAAAATATACTAAGAACTCTTCTTGTGATTTGTTGCAATAGGTAGTTGTTAGTTTTGATTAAAGTTATCAACGTATATTGCTAAAAGAATAATGCTGAACATGTTTAAGTAAGGGTGGTCTTTAGGTTCACCCACTGTCTGCTTTCAGAATGACATATGGTAACTGGTTATTAAGTAGGAGAACATTTATTCTGACAAATATCACAGAAATTAATCACTTTTTCGTCAACCAAATGTGGAATTGTTTTGCAAGTCTCCCTGGTGACCCATTCAAGACTTTGTGAAAAGGTTGTGTAAATGGCTGCAGTTTTCTAACATAATCGGGATTTGCTGGTTTAGTGAATGTATAATAAATTGTCATCTGCGACAAATTTTAAAAGCTTTTATTAGTAATTCATTTTTTTTTACTCAAGTAATTATTGTCAGCACAAGGCTGAAGTGTTTGTAAGTTACACTTTGCAAAAGTTGTATTCGTCACATGATTTCGTACTCTAAATATATAAATCACTGAAAGTAAAACCTGATGCTTCTAATATTAAAATGATATAAAAACATTAAAACTTATTTTATTATTTCTGAAAGTTTCAAAATTGTATAGGACAATAAACATCTAACTTGTTATTTTAAAAATAGTCTGAACAAAAGATAAAGTTAATTTAAAAATTTACCAAAAAATTAAAAAAAAAAAAAAATAATTATTTATTCCTTGTTAATAATTATAAAATGAATATAGAATCGAGGTTAGTGTACTATATATTACTATATTTTATGGAAAATAATGGCAGTATTAGAATAAAACGTCACAACAATTCTATATAACTATTATAAAATGTGACTATCACAGGTACCACATAGTTTTACCATCTGGTAATGTAAGGTAAACACGTTGGACATCATTCTGTGTTGTCCAGTTAAAAATTTAGTCACGACATGCTATATGTTTACATTTAATACACATTTTCATTTCGCACTTTGCTAAAAATATCATTTTAGTTATTCCATTGTAATAAACTCTCGATTTTGTTGTTTTTGTTAAATCATAAGTGAAATTAATATATATATATATATATATATATATATATATATATATTTTTTTTTTTCTATTATAATAGCTTTACTACTTGGTTTTGAAAGATCAAAATTTTTTTTTGAAGGACTGAATAGTATTTTCCAAAATATATTTATAAATACATACTTCATGGCTAATTATGAAGTAAATATCACAAAAATTCGTCTGTTGATTGAAATACTTGAAAAGGAACCTTCTATTTATAACCTATACTCACTCTAGCAGATTGCTAATCATGTAGCAAGATAGTAAAGAACCTTCGTTCACAAAATATCCTTTTACTGAAGCTTAAGAAAATGTTAACAAATGGATGTCATTCTATTATAAACAAGAAACCAACCTCTATTTTACACTCCCATAAAGAGACATGATGCCATTTCTGTTTAATTTCTGCGGCAGACACAACTCAATTACTGAAAATGATCTCTCAAAATTTAATCATGTTTGTACCCCCATGTTACTTTGCAAAGCACATCCCCTCATCTCTTGAAATTCCCCCCTCTCCTCCTCACTCCTATAATCTCCCGAAACTCCCCCCAGTCTCTGCTCGTTAGCTTATAATATCAATATTTTAATATCAACGAGTACGATTTCTGATAAGGCAGATAGACTCACTAGATGTTTGGAGCATTTATTTCATATACACATTAAGGTTAGTTCACACACTTTCGATTACCTTAACTCAAAACCAAACTATAACCCAAAACTGGTTACTTCTTAAGTTAAGGCCACCTTAGTGGTGCCACTATGTTACTTCTACCGTTTTGTTACTACTACCTATGTTAATGACACTAATCTGAACTATTTACAGGTATATGTACATAGTAGTGGCTAGAAAAGAATGTGCCCATTGAAGAAAGTGTGTGATAATACATCACGCTTGGCCGTACAAGGCCAGTTAAAAAACTAAAAAGCCTCATTAAGGCTGTGTACAATACCTCCAGCTGTGGGGAGGGGTGGTGGTAAAACCGTAAAAAATTATACTAGTTGTTCCTCCTACCGTTTCTAATTTTAAACTGATTGGTAACCAAGCCCACATTCAGAATGAGGCTGTGTGCAGTTCTAAACGTCTGACTAGCAAGTTTAAGGTATGCTTAAACAATCTGCCTCCATAGACTGAGGGTTGGTGCTATGTCCCCTTCTCACCATTTCACTTTCAAACATTAACTGAGTGTGTATTTGATAGCATAAAGTACATTTGTGCGAGTGAAATGGCTTGTTTCTAACTTCATTACATTGGGTGATCACATTTATTTGCTGGCATCACCAGGAAAAAGGAAAGAGTTTATTAAATATCACGCTTTATCGCCCACCGACCACAGGCGACAATTTTTAGAAGTGGCGGGAAACTAAGGAGGGGATGGTTATCTGGGAAATGTCGGCTGTTTGTTGTACAAGGAAGTCAAAATCACTGGTTTAACTCCTAATAATGTTGGGCTGTCATGGCCCTTTTCAACTGTCTCCAATTACATTTATCTTTGTCCATTATCACAGGGTATGGAGCGTACTAAAACCCATAAATATTATCTGTAATTCGGTTAATTTTATAGGGATGTGTGTGAGACATAATCTGGGGAGTTCATTGCGGGCTAAATAAGACTATTGGAAAAATAAATGCTCTTTGGTCATGGGCAAAATTGGGGAGGGATGTTTGGGATGTAGTTTGGAAGATTATGAAATATTTCTTCTGAATAATTGGGGTCCAAATGTCTAGATGTATGGCAAATGTTCAGCGTGGCAATGACGACTAGATTTTGATGCCATCATTAGGTATTGAGAGGAAATCAATAGAGGGTAAACTCTTTTAAAGGTATCTATAAATCTTAGGGATGCTGTTGTTATTAAAGAGAAAACCCATTTTGTCTTATTGACTTGTGAGAAATTCTTTACACCTTTCTGATTTCTGTGACTGTGCAATAGGCTTCTGGTCCCGGTTTCAACACGGGTCTCAGATTTCGCAAAGGTTTTGGCTAAGTCAAAGACTTAAAGCTGAACCTTTTGTCTTAGCTAAGTCTGAGACTTAAATGGATTTTACATAGAGTGACTTAGTTATGACTAAGCTTATCATATAACCACAGTGGTTTTCTATGTCATGCATTTCTATGTCAATATTTTACTGGTGACATGTATTCTTTCTTTAACATATTTTATCTTTGGGAAATGCTGTTTTTGAATGGAAGTCTTTATAATCACATAAAACTTACCAAAGACTTAAGAGGTGTTTTCTTTATTGTTACACATTTCAAATGTTGAAGTGGTGAAAATGAATATATTTAAGCCTTTGTTTACAAAAGTTAAGCCCACTCCCAAGCAGACTTCAATCTTAAGTGTAAGACTCAACACTACAAAATTTAAGGATTGGTATTTATTTGGTAAATGAAAATTTATAATCAACTCAATAGGATACTTATTATAAATCACTTGTAATCCCACCTCATATTTCAACTGTGGTCTTAAGCTTCTCTTAAATCCCATCATACGTTTGTGCACACGTAGATGTGCTATGAATATTGTTGAAAAACACCAGCATAGTAGAGATCTGCACATGCAAACAAGGTGTATCCTCAGAACAAGAGTGTCACTATTTGAATAGACAATTACAGACTTTGACTAGCTACAGGCCGCACAGTGGGTTTATATACACGCGAGTGTATCATAAGGCATGTGCAAACCCTGTAAGAATACATGCAAGACACTTGCAGTCATGAGGAGCAGTTACAACCCTAGCAAGGAAAACACACGTGCCCAAGTCTCTCGCAAATTTTCCTTGAGACACGGATACGTTTGTAGCCATATTGCATGCACTCAGAGAATAATGTGCATGCCAATTTTCATTGTGGGGTCTGTGCAACTTTGAAATTTTGCTATAAAAATCACACGTGTGGCTTGAGTGTCCCTTGCAAATTAGCCGATTTTTTTTTCTGTAACCAGGACATACGTGCACTTACGTTGGGATGTAAGAGAGGCTTATAGTTCTTAAAATGACACTTGCCATGTAATCACTACTTTATTTGCAGTGACTAAATATCTTTTCTGCATGTTTTTCAGAAAAATATGAATGAATAATATACAACTTAAACCTGTGTTCACACTTCTCTGGTCTAACATCTCCAATGTAATTCTGCTATCAACTGACAGAGCAGCTGAGGTCGGGAGAAGGGTGTATGGGGGGGGGGGGGGGGGGGGAGTCACTTTCATTATCTCTGCCAAAGGAGGTTATTCTTCGGGTGCGTTCGTTTGTAAGCCTCTTAATGTTTGGTCTGTCTCTGTTCATGATTATACCAAAACTATTAAACACATAACAGTGAACTTTTTGTGCGTGGGTTGGGTCTGACCTAAGGAAGAAGTGATTAAATTTTGGTAAGGATTCGGATCATACCCTTGATACCAAAAAAAAAATTCCAATTCTTCCACAGTCCTATATTCAATAATTTTGAGTTTGTAGTTGAGATTTCTCCATAATAATAATAATAATAATAAAAAACGGTATTTGGATCAAATTACAATATGGAGAGAGATTCAGCTACCTTTGCGAAGGTCTGCGCTCTAGGAGTGCCTTTTTGTTAATTAATGTTTCCATCCATATGTTTTCTACTTACAGTGTGTTACAATGAACACAGAGGTTATGGTTGTTATACAATGATAGAATGTATCACTACCAAAAGTTGGCACATAGCGACAGTGCCAATAACAGGACCCTTTTTGTTCATAATACAAAATATCAGGAAAATATTCAAATATTTGATGAAGTCCATAGATTTATTGACAAATCAAACTGCTCTGCCAGCAGTGACAGTTCAGTGCAGCCTCATCTTCGCATTATCTGTAAATGTTTCACCCTGCAAGAGGGCTTAAATATAATTGCATTTTGCGATTATTACCTAATTCCTAGTAAAATATGTTTGAGTGAATAACATTACCCGTGCATGACCTAAAACAGTCAAAACAGCAACATTTTGGGGTCATACCTCAATAATTCTCGAAGAGTTTAAACTATTCAGGGAGATTTTCATGACAGATTTGAAAGCAAGGTGATCACAGATCTTATAAAACAATGTCACACTGTTTCAGCCTTAAATGACACATTTGTATATGTGGTTGTGTCAATGTAGCTTGTCGGAAAAATGTGATGGGTGTATTAATGTATTTGTAATATATTTCCTTACTAAAAATATTCCATGGAATAATTTATACACAATAGTTTCGTTTATGGCAACAAAATAAGTTTTTTTACAATGTCTTTGGAACAAAGAGTATCAAACGCTTTCCACCCATGATCACTTTAATGAATCATTTACCAGTAACTTTATATCAAATAACACAGAATAAAAATAACAAACAAAGGGAGACCAAAAAAAAAATCAAAATACAAAATCCACAGATCTTCAGACACCAGTTTGAACTCAGAAAGCTGCAATCTGAATTTTTAATGTGTCTAGAACAAATCAAGTAAAAACCAGTCTATTATTTAACTTAGTGTCGACGAGTGTTTCCTTTCATTCCCATCAAAATGGAGTAAGTCAAGTGTGAACTGGTCTTTATTGAATAAAACTTGCGTGAGATATCTTCTTGTAAATAATGTTGTAAGTAAATATGAACACACATACTTTTTGTCATATGTTTATGAATTATGTATATGTTGTCATATGGCATTGTCTGTACCTGTTACGTATTCGTTTAATTATAGATTCATCTGAATAATTATTGCTGCCTAAGTGTCTTTATATTATAAATAACACAATGTTATTCTGCATACTAATGTGTTATTATTTGACTGTTATTTATACCTTTACGATTGAAAGAACCTTCTCCAAATTTATGTTGATGGCAGACATTTCTGATCTTTTTCTCTGCATAATTCAGTTGTTATTACGGCTCAGTCTCAATCAGATGCATGCTGATTGCATGATATTCTTGATCTTGTTCTTGATGTCATTCAAATCTTTTTATTATGGGTTGGTCTCGGACAAAAAATGTTACCATCAGACAATAGTTTAAACCTCAGTCTTACTAGTCCATTTTTGCTCCTGGTAGCCTCTGGTTTTGTAAATGTAGCATGAATATGTTTGTGTTACTTGCCATTTTGAAACTATCCACCATTTAAAAAGGGGGGCAGTCCACTGTTTTAAATGGCAGGCCACCATTTTAAATGGCTCAGCCTACTAGATAACAGGAACACATACTTCATATAATAGTCTGCACTAATGACATATGTACCAATTGATTTTTGTGTGCCACCCAGCCACATTTCTAGAGAATAAGCACTCAGTAATTGCAATTTAACATAATGGATTGAATTTGTGGAAGCCATTTAAACGGGTCCAAACAGCATTGAACATTTGTATTTTCTTCACATTGGCCCGTGTCACACTGACCGTGTATGCCTAGATGTTACTAGCCTTGCATAAGGCTCAAATTTGTACCACATGTTTTAAGCTATGCTAAGATGTTACCTTCGTATCACTCTTACTTAACTGGTGTTTGTCACATTAAAAACTTAATCTAAAAGTTTCATCGACACTTGCCTCATAATACATTCCTTAATGTTGTAACATATTGGCTTAAATACCATTAACTCATTGTTAACAGATGTTTTGCTTTTGTTCTAGATCTTTTCCCTTCAAAAGTTAGGCTTACCTTTCCTCTGGAGTTATAGAGAAATGACACCAAAAAGATATCATATGAAAATGAAACATACATTAACAAGTACCTCCCCCATCTTCTTTTTGTTTGAAATGTTTGCTGCACTTAGATAAGCCGTTCAAAATTTGTTTTATGTTTAGTTTATGGTTAAGACTTGTGAATCCCATTTTCGTAAGTGAGGATGTTGAAGTCCAACTTAGGAGTCAGCCCATCTTAACATCCTCAGGTGCAGCAGACACTGCAACCGTTTCTGAGACAGTTTTGTCTTGAAAGAAATATTTATATATAGGTATAGAATGTTTGATTTCGAACCAGTCATGTTCACAGTGTGCATTATAAGTTGTTTGCTAGGACTGAGATTAAGCGTTATGAAAGTGTGATTAGATAAGATTGTATAGATTTATTCAAGCAAAGTGTCATTTTTGATTACTTTTATAGTTTTCCCAATTTTTTTGTTTTGTTATTTCTAAAAAACTGTTTTGCAAATATTTTACAAAGAAGCTCGAGACCAAGCGATCATCTTCAACCTTCAAAGGACAAATTCTTTTTGATGTTTCCGTGTATTTAGCCATCTGCCACCAAAACAGGTACATGTTAGCCTCTCCAAGGCTGTGTGTTTATGTTAATGCCTTAACATTGCAACTGTGAATGTTCCACATGTTTTTAAAAAGTGATCACTTCTTTTGAACAATTCTATGGCTTCACAATCTATGAATGTAATTGTATAATTAAGCAAGATTTTCTGACACCTTCAAACCAAATGTTTCAAATATGGAATAAATATGTAATATTGTACTTGTCAACAGTTGGAGATGATCCACTACATTCACATAACACTAAGTTTGCAAATAAAGCATAAATTCAAGTAATGTAATTCATGGAAATATGAACATATAGTCTTGCTCAATCTTTCTATCTGTTTAGAAACCCTGAAAAGTTCCCTCCGCCCTAAGTTCAGGGAGTGGTAAATTTCTGAAATATTCTGGGTAAGTTCAATATCTAAGATGCCTACAAGTTTGTTTGTTTGTTTTTAGTCATGATAAGGAGCTCTGGCACAGCTGCACTGGTATGTTGAAATTCTTTTTTTTTTTTTGGTTGAAATTCATAATGACAACTCAGCCTAAAATATTAGGTAATTTTTTAATTAAAACTATGGGAATTTAGAAGGCGGTGTTATTTATATAGTAATTTATCTTGTCACTGTTTTACTTGTCCTCAGTTAAATTAAATATAATAACTGTATTACCGGTTTCATTTTGATATATTTATAATTTTTGTGATAACAATTAATTTCTAAATTATAAAATTTAATCATCAACACATGTATTAATGTTTGTGGCTACAGTGTTCTATGTATTAGTGTTATTTGATACTTATGTCACTGAATTAAACAAAATAATACTAATAAATATGTCCCATTTGTCTGTTCGGTATGACTGTCATTTTTTCCTGTTTTTGTCTAGAGAAACAAGCGGCTTTTCCCCCTTTCTTACAAATGTGTCGATATATTGGTGTCTCTCATCCACCATCTTATTCATTTAGTGTCATTTCAGCTTTTATAGTTTTGACACCTTTAAAACCTTACACCTCATCTTAGAATCAAAGGCTTCAGAAGAACCTGTGTCGTTCTGGTTTGGTTCAATAATAATAAGATTGTTGCACATACAATTTAATTAATGAAAATGAAAGTCATCGTCGCCACGAGAAAGCTCCCATCCACTATACGGAAAGACTACTTCATACTTTCTCTTTTTATAAGGATTTCTTATCCCATGCGTTTTCATTGAGTAAATCATCAAATGGAACAACTTTCTAATCCTTGTGTGTAACGACCTCAGACAGTATCCCCAATTCTTAAATGTGTTTGTTAATGACCACTGTCTTTTATTGTATCTCACTTGAAGTGATTAAAGTATCTATACTGTCGCCAAAGCCAGGGATTATAAACCAATAATCTTATGGGCGATAATACCAGAATAATGACTCGTCTGCTCTTCATTCAAGCGCGTGTAATCATTCACTTACGCACCTTTTCAACCCTTTGATCTAGCTCTAATTTTTTGCCCCTCCCATATACTCCCACTACCCCACCCCCGAAAAACTAACCCCAGTAGGACAATATGGCCGCTTGTCAAGTGCTTACTAATCCTTAAACATGACAGAGAAGGGTTAAATTAGAGGCAAAATGATTGATGTCGCAAAACAATTGAGTTATCCGCAATGGTACTGTTAGCTTTGATTAGAACTTTCGGCGCAGTTTCGATTTCCCCCTGGGCCGATTTGGGAACACCATTAGAAGAACCTCTTGGATGATTATAAATGAAGGTGGTATTAACTGGATGGATAACATAATTACTGAGTTAGTCTCCCTTGTTATTAATAAAGTGATATCCCATTTAAAACACTCGGAAATCATTACCAGTATCAGACCACATAAAATGATTACTGAAATTACTTTTGCTGATTGAGTTATGGACGTTTTATGATGCAATGTAACTTTCTCATATAATGCTTAAATATATGTGTTTGAGTAATGCTTCAGTTGGTTAGTCGGCACACGCAGAAATCAACACAGAAATTATGCACACAATAAATTCAAACTTTAGTTAATTAGGTTCTCTATTTAAATATAAATTTAATTTGAATTAATGTAATATAATTTGACTTAGGGCGTTGAGTAAAAGTAGAAAAAAAACAAACAAATAAACAAATAAGGATAATGTGTGTCAATTGTGCTAATTCACGGCGGGAGTTTATATAATATGCTCATCTCATTTGATATTCAAAGATATAGCTGATATTTTACACTAGTTAAAAGTATAATAGCGTAAATTCGAAAAGTAATTTTTGTATCTGCTGCTTCTAAACTAGCAATGGTCATGTGTCTAGCCTTTCCTGCTACTTTTTGGAAGTGTTACATTACTGTTATGGTGGCAACATTTGACCTCAGCTAGTGACACATTTCTAACATGTTATTGCCTGTTCACACCTATGCGTGCATTGTGGCTGAATGTGCAGTTTTACATTCTAAATGTGTTGGGGAAATCGTCCTGACAACATGTCCTTTTTGATGCAAGTGGCATCATTTTCACATTTGTGGTACATTCGGGAACATACCTCGACATTTATATGGCGATCGCCTTACATGGTCAGAAAGATGGTACTAAATTGTGAGAAGGATGGTACTACTTTATCAGAAGGCTGATACTACATTATCGGAAGGATGGTACCACTTTATCAGAAGGATGGTACTACTTTATCGGAGAGATAATATTACTTTATCAGAAGGATGGTACTACTTTATTAGAAGGCTGATACTACTTTATCAGAAGGATGTACTACTTTATCAGAAGGATAATATTACTTTATCAAAAGGATGGTACTACTTTGTCAGGAGGATGATACTACTTTATCAGAAGGATGGTACTACTTTGCCTCACTTTTAGGTGAGGCACTGAAATATTATGTACTCACATCCTTTTAGTTAGTGATAGGATTGGCTTATGACTGCCATAATTATGCTTTGGACTAGGTATGTGGTATACTTTTGTGATTCATTTCACCGCATACATTTTGCGGAGTATCTACAAACTGTTACATATTATTACCTTGACAATGCCTCCACCTCCATTATTTCACACATTTCAAAACCATTGTAGGTGGTGACAAAATGTGTCGATATGGGAAACGTTTACATGCGATTGCATTAAGTATCTTCACTTACTAAACCTTGCAGATATTTTGAACACATCTTAATTGGTGGGGGGGGGGGGGGGGGGATTCTTACTAATAAAACAGAGAGGTATATCCCAGGCATTACAGCTGCAATATTCCTCAATTCTATTGTGGCAAAAATATCGAAATATGTATACACTCAGACAAGTTGATAATTGTTTTGCAAATTCTTGCCTATTCTCATTAAGCCATTTCAGAATTACATCTGAGGAACTTGACATTAAATATACATTTTAAGGATGATTTTACCGATGAGAACTTCCTCTAATATCCCAGTCAAAACGGCAGTGAACAATACTATGGGTATGAGTTCTGGTGATAATGGACAACACGAAACAGAAAGATGCAGAATAACACAGATAACACAGAATTAGCAGGAAAGACAGAAGAACAGCAGGGGAAAGTATATGACACCTTGCAGTTATAACCAGTCATGGGAGGTGACTAGACACAGCCTATTGTATTGATATTTGTTAACAAATAACATTGGTTGGCCAATGTGTGAGTTACACCAAGAATATCTGGATGCAGTACACTAAAGGATGGCCACTACACAATACAGACCAAATAAAACAACTACTGATTTGAAGAATTCCCCTAATTTTTATTAAAATGATTTTCATTGGTTTTTTTTCAGTGTAAGTTGGCAGTTCCACTATACTGATTGAAAAATAAACCTCCCTCCTGATTAAATAAAATTATCTACGATCTATGGGTGTATTTTGCGATAGGTTTAATATAATTTTCCAAGCAACATTACCATTGGGTCTAGAAACTTTCCAATTAGTTCTTGGAAGTGTTGTAAATGTTTTCCAATCTATCTCATTGATTTACAAAACATTCTGATCAGCTCCCAATTCCTCCCAAATGGGTTACAAACCCAGAGGAAGACTATATGATTGATAGGATTTACTTAAAATGGCAAAGATATGCTTTACGAATGTTAAGATAGCTTCAAGAGAGGTTTGCAATAGTGGCTTCCCAAATGCTAGATCTGAAAAGGATCCACAAGAGTTTATAATAATTTTAAACAGTTTGAATTAATAGGGAACACACACAATCACTCCCGAATGTTCCTGATCCAAAACTGCCTGTTCCATGTCAGTCCCACATGTTCCAATCATTGTTTACGAGCATTCTGAATGAAAAGATTGATGTAACAAAAAGGAGAATTTGCAAGTTTGTAAACCTATCTGGGAGTATAATCGCAGAAATGGAACTGGCCTTTAATGTGGACTGATATCTAATCATATCGGATTTGTGTGCTTAGTCCTATAGTCTTATAACTTTACATTTTAAGAAATATACAGCTAAGCCTGGGCTGGACACTTTAACAAACAAGGCCGACATGGGTTTCAGTCTACTAACACGATCCACAAAGCCACCAGAGATAAGAATATCTAGAAGATATCTAGAAGTGTGAGACTTGCTTCACATTCACATGAGCAATGTGAGAGCCTGTGATTTCAACCATTACAAGTTGAATTGCAAAAAAAAAAATCTAAAATAAATGACGAGTCAACAACTTCACATTATGACATATCTTCTATTTACCAATCATTTCATTTTTAGTGATTTTTCCTCAAAATAGTCTCATATTAGAATTTACATTGCATAAAACATACCTTAAATATAGTTTAGTGTAAAGTTCTCACACACATATTATCACATGTATGTTGTTGTAGCTGTAAAATAATGAATAACTGAACTTATTAAAACTGTTAAGACTTATAATAGTTTTTAAAAAGGGATACTTAAAGGTCGCAGTTTAAAAAAGGTATACTTAAAGTTTACAGTAAAAAGAAATCAGCTCAATTAATGTTTTAACAAGTTTAAATTTTGATAATTGATAGTTCCCTGTGTTTAAAATGTAGTATCTCAAACCAACATGAAATATAAAAACAGAGTGGTCAATATGTAAAAACATTCAGAAACTGTGTACAATTTATTATGTCAGTTTTACAAAAGAGTTGTTGAGTTGTGTGGATTGTGTTCAGAATAGAGTCGAACAAAATGAGTGTATCCCTACCATAGCCAATATTCACATTCATTTTATGGCGTAAATTCGACTTGCATTTGAAAAAAAAAGATTTAGAAATTGGGTATTTCGTCTGAACACTAAGGATATAAAATACTACATTAACAGTGTGTGCTTACTGTATTATCTTTTCCCAGAATAAATAGGCTGGAGAAATCATATTTTTAAAATTAAAACACATGTTACATTTTTTAGACATGACACATTCTCTCCAACCCCCGAGAAAAAATTATGACTGGGATTATAATTTCATTATACAACACTGCTAAAAGGTTTTGTAAAACAAAGTTACATATCATAAAGACATGACATAGTTCAAATCGAATGTTTGAACCATGCAATTTTTTCAGAGATAAAGTCACGAATATCTGAGGTATAGAGAATCACTCTAGACATTTACTTCAGTAAACAAAAAATACCAACATTTGTTTGAAATGACAAAATAATAACAGTTGTATAAATGTATCTGGTTGTATCTGTACATCGCCAAACTGTGTAACCTGATTCCATGGTTAATTTAATATTTCAGGTAAAAAAACAACAATTTTACATAAATTAAAGTTTCATTTGTAAGGTTTTAAAAATAATTAAAATATATTTTAGAATATACAGGGCATTGAAACTCTGTTATTTCTGCTCAAAATGGAAGAAAAGAAACACGAACTTCATGTTCTTAAACCTGGATATAATATGATAAAAATATACAATATAATATAATGATACCATTTACATTATTTCAAACTATCAATGTTATCTAAAAATGAAATGCAGTAATATAAAAGCTTAGAATAATTGTAAACATTTAAATGCATAAGATACTATGTCCTACCTGCTAGATTCCATTTTCTTTTATTTTTGTGCAATGTTTGCCTGTCAAACCACTTGTGTCTGCTCTAATTCTAAGTGTCCAAATAATGTTCTTGTTAATAACAAATTCGTGGAAGCACTTATTAAACTCTCAGTACTTCAGAAGAAGACACACATTTTTCTTTACAAGAAACTTTTACAAGAAATAAAGTCCAAATTATCAATAACTTCAAAAAGCCAATCTCAGAACAGTACGTACATGTGTTAACCAACTGTGTCTCTTGAACTATAGTTTATAACTCAGGCATAACTCCTAAAAATACACACCCTTCCTGTACTAACGAGAGAGATATCTTAGACACACATCATGCTAATCTTTACTTAACTCTATCTCAAACAGGAGAATGTTTATTAATGTAAAAACAGTCCACACCCCAGACTGAAACTGTAAATATGCATAATATATGAACTCGTGAGGCAATGGCGGGAATTTCCACCAATCAGTGAGTAGAATTCCTCGAATGTGACACCCGAATGTTGTCGAGTGTTTTTCGCCACAAGATCACAATAGTTCTGAGGATTAATCGACTGTGATGGGAAATTCCCTTGTGGATTTCATATGAAAATAGTTAAGAGTGATCTTAAGTGGTTTTACAGGTGTTTTAGGCGCTGTTTGCTAAACATTTTGCAGCATCAATGAAGAAGGACAGGTATTAATTTAAAAAATATCAAAGTCGTCAAGATTCTAAATTGTTAGAGAGAGCAAGCACATGGTGTTATCAGTCATGTATTATAAAAACATGTATCAGTCTTTGTACTCATAAGTTTACAGACTCCTGCCCAAAATTCTGTTTAAGACAAACCTCTTGAAACTCTTATGAATAATTTCTAATTATAACATTTTAATATTACATGATTTAAATTTTTCTTGAATTATTCTGTATTTTGCAATCTTTTTCATGTTGCACATTATTTTCACAATATAGATTTAGTTAACTGTAATTTGAAACTTTGGTTATATGATTATTGTCTTATGATACAACTTTTTCGTATAATTAAAAAGGTATTAATTGAAGGCTGGCCATTGTTGACTTATAGACTGTTAGATATCCCATCCCTAATGATAAGCTTTCAATGTTTTCAGAGACAAAGATATTTTATATTTATACATCTAGCATTTATTTCATGAGACTACTGGCAATTATTGCTGTCTTTTTTTGCTGGCTAAACTAGCTCTTTTCAGCATTAGGACCATGTTACATTAACATTCTTAATCTCAGGATAGTCTTTTCTGAGAATTTTCTTTAAAAATTATGAATAAGACAAATTTCAAAGAAAACTTTTTTTTTTTCAAAATTACCACTGATGACAAGTTCATTACTTTTATGTTTAACAACAACTACCACAATATGAATACCACCAGATTTGTTCAATGATATTGTTTTCAAATTGTTGTTATTAAAATTCTAGACTGGCTGGCCATTGTTGACTTATAGACTGTTAGATATCCCATCCCTAATGATAAGCTTTCAATGTTTTCAGAGACAAAGATATTTTATATTTATACATCTAGCATTTATTTCATGAGACTACTGGCAATTATTGCTGTCTTTTTTTGCTGGCTAAACTAGCTCTTTTCAGCATTAGGACCATGTTACATTAACATTCTTAATCTCAGGATAGTCTTTTCTGAGAATTTTCTTTAAAAATTATGAATAAGACAAATTTCAAAGAAAACTTTTTTTTTTTCAAAATTACCACTGATGACAAGTTCATTACTTTTATGTTTAACAACAACTACCACAATATGAATACCACCAGATTTGTTCAATGATATTGTTTTCAAATTGTTGTTATTAAAATTCTAAAGATTATAAGAAGTATTAGTATGCATAGAAATTATCTGAATTCCATTTTTTATAGAAAATGGGTGTTTTCTCAGAATATTTGGGGTCTGTCTTTACAAACAACACCTACTTGGAACTATTAAATGTAGAACTGTGTTAACTGTCTAAAGTATGTAAAATTCAAAGGTGAGGTAATTCCAATTCTAACTGGACTTTTATAGTACTTAATCTAAGGTGCAACAACACCAAAAGGGTCAACCAATTTCCGTATCCAGGGGCGAAAAAGAGGTCAAGCACCAGGAAGAATGTCATGGAGACATTACGACCCAGATGAATACAGGGGTAGGATTCTCTTTTATTTAGCTATATTCTGGAACGTTCTTTCAACATATGATGTGATATGTTGCAATCATAAGATAGTTTTAAACGTTCCTGATGCAAAATAGACACATCTTTTGATTAATTTGTAATTTTTAGGGTGCCTTTCTCCGTGGCAAATTAGTATACTGTAGCAAATTTCAGATACTTAACTCAACTGAAACTTTGATTTTGATATGAACTATGTATGTAACTAACAAAGTTATCATTGCACAATCAAAATCAAAGTGATATATTCTGTAGCTGTTACAGACAAGTCACTTATTATTCATTAAAATAACACAGAGGAAAGAGGTGCAATAAAGTCACTCAAGTGAAGCAGTCTGGGTTGTGTGCTGTGTTTAAATACTTAATGAAAACAATGTTTCCAAACCGTTGGACAACTAAAAGGACTCAATACATCCTTATGAATAAACTATTATGCAATCTGGGAAATAATGACTGATATTCACTTTTGCCCAGTTGAATGACACAATACAATTCAACAATGCTGGTATTTTGTACCAGTATCTTAATTTACTTTACCCAGCTGAGTTTTACATACCAATTTTCTTAAAGGAGTTGGATTGAAATTCTTGTTGCAATTTTCTCTGCACACACTGTAGAATAAGTATGACACATATATAAAGAGCAGTCATACATGAGTTGACAGCAAGAGCATTTCTTGCAAAGTAGCATTTATTGCAGTGTTAACAATTGGTTTTAGTTCTTCACTTATCTGTACTTGTCGCATGTCAAGTTATTGAAGAGTTGCTGTGGTTTTATTTATCTTTTGCACGTAAAACTAACTTGCTGTTAGCAGCCATGTCTGACTATTCACTCTTCTGGTCTAGAGTAAGATAATAACCCTTCCTGAAGGTCAAAGGTATGGTTTTATGCTTCATTCAACACCAGGGCAGGGTTTAGCTATTCAACATATTGGAATGGGACAAGATATTTAATGCAATACAAATAATGTTATACAACCAGTTCCCTGAAAGCACTAGAAATATAGTACAAACGTACCACTCTATTCCTAATATTACCAGAAACTCAGTAACAATGTTATCTTGGGATACATTGTTTGAGCAGTAACAATTACTTCAAATGGAGTGCCAAACCAAAACAGAGTGGAATTCAATGGAGCAAGTTACATGCTGTATCACGGGTAATTATGAAGGTTTATGTAATTGCTAATGTGTCTTTGGTTTAACTAAGAAAACAATTTTATTGGGTGGTTTTGGGTTTGAACCAACTTCTTTCACCTGGATTTTGTCCTCGGGTTTCAGGGGGTTACCCTTATGATAGCATCAGTTTGATCTTTACCTTTCCCAAGGTCACAACCAATTGCTTGACCTTGGCTTTTAATTGCTTTGCCCATCTTTTCTGTTCTGGTTCAAACTTGAAGGTAGTTCAAGGTCACATTATAAATTGTGCATATGTTAAAAGATTTAGTATTTAGTTTCAAAACCCACTTGTTATTTTAATCCTTGAGTTGGACCATCTGAGTTGCCCTCATTTTAGTATAAACCAACAAGAAGTACTAATAAAACAAATATGAGGATTGGTGTCAACAATGTCATAGAAAATAAAATGACAGAAAATAAGGTTTCACCTATTGTGTTTATGTGAATAAATAATATTTTAATGAGATTTATGAGTATCCAGCTCACAATTTTGTACTGGGTTTCTCAGAGTTATTAATCCGTTGTGGAATATTCAGTTCTGTGACAACCCTAGTTATATCTATTTTAACAACATCAAACTTGTAGAACCTATATTTGAGCTGTGATGTTGTAACTTGAACTAGTGAAAATATACCATCGTTACATTGCATTTAGTATGGCTGTTTTAAATGGAGGCAATGTGAGAATATCTCTGCTCATCTGGAGATGTGTGAAGCTCCTTATTTAGGCTGAGTAAAAAGAGTGGAATGACCACTGCCCTTGTGATCAGCAAAATGAGGTATTTTGCTAGGTTTAAATATAGATTATGTCCCACCCATATTAGAGGCGGTATTTGTGGCAATTCTAGACAGAAGGAAAACCTAAGCCCTATGTGAAACCCAGTTGCATACCTCTACAATTTTAACACAGAAATCAGAATTTGGAGAAATCGCCACGGTTTGGACAGAAAAGACAAATAAAACTGCAAAATGACACAGAAAAATCCAGATAAGAGACAAAGAAGACATAACAATGTTCCAGCGCACATCCAACTTTACCGGAGGGCACAGAAAAACAGTTAATGCAGCAAAATGTAGTGGGAAAGCAGTAGAACAGCTATAGAATTTTGAGTCCAACCCAACTTTTTTACTAGTTGCAGTTATCTAAAGTATATTTAATGTTATTATAATATATTCAATAATCATCATTATTACAATCGTCAGCATTAATATGTACTGAATAAATTGAAAGTGTAGACAACCAGCAAGTCTATTTAGTTATTTTTAAATTACACCTGAGAGTTTTTCTTTTGTTAAAAGTGTCCATTATCTTTCACTATTGGCCACTTTTGTGATTTTGACCATATATAGAAGTCTCTTTAGCACATTTCCAAAAAAACCCTTGTACATGTATTTCAACTAAATGATCATAAAAACCGAAAAAATACACATCAGGAATATAGAAATGAAAAGCAATAATGTTAAACAACATCTTAAAAATTATAAATTAAGGAAGAGGTGTAATTTAAATAGGTTAATAGCCTCGTAAGTGTCCAATATTGGAAAATAATGAACTGTTGACTCGGTCCCTTCGGGACCTCGTAAACAGTCCATTATTTTCCAATATTGGACACTTACTTGGCCATTAACCTATACTTAACATTTTAGTTTGACATAGTGTAACAGCTGTGAATTCAGAGTTAAAGCAGGAATACACTGATGCACCAAGATGGATGATAACCATTCCTGCACTAGCCTTGTGTAGGGCTCCATCTGTGTTTTTTCAATTTATCTAATTAGTGCTATTTAATGCTGCGGTAACATTTTTCTTCACGTTTTCTTATGTATTTCATTCGTTGTTTGGTGACCTCATTCATTTGGTGACTAAACAGACCCTTGTAACTGGGTAGTACAGGTTAAAGAACAAGCTGTCCTGAATACAACCATCGCCCATCCAGTGTGTATAATAGGAAAACTTCCCGAATGACATACAGAAAAAATATATCAAGAATGAAGATAACAATATTATACAAGTGTGTAGCATGAGTATTATATTGTTAATCTTCATCTGGGATATGTATTTTTTCTGTCTATGTCTAATGAGGGATGTTTCACTTAAAAACAGTTCAAAAATATCCATATTTAAATCAAGAATGATGGAAAATACTGTGATGTATACAGGGGTGGGGGGCATCAGTGAATATAAAACACTCGATATTTAACTTGCTGCCCTTTCTCAACCATTTTTGCATAGATTTTTATGCAACAACAATCAACCAAAGTGCTGTGTAGTGAGATAGAATACATATTTGTAGTTTACACAGTTTGTGAGATATTACTGAAAAAGCAAGGTGTGTTGAATGCCAGCAAAGACGTCTTACCTAAGTGTGAATCCTAGCAAAGACAATCTTCACAAATACAAAGCAGACTGAACCTTCATCATTTGCAATACAAAATTATTTAACTTGCAAGGATAGTTTTAAACAGAAGTTGGCAAATCAATGTATTAGATTACAATCCGAGTATTGGTCCAAGTTACAGTTGGGATTTCATGTATCTTTAAAGTAAATATCACATCAGGATATACCTTCAGTTCACCTCGCCGGTGATTGAATACCATATTACCTAGGTCACAGCTTTCCAAGCTACAGTCAAACTGGTTCAGTGACATTTGGTTTTATGGAATGTTGTGATAGGGTCCACTTCACGTCTTGGTAGGTTGCATTCAGTGTGGTTTGGTTGGAGTCACATTAACATTGATTAAGATAGGTATTCTTTCCCCATACAGCTTTGGATGTGATTTGAGTTCAGGACCACTTTTTAAAAATATTTGAAAAAGCTTCTGTATCATCACATGAGCTAAACTAAAATGTATACAGTGGAGGGGTGAGGGGGTAGGCTGCATGGATATACAGAACGTATCATTTTTCAAAATGCACCGGCCAGATACAAAGTCTCTTTTCAGAGATACAAGGCTTCATATCACTGAGCAAAATCATGAATCTTTTTTTTTCGAAATTGGAAGTTCCAGTAAATTTATCTTATTATACTGGAATTCTATTATGACACTTGCACATTTTAAGGAATTTAACTAAATGTAACTTCCATTGATTTTCTGTTGATGAGGTAATATTTGTTTCTAAACAAGCCATGAATTTGTTGTATGTAGTATGTGTGTGTGTGTTTACCAAGAGAAGTGTTTTTGTCAGTACAGTAAATTTATCAAAATTTCTAGGTGTAGGTTGCTATCTTGAACATTTCAAATAACTTATATTAGAGAAGTATGTATCAAGAATATTTTTATGTGCTTTTGAATGAAAATGGTATTTGGTAAAGGATAAAAAAACAGAAGAAATGAGTCAAGTTCTTCAGGAGAATTTACACCAGCAAAGAAATTAACAAAGAAATCACCAATAGTAAACATTCCAAATATGGCAGAAGGAGGGAAAGATTTATGTCAACAAGGTGGGCCCCCAGTTGATACTAACCTGGATGCAGTCTTGAAAGAACTGAAAAAAATTAAGTCAGGCCAAGCTGATATAAAAATTTCTTTTGAAAGAAAAATAGATGAATTAGGTAAAAAGCTTGCAACAGACTTATCTGAACAGTGTGAGGCATTAAAAACTGAGTTTAAAAAGGACATGTATGTACTGAATGTCAGGGTGGATACCTTAGAAACTCGCATTGCACTCCTAGAAGAACAAGACACTGGTAATAGCCAGCATTCTGGTGACCCTTTAGAAAATATAGGACTTACAATTGTGGCTACCAATGTCTTCCAACATCCAGAAGAAGATCCAGTTCAAACTGCAAAGGCACTAATTACAGCAATGGGCAAAGACAATTCAAATACAAAAATTGCATTTCAAGTTACAGTAATTGCTGCTAAATGGCTGCCAAATAGGAACCAAAGAGGGCCAAGCTTGCTGAAAGTATCCTTCCAAAGCCTGGAAGAGAAAAAGTATGTTTTATGAAACAAATCACTTTTGAGAAATGTCACTGGATATGAACGTGTTTTCCTCAGACCAAGCATGTCTCACATGGAGCGCTTGTTACACATGAACTTCCGTACAGTTTTAAATAAATTGCCCTGTTGGAGGAACTACAGGCTAACTGCAAACGGTCGTATTGTGGAGAGAAATAATAATATGGAGAATCCTGGTCCTTCTGGCTTCAATTCTCTGACTAGTGTTTGAGAACTACCCAGCTCACACAAGTACTAGTAATGGTTTCACAAACTTAAAAGTATCATCATTAAACATTAATGGATGGACTGAATCTAACAAACAACTTCAACAGGCCTTGATTAAGTGCACAGAGCCTGATGTGTTATGTTTGCAGGAAACACACCTGGACAGTGGCAGAACAATAGAAATAAATGGCTATTATTGGATTGGACATAACAGAACCCAAAGACATGTCAGAGCTAAAAAAAGCCAGTGGTGGGGTTGGTATTCTAATTAAAGACTCAGTACTACATCAATTTAAGATTTGTAATATTGATAAAAGTGTTGATGGTATTTTAGTTATTTGTTTACAAAACAAAGATACTGATTTTAAAATTACCGTAATTTGTGTATATTTACCCCCTGAAAGCTCAACCTGGGGTCGTAATAGTGATGTATTTTTCATACACCTAACATCAGTGTTATATGCATCACAAGAATCAGACATTGTATTAATTACAGGTGACTTTAATGCAAGGGTTGGTAATATGTCAGATTGTATAAATGATTTAGATGATATCCCAAAGCGAGAGATACTTGATGATGTAAAAAATTCTCATGGTGACTCTTTAATTGACTACTTAAAAGATACACAAACATGTATTGTCAATGGAAGAATTTCACAACCTCGCGAGGTAAATCTGTTGTGGATTATATCATTTTACCCTATGACTGTATCAAATTTTGTTTGTCATTTGAGGTTGAAACAATCTCTGACTTGTTAAATTCATGACAACTGTATAATTTAGTTTCTCAAAAATGCAAACCCCCTGATCACTCATTAATTTCAGTCAGTTTGAATTGTTCATATACTGAGAGTATCAAATATAAAAATTCTAATGAAAGTAATGCTAGTGGGTAACAGTAATAACACAAATGAAGCCTCTAGCGAAAGAGAATTTCTTAAAAACTCAAAGAGAATTCACCACCTCAGAAAAAGCAATGAAACTTATGTCAATTCAAACTCTTGGAATGAATCAATTGTGGGGCTTGCGAATAAACTGGAAGAGTCTCTCGACTCACAAGTTCAAATCGATGAAGCCTACAGTATATTTTGTGATACCCTATTCTCTGAAATAGATTCAAATTTACAAATTAACTACTGTACAAAAGCAGGTAGAAAACACTACAAATACTATAAACCATACTGGTCAAAACGATTTGACTAAGGTTTGGAAAGATATGAGAGATTCAGAGAAAGAATTTCTCAAAGTGAATAAGCATACATCCAAAGCAAGGAAAACTGAACTGAAACAAATTTATAAAACAACATATTTGATAAAGCATTGAGAAAAGCTGAAAGAAATTATAAGAAGGGAGTCTTAGAAGATATTGAAACGGTTAATACTGAAAATCCTAAGGCATTTTGGAATTTTATTAAAAGCTAGGTCCAAGAAAAGCTAATAAAATACCCATGCAGATAAAAACCAATGACAGTATAGTTGTTGAAAAGTCTGCTGTTTTGGAACAATGGCAACATGATTTTTCTAATCTTTATGGTGCACCAGAAGCCAATGAATTTGATACTGAATTTTATGCTGATAAAATTGGTGAGAACAATTCTTGAGAATAGTGAAATTACTAATGAATATTTGAATAACCCAATTACTTTCGAAGAAGTAGAAAAAATAATTAAAAATCTGAAGCCAAACAAGTCATGTGGGTTTGATGGTATTCCAAATGAAGTAATAAAGAATAAGCTTGTAGTTTTATACCTTTGGAAACTTTTTAAGATTTTATTTGACACAGGTTTAATGCCAACAGTTTGGTTAAAGCAATCATTACCCCAATTCCAAAAGGGGCCACTATTGATCCCTGTATCCCACTTAATTACCGTGGTATAAGTTTATTGAGTAGTGTTGCAAAAACATATTCCGGCATACTTAATAATAGACTTGTCAAATATCTCAATGAAACAAATTTCTTTGCTGATGAGCAAAATGGGTTCCGAAAAAATAGATCATGCAATGACCACATTTTTACACTGAACAGTTTAATTAAAATGTCTGTACAAACTCAAAAATCTGTTAATGCAGCTTTTGTTGATCTTGAAAAGGCATTCGACAGGGTTAATCATGATCTGCTCTTTTATAAACTTTTGAGAAATAATATCAATGGTAAAATATATAACGCGATTAAGCTTCTTCATACAAATGCCTTATCCTGTGTCACTGTGAACGGTCTGTTTACCCAATGGTTTGAAATTTACAATGGTGTCCGACAAGGGGACACTTTAATCCCAACACTTTTCATATTTTTTATAAATGATTTGGTATCACATTTGAAAGATTTAAATCTAGGCATTGATGTAGATGGAGAAAAAATCTGTATTCTTCTATACGCAGATGATTTTGTATTACTAGCCAACTCAGAACAAGATTTGCAATCATTACTAAATGCTACTTACACATGGTGTAACAAATGGCACCTTAAACCAAACACTACAAAAACAAAAATAATACATTTCAGAGAAAAGAGGAAAAGACAAACTTCATCTGAGTTTATATATGGAAGGCATAAAATTGATATAGTTAGGTCTTATAAGTATCTAGGGGTAATATTTGATGAATTTATGGAGTTTAATGAATGTGCAAAGACCCTCTCAGATTCTGGTGGTAGAGCTTTGGGTGCTTTAATTTCAAGATTCAAAGAATTCAGAGATTTCGGCTTTAAAACATTCGTGACACTTTTTAACTCAGGGGTACAACCAATCTTAACCTATGGATCTTCAGTGTGGGGTATGAAGTCATACAAGGATATAGACAAAATTTATAACAGGGCTTGTAGATATTATTTAGGGACTCATAAATTCACACCTATTTCCGCAATGTATGGTGAAATGGGTTTCTTACCTGCTATTTTCCATAGACAAGTTAATGCTCTAAGACTTTGGAATAGAATTCTAGGCATGAGCCCAGAACGTCTCACAAGAAAAGTATCATTGTTAGATTGTCAGAGTTCAGTGGGATGGAGTAAAGATATTAAATTATTATTTGAGTGTATTAGCATGGGGGATCTTTTTACAAAGCAATTATAAAGTTAGAACAGTACCATGGGGATAATTGGAAAGATGTGGTAAACAATAAACCCAAACTAAGAACATATAAAAAATTCAAAACATGTAATTATAGTGACATGTAACAAATTATGCAAATTATCTCACTTGGAATTTACAAAAGTCTGAAAGGTCTCTTTTTGCCCAATTTCGGTGTGGAATTTTACAGTTGAGGGTGGAAAGTGGTAGATTTTGTAACCTTGAGCTTGGTCAAAGAATTTACCAAATGTGTGATAATGCAATTGAAGATGAGTTTCATTTTCTATGTATTTGTCCTATATACCAAAATCTTAGAGAAAATCTGTATTCATCATATTATAATATATCCAATGATTTTATTGATTTATCCGATGACCAAAAATTTGTTTATATGTTGAAACAACCTATATGTAACCTAATTAAATATGTAACTTTAGCATGGAATTTAAGGAAAAGTAGGTTATTTTATTAAATATTTATCTGGTTTTACAAATTCACCACACAGTACTAATTTACAGTTTTATTTTCAAAGTGACATATAAGCCCATGTGGGCTGGGTGACTCATCATTATGTATTTTTGTTGTTGTTACTGTTATATAAATTGTTACATGTCACTATAATAAATAAACTCTTATGTCTTATGTCTTATGCATGATTCAATAGAAGGTGGAGAATTCTTTAAGATGAAAATGGTTTCATATTGGTTTGTATCTTTTCGGCATCAAAAATGCCATATAAAGTTTGGTGTTTACAAATCTAAAGAATTGTGTTGAACAAACACAGTATGTTTAAACTGAAATTTGTATGCACACTTAAGTCCTTATGGCCTGGTCACACTAAGGAAGGTATTTCTAGGAATTATATACTGTAGGAAAATCAGAGGCAGATTGCTGTACCTCCTGTGAAACCCAGCTACACTGTTTCTAGCTACAGTCTGGCTACAGAAAATAATCAGAATTTGGGAGGATAGTGGTCAAGGTTTAAGACAGGAAAGAAGGTGAAAAGAAAAGGTAAAGATACTGTAATGACACAGTGATGCTACAGCAAACACACATACACACAAACACAGAAGATGACACAGAAGGCAGTGGAATGGTAGCATAACTGCAAAATGATACACTCTAGCATTACAATAACTTATTTGCATTGTACATAATACCTCATATGGCAGACAAAAATTTTAGGCAGAATGGGAAGCCAAAATATCTAAGACACTATATAGAGGTTTAGTGATACATGGAGGAGTGAATTGTTATATAAAATGTGTATGACTATAAAAAGTACTATCTGTGCTGTAATCGGGACAATAGGTGTTTTTAAGAGTTCTGCATTATTTACTGTAATTGGATTTTTAAAAGAAATAGAATTATAACTAAAGACAGATAATAAAAAAGAGAATTCCTTGTCAATAGATAAATAAGGCTTTTGAATATTAATGTAAAAATAATTATAATGGATTTGATGCATCGGTGAATAAAGCAGGGATGTTTGAATAAACAGATCCATGTCTAGCATGTTTTCAGACTTCATGCTTCATTAAAAGCCATGTTTAATTGACACTTTTTACACTCGACTGTCAGTATCTGGTGCAGTGCCAGATAATGCACCCCCCAAAAGTGAGTGGGGGTGCAAAATATGGTAAGGATGGCTGCCATATTTTGCACCCCTTGCAAAATAGTGCATCCTCTTTGTGAGATATTGGACCCCTCTGTTTCATTGAGTAAATCAATGTAATCCCCCTTAAAGGGGACACTTTCCCTTTGTTTGTCACTGAACATTCTGTCTATTTAATTAAGGGGTTGTCATATTGGTTCTTTACCAATGTTATTATGAATTAGTTGTTGTAAAATAATAATTTCAAATTAAGTTATTGAACAACAAGTTATTATATAACATTAATTACAAAAATGTGTTTAGATTATGAAATATCATAATGAATTATTACACAGCTGAAGATATGGTCTTCAGAAAAAAGTAGACCTACAACATATTTCAAAACTGTACATTTTTGTAAGATTCGTACACAACAGATAATAATTTCAGCTTGATGTTACTTCTCAAATTTTTAATGTCTATAACTACACTTAATTAGACTATAATTTCAAGTAATACAGCTTTATCATTCAAAGAAACAGAATTCAAACATATGTAGATTAAAGAGACTATTAACTGTGGCTTCTTATTAGTCTTCAGTTCCAGGACCTGGAATGTTAGGATGTTTCAGAAAACATAGTGCATTGTGAGTATCATTGTTAATGTTAATAATCCTATAAAGTGTTCAATCAGGGGTTGTGACATGGCTTCTTTTACATTTCTATCTAGATATGGATATAAAAAAAGGTTGAATTTATACAGGTCAACATATAAGTGATTATCTAGTGTAAGATTTAATAGTTTAGTATAAAGAGATTTTTCTTGTTATTATTATTATAACTGTTAAACCAAACGAATAGACAGTAAAACTAGACTATTAAATACACACCAAATATTTTTGATTTGTTTGACTTAATTGTACAGTGTGTCCTATATTACATTTAAATGTTTTTATGTTTAATATGTTAATTAAATGTCATGTCTGCATAAATCATATGAGTAAATGAATCTGACTTATTCCCAGATTTTACCCACTTTCACCATTGAGTGCATCAATATATTATAATACCACATAATCCTCTTGATTTGTTTAACTTAGATCATAATTGGAATCAGTGATTATTTGTAAGGATCGAATCTCTTTGGTCTTACTGCTTGATAGGTGAATTGTTAAACCCCCAATAGTTAATCTTAGTCCATATTTATTTATTTAATCATTTATTATAGAGACATAGTATAATACATTTTGACAACTTAATAATGAAATACAAAAGAATACCCAGCCCTAATGGGCTTATTAGTCTCTACAAACTATTTTAACAACAGATAGGTGGAAAATAGTTACATAATATATTATTTCTGTGATTTCGTAGGTCAGCTAGAAAGCTCATTAATAGTTTTACCCTTTTACAAGTTATTATTTCATAAAACTGAGTTAATATACTATCATTCTGACGAGAACAAATTTTGTTATAATACTTACAGCGGATAGCTTGACATTTGGGACAAACACACACAAAATGTATTTCATCTTCAATGTCTAATTTACAAAGCTTACAAATTCTGTCTTCTACTTTTTTCCTAGTGTATCTTCCTGTCTCAATAACATACTCTTCCCCAACAAAGGGATGCAGAATTTGATGGGGGTGCATTATTTGGCGGCCATATATTGCACCCCATAATCCCCCATTGTGTGGAGTGCATTATTTTGTTTGCCAAATTTTGCATCCCCTAAAAGATCAAAGAGGGGGTGCATTATTTGACAGGGATGCAAAATATGGTGTTACACCAGTATCAGGTATCAATGTGTTTAATCTCTGACTTTACAGATTCTAAGGCATACCATCTAAATCGTAATTCACATATCAGAAAGTGGTAAAACATGAACAGGTCGTCATCAATGGGACCATTAGTGTTCGGTAGTTAGAAAACCTAGGGAGGGAAAGACTTCTGAAACAGATAAGTTTTAAGTCGCCTTTTGAAACATGAAAGTGTAGGACCAGTGTGAATTTCCAGTAGCAAATTTATTCGAATTTTGGAGCATCATATGAGAAGCACTTGTTGAAATGAACTTTAGATTTATGAACTGGAGAGCTGTAAAAAGGAACCTTGAGAAACATCTTTTCTGGATTGCTATGTCTTGTTTTAACAGCAGATGTATATAAAGATAAATAAGGGGCAAAGTACTTTGGCTTGTCAGTGATGAGGTACTTATATATGAGCACCAGAAATTCGGAGATGATTTGTTGTTTAACAGGAAGCCCGTGAAGAGACTTTAAGGTTAGAGTGACATGAGAAAATCTAGAAGCACCAGAGACAAAGAGTGCCACAAAATTTTGGATATTCTGGAGTCTTATGATATTGTTGGAAGACAAACCACAAAACAGAGTTACAATAAGATAACTACTGACCAGTGCACTTGCAACCATTACTGAGACATCAAATGAGAGAAAGTATCAGATACAATGCAAATCATATAGGTTAGCACAACAGGATTTGTTCACAGAATTTACATGATTAAAATTTAAACTAAATTTTGAGTCAAGCCCAGATTTCGAACAACATTAGTCAGGGAGAGGCAGTTTCCCAAAATGTTGACAGGGAACGAATCTTTGAGTCACTTGTACTTATCCATAGGACCAAAGACTATCAACTCTGTCTTTTCAGGATTAATTTGAACTTATTTCCAAAGATAAAAGTATGGATATCATGCAAACAGGTCTTGAGCTGACGAAATGAATTTCCAGGAGATAGATGGATGAGCAACTGGCAGCCATTCAAATAAAAATGGTATCAGACATCTATATATTTTGCAATCACCTGACTAAGGGGTGGTGTAGAGGGAAGAACAATAAAGGACCAATAACAGAACCCTGAGGAATGCCGACATTTAATTTAAAACATTCAGAGATCACTTATCTAATTTGGACTGATTGAAAACAATCCAGGAGATATGTCGTGAACCACGTTTGAGAGTTTCAGTACGATCCCTCCTTGGGCCAAAAATTCTAATAGTTTTGATGGGGGAGGGGGTTTATGTTTAATATTTCTGCAACTCAGCCCCTGTCCCCCTGGATCACCATTACATTCCTTAACCTCAAATGATTGGTCTCCAACATGAACAGTCCTATCACCTCCTGTTTCAAAGCAATTTTTCAATCTTCTCATTTCCAGTATGTTGGTTGAAGACATTATCAATTTAATGGACTTTATATACAAACAGGTGTTTCTTTGTTAACTAATTTTTCCATTGTGTAGTTCCATCAAAGATACTCATACTATCTCCTCTGTGATTTATTCTTTGGTTTGTTTATTTTTTTGTTTCTCTGTCTGTCGCAATCATTTATTGAATCACAATAACATGAAAAATAACAAAATTTTATTTATTTGGGTTTGACGTCACTTTCTATACGTCATGTCACAACAGATAGTTTTAAGTGCAGAGGAAACTAGTACATACTAATTGTTCATTATTCTGCACTGTAAACTGCCAACTATCAACTTTGAAACATGGGGTCATGTATGCTTGAGCTACAAACCTCAGAGGTAGGAGTCAAGAGTGTTACAAAATACACTACCGAGTCCCCAATGTGAAAAAAACCTTGTTATTTAAAAGGAACAACTGAAGGCCGAGAGGGGTTTCGGTCTACTAGCGTGAGCCGCAAAGCCATCAGAGACACAGGTAGTGCACTGAACAGTTCACCCATCCCAGTACTAATGTAACCCATTACCGCTTAACTTCAGTGAAGAGACAGATACTCATCACGTTACGCCACAATTCATGAAAGTCCGGAGACAAAAGAAAAGTGTTCCCCAGAAGGGTGAGCCTCACTAGAGCTCATGCTGAACAGTTTCACGTGCATTATTATTAACTACTGTACATAGTTTGATAAACTACAATATTTTTCCTTTTGGAATGGTTTGCTGATTTTCATCTAATTCTATCCCTGCCATAAAAACAACAACAAAAACGTGCACCAACTAATAAGACTAGATATGGAAAAATAACAAAAACAAATTCTCTGTTCTTGTCACATTTGCAGAGAACAATTAATCCCTCCCCTTGTTTCACTAACTACACCACAGCGTGGTGTTCAAGCCCACAAAAAAACTGCCCCAAATTACCCCCAGTTTGCTGCATAATCCACAGATGATGGGACTCTTCTCTCTCTCTAACCAACTCTAAATCGCCCGTTTGAGTATTCATTACCACAACTCCAAACACTAATGTCAATTGATTAAACCCCCCTCCTCTGAAGGCCCGGCAAGGGGGTGTGGGGTGGAGGGGTGGGGGAGATTGGTGGGGTGTAGTAAAGTCCGCAAACAAAGCCACAAATTACCGACGCTTTCCTTAAAAATATACGATAACTGGTCTTTATCATTGTAGTAAACTGATTAAGCTTGTACCTATCTGGAAAATGAAGGAGGGCCATTCCATCCTATGGACTCTGGCCTGAAAATTTAGTTCCATTGCTCCGTTGTAATAGTCTCCTTAATTCACCAACTTTGTACAGTCTTGCACGTATTTCTAAAAAAAATTAAAATGGAATCTAAGACGTTAGATTAATTTAGTTTAAAATTATTCTCCTCAAGATTCTGATATTGGTCAGGACCAGACCCCACCTTGTGTAAAATGATGACCTAGACCCTTAAGTCTTTCGCATGGATCGACAAACAGGCCCGATTGCAATAATTTAACATTCCAGGGAGCTTGGCATCATAACAAACTCACATTTAAATTGCCAGAACAAACGGAAATAATCAGTGCTAATTGCTTTGAATAACCATCCCAATACTTAAGCTAGTGGAAAGGCTAAATATCCATTGTTCTTTTTTTTTTCTCCACATATGGCAGCAATTAGCCGTGAGTTAGGAAACCAGCAGTTAACTCACATCATCAGATTCACCACCCTCCTGGAATCTACTTACTGAACCCTAATGGCAGTAAATAGTTTCTTCCACTGTCACCAGATTAACTCTGAAATCCACAAGCCAAGATTGTTCTACCCATTTCCCCCCTCACCAAGACACAGTTGCCCTGAATACGACTGAGTGTTTTTTTTGAGAGACTGATAAACCCATCTGCTTTTTCTGTTGCTCTGTGTAGTACTTGTGTGTTGTTTCACTGTATAAGATATACCATGTCTCAATGTCATTATGATAAATAAATTTAAAAAAAAACATAATCAGGAAGGTATTTGAACGTAAAAGTCTAAGGCAGGAAAGCACACAGTTCTTGTCAAGGAGTTTTATTTGATTTATCGTGGAGATTGTAAGCTAGATAATCTTAATCATACCTGTTAGTCTCATCAATGTGTCATGCAAGATATGTCAATAAGATCATTTGAAACAGGCAGCTGTAGGAGAGAGTGTAATGAACATATACAATAATAGAAAAATGTTACTGATGGTAGTGCAATCCAAGTACACGTGCAACAAATACTACATTATTTTGGGCCTAGCCCCATGGTTTGCTATTATAACAGTTAATTGGTGAAAATCTGAAAGAAAATATGTTGTGATGTTGGACTTCATACGAAACTAGACTTGCTCCAAGTCTCTGTATTTGTATCCATCAGTAACCTAAAGAGTTAAATTTAAATTGGAAACTTACAGGAGTTCATTATACAACAAGGATTCGGAAGTAAGGGGGATAGTCTCTGAAAAAAAACTTTTGTCAGGGCTAGCTGTTTCTCCAAAAGTCATACAGTGGCC
The DNA here is from genome assembly GCA_964017235.1 of Sabellastarte sp. h YS-2021. Classification (NCBI taxonomy): domain Eukaryota; kingdom Metazoa; phylum Annelida; class Polychaeta; order Sabellida; family Sabellidae; genus Sabellastarte; species Sabellastarte sp. h YS-2021. The sequence continues at coordinate 138,652,333 of OZ024928.1, forward strand.
ATATATTACACAAACGACAAAGGGACTTGGTGAAAGTCTATAAGAAACAGGCCATATTGTGCCTAGTTCCGCAACACTATATATAGATTTTAAAAGACAACATTCTGTTTTATGTACAGAGCTGCAGGATAAAACCGTGCACTAATACATGGAATCAAAGTTGTAGTTTGCCTTCTCTTTGAATAGCTACATTCATATGACAAGAAAGTTACACTTTTACGGCCCCTTTCAACAGCCAAGATCGCATAGGAATAGGTCCACAGCAGTTGTGGTAGTTGAACCCACGCAAAGGTGATATCATGTGATGAGATGCCAAGCTTGCTAACCACTTATTATAATTCCTATGAAAACAGAAAATTTCACTCGACCTCAAGAACTGAATCCTGATGACCACAGACTTGAGAGACTGTTGGAATACCATGCTTTTGAAAGAGCCCCTCTGAGGCACTCTTAATATCAGAAATATTTCAAGTCTTTTGAAATATTGCCCAATTATTTAAAATACATTTCTAGTAATAATTTAAGTCGTGTATTTTTTCCCTGGCAATTGTCGGTTCAACTTGTCACTAAGTTGATATCTTACAACATGCAAGTATGGGGATTAAGTGTCACAAAAGCATTGATTAGGCTAGATATGTTTAAATATAAGAAATGTGAAACATTTTATGTGAGGTCCAAACTCTCACAGGTCACGTGGGCGATTGAATTAATACCTAACTGCCCTTCCTTTCACTTCATTTGATACATAAAGAGAATCTATTCGATGCGTCCAGTAACCTAGCCTTGTCTTCAGGTCAAATTTGTACTAAACCCTTTTCAAACATGCACACATAGGTTTGATATTCATAAGACACGCTTATAAGTTAACATATATTAGTTTAATAGAGGCAGACTCTCCCGTCAGTGTCTAGATGCAATATCTCTGTGTTATTATGTAAATTTATGAAATACTTATTAATTATATAGAAACATGAGTCTTCATCAAGTCTACTAGTTAACCTCCAGTATTACCCATGCTTAATTAGAGGGATACTGTCCCCAAGAAAATGTGATCTGTTTAATTTGCTGATGCTTTATTAACTCGCAAACAGAAATCAACACAAAATGTCACCGGGTGTGAATTGTGGTCAGATTCAATTTGAAGAAGCATATGGAATGTTCCAGTTTCATATTGAGACTTTGTGAGTAATCACAGTGTAAGCAAATCTATAAGGATAACTGAAGCAATGCCATTTAAAATGAGTTTAGTGAGTTATAAATATAATGTAGTATGTTTCTTACTCAGAATAGGTTAGGGGTTCTAGTATCATTTAACAGCCATATATTCATCATGTTTTTATGAGTTGAACCAACAACCACATAGGTGATAGACCGTCAGTACAACTAGTCATTTGCTGATGCAACTTCCTGATACACAGAGACAGACATACAAGCAAAAATGAAAAAAAAAAAACCCACATTAATTTGTGTACGAAAGAAGTTAAAAAAGCTCTTGGCTTTCAGAATGGCGGTAATTGTGTTGAGGTCATTAACGTTTAGAACAGAAAAATATGACAAAAATAATGCAAAGACTTGCGCATGGAATGCAAAAGTCATTATCATTTAATTGTTCAAGATAAATGATCATGAAATAATCTACAAGTCAAAGACTGAAAATGTTACTTTCAAAATGATATTTGTCTTAAGTAACATTGTGGTATTCCTAATAATATTAATGTACCCTAATACATATGGTCTATTATTCCTCTGGAAATGGCATTTTCAAATATATCTAGAAACCAACCACACGTTTGCATATCTCCATCAGGGTACATTTCTAATTTGGGATTTATTGGTGCCCAAAATATTATCTGGATCTTTTCCAAAATGTACTCATTTATTCCATTGGCTAGACTCTACAAACATTAAAAACTCATGAAGATTATTAGCTGCTTATGTTTGGAGTAATAATAACCAGAAAGCCAAAGTCATTAAAACTACATTGACAATAGGAACTTTGAAAATTCGGAAATTTTTTATATCCAGAATAATATTTTTTATATCCAGAATAATAAACATAATCCGCATTGGAGGTAGTAAAGTAAGTAAAACTGCAACCATCTCCTTGAATCTTTAACTTCATCTTGAATCTTCCAACTGTTTTCAGTAAATTGGATGACCTTGAATAGAAACACCAAATTGCTGTGTGGACTCCTGTTTTAACAACTGTTACTCTTTTTTTTGGAATTTGTAAATGGATACAAACCAGTTTTTAATTTTCCCATATGAAATTTGTAAGTGGACACACAGAAGTTTTAATTTTCTCTCAGAAAATGTGAAACAAAGAGGCTGCAACTAGAGCAAGAGGTAGAGTATATTAATTTAAATATGACACACTGTGACTAATTACCCGCTGAAAATAAATTGTCAGCTTTTCTTTTTCATTTATTCAATTGATAATCATGTTAATTGTCTTTGTCTGACCTATTAATTGTCACCTTATCCTCTCCAGTTTGCCAGTCTTAACATCTATACTAGAAGCAAGAAATATAAACTGAAATGATATCCTGTGTCAGAACTGATATAATAATTTCTATCGATCAAATTATGTGGAACTGTTGGTTTAATATATCTCTCTCTATATTTTTGCATTTTTTTTTATAAATAACGGCCAACAATTATGAATGCTTTGTAACAGGTAAACCATTATTTAAGTGAGGATAAGATGTGTTGCAAGATGATTGTTTTTTTTAGGGGTAGCTAAAAAACCAGAAGAGACAGGTAAAATGAGATTCAATCACTTTAATAGTTATGATACTGGACACTTTGATTCAGAATACAAACCGGAAATTACTGTTGAAATGAGAGAGAAAATGTGATTGAAACAGACAGAAACCAATTGGCTGAAGTGTGCTGTACAGACAAGAATCACATCAAGACAAAAAGGGAAATTCTATTGTGTAGAAACGTTGAGAGTACATTCTTTGCATAGTTATTGATGCCTGCATATCTTATGATGATTAATCCTTGCCTTTAAAATAATTATTGTAAACATATCAAGTACAGAGATCAAATAAATCACAACAGATACCATGATATGTAGATTTCTTGACCACTCATAGTGCAATTACAATTTGCTTAAAATTCCATAGATAGTAAAGAAATTAATAAGGTGTACTTTTAATAAAAAATAATTACTTGCTTTAAATTTAAGCAAAAAGAAGGCTGTAATCTCAAAAAGAAAACAGTTAGATCATAATGTACTATTGTAAGACATCAGTTTCTTTGTATGTGTACATATTGAAATTTTAGGTCGGATTAGACTTTATTTGAATAATTTATACATTATCCAAACTGATATGAAGCATCCAGATAACAAGAACAGATAGAAAACAGTCTCCACATGGAGTAGTCCATAATTGTGACAGGTAGCTAGTCTGAAAGGTGAATTGTAGTTTATCTCTGAAAGAAGACAAGGTTTGTCTGTGATATAATTTAATCAATCCATTATTTTCTCAATGTGTATGTTGTATTGAATGTAGATAACCATTGAATGTATACATTCAATGGGCTAGTCATTGAATGTGTAGATTCAATGGCTTGGTCATTGAATGTACACATTCAATAGCAAGCAGCCATTGAATGTTTACATTCAATGGTTTAACTGTGGAATGTGTACATTCAACAGTCCACGTCATTTAATGTGTATATGAACTTTGTAAATGGAAATAAGTAATTGATACTGCATAAAATGTAACTTATTTTTATCATTTTCTTAACATCACATTGGTCGATATCAACTTAAAAATAAACTTTTACAATAAGTTTATTATCTGTAGGCAGTCACACAGTTATGTCTTGTAACAAACACTGTGGTTTTCTTACAAAATATTTATCCTAATCTGTTTTCTAATTATATTGTCCTAATGAATCTCTACAACATTACAGGGGTGCTATTGTGGGGCTAATTATAATTAGATCCCCAAATTACACACATAATTAGATGAAATAATTGTTGTCACATTTCAGAATAATACACTGAAAGACCATAAAATTACCACTTGGGCTTGAACTGTTCTCTTTTACTGTTTGATTGAGAGGCCAAGTGTTTTAATATTTGTGGATTAAAGTAGAGCTTATTGTACAGATTTCATTATGGCTTTGATCAGAAGGATTGATGTGCAGAAATAGTAAATGTTCTATGCAACAGCAGGATGATGACACAAAAGCTTATTATGTAATAATGAGTGATTTACAAAATATGAAGGCAGTTAAGAAAAAAATTGTGACATATATGTTTATTAATTTCAATGTAAAAATAACAGTTGTAGACTGATCCTTCTTCATATTAACCACATTCAATACAACATATACATTAAGAAAATAGTTCGACACAGTAATATACACTGAATACCGATCATAGAATTTTGTAGAGGATTAGATTAAATATTTATTTCTTTATCGGTTCAGACTGAATACTTTTGACATCTGTAAAGTATGACAAACTTTTAAAATGTTTATAAATTCTTCATCTTCTCTGGACCACACTCTCCTAGTCCTGCGGTTTCCAGCTGTCATCGTCTATGTTATCCTGGATCCAGTCGATATAGCTGGTGACACGAGCATACACACTTGGGAAGGCAGGATTACAGAGGCCATCAGGCTGAGCAACCACCCAGGATGCTGCTCCAAGGATGTGCCAGACTCCCTCATAGTTACACTGGACTGGCCCACCAGAGTCACCCTGTCAGTAGCAGACACATGTAAATTGCAAGTGAAAATTGTGTTCTGATTTAAGAGACAAGATTTGAGATTGACAACCACATGAAATGAGAAAACATAAAATCAAGGATCTGGAAATCACACAAGGTGTAAGGTCAAAAGAAGAGCTAATTACACTCTCCCATTCATGTTAGGTACAGTTTATTGCACCAATTAGGAAATGCAAGGAGGGAAGATACACTTGAATTTCTTGGTTTAACCTCTATACATGAGGCAGTAAAACAAGGGCTGGACATTCTCCTAAAAGATGTTCCAAAGATGTGGCAAACTCTCTCAAAGTAACACTGGACCACCATTTAGCCTGTCAGTATTAAGTAAATGTAGTGAGAAATGGGATTTGAGGTCCACTGATTCAAAGAAAAATTGTTTTGGGTGGACAAATAGAAAGCAGAAAAACAATCATTCAAGATACCTGGTTATAGCCTCGAAGCAGGTGATAGTCAGTAAATGCCAGGACGGAATACATATTTAAATTATAGCTCCGAAAGAGTAAAACAAGATGCTGGACTGTCACCACCCAAGATGTTGGTCTAAGAGTAGGATATGAAAGTTACACCATGAATGAACTGTTCCATCAGAATCAATACTCTGCTGACAATCATGCTAATTTTTTTGGAGTGTTGGCATAATTTGTACAAAACGAGTTAAAAACATCCGCCATATTTCTTCATTTGAATGCTGCAACAGAACACAATATTTAAAATGTAGTGCATAAGTTTGAATCCATTTTTCAGATTTGGCCCAAAGGTGGTCAGCCTTTTCTTAAGCTCAGGGTAACTGAAAAAGTTATGTCTACTAAATTATACTTTGCTACTTTTCTATTTAAAATACTTTACACTTGATGCGATTTACCGTCTGCGATGGTTGCAAAGGAAAACATTTCTACAACCCTCTGTGACTAATGCACCAAAACTTTATGTACCAGAGATAATCCAGACTCATATGATTGCCATCAATATAATAACTACATTTCATAGGTATTAAAAGCATATTCTGTTTATAATGTCCTCATTTGTTCACCAATTTTGAAAAAAAACTGGTATCATATAAACTTATTTTACATGTTTTCAGGCCATTTGAAACTCTCCAGGAAAAAGGAAGTATCATTCCCCATTAATTTAGTTCAACAAACATTCTAATTTAAAACTTGGGTGCAAGGAAAATCCAGTAATATTTAATGAAGGTTAATGATGGTTTTGGTTCTTTGAATCTGACTTTTATACAAAAAAGCAACAAAAAGACTCTTCTTACAGAACACAGGCCAGCCTTATCGTCACTTGTGACATTCCTGCTGTCATAGATACAGAGATGGACCCTTTCCACCACCTGAGCAGCTATCAATGTCCTGTCCTGACACTCCTCATGAGTGATGACGTCAATATCAGCCTGCTGCAGCTGAGTGGGTAGCGATTCATCAGCACCATCTGAAAAGAGGTAACTGAAATTTACTTACTTATTTACTTACCCATTTATTTATTTACCCATTTATTTATTTATTTGGGGTTTTACATCACTTTCAACACTGTACAGGTCATATCATGATGGGTAGTTGGAAGGGCAGAGGAAACCAGTACATACAGTTGGTCAAGGTTCTGTACTGCCGACCAACGGCAAGCAACTACCAGCTTTCCCACTTGAGGCTGTGCCGGGAACCGAACCCCGGCCTCAGAGGTGGGAGGTGAGACCTTGGTAAGTTGACGCATACCTTAACTTAGCACAAACTAATGTAAGCAATAGATTCATCAACCTACCCAATAGGTCATTGATACAAAAACATACCTGTGCAGTTGGTGTGTTGATTGATCATATGTTAAATCGGGAAGCTGATTGCCTGGTTCCGAACAGGTTTTTTTTTTATGGAAAAAGTGTGGGTTGAGTCCCTCAAGTGAATTATCATGCAAATTATATTTATAACACTTGCTTATGTCAATACAGAGTGATTCAAAAGAAATCCACGCTATTACACACAAAAACCAATATGGCTTTTGTTTTCTAGTTGTGTCATGTCAAAGGTCATCTGAAGGGGTAGTATTTACTACCGACACAGGTCTTAAATATACAGCGAAGGAAGACAGATAATAAATTTTGGAGGTTGTTGCTTGTCACAACGTTTCAGTTGAAGCCCTGGTCATTATGTAATTCAGGTCATGCACGTTGCCTTTTATTGTTGTTATGAAAACATGTCATTACTTTGACAGTGAGTGAATTCATATTGTATACCTTACATGCAGAATTCATATCACATACTCTCTCGCCTTACAATTCACCTTTGGAATTGGTTCCCTTCTTGTGCTTCAGTTTAAAATTGAGCACTAAAGAAATAAGACCTCCCACCCACCTCCGTGCAAAACATTCAGTTGCTCCACACAATACCTCCTATCAGGTCAGGGTTTTCTTTTCATCTTGTGTTCAAGAACATCACTCTCACTACAGTGCCAAACCAGTTACGTGATTCATACTGTTTTAATTTTTAAAGTTACTGCCTTTAGTTGCTTTTAAACTAATCTTATTTTTGCATAGGCAATATTTTACCTGTATCTTTATTTGGGCCTCTTATTGTGCAGTGATTACTGTATGTGTAAATTGTGTATGTAAAAGAAAGGCTAATTTTACCCAAAACCATTTTGGTTATTTATTCGGCGAGCAGCAACTCCAAGTATCAATCTGATGCCACAATCTCACCTTTTATCTGGGTTTTGATTGAATCAATGACCGGTTACAACTAAAGGTATAGGAATTATGTTTTTGTAAGCTGATTTCATATAGAAATTGTACTTACGTGCAAGTCCCCAGCCAGTGGACACACATTCCAGTCCTTCATACTGTATATCGGGAGATCCTAGTACTGCAGGTTGGACAAACTCATTCATCTCTACCTCAGTCTCTAGATACATGACTGCTATGTCATTGGGGTAAGCACCATTACCTCCACACAGTTCACATTCTTCATAATTTTCGTGCTGTGTGTAAAACAGAGATATTTGCGACTTTTTTTCAATTTATCTATAGCTTTTTATTTGTAGAATTATAATTATGTGCAAACTGGCTAAAGGAATCAGAAATTTCTTGATGCAGTGGAATTTTTCTGAAACTTTTCTGTTGATTTTAAACCAATAAAAATTAACAAAACAAAGCCAGCAAAGTTAACAGCTTGACTTTTTGACGACCTTTAATTAGGCTATTGAACAACATTCTTAATAAGAATGTGAATAGCTGCTTTAGAAAATCTTTATACAAGTTTAAAGAGGCCTTCGAAATTGGTCGACTGCTTTTTTTGGTTTTGTTGTGCCTTGGAGTCCTCTTTGTATGGGGAGATTAAGCGCTATAAAAAGTCCAATTAGAATTAAACTTTTTTTTGATATAGAATATGATCCAGATCTCTGTCAAAATTCATTCCTATTTACTTTGATAAGATCCAGCATTAAATATTCCGAAAGATCCATTCATTAATTTTGGATTAATTGTAAACAAAGGCAGACAAATCAACAGACAAATGAATAAACTCAAAGCATAACTTCCTGTAATTACAAAGCCACCTGTTATAGCACCAGAAACGATACCATCTTACCTGAAATTAGCGTGCACCACACTATGCTTCAACTGAAATGGTAGACTTGCTCGCAGGTCTCTACTCTGTGGGTATTTGTTTTTGAGACAATAGATGAGTGCATTTTAAAACAGTCTGGATTTTATTAGGTCTCTGAGGGAAATGTTCTTACAGAATCAAAGTGCACTAAGGAAAGACTGGGTGTTCTGAAATTGAGATTCCCTTTTCATGGCCTACCTGAAATGTTTCACTGCTTTTGTTCAGTTTAAAGAGGCCTTATGACAGTGTATCATATCAAAATGGTATCATGTGTCTAAGCCTTTACCATGTACACTACTAATCATATTTATGTTTTACCTAGAACTTGTCCACATTGAAGATAAACAGTGCAAATGAGGAAGAAAAAGAAGTTTCTGTGTTTTGGTGGATGTACAGACCTAAACACAGGAACTATTAATACATTGTCGAATGGTTCTCACCAACACAGCAGCAGTGACATTGACAATGTCTTCACAATCATCTGGTGTGATGTCATCTCCACGAAAACTGCAGCCAATAGTCACCCTGAATGGCATGTCAGGAAAACGACCATCCAAACAATGAGCTGTTGTAAAATAGTGGAGAGAATTTTAAGTACACTCTTTGAAGGAATATATGAAAATGATATTTGAATTGATTTGGAAATAATGTTATTCTTGCAGGGCTTAAGTTTAGTAAAAGTGACCCTGCCTTCCTCAGATACTTTTTTTACATAATTAGACATAGCAGAACAATGCATTTAAATGTTTGCATGTGATCCATCCATTATCCTCTACTTCTGATTAAATATTTAACTGTAGTATTTTGGTTTGACAATATACACAAAACATAATATTAAAATTACCAAGTCTCTAAAACATTAGTACACATTATTTGGTCAAAAGTACTTCTTAAAAACATTTGTAAACTTGTAACCATTTAATTTTTCGAGTTGATATAGTAAAATGAATTTTTAGCCTCAATTACTTTTAATAAATCAGTTTTGGCTAATACTAACTTTGCAACTGGAAGTTATACTTGTTTGTTTTGATTTAGAATCTTTTCTTTCTCCTCTGTGAATTTGGTACTTCCAAAGTTGGTGAGCATTGGGGTCTGACTTTCAACACAACCATGACATTAAGCTAGTCTAGTGGAGAGAAATTTCGATTTTCTGTTATCTATGGGGATCAAACTCAGCTGGTGTGAAAAATTGTACCTGATATTTCCCATAAATCAGTGCCTTCCACCGACAGTAAACTACTTAAGCTTCTCTTACATCTCATCGTACATGCACATACGTCCTTGCTACAGAGAAAAATCTACTAATTTTCAAGGGACACTACAGCTACGCCTGTGATTTTATAACAGAATATCAAGGTTCCAGAGATCCCACAATGAAAATTGGCATGCACATTATTCTCTGCATGCACGCAGTATGGCTACAAAGGCATCCATGTCTTAAGGGTAATGTACAAGAGGTTTTGGCATGTGCGTACTCCTTGCTAGTGTTGCAAGTGCTCTCCATTCACTTGCAGGGTTTGCATGTGCTGTATAATAGACTCAGGTGTAACTTGCATGCATATTAAGCCACTGTGCGGTCTGTGGCTAGTCGCAGACTGTTCTTTGAAATTCAAACCAATAAACATTTTCGGGCTTTTCAAACATTTGAAAGGAAACATTTGGTAAAGGTTAAAAAATGATGGGTACATAAACCATTTATAATAGAATGTTTTTAAAATGTTTTATGTATACCGTTTATTAAACGTTTAATGATTAATGTTAGAAAAATGTTACAAATGAATATAATAATGTCTGAATAAAAATGGAGTGAGAGGTCCTCTAAAGTCCTCTAAAATCCCCTATTATTGCTCACTGCCATCTTTGTCTGGACATGTTTGAAAGTGAAGGTTTAATAAGCATTCTGAAAATATGGGTTTTCGATGGAATGTTTTTAAAACATTTTGATCATTTTATGTGTACTGCTTATCAAACATTTCATGATGAATGTTTGCAAAACATTCTCAGCATAACCTTCATTTCTTCAGCTATTTTATGAATGTTTGAAAAACCTTTCCAGTCAAACCTAGTTATTTTATAAATGTTTAATAAATGTTTTCAGTAGAAACGTTTGCATGGAGAATGCTTATAAAACTTAAAAAAAAAAACATTTCAGCATAAACGTTTACTTGGAAACGTTCAGAAAACCATAAGATAGGGTTTAAATAGGTTTTAAAAACGTTTTGTAAACCTTTAAACAATTTTAAAATTAAAACGTTTCAAATATTTACCGGGAAATAGTGACACTCTTGTTGAGAGAATACACTTTGTTTGCACTACCCCACTACCAGCCTACGCTCATATTTTTCAACAATATGTGTAGCACATTTACAATGTGCATACACGTACATGGGGATGTAAGAGAAGCTTAAATTTTTTAAAACTAACTTGGTGATCACTACTCAAGGACTAAACTGACTCCAATTCTTGACCTGCAGTTAAAGCATGTCTGCTATCCAGAAGAGATGCCCCACAGGTATGTCTGAACTCCGGGTCTAAAACCTCCAGGCTTAACTGCCAAGGCCAGTCTCCTTTACTGGCATCTTCACCATTAATAATGTACTCTTCTATACTGGCATAGTCACAGCTCACAGGTAAACCATAGTAAACTACTGTAATAATTACAAATATAAAAGGTACTACAATGATCCACATGCAAAAAACTAACAATAACAATTTAACATGAAAAAAATACAAGTTATGTGCAGGCCATAGATACAACATACCAACTATTAGCTTAATTGTATTTCTAAATGGTGAACTGTCTTGTAAAGTAGGTCAAAGAAAAAAACTGTACATTGTACAAATACAAAATCATTTTAAAAATATTTAATGTAATATCCTCCAGTCAAGTAATGTAATGAATACTTCGGCCCCTATTCCATTTTTTTTTCTTTTTTTGTAAAAGAAAAAAAAAACAAAAACAAATAAACTCAATCCTGTCCAGGATTTGTGGGAAGAGAGCATCATCAAATGGTCATCAAAAGGAATGCATATTTACCAATTTCTTAATTTGTATTGATTAACTAGCCTATATAGGGCTGGGTACTCCTTAAAATGAAAAGTATTTTTCATGCGTTTAAAGATTGTTGTAAAATTGTGACGTCACAATGCATTCTGCCCTTCTATTATCGCCCGTACAACGTCGATTGAAATGAGATGACGTCAAAAAGTTTTATTACCAAGATACGTTACTGTTTCACTGAAAAGTGATCAAAGATGGCGTTCTACGGATGGAAATTGACAAGTTTGCTCTGCACTGCAATTTTTCTTCTTTTTATTGTCTCTTATTATACCAGTCTAGACACTGCTGATCTGGTATGTGAAAGTACACTGCAAAGTCGTGTACTGGAATGGCTCTCTAGCTTTGTGTTTGGTCTGACTTGTGCACAGGAAGACAGCCTTGAAAGCCCAGAGGGACTCGAGGGATGGGTTACCTTCATTCTCAGGAGAGCATACATTATTTGGAAAGCATCAACTAATGGGAGACAGGAGGCGTTGTACTCATGCAGATTGGAGTGGGGTACTTTACTGGATCTGCATTTCTCTGTGAAGGCATACCATTGTACACCAGTGACTGTGGAAGCAGCCGGGCCAGATTGGCAGATGATTCTGGTGTCTTTCAGTAGCTGCATCATAACCATGTTTGGGATAATAGATTATTTCATCAGGAGGGATATCAAGAATGTGGTTTTCCTTGAGGCTGCTAAGAACAGATTGATTGAAGTTGACAAACAACAAAGATGCTAAGTCCAAGAAACAGAGAAGTCACTTGAATGTGTCGTAAAATCGAACAAAATAACATCTTTTACTGTTTTTGATACTTTTAAAAACTACAGCTGCTTAATGCTTGTTTAAACTACTTTTAAGCCTATTTGTTATGTGTTGAAAAACAAACAAACAATGGCCATTCGTAACGAAAGTGAAATGGTTATCTACCCTGTAACCTTAAATGTTTACAGATAGGTTTAAAAACTTAAAAAAAAAAAAACATTTTCTAACATGTAAAAACATATGCACCATAGACACTGATTATTAGTAAATTAAAATAAAAATGGTTGGTTAAAAGCTTAAAACAAATAAGTCTATTTAATTTTCTAATGAATGATGTCAGTTACCTTCATTATGTCCATTAAATAGTAAATACATGGTTCAAAATGCTCTTGAAATAAAGTTATTTATTATTAATCTTCTTTGTGTTTAATGAATTGTTTGCAGGATACATGTATACTCACAAAAACACAGCCCTAAATATATTTGGTAGTTATATATGAACATCTCATCCTCGTATCTATGGTTTTTCAACTCAGCAAAATACTACAACAAATTTTTCTAAAATTTAAGAAGGTATATGAAACTGCCTTTTAAAACAGGAAACACCAGTAAGCCACTAAACCTTTGAAAATAACCAGATGAAAAGAATCCTAATAAAAATTCTATCCCAAGTGTCCAGTGCTTACCTATATAAGAAATATCATTCGGCTTCTTTTGTACTTCTTTAAACAATAGCAACACACCTTACTTATATTAAATCATATTATGTATCATATTGGACGTAATATTCATCTTTTTTTTGTGACACGTGCTAATTACAACAAAATTTCATCTGCAAGCAATTGCCTCAAGTTTTCTGTGATGTTGACATCCTTACATAAAATAACTTTCCTGTTCACCTCTGTATTTATTTTGGATGTTTTAACGTCGCTTACAACACACTGCATAGGTTATTTTGTGACGGATAGTTTTAAAGGTCATAGGAAGCATTTCAGATCATTCATTAATAATTACATATACATGTAAAAGTTCAATTTCTATAAAAATAAGGTGCGTCTGGACAAGGTTACATAGTATATTCAGTCACTTTCTGTCTGTTTTTTTCAAGATTTTCATAACTGTCGCCATTATTTTTCACTCGACAACTCCCGTAAAAGTACTAGCTTTGATGTCACAGGTTCGTGACAATGTAAACAAACTATTATTTTTGTAGGTCTTTTAATGCATACATTTATATTTAAAAGATTGTATTTTCTGTTTTTATGAAGTTTATTTGTTTATAAGACACCAGTCTGCCACAGTAAATTTCTGAAATAGCCTTGAGAACATCTTTTATATTTGCTTGAGATAAAAATTTATTTAGAGAGGTATTAGGCATAGATGGATGAAAATCACAAATCATGCAGTCAACCAAGTTCGATTCTGAGATGAATTTTGATTGTTATTTTTTCAATTTTGAAAACTAATTATTGCTAGGAGATTAAATAAATACAACATAAATGTCTTTAGAACTGGGCCTCAAGCAAGGATAATCATATATGTTCCCCAAATTAGTTCAGAACTTTCCCACCAAAACTGTAAACAATGCTTTTATAGTATACATGTAATGCGTCCAGCCATCTACAGTGTATACTGTTGAATACAGATTGCAGTACACGGAAACACATTTGCTTTTTCTTGGTCTCAACAAAGGCTTAAATTGAGAAGAAAATGTTACCAACTAATTTCCAAAACTTAAAATTATCCAAACTTGGGGTCAAACAGTACTGAATTACTATCTAAAGGAAACCCATTATATACTAAATTATTTCATGAACTGATAATATAAAAGTTAGAACTTTAAGGATTCTTTCAGAATAAATTCAATAAATTTAACTACAACAGCATGCTTTTATAAATGATTTATGCAAATGAAAACAAATTTCATATTTTGATTTCACTTTATATCATACCTTATCTTGATAAAAGTATCGGTGATTAAAGGCAAAAAACAGTATCCAGTACATTTTAATGACAACTTTTGAATTTGTTTCGTAGAACAGATTCTTAGTTTTATGTAAATATCTAACTTGTGAAAGGCTACTTTCCCATCACAGTTTAAAACCTTGGCAAAAATGGGAGGAGGCAACATCTCATACAGATGTTTATTCTGCATTCCAAGACAAGTTTACTTGTAGTATTTCTATACAGATGTTTATTCTGCATTCCAAGACAAGTTTACTTGTAGTATTTCTCCTGTACGTGTTTGTGTAGAACTGTTAGTGGTTAAATGAGGTAAAACTTGAGAAATAAAACAGCATATGGAAAAAAAATAAAGGCTAGTGAAATTTTTTTCTGCCAAAGAAACATGTTGTCTTCCTACGTACAGTTTGTAAATAAATACGTTTGATATCCTACTAAACAGAACTTTGTTATGAACCTGTGACTTCATAAATCATCTACTAGGAGAAAAACAATATGTCGACTTCTTACTCCACTTGGTGATATTTATTTTTGCTAATGCTATTTATGGCTCTTGTACCATATATTTCTTAAAATAAACCAAAGTTTCATTCTTATAGGTTGTTAATTGTCTACTAAATTAAGTTAACTTCACATTTTTTTGTGAAAAATGCTTTCTATGACCTTTAAGGACAGTGAAAACAAGTACATGCTGGATTCTGCACTGTAAACTGGCGGGCATCACTGAGCAACTACCAACTTGGACACATAGGGCCTTGTCCGGGGTTTAAACCTCCACCATCAGAGGTGGGAGGAGATGTCTTACCCACTACACCACTTATTCCCCCTCGTTCATCTTTGTTGTCATGCGTAAAAATTCAGCCCATGGCAAGTTCTTGTACATATTGATGAACTGTACCGAAATGACCTCACCTGCAGAGATAAACATCAAACCCCCAAATTAACTTTTACGAAAAAACTAAACAAACCAAAAGAAACAACAACAACAAACTATTGGTCTACTTAGAGAGTAATTGCATTGCAATATATCAAAATTATACACATATGCATGCATAGATTATCCCAGATTTGGATTTCCATGGAAACGTTCCCATGTTGGGTTGTACAGAGCTTGCGCGAAAAAAATGAATGCATATGTGGGTGTTAATATGCTATATTTATTGGGAGCAAAAATTCTTTCAATCTTAGAGGTTTTTTGTAATGCGAGGAAGTCACTGAGAAAAAAAAACAATTTGCTACTGCCAAAGCATTGTATCTGGAACCATGAAGTTTCAACCTATGCAATGACCATCGGACCATCACAGAAAAGAAAATCCACAGGTACTTAACAACAATAGATCTTAATTTTTGCACAAAAAAACCATAAAATAATTGATGTCTACCATTTCATAGACTTTCACCAAGTTCTTTTGTATTTTGTGTATTATATGGGTACTGTATGGCTTTTGGAGAAACAACCAGCTTTGTTTTTTCAGAGACTATCCCCCATACTCCAGATTGCTTGTGGTATAATGAACTCCTGTAAGTTTCCAATTTAAATTTAACTGTTCTGGTTACTGATGGATACAAATACAAAGACTTGGGGCAAGTCTAACCATTTCAGGATTTGTGAAGATAAGTTTGTAAGTACAAACGTGATTCTCAGTGGATGCATCGCCCCATCTGGTTGAAAAATCTTGAATATCTCAGAAACAGTGCAAGATAAAGTGATTTTGACGAAATCTTTAACACACATTGTATACTGTCACCTGCCACAGGTATAAAAAACTATTTGCCCACCATTTTTATCAACCATCTTGAAATTCTGTGTAAAAATGCAAAAATGCATATATCTTGCTATAGAGTGATTTCGACAAAAGTTTTGACCCCAGTTGCTGCACAGAGTCATCGGCCACTCGCCATTTTTGCTGAAATTAGTGTGGTGGTCATACAGAATTTTTGGCCCCCAGGGTGTACAGAGACTGAGCTGGCACTTTCATTTTCTAGCCATTTTTCAAATTCTGCAAAAAAAAAAAATGTATTCATCTCAGAAACAGTGCACGATAGAGCAATTTCGACAAAATTTTTGACCCACATTGTGTACAGAAAGTCATCTGCCATTACTTTTCAAAGCCACCTCGAAATTCTGCTTAAAATGAAAAAAAAACACATTTATCTCATAAATATTTTGAGATTTTCGACAAAATTCTGGCTCCCAGGGTGTACTCTGTCTTATCTTGTACTTTTTGGGCAAAATCATTTTTTTCGCCATCTTGTTGCTTCTTGGCCTGTCTTGAGGGATTTCTCATTTTGTTCCCAGCTCTCTGGGCACCTGTTGATCAGCTGGCTCGGGTTGGTCCTCTGGAATGTGCAGCCCCAAGGCACTTACTAGAGAAATTAAACAGTACCATAAATGTGAGAACCATGTTTAAGGTCACCTCTGGACACTGCTGCATTGTGGTTAGGGGAACTCTGAATCGATTGGCCAAGAACACAAATCATTTTCGCTCTTCTGTCCTGGACATTTGATAATTACAAATGCATTCATCTCTGGTGATGGCTGTGGAGAAAGGCTTCATGAGCCAAGGCTTGAGGGCAAAAGCGTTATCACCCAGCAGGAAGTAGTGTATGTCTCTCCCACCTTCAAACAGTATCTTGTGGGGTGGGGGCAGACCTAGTGATCCATCTTCAAGCTTCTCCCCCAGTTTGGAGTGATTAAAAATCGAGCAGGAGCTACTACAGCCAGCACTGACCCAAGCAAATTTAAAGTCTCTATTGACAAGGCCAGCGAAAAAAAAGAGACAAATTGTACCCTTTGTAATTGAAGGAGTTGCTCACTCTATGGGGTGCTTTCTTGATGTCCATGTGGTTTGCATCTATGGACCCAAGAGCTTGTCAGATATTTCACTTGGTGCAAAAGACCTGCTCCAGTTTGTTCTAGTCTTCTTGGGTGGAGTGGCAGCTGAGAAATTCTTCTATAGATTCGATCCGTGTGGTCTGGAAAAAGTTGATGATGCTGGACTTGATTCTGCATCTGTTGTCAGGTGTCTCAAGGTGGCTGTAAGCTTGAGTCCGATAACCAAAGGCTTTCTGAACCATATGATATTTGTTATGAGCTATGCTTCCACTCTATCTCATTGTCATTTTTAAGATCACCCTCAGAAAAAATCTGTGGATCAGTTCATCCCAGGTCCACACTCAGTAATGATGGGTAGCATCTGTGGCTGTCTCTCCTTTGAATTTAGGGCTGTACCCAGTGGATGAATGGTTTCCTCTTTGCCATGGCTCTCCTAGCCTCTGGGGGTGGGGAGTGTGGTGGGGACTGCCACCTTCATTCTTCCGTGATTCCTTCTTCTTTCTATAGCCCAAGCCTGAGCCTGAACCTCATGGGTGAGTGCTTTTGTCTGCTTTCCAAGTAAAAGTATCAAGACACACAATTCTAAATCAAAAGAAAAAGATAGCACTCTAATTCTTAAAAAGTCATCCCTCAGGTTTGCTGTCATTCTGGATCTGATTCTGGATATGGATAATTAAAAATATAGTTACAGAATTGGGCTTATCTTTGCTTGGGGTGCAATTGTTGTTTTCATCGCAATCCAGACCTGCTGTTTCATTCCCACATTGTAGCCGGCTCTGGGATCTGTATCTGTCAAATCCGATTGCTATTACAGCCTATTGTATCACATTAGTGTACATTGTATGTCTATTACATTGCATCATCTCCAGATCCCAATTGAATCCCAAAAAACGGGCATTAAAATTTTGAGAACATATGGTACCAGCGGGTAGGTTGGGATGAGTTCGCAGATGAATATTTAGATACATATGAACAGGTTGCTCAGGATGCATTTTCACTTTTCCTGCCTTTTTCTGTTTTCTTTTCTTTCCCCCCTGATTTGCTCCTGACAAACTGGGAATATGGAACCAAGGTTTAAGTCAGAACAACTTACTGTGGATAAATAGCATTACAGATTTGTTAATAAGTGCTAATTTTGCATTAATTTTTCATTAATTATGTAAGCTACAAATATTTCTAATGTATGGTGAGACAACTAATTTGTTGGAGGCTTCTGCTTATTTTTATTGCATTGAAATCCTAGCAGAAATGGTGCAGAAAGCTTAAGGTACAAGTTTTTCTATTCACTGATGCCTTATATATATATAAACGCATTTATTTATTAACTTATTTTACTTTTTATTCATACCAAAAAACAAAATAGTAAAACACCCCTCATCATACATATATTAAAATAATATATGTCACTTTTGAACATTATAATATTGTCATCTTCATTTAGATATATATTGTATATCACATTCGGAAAGTTTTCCTATTTATATATTGTTATGCAAGATTTGAGCGTCTAATCTTGCACATATAAAAAAGTTTGAAAAGCTGGCAAAAACTCTGCCAATAGTTACACAGCGTGTATTATCAGGAATGGTTTTCATTATTATTTCCGGAGTGCATTTCCGAGTTTGACAATGGTTGGTTCCAACAATGACAAGTTATGGATGATCCAGGATAATTTACTGATCTTAGGTATTGATCTGGGATTATATCTTGATCTTGAGTCTTGGTCTGAAATCAAGTTGGGCTCAATATATGATAATGGTACGGAGCCCCTAATAGGACATGGTAAAATAAAAATTGTACCATGTATTAAGTCGTGCGCACAAGATGATCTCGTTATAACGAGAAAATAAGTCATGATAATGAGATCATCTCATTAGGACCACTTGATTTCTGGATATCACAAGATCATCTGGTGCTCACCAGAAGATCTTGTGCTCACTAGATAAAGTGATGATCACCAGATAAAGTAGTTATCACGACATAATAAGTAGTGAGCACTAGTTTATGTGGTGATCACCACTTATTATGTTGTTATCACCAGATTAAGTAGTGAGCACTACATTATCTGGGGCTAACCAGATCATTCTATTATCACTAGTTCATCTCGTGCTTACCACTTCATCTAGTGATCACCAGATGATGTGGTGCTCACTACTTATTTTCTTGTTATCACCAGATGATGTGGTGAGCATGAGATGATCTGGTTATAACTAAATGATGTGGTGATCACTACTTCATCTTGTGATAACAAGAAAATAAGTAGTGAGCACCACATCAACTAGTGCTCACCACTTATTAAGTCGTTATTACCACTTCATCTGGTGATCACCAATTTATCTAGTGAGCACAAGATCATCTGGTGCACACCAGATGATCTTGTGATATCAAGAAAACAAGTGGTGCTAATGAGATAATTTCATTATCACAAGAAAATAACTTGTGATAACGAGATGATCTTGTTATCACAAGATGATCTTGATATCACAAGATGATCTCATTATCATCAGATCATCTTGATATCATGAGATGATCTTGTTATCATGACTTATTATCTCATTATAATGAGATCATCTCATTATCACAACTTATTTTCTCGTTATCACGAGATCATCTTGTGCGCACGACTTAATACATGGTGCAATTTTTATTTTACCATGTCCTATTAGGGGTTCCGTATAATGGTGTAACAGGCGAGAACAATCCCTAGTCAAAATTAACTCATGCTTTAAACCAAGGGATAACAAGACAAGTCTGTATCAACTAGGGTTCAAATGGCCAAACCTTATTACACCCCAGGGGATATTCAATCCAAATGTCATTAGTAATGGCATACTGGTTAGTTCAATATGGTAACTGGTAGGTATTGAACATGAAACAAAGAAGAAGAAAGATTGTGTAAATTGGTCTACCCGCATAAAATATTGCACAGATGTAAATAAGGAAAAAGTAATTCCATTTTGTGAGGGCACCAAAGCCAAAGGTAATCTGTTATGGGATACAGATCAGTTCAGTGTGTTAACATGGAACATGAAATTGAATGTGGAAAATGGTCTATAGGCATGGTATTTTGCTAAAATGTAGATTAGCACACAGTGAATCCATTTGTGAGGGTGTTAAAGCAGTCAGTACCTTGTGATGATGTCATTCTGTGTTATGACGTCACAGTAAGAGATCATCATTGGATCTGGAATCCTACAAATCTATTCACAGTACCCTAATATACATCTGTACCAAATTTCATGCCTGTAGACCAGTTTGCACGATCCCTTTCCTGTGTTGCCATGTTGATAACTCACTATGGTCCATAATAGACTGACCGATATACCATAACAAATGACCGTTGAATTCAATGCCCTCAACAATGGAATCACTACACCGTTAATCTACATCTGTATCCGATTTTATGCCTGTAGACCAATTTGCACAATCTATTCTCTGTACTATGTTCTCTACAGTCAAGTGTGCATCAGTGATGTCATAGGCATGGTTTGGTGTCGTTTTAAATGGTCTAGGTCATAAACAATCAGGGTTACATTTACCTAGCTGCCTGTACTAGAATAATCAAATCGTTATTTTAAAAGAAGACAAGAATAAATTTGGATCAGCCCAAACTAACCCGGGGTGTAAAATGGCGATCATAATTTTATTTATTTTGTTTATTTTACAGAAGGGGCCATTTTTCAAATGGAACATAACATGTTATGGTGTATAATATAACATGGCTAACATAAGGGTCTAATGCTTGAAAAAGGTGCTAACACAATAGATATTGATAAATAGTTTATGTATTTTACGAGCATGATTAATTCATATATTATGGTATACCAACATTAGAAAGTTAGCAAATCGATGTTAGAAAATACTTCATACTGCTCTCAGTAGGACTGAGAAGAATAAATAAGGATAATCACACGCCTGGTTTTAATACGTATATATGATCACTACAATCGTTGATAGACTCTTATAGCATTCTGTTGTTTTGTACCTGTTTTAAATAATAAGAGCCATGTACAATAGGCGTCAGTTCCACTGTATTTGATCTCATGTATGTACCAAACAGGCTCTTGTTAACTAGTCTGTCATTGAGGCGTGATTTCCTGCATTCCTGCATTCCCCTGTCCTAATATGACTGTGGTCTTGTGAAATGCTGGTCAGTTGACACACTAGGTCATGAGATGAGACTGTGGTCTACTTAACCGCATCACAGGAATGGATACCCAAATAAGCTGTATACAGGAACAGTTGGGAATGTTACACCCAGCCATAAAGCCATGGATTGACATTGATTCTAATAGATCCTTGATAGATGCCCAGTTATTTAACCAGCCAAAGCTGAAAGCCAACATTGAAGTTAGATACCATGGCTTCCAACTCACTGACACCCTGATCACTGATACTGATCCCCAAACTGACTATGCCCTCAAAGGGCATGATGTCATAGGAATAAAAAAAATGACTCTTCCAACCCTGTCTTAAGGGGAGAAGAGAATGGATGATTATACAACCACAACAATCATTGGCCACATTGGCAGACTGCACTGCAGTGCTTGCTGTAACTGTGTAGCAAGGGTCAATGCTACTACTTTAAAACGTGATAAAGTCATCCTTGTCCACCTTTAAGTCAATCGATTCATTATTATGGTGAGTTTCAAGCTTTACCTTGGAGACACCATTCAGAACTCCACTATAATGTGTTTCATATGGCCTAAGCGGTCCCTTGTCACTTGGATGTGATGGTAAATTCTAATGGAGTTGAACCTTTGGGTGAAACTAAATTGCTGCTGGGTTATAATGGGGGCTAACAGTCTGAATGGTACCAATCTACTAGCTTATGTGCGACATCTGCGTCCTGGAAGGCTGGGTTGATGATCAGCCATTTTGTTGTGTGATGTGTGTCTTCAAAAAGTAGTAAAATCTGTTTGATACACTGGTGCCTCTTTGTCAGCTTTAGTGTTCTATGGCCAGACCTTCTAGGGGTAAAGTTACCATACATTGTTCCCTGCAACTGCATCTACTTCTTGACCTCCTAAGGATCATAATACCTTTCTTGCAAAAGTTCCTGGAAGGCATCCCTCTTATCATAGAGGCACTTGTGATCGAATAAAAATGAAAAAGAAAGCCTCCCCACACTGAACTATGAAGCAGACCATGTTCAACTTCCAACCCTGGCTATAAGTAATGGGAAGGAACCGCCAGCTCCCTTGAAACATTTATGGTTGCAAGAAAAACTGATTTAACATAATAGTGACACAATCTTTTATCTGACCAAAAAACGGTGTATTGTGTGTAATACAACAAGCCTCAACAATGATACTAACACATTAAATTCTATCAGTAAAAGGTACAATAAAATAAAATAATATATAAATTTGAATTCCTTATAAAATGTTATAGACTCACACATAAGATAGTGCAAGTAAAGTATTAAATATTTGTGTGGATATACAAATTACAGTGTTGTTGCAAAAGAAAACATTCACAACTCAATTGTATATCAATACTTACTGGCAGGAAATAAAACACATGCAACTAGTCTGTTGTTCATGTTGCACTTTTAAAACAAAAGTATACATAATACAACAGAAAATGCAAAGCAAGATCATTACTAATTGGAGCAGATGCTGTATTGTCATATTTTCACAAGCCATAAGCAGATGTTTTGATCACAAAGCAAAAAAACATCTTGATAGATACGGTTTCGTGTATAAATATTATAGATCAAATTTTGTAGATAATGATTTAGTGCTGGTATAAACTGAATTTTATTGTCTATCTGATAATAATATTTGTTTAGCGGTTAACAATGAAATACTAGGTCTTAACAACTTACTTCTACAATGGTTTTGTTTTACCAATAAACACCCCATTTGGAATGAGGGGACCTACCGTTAATTTATCTTCTTATTACCTATATTATATGTTTTGTCTGGAAAAACACTATATTCTTAGTTAACAGCCTGCCTTGCTTTTAGAAAAGTGGGTAAACAGGCATCATTCCACATTGCTTCCCTTTTCCAAAATAAAAAATGTACTTACTACCTTTTTTTAATGTTATGCATAGAAAAAGAGAAAACAGTGGCTGATAACATAATTAACAGTTGAACTTTTCTGAGGGGATCAACTGTTAATTATACTCCTTGCTAAACAAAGTCAAAATGAAATGGAAAGATAAGTTTACTTTGTGTTATCCTTTCTCAACTTCCAAAATGAAAATAGGTAGAGCAGAGTGTTACTTATTATTGATCCAACTTTAAAAATAAATCATACTTCAGCTTCCTGTTACCTATTTCTCTTTTTTTCTTTCATGTCATAAGTTTTTTGTTGTTGTTTTTTCGGGGGGGGGGGGGGGGGGGGGGGGGGGGGCTCAAACGCCTGTCATGTCACACATATTGATGATGTCACAATGTAGTGGACCTTACAGTATACATAGTTATTTATGAAAACATTTAATTTCAAATAGATGTGAGTCATATGTGGAACATAAGTTAACTAAAACTAGTGTAACTTTAGAAACTATATGTGCTATCTATTTGTGAGCCTTTAAATTAGTAACCTTAAAGTCATTATAATTCCAGTATTTAGTGTTTAAGGCCACTTTGCAGAATGTAACTTTCTAAGTAACACCCATTTTCCAATTGTAGCTGAAGTTCACAAAGTAATTTTTCTTACTGGTCTTTAAGTGGTAACCTTAAAGCTGGCATAATAGAATTATTGTTAGAACTTTAAGGTCACCATAAAAATATATTCTCCTAAGGCCTTCAGATATTTGACTACCAATTATGATCTGAACCTATATAGTAGTTTTTAAATTATTTACTGTTTTGACAATACAAAATTATAAATCCCAAAGCACAATGCCAATCTTGCATTGTGACATCACTAACATGACGTCACAGACCTTTGAAGTGCCACAACAAGTACTATTTCTCGCAAAAACACCCCCCCCCCCCCTCAAACTCAACCCAATCCAAAAACTTTCTCAGGGACCTAGACCATGTACCACACACACACAAAATAGGTAATGGGTAACAGGAAAAGAGAAGGAATTTTGTTTTCTGTTTATCCTTTGTTGAGGTATTATTCTATCACACTGATATAAATAATTCAAGATTAACGTATTCTGCAGGACAGTCTGAAACACTGTAAATGGCTGTTTTTCTTTATACTGTTTACTGAGATGATGTGATTATTAAATTAACAGTTGGTCCCCCCACCCCATGATTTAGCGCAACTGTTTGTTAATTTACCAATTGTCACATTAACTATAAAAATCTGTATGTTTGTAGTAATAAAAGTTTGGCCAGAAAAACAGTAAATGACACTTTCCTAACTTTTAACTAATGAAGTCATAAGTATTGAATAGGTAGATCATACTCTTCTAGCAAATTCTAAGAATATAGGTAATAGGAAAGTAAATTAACGGTAGGTCCCCTCATTATTTGGTAACAGATATAGATTAAAACCTCTACATACATCTGGTAAAGATATAGGTTTCAACCTCGTTTTTCTGACCCCCTATAATCCAAATATCAGGATTAACCAGTATTAAATCGTATCTCCCTAATATAATAATACAAAGTCTAGTACGAGTGATAATATGTCAAATAAAATATGACCAAATCAATAGAAATGAAACAAATAAGTCCCAATTAGAAGGTCTGTTGCATTATATTACAAAAATATATTAAACTGCGTCATCAGTGACCATCCACGTACACATTTAGTACCTAGAAACGATCTCTATTGAATTATTGGCCTCTTGAAAGGCCCATAGACGCTGGATTTTGGATGAGTTGGGGTATCTCAACGCCTTACTTATCTAATTAAAGTTGTGTGTCCAAAATGAAGTCCAGATAAATGAGGTTCTACTGTTCAATTACTTGGACGTGATATTACAAGCCTCAAACACTTAAAATATTATTGTTTATATGACCCTTTTCTGGTTTGTAATTTCTGGAAAGTGTACACGTTCAATTGTTGATTCCCTCTCTGGACTGATACGGTCAACCACATACAATGAATTTCTTTGATACGGTGTTTGGGGTTTAGGTTTTATAGGTTTTAACACAGTGGCACTTGTGTTTCTGTTGGTAAAACTGGGAGGATGTTGCTTTGGTCCACCACTCTTACTTTGATCCTCAGGTACATTTTCGTGGAAGTTACGGGGCTTTCCTGGAAGTTTGCCTTTTGTCTTAACATCACTCACTTTCTTCTCCAAAAAGAAATCAGTGTTGTCTCTTGCATACCTGATTTCTGTCAGTTGTTGCTGTGTTAATGCAGCGATGTGACTTTTGTAGGCTTCAAGTGTTTTCAAAGATTCATCAAATTTCTGATGAACGGTTTTAAAGTCATCTTCATATTTTTGTTTTAAATCTGCCTTTTCTGCCTCAAGATTTGATATTTCCTGTTCATGCATTGAAACCTGCATTTTTTGAGCTTTGATAGTTTCTTCCAAACTTTCAATTTTTGCCGTCTTTAAGTCAATTTTTTCTTTCCACAGATCCAATTCACCTTTTAGTTTTTCCACCTGTAGTTGTAGATTTTTTATTTGCACTGAGCATGCTTCAGCATCTGCTTCCTTTTGGGCAAGGGCTTCTTTTAGTTTTGTAATCGTTTCAGACTTTTCTTGGAGTTGTACACGCAGTTCATCAGATTCGTCTTTCAGTATCTCGGATTGAGAAGTTGCTTCATCCAGCTCTCGCTCTTTCAGTTTTATACATGCCTTGATTTCTTCTCTTTCTCTTTTGAGTTTTTGCAATACTTCTAGTGTTTGTTCATTACACTCAGCCTCAGTTTCTTCTTTTATCTTAGAACTATATTCTTGGATAAGGTGGTCAGTTTCTAAATCAAGATTAGATGTAGCAGATAGCTGCTTTTGAAGCTGTGCTAAGTCTTTTTGTAAAATGTCATATACATGTTTTTCTTTCCTCCAAAAGGACATCACCTTCTTACAAATGGTACCCACTTCATCAGCATGCTGGTGTTCAACAGCCTCCAGCTTAGTAAATAACTCTGTCCATTTAGTTGATTTCTGCATAACCTGTTGGATATATTTAGGTTAACTAGTGCATAGAATTTAAAAAAAGTACTTCAAAGAGCATGTCCAAAAGACTTAAACTTAATTCAATGTTTTGACTATCTAAATAAAAATATTCATTTTACATGATGATATGTATTAACTGCAAATAGTTATTACACATTTTATCTGAAAACAACTAAATAACTGGCATCAGCTTACTAACTTTCAACAGTATGTAAAACAAAACATAAAATTCTCTGTTATCTAATAGTTATATCAAACTATGCAGTTGAAAGCTAGTTGAGCCACTACAGGGCAATTTCAGATGAACTCGAACCCAGATGTTTAATATGTGAGTTGATTGACTGATTTATTTAATGTTGAGGTTAGAACATTTTAAAATCACATTGTGACAGGACTGCTATTTAACTAGTTTAAGATGTCAAAATGGTATTTGTTAATGTTAGCAAAACTTGATGTTAAATACCTGAGATAAAGTTAAACATTATACAAATTATTTAATATAAAAGAATAGAAAGATATCAAAACAGAATCAATACAAATGGAAAGTGAAGAAGATGGCATACAAAACTGTCATTTGGATATGATCTTTGGACAGATTTCTGGATATAGACGTGTTGTGCTGGCAAAAAATGGATGGATCTTTGGAAAGATTTCCATATCCAGCAAGGTTGAGGGAAAATTATTTTATTCCTTTATGCAAACACTCCCTACACAAGGTCAATTCAGTATAAGACTTAGTTATTGGTTCTGTTGTGGCGAGTATTAGGCCCACTTTACCCATTAAAGGACTGTCTTTGCACTTGGCAATGATTTGGCACCTGGCAATGTGGTTGCTGATTCTAAGGCTACTTCTAAGCCAATCACCATGGTTAGTACTGATAAATTAGGAGACCTTATTTCTGGTATCTTTCATTCCTGTACTGTGCCTCTAGCTATGACTGTACAAGCCCAAGAAGAACCAAACATTGTAAACAATCTACAGATGTTTTAGTTGACTTATCAGATGCATTTTTCAACATCTAAGACTGCCCTAAGGGTAGAGAAGATTCTAAAAAAAACCCCAAAAAAACAAACTATATGGCCCAGCTGTATCACTTTCAATATATAAATTGATTTCAGAGCAGAAAAATAACCCTGAATTAGCTTCTCTATTCGGGTAGGTGTTACCAAAAGTTGAGATAGATAAATTCCCAGTTGGATATTATGTCACGAGCAATATGAGTCCTTTACGACAATTACCTTTTCCTTAGCTAAATCTGAGCCAATTTCAGTGCCCGTGAAGATATTTTCTGTCATCCTAAGTTGTTTCAAAACAGTTTCCAGATCTCACAAGAATGTTCTTTTTTGCCGTTAACCACCTTTCATCTTCAGGAAGTAGATGAATTGAAGATTTTGCATGCACACCCATAAAGTACTGTGAAGTCATAAGTTGCATTTTTTCCGGAATGGAAGAGGTTGCAAACCCCCAGATACCACTGCAGTAATCTACTATCGCCTTTACACCATGGTAAAACACTTTTGTAAATGTATGATAGGCATCATTTCTGTATGTTTTAAATTTTAAAATAAGACCACCTTATGCACGACCTCCTTCTTCTGCCAAATCTTGTGCACATACTCGAAAGTCCAAGTTCTCATTCAAAGTTATACCTAGATATTTATAGTATTAAACTGTTTCAAATTTCATTGATCCTGTCTGAAATACAGTTGCTCTGGATTTTCTCTCTTCTTCTGAAGTGTAATTTAATTTATTGAAAATTATTTGCAAATTTTCCTCATTGCCAACTATTATTACAACATGTAATTTGTTGAACATTATTTACACAGTGTCCTCATTTCCAACTATTATTGCAACATCATCAGGATAGATTAGTATTGAGACTTTCCTATCCCCTGTACTGTTTATACCTGAGCCTGAAGTTTGAATTTCAATTACAAAGCCTAAAGTTTGAATTTATCATTTATATGTCATTTAAAAACATTCAAAAGAGCGTTGATGAAAGGTTACCTACTTGCTCAATAAATCTGCCCAGAAAAATTGCGAATTAATTTAATCGTTCACTTTAAATAACCGCAGAGATAGAAAACAAATGTCATTTCAAAGACATACTGACCAGGTGTTCAAAAAAATGAAATAATACCACAAACCTGGTGGAAGAGATCCCGGCTTGATTGTTTAGATTTAACCAATTCAGCGACTACTCCATACTTTTCTTCCCTGAAAGGTGATGTTCTATCCAACAAATCACCTCTTTTTTTAAATACCTTTAGGCGGAGGTTTTTCACGAGATATCTGTCTCCTAGAGACACAGAATTGATTTTCTGTACTGAGTCAGCCATTTGATGGACATCAGTTTTTCATCAATTTCATTTGAGTCACCATACCCTTCACACACTTTATTTAGAATCTAATTGTTTGAATGACATTGTTAACCATTTGTTTAAAAATAATATTATTTATAGAACAGCATTGTAATCTTACTGCAGATAAATAAAAGAACGGTAAAAAACAGGAAACACAATTTGTATTGGGATCTTATTATTATATGCGGTGTTTCCTGTAAGAAGGTGTATTGGATGGATTACAATAGTTTCTTTAGCTCAATATTTGATAAAGGCTTATCTCTTTATCTTTGTATTTAGACTAGACTGAGTTCCCATGTGTGCAACTGGGGGACTGGCTCTTCATAATCGGGCATCACGATTTTTGTGCTTTGGATTCTCAATCTTGACAAGTGTTTCCATGTATCCAAAGGATAATTTCAGAGATGGGTAACTGAAGAAATGGAACACCCACATAAATGAGAATATATCTTCAAAACTGGAGGAATTTCATGTTCATCACACAAAACTTAAATAAACCCACAAGGGTAAATTGATATCTCTATCTGTGTTTATTGATTGCTTGCCGTTACAATAATTGTGATAAAATGTTGTGATGAATATACAGAGTATTTATACTATCATATCGATTATAAATGACGGCCCCAAAATAATAAACACACTAACTAAACAATATTTACAATAATAAAAAATCAATAAATACGAATTCATAATATTTGGCGAAACTACCAAAATACAAGAGCATAATAAATAATTAGATAAACTAAAAACTAGATACAGCAAAATGTTCATAAACAAGAAATAAAATAAAATACAAAGTACATACTAGACACAAAGCATGAATATCACAGAACAATTATAAACAAGACTAGATTATAACACAAATAAATTAACACAAATGGACGTTAAAGTAATAGATCAACTCCAATTTTTTTAAGAATCCTATTTTCTAAAACAATATGAGATTAAAATATTTCCACCGAATAATTCTTTTATGGTATTTGTATGATACAATATTTTCTTCTTATTTCACAATATATTTACCGGTGGTTAACCACTAGAAACTTCCAAATTAATTGTCCATTTGGTGTGGCACCAGGTATACAAAAATGTATGTGCACGGTATACATGTCCCTCTTTTGAGATCAGATACAGTGTTCAGTGGATAATAAATAATATTACTCTGGAAATTTCATCTTAAATGTATCTTTTATAAGCTACTGAAACAATATGCTTTACTGGTGGTTACCAACAGGAAGCTTTCATTCGGAGTAAAACATAATATTTCTTACCCATGAATACAGATGGGGCCATACTGAGCAATAGTCATGACGGATGCCTATGTTATGTCAACCTGTAAATGTAATTGCTCAACTGTAACTTGGCCAGCTGACCCCAGGAACCTACCAGGTGCTTGTATGGCTTCCTTGTTTGCTGAAACCCATGGTAGGAAGTCAACTTTCTTGGTGCCTCTTTGATTAATTGTTACAACTATTTAGCCGTGGGTAGACAATCTATTTGTATGTAAAGTGTTTCTGTTTGATACACAGACACTTTTGAGAAAGATCCTGAAAAGACCACCTTATCAGAAATGGGTCAAGAGTAGACATTTTATGCCCCAGTTTGACTCTCATAGTTATTGCTTTCGTTATACAGGTAAGTGTAAAGGTCATGACCCCCTGTGCATTAGATATCTCTAATGTTACCAAGCATATTTTTTTCCAAATATCTTGAGAATACAATTTTATTTCAAAGTTTTATGTATTCTTAGCATACCTTCTTAAGAAATTTCTTGTGTCATATCAGTGTTCCCTGCTAAAATCATTTCATTATACTTGGTGTATTTTGTTTTTCAGACATTTTATATTCCTTGCGAAAATCATTTCATTATACTTGGTGTACTTTGTTTTTCAGACATTTTTATATGAATTGGAGCCCTTGCTAAAACAAAATTCTTTTCATAAAGAAGTTATTATTAAACAGTTCAACAGATAAAAAGGGTGTAATTTACATGAGGCCCATTCAATAATTAATTGCTTTACACATTACAGTGGGGTGCGATGTCAATTAAGATGAAGGTTAAGCTAAGATTTTGTTTAAAATTTAATATATTTATTGTGACTAAGTTTTATAGATTATGTGGATTTGCATCAACAAAACTTCAACCAAAAGAGGAAGACTTGATGAGTACTTTTTAAGTTAAAATATAAAATACAATAAATGAGCACAGATACACATGATAATATGTACAGTGCAATAGCTTCTTTGATACACACAACATATGGACAATTCCCAGTTAAAAAGGAATGTGGTGATGCTTTCATATTCACAATAACGTACAAGTGTTTCAAGTGTTTTTCACTAAAAAGCTTAAAATATTAAAGTTAATCTAAAGGTAACAAGAACATAAGTAAGTTGGCCATGCTGGCAAGGCCGATTTATCTGAAAAAAGCTAAACACCTTTAGTGACTGAGCATTGCTACCTCCCTAAAACTCCCCCACCAGATGATGTTCCTAAGCTATTGCGTCACCATTGTGAAATATTATTTTAAATTGATGGCAGGGTGAATAGTTGACTGACCTATGGAATTACACAGGCTTACGGGAACTCTGACTATATATGGACCTTACTTCCAGTCTAAAATCAGGGTAAGGCTAAGGCCTGCCTTCAGGACAACATCATCTCACTGATCATCTCACGACAAGATGGGGATACCTGAAACTACAAACAAATGTTAATACAAATACAAAGGGTGGGTAGTGGGTCAAACAAACATTTTAACACTCCTTTATAAAAACATCAAACAAAACACTAAGTGTCAGAGTATATACCGCTTAACTTAATGTACAATTATGTGTGCATATATTGAGCAGGATTTTAATGTTCAAAATCTAAACATGAATCTCAGTTGCCTGGCTTGTGTGTGCTGCATTTCGTGATTTTAATTAAAAACCCAGGAGATATGTGATCGCCAAAAGGAGTGAAAAGTGATATTTTTTTCTGAGAAAGACCTAAGAAACTAAAAATTTTTGAGAGCTGCTTTTCTTAATTTTGTATCAGTCACTTCCAGTAACAATGTAGCTGAAACAATAGAAGATTTCTACCTTTTTGGAGTGAATATGAGCAATGATTTTAAGACTGGACAAAGATTTGAAGTACCCATGGAAGGGAATTTTATTATTTTGATCATAATTGAAGGGTTTTGACTGTTGCACTGCACGGGTGGTCATTAAGATAAACGGTCACAGAGATAAACGGTCTTCAAAGTTTTCAAATTTAAATAGTGTAAATAGCAAAATCGCACAAACTAAATAACGAAATAGACGTAAACAATGCTTTCCATGATATTTGGTTTGTCTTACATTGTTGTTTTAAACCTTTTAACTGTTTTATGTGAGAATTTCTGAAGACAGTTTATCTCTCTAACTGGTTTATCTCAGTGACCACCCGTGTACTAAATGGGCCCCGGGGGAAAATATATATTCAGCTCTTGCTAATTGCTTGAGAGGGATAAAAGATCAAATAGAGTGTGGAACCAGGTTGGTAATATGCAGGAATCTGAAAAATGAAAGGAGGAATACAACTTTGAAAACAATGCCTATGTGCATTTTGTCACATTCGTTAGCTATAGTGGAAAGCAGAGGGATGGCTTAAATTTACCGTGATATATTAACTCCGAAATTTGCTAACTTAGTCTTGATAGCACAAATATAATTCACAATGCCAGAATGTGAGACTCCACTTGGTCCCTAATGCTTGGAGACAGGCGTCAAAATCAATCTCTTGGTGCGTAGTTTTATGTAAAAAGAATGCAGTTCTGTTGAGTTTGGGTACAACCCCCTAAAACCAATTCAGACCCTGTTTAAATTCTGTGGCTAATACTATTTTGGAAAGCTTATTTGCAATTCGTAACATATCCAGCATCCTATTTTAAGAAAAACCTTGAGCATTTAACACATTTTGCTATTGTGTGTGAGCTTGTGCTTATTCTCTGACTTTTTTAGCGTGGGCTCTTCTGATACGGCCAGTTTTGACAAGCCCGTTTACTCCAACCAGTCATGGCTATCGTCAGTGATCTCAGACAATTACAAATATGCAAGCATATTTTGTATTCTTGCGGGATCTTTTTCATGTTGAATGATAGCCACAAAACCCGAAAGCCAAGGACTGTCTGAAAGACTGTTACATGAAAGTTTGAATATACCCCCAACTTTGACTTTGACCTTTACAGCAGGGTTTTTCTGATTAAGAAACAATGCATCAATAATCTAATCTTATCTAATCTACTGCTTTGCAGGCGCAATATCTTCCCCACAAAGGGGAACTCAGTGCGCTGACTTAACAAAATCATTATCATAAGGAAAGTCAAGGGGCGTTCAAGGTCAGTAATCCAGAGTTGTGGGTGTGACCAAGAGGGAAGGAAACTAAGTTACAAAACTAGAATTAAAGAGGAGGGTTTTGAGGTGTTTCCTGAAAGATGTGACAGAGGGGCTATTTCTTATTTGGAAGGGGAAGGAGTTCCAGAGAACTGGAGCATAGTGACTGAAAGAATTGGAGAAATGTTTGACTGATTTATGAACCTTACGGTCGAAAGTGGGAGTGTGAAGGAATTTGAGTTTGGGGGTACTTCGCCTTGTGTTCCTGGAAGAAGTGTAGGGATGAATTAATTCTCTAAGGTACTGGTTCACCCTTTTTGAGAGTTTTGTATGTGATGAGACCAATTTAAAATTGTATCCTGTATTTGATATTTGGTATCAGTACCTTTTTAGTAGCAAATAAATATTTCTGGCATGTGATTACTCCAGTGCCTTACCCAATATGTCTAAATTTAAGTCCCACTTTACATCTTTTTTTTATGAACAACTGCTTGCTAGACTGAATATCATATTGGATGGAATCAAAAAATAAACTTGGAGGGTGGAGGCCGTTGTTTATTTGATTGATACAACATATTACAGAAACTCAGTTGTAATTTAATATAAACTTTATTATTAGTTTTATAGAAATATTGTGTCTCCTTTATTAGAAATATGTTGTTTTAAGGCAAGCGATGAAGTATAGAAATTAAAAAGTATAGTAGGTACTGGAATGTAAAAGTTGTTGTTATCTCGACTATCTAAGTTGAGTAACTATCTGTATATGATGAGAAAAATAATAATTAAAATATTCTGTTCATATAATGTGGATAGTGATGTAAAATGATGTCAGACTATAAAGACCTGTTTCCATACTTTGTTACACAGGGGTGTAATATCAGAAGAGTGTAAACTGGTGACATAGGATGTGGGGACGCTTTATGCTTTTTAACAATGTTCCATTTTGATCAATTTAAACATAATTAAAACTTTCAAATGTCATAACATGATAAACCATGCAATGTTGTGGTTTGAATCCTAACTGATACCAGTTAGCACATGATAAGCAATATTCAGATTTCATGCAGATTAAAAGTATGTTTCAGCAGTTGGTTCATTTGGATGAACAAACTCGCCAGTCCAAACCATCAAATGTATCATAATATCACTTGTCACCATGTTCTATGTGTGCTGGAGTTCACTGTCTCTTATGTTAAAAATCTAGTTTTTCTAGTAACTGTGTTTTAACTAATAGTTTAACACTTTCCAGTTCATGTTTAGTAATGCTCTCTAGTTCCTTCCCCTCTTTGACATTGCGAATAACACAGACTAAAATATTTGCACAGTTGCTTTCTATCATGACAAACAATTCTTTAGCAATATCGTATGATTTTCTGTCCATCCTTTGTGCTTTGGTAACTCCATCATATTGAACTGTCGCTGCTGTTTTGTCATCTGGGCTATCAAAAATATAGCAAAATGATAAATACTTTGCTTTCCGTATTTCGATGTTTGTTGACTGCAGCTTTTCAGCCAACAATACATTTCCAAGTCTTTTACAACATGGATTCAAACCATAGCAGAAGGCCTTGTATGAAACTTTGGTAATCTTTTGTTTTGTTGCTTTCTGTGGCATTTTGTGAGTATTTGCTATAGCGGGAGAAATGACCATCTCATCAGTTTGAGCGAGGAAATTAAGTTCAGCCTTGGTGTACGATACATATCTGTGCTGAGGTACCACTTCAGTTATATCTTCAGGGAGGCTTTTCCAGGTCAGACCTTTTGACTTAGGTCTGGCGCCACTCATGAATGGTTCAGTATCACTTAATGTTAGTGCTGGAAGTTGTAAATCCATTGGTTCTCTACGTGTTGTTACTCTCCCAGAAGTTGAAGTATATTTCAGAGATGCATGTCTAGATTCAACTTTCGCAAAGAACTTTTTGTGCTTTTCCAGCTCTTTTTTATATTCCTCTAATACTTCCATAGTTGCCTTGTTCCCGGACTCAAGTGCATCAATGTGTGTTTCCTTAACTGCAATGTCCTGCTCTAATTCTGAAATTCGTCTTTGCAAATCAGCTATAAGCTTGTCCTTTTCATTGATTATTTTCTTTTGTTTATCATCTTTATCTTTGTAGTTCTTCAGCTCTTCCTTTACTTTGGAGAGTTCTTCACGCAGGGCTATCTTTTCTTGCTTTAATATTTTTAAAACATCTTTGGTATTTTCATGAATCTCTTTTTGATTGCTGGGTGATGCAGTGGATATTTCATCTATATCCTGTATTAGATTATCCACACCGAGGTCAACTTGATCAGTGCCATTACCAGAAGATGGAAAATATTCTGCATGTAGTTGACGTAAGGAATCTTCTAGCTCTTGCCAAACTACGTCATTTGACTTCATGTATGCCCAGATGCCACTGACAATATCTCCAACATATCCTTGAGCCTGTTTTGTTTCATAGTGAGATGTCAAACCTTTCACCAGATGCTGCCACCTCCTTATGTTTTCCTTATATACTAGCTGAAATAGAAAAAAAATATGTTTCATTCTTATTATTTGTGGCAATCACATTATTTTGTACTTTTATGGTGAACAAATAATTTATCATACAAGCATATTTGAGAATCACCATTTTTTCTATACTTACGAAAAAGTAGGTAAAGTCTTACAAGCTTGTTAGAACAACAAACAATAGGGACTGACACTAATTTATAAGAATAGCTGTTGCGGTAATAACAGCAGCATTTATGGTTGTATTTAGAGATGAGCCTTTCTTATTTACATTTTCACTGCATTCTGTAAACCTAATATATTTTATATGTGAGCTGGTAATTGAAGTATTGTACTGGTGTAATGACATTATTGGCATCTGAGGTTACAGAACACATGTCAACATTAAGCAACCCAGTTCATCAGCAAAACGACAATCTCAGAGGGGCGCATGACTTCCCTACAGCCCTGGAAGCATATGTATTACGTCTAAAGGGTGCAGATCCCCTGGCTTTTCAATCATAATTTTATAAAAACCGTTTGCCTTTTCCTTGTTAGATAACACATAAAGGATACACCTAGGTATTTGAGGTCATTCAAAATGAACAGGTAATTTAATATTTTGAGCTGGTATATATTTTCTGATTAGCCATTTTAGCCTATAAGTCTCTAAAAATGGATTGTTTCATACTGTATTTTTGTTCCAAACAGTTACTATCAAGAAATTTACAGTAACTGTCAGTTATGTCACCAATACATTCTACTCCTTTTTTGAATCATGTTAGAAATAATATCTTTTCATGAGAAATGTTACAGTTATACCATAATGGACTTGAAAGTATGTCATTTTCAGTTTTTAATGGTATTTCGTCATGAAAATCGGCCGAAGTTTGTAAAACTTCAATCAAAAATTTGTTAGTTATTGTTTTTCTAACATGTTTGCACCAGGTACATCCAAATTTAGTAATTTTGTAAATTGGAAACACTGATTGCTCAAAAATGTCTATCCATGAGGAATTTGTTCACTTGAACACTCTAGACACCCAAGTAAGTTTCAATGTTTGTATAAAACATTGTAGGTCCAGTATTCTAAGACCTCCTTTATTAAACTCTTGAATGATAATGCTCCTGATTCCACAGGTAGTCAAATAAAAGGGAATCTATTTCTTTAATAAATTGATGATCACGGGAAGGAATTGCTGTAAACAAATGTGCAAACTGGTATTCTGCCAATTGGTGTGAGAGGTCTCAATTTCCAAGATTGTAAAAGCTTCTTTGCTTTTTTAAAAGCAAGTGAATAATTTAAAGTAGCCATTTCATCTAGATTAACAGAAATCCTCAGTCCAAGTAAGTCAATTTATCTTTTGAATGTTTTTGTTTACCAATCCAAATCACCTTTTTCTTAATTTTGTTCATTTTTAAGCCTGAAAAAGATCCAAATATTTCAATAATATTAAGTGTTAATTGAAGTGAATCACTGGAACCACCTAAGAAGATAGTTGTATCATCAGCATATAGTGATAATTTAAATTCTTTTTCTCATTTTAATACCTTTAAATTGACAATCAAATTCTAGAAGATAGCTTAAAATTTGAACACAAAATATAAATAAGTAGGATGCAATGGAGTCACCTTGTTTGCAGTATCTTGTAATTGTTATAGGTGCCGACCTCATTCCAGCCTGAACAACAGAGGCAGTAAAATTTCAAAACATTGTACATAAATTTCCAGGAAAAGAATCAAAAGCTTTTTCAAAATCTATCAACATTAACAACCCAGGCTTTTGTTTAATTTCTTAGTATTCCATAATATCATATACCAATCTTGTGGATTCACCAATGTATCTACCTTTAATAAATACAGTCTGGGTATCAGATATTTGAAATACAACTTTCAGATCTTTTAATAAGTTTCATTAACATTTTTCTCTATTCAGTTTTTTAAAGATTTGATGAGAATTGCAAAGATATACCCTACTTTGGTTAATAGTCCTAACATAGTCTGAGTTGTGCAATAGTTCACAATTTAATTTCCATATCCTGTTTCCCTGTTGAAATGAGTTAATTAGAATATTTAGTTGCAAAAAGAATGATCTGACCTATATCAAGAGTTTATTTTACAAGTTGTAATAATCTCTAAAACGGTTCATTCACAATGAAATAGTCCAACCTAGCCTGCTTAATTGGATGTTTACGTCGCCATGTATATCTACTTAAATTGGGGTATAGAAATCTAAATACATTTTTTAAGTTACAATTTCCCATAGTCTAATCTAATCTAATCTATTGCTTTGCAAGTGCAATATCTTCCCCACAAAGGGGAACTCAGTGTTCTAATTAAACAAGATCATTATCATAGGGAGAGTCGAGGGGCGTTCAAGGTCAGTAATTCAGGATTATGGGTGTGACCAGGAGGGAAGAAAACTATGTTGGGAAACTAGAGATGAAGAGGTGTTTTTTGAGATGCTTCCTAAAAGATGCAACAGAGGGACTGTTTCTTACATGAAAAGGAAAGAGTTCCAAAGGACTGGGCATAGTGACTTAAGGAATTAGAAAAGTGTTTGATTGATTTATGAACTCTACGTTCAAAAGTGGGGGTTTGAAGGAACTTGAGTTTGGGAGTACTTCGCCTTGTATTTCTGGAAGAGGTTTACGGGTGGATTAATTCTCTTAGGTAAACTGGTTGACATTGGTTGATAATTTTGTATGTAATAAGGCCAGTTTTAAATTGTACACTATATCTGACTGGTAGCCAATGGAGTTTTTTTAGTTGACGAGTAATGTGAGAGAATTTAGAGGAAAGGGTAACAACCCTGCAGAGTGAGTTTTTGACAAGCTGCAATCTCCTTAACTCAAAATCAGTGAGCAATAAAAAGAGTGAAATGCAGTAATCATAGTATTTAAGAGTTTGTCTTAATCTTGGGTTGTATATGTTGATATAATTGTCACAATCCATTTCAAAATCCAAAACTAGATTAAAGTCGCCACATATAGCAAACATAAGTTTGCTCATTCTCTTGTACTATTTTTTTTGTAAATGATCAAAAAAGGTGTATCATTATTGGGTGCATATATGTTAATGAGCCTTAAGGAAAATGATTGAATCTTAATATTGAAACAGATATAGTTACCATTTTTATCAATTTCTACTTTAATTGTTTTGTATTCAAAATTGCTACAAAGCACTACAGCAACCCCTCTGGACTGTGTACAAAATCCACTTAAATGACAATCACATTTTTAAAATATATCTTTATAAGATTTGATTCATTTATTAGCAGATGGGTATCTTGGAGACATATAATATTTGTTTCCCTTGTTTCAAATAGTTCAAAACATCATGTCTTTTATTCTTATCTCGCAAACCTTGACAATTTGCAGACACAATTTTCAATGAGTTCTGATTGTCCATTGTCCAATAATGTTGGATTCAAAAACAACCTTAACCATGAAAAACTTATCCAAAAAATATCTGTAATAATAGCTGCACTTCACAACACCACAGAATCAGTGTTTTACAACAAAAACATACTGTAAAATATTTACACATGTACAATATTAGTTGAAAAATAAACTGACAGCACATATATTCAAGTGCAAAATTATGTATTCCCAAATAGAATTATTACCAGAATCATTACGGTTATAAACTAAGGTACTTTCCACATATCATGCAACAAAAGCATTCAATTCAAAGGAAATAAATGTTTATATTTATGTCTACATTTTTTATTGGTCACTAATAATAATATAAGGAGCAATCAATACTTACAATCAATTGGTACACTACATATCTCACAAGTACACAAGTAACAAGAGGCAATACACTGAGAAAAAAACAGTAACAGTTTACACTAATAAACAAACACATGTAACAAGTATCTCTGGAACCATTTAGTCCTCTCTCAAATATCTCGTGATTAAATTTATCCCATCTTTGATTTTCACATCAACTCTTTCCGTCATTCCTAAACCTTCAAATAACCTTATATATACATTTAGTTTACTTTTAATAAGATTTAAATAACTTTGCATCTGTAAGTGGCTTATTGAATGATCTTTGAGAATTAATATAACACTTTCCAAGCAGAATTATGAGATTTTTTACAATAATTATATGCTGTAGCTTGTTTTTCATCAATAGCAGTTCCAAACAGAACTTCACAAACACTTAGATCTTCATCATTTGCCATCCCAAAAATATTATTTAACCACTGCGAAATCTGAGGCCAAAATTGTTGTTACAATAACAACATATAGGGGAATCCTTTAATTTCCATTTATATAAATTAGTACCACAATTAAGTATTCTATTTACAATTTTGTACTGAAATGAGTGCAAATATGGCTCTGGTAAAATTCTATGCATCAATTAAAAAATTTTATGAAAAAGGAGCATTTCCAAGAAATGGATAGCTGGCTATCCATGTTTCAACAGCAATTGGTTCTTCAAATATCTTATCTATTGCAATCCAGTATAATGCCTTATTACTGACTTTAGTGACATCTTTCAGTTTCCTCTTGCCCTTTTTGTTGTAGTTTTATGGATAGTTACCGGATTTATTCTCAATTTAAGTATTTCCTTCCACGATTTTGAAATAGCAGCAGTCATTCTGTTATAACTTAGACTGTCTATAAAAGTATCATATTTAATACAAAATTGTTCAATAGAAAGTATATCACCCTTGTTCCCCAAAATATAATTGATACTCATGTCCTTGAAGATTCTTGTATTAGGCAGTTTTAAGAGTTCCACCTGGAGTGGCTTATTATTTGAACATATCAAGTTCATTACAAACTTCTTCTACTGTACAAGGTTCATCTCCATGAAATTCTCCCCAGCACTCCAAAACCTGTTTATAAAATGGTGTCAAACCTTTATCCTTTACTTTCTGTGGCAACTTGTGTAATATATAGAAATAGGCATTGCCAGTTTCCTTGATTTCTCGGGTTGCCAACAAGATTTTGATCCATTTTATCTTTGCTACAGTATTCACAGTATAAATATCTGGCATTTTAAGGCCACCACTAGCATAATTTCCAACAATTGCACTTTGTTTTACCTTGGGGGACTTATTATTCCATATAAAATGAACTATTATTTTGTTTATCTGTTGTAATATGTGCTGTGGGCAATAAATATTAGACATAACATAATTTATCTTTGGTAAAAGTAAAGATTTTACTATAAGTATTTTCCCTTTTAAGGATAAATTCCGACCTCGCCAAATACTTATTAATGATTTCATTGTGTCTAACCTATTCTGATAATTTAATTTTATTAGTACATTTATGTGTCATAGGCAAACCATATGCCCAGAGTTTTAAAAGGACCTAAATTAATGATACTTTGTTTCTCGGGAGTTATATGTCCTTTCTTTTATAAATTTCCACTGGTATAACTTCAGTTTTGTCTAAATTTATTTTCAAGCCAGAACAATTCTGAAATTTTTTTATTTGTAATATAGTCTCTCCCAAAGATTCAAAATAATGTGGTATCATCTGCCAGCTGGGAAATCTTGTAAATCTGTTTTCCTACATTGATACCCTTTATTTTACCATTATTTCGGATGTGAATTGCCATAACTTCAGCTAAAAGGATAAAGAGTAAAGCAGATATTGGGCACCCTTGTCTGATACCCCTACCTAGTTCAGAGAAATATCCATTATTACTTATGCAAGATTGTATTTTGGTATAGAGAATAGTAATCCAATGAATAAAGTTATTACCAAATTTAAAAGTTTTCAATAAAAAAGGCCACTCAACACTGTCAAAGGCCTTTTCAAAGTCTATAAGAGTAATAAAACCTGGGTTTTTCCTCAGGTCTGTGTAGGACATGATGTCGTTTATAATTCGAACATTTCCTATAATTTGCTGCCCTTTAATGTAACCTAATTGGTCAGCTGCAATAATTTTTGTCAGTAATGGTTGTAATCTATTTGCAGGAGCTTTAGTTAGTATTTTGTAGTCTGTGTTAAGTATTGTCACAGGTCTCCAATGATTTAAATATCAAAGATCTTTATTAGGTTTTGGAATGAGACTCAAAATTCCCCTATGTTTTCAAATGAATGCCTGAAACTATCAAACAGAAATAATCTAATATCGGACCAAACAAATTTGTAGAAATTGGCACTTATCCCATCATTCCCTGGAGATTTATCATTTTTAAATTCTTTTACAGCTTTCACTAATTATTCAAGCTTTAATGGGGCATCACATTATTGTTTATCTA
The DNA here is from genome assembly GCA_964017235.1 of Sabellastarte sp. h YS-2021. Lineage (NCBI taxonomy): Eukaryota > Metazoa > Annelida > Polychaeta > Sabellida > Sabellidae > Sabellastarte > Sabellastarte sp. h YS-2021. The sequence goes on from OZ024928.1 coordinate 138,693,753, forward strand.
TTTCATTTAATTGTGGCATGCTTTCAGGTTTCAAAAAGAACTGACAAGCATCTTCACACTGTTTAATTTTGGAAGTATATAGGACTTTATAAAATTGTTTTTCTTTATCAAGTATTTGGTCAGGTTCTGTTAGTTCTATCGCTTTATCTGTAATTAATCTTTTTTTATATTTTAAATTATAATTTCCTTTTTCAAGATTAAGAAAATACTTGTTATTTTTTCCCCATGTTCCACCCACTGTGCTTTTGATTTCACTATTGTTCCCACTGTTCTTGAAAGTTGCACATTCTCCCATTCACTTTTTACTTCATTATATTCATGAGTATCTAAATCCAAGTTTTCTTCCAAAGATTCTAATTCACTTGCTAAAATTTGTTTTTGTTTTCTGTTTCACCTAGACAGAGCTGTGCAATAAGATATTGTCAAAGTATGAATCCTACATTTAATAAAATCCCAAAAGCAACATTTATCCTGAATATCTTTATTTGTAGCAAGCATTTTTAGCTCCTCTTTAATTAACTATACATAGGTTTTGTCATGTAACAGGCTATTGTTAACTTTCCAATACCCTTTACCTCTCTTTTGAGTATGTAACAGATTAACCACTAATTTAATTGGGCTATGGTCTGAGTTAAACCCAGGTTTAAGGTTGCTATCAGAAATCTGGTAATTGAGATGTCAAGATATTAGGAAAAAATCAAGTCTTGATTGTACAATTCCTGCTCGTGTGTTATCACGCCATGTAAATTTACATTCAGTTGAATTATTTGTTCTCCAAATATCCAATAAGTCAAATTCTTCACAGAGTGAATTTAGCTGTTTAGAGTATTTTGATTCAGATCCAATGCTCCCTCCTTTTTTATCCAAATTTAAATATGTATTGAAATCACCTGCCAAAATTAATTTTTTCCCCTCATGTTGCTGTAATAAGATCCCCAACTAGTCTATAAATTGTAATTGTTCTTTCTGATGATCTTTAGATGGAGCATATATATTAATTATAGTAAAATAATTATCTTCAATTTCACAGTCAATGATTAAAGTGCGACCATTCCGATCTGTCTCAATATCTTTAATTTTACAAATTTCCATCATGCTTTTAGGCAAAAGAACAGCAACCCCCCTACTTTGACTAGTACCGTGAGAAAGAATTATTCGTCCTCCCCACTCAGAAACCCATTCTTTCTCATCTGCTTCTTTTGAGTGTGTTTCCTGCAATAATAACATGCCTGAATGCCTTGACTGGAGGCAGTTGAAAACAGCTCTTCTTTTTTAACATCCCGCAAACCCCTACAGTTGAAAGAGTTGCTGGTTATAACATCCTTCATAGTATCCATTTTACTGCTGTAGTTATTCTATTATTAAAATAGGATAAAGAATATCAAATTGTTCCAGATAACTTGTTAAAACTTTCACAATTACAAAAGACAATATTATACAGTTCACATGAATACTACAAGTAACAAACAATAAAACAAATAAAAATACAAAAGTTGTCTCAGATAGTATAAAAGCTTTTTTTCAACTAGTGTTTTATGGCTTTAAAGGTAATACCTCTTTTTAGTCTTTTGATATAAAGTAAATAGAATTATTTAGGTGTAATCATTTCAACATTTTCTTCCTTTTTTAGCAGAAATCCCATTACAACAGGAGGCTCTCTTACAGAAATTTAAGCATGTACCTTATACCGCAAACACTGAATTTATAATTCTTCACTATACATTTTGACAGCACCTTAAGATAATTTTATATTATAAAAATACCTCTGTTATAAAAATAGATTCTTTTTTTCAGAAATGCTGTCAAAGTCATATACAGGTTGTTGCTAAAATTTGTGTCAAAATTACTGATGTTCACCATATATCTATTATCTAGCTTGGAATGCATTAATTAACAAGGTGTTGCTAAGCATGTGAGACAGTAAATCATTTTTACAAAATTAATGTTCAAGCAAAATATCTGTAATATAAAAAAGGCTCTTTTGTAGACATTTTTGTCAAAGTCACATAAAAATTATTATTAAAAATTCATATCAAGCTAAATTTTTTTTTACCATTTATCTATTATCTACATTCCAATGCATTAATTAATATGGTGTTGCTAAGCATGTGAGACAGTAAATCATTTTTACAAAATTAATGTTCAAGCAAAATATCTCTAATATAAAAAAGGCTCTTTTGTAGACATTTTTGTCAAAGTCACATAAAAATTATTATTAAAAATTCATATCAATCTAATTTTTTTACCATTTATCTATTGTCTAGCATACAATACATTAATTAACATTTAACTTTATAGCTTTATAGTGTATAAAGTTGTACCAGTACCTTAAACACTAATTTTGCGATTTTGATTCCTAAACATGAGGTACTGTTATTACATTTTACATCTATTAATGTCGAACTCAGGTACTTCCATTATATATTATCAGTAACTAAAGGTAATATTATTTAATTAATATGTTTAAGCCAGCTACAAAATAGTCAAGGTTCATATCAATGTTAATGATATAGTCCAAAGCTAAAGTAATAGGTAGAAAACTTATAAAATGTACACTTAAACCTCTAAATACTTAAAGCAACCATTTGGTTTTTACATTCCATTTTTTAATTGGCTTCACACATCCATAAGTGCTTGCCCCATCCTGTTGTCTCCTCTCCACTTCTCCGGACTCCATAAATCTTTGTCTGACAACGATAATCCAATGCCATATTTTGAGTCAAACTGATTAGCCTCTACAATGACATTGTCTCCTGTGGCCATGAGCTTTGACTGTAGAGAAGGATTCTGTTTGAACCTTTCCAGCAAACCTTTCTGCAGAACACCATTAACCTTTGAATTCCATAACACCATATTAAAGTTCTTGATTTTCTTTCACAAGCTCTTAATCTTCACTGGGTCATTTTCCTTCTCAATCAATTTCTTAGTATTATGGTCCCCAAACAGTTCAGCAAGAGTGGCAAACAAACACTGCTACATGCTTGATTACTGTTGCCCATCAACCCTGAATTCACAAACATAATGATTGGACAAAACACTATTTCTTGTGTATAATGCTGTTATGTTGTTATGTGTAGGTGTAATCAAATTATGAGCATCAAATTAACTAGGAAGTAGGTGAAGATCATTGACTCCAAAAGCTTTGCCTCGAAGGATAAGCTGATTCTCTTTCAGTCCCACTTTAGATCTATCCTCTCCATACATTTTCTCTTTAATGGCCTTCATAACAGGATATAACTGTGTTCTCTCTTTCTCTACATCAGGTGGATAATCATCTGAAATACTAATATTTTCACTGCTTTTCAACTGCTGCCTGAGTTTGAGGATGTTAACTTTGTCTTTATAATTCATCAATTTTGCAATCACAGTCCTATTCTTGCCTTTCAAGTTAGGTCCCAACCTATGTATTCTTTCAAAAGACCTGGTGTTCAGCGCACAAGATGAGGGTAAGTATTTGTTGCAGATCTCACACATTTTTTTATCCAAATCTTCATTGTTATCTTCTGCCACATTGAAGAATCTGATGTTGTTGCTCCTCTGGAAGCCCGCAAGTCTTCTGATCTGCTTATGTAGCTTATCATTCTCAGCCTTCAGACTTTTTACATCTTTTGCATGTGACTCCCTTAATTCCTTAACTTCTTTCTACAAATCTGTTATGTTCTCCTGCAACAGTTTCAAATGTTGATTAAACTTTCATCCAGTATCTCTCTCAAGTAGCTCTTTAGAATGTGTTGGGGTGGATTTTGGATCCCTTCACTTTGCTCTGGTGAAAATGACATGTCTGTTCAAGGTCCTTAGGTGTTTGGAATGACATCAATGTGTTGTTTCCTTATAACTACTCTCAAATTGATAACTAATTTTTTGTTCTGTAATCCTTCTTACTGCTGTGATGAAATGGTGCTTGTTAAAAATACTTATACTTTTCCAGCACACATAAACAATCCCAGTTTAATGGACAATAATAACTTGTTTTCATCTAGCACAGGGGAAAATTCTAGTACACATAAACAGACCGAGCTTGATTGATAATAAAAATAATTTGTTTACTTCTGTAGCCTGACCTTGACTTTAGTTGTTTCACTGATTCTGTCCTAAAATGTATTGTCCCCTGTTTTTATTGTTCTTGTTTAATGTTTAACCTTTAATCACTACAGTTCTATTCCCAATACACTGCCCACAATGTTTCAGTTATTTTGTCATCTGATGATACAATCAAAACTAGCCTATTTCAACACCTTGTATTTTTATTGGTGTGTAGGTTGGGAAAACACTTTCACAAACAGGTAATGTTCTTTTTTTCCTTTTTTCAAAGGTATTGTGCTAGCATTGATTTTACACCTTTATTCTTGTCAGCCTGTCACTTCTGTACTGCTTAGAACTTTGGCCCACTTCTGTTATTATATTGGTTTATACAGTATTAATCCATTATATTTCAAATCCAGATCCTGCTTTAGGGACTATGCTTTCAAAACCCTTTTATTTATCTTTCATTACATATATAATTCATCCTTCAAGTTGCCATTATACACCAGAAAAAATAACTTTTTATTTGCTATTACAAAACATGCTCCCACATCACACATCAAGATATTGGTCATAAAAACATTTATGTCTACATAATATAATCAAGTACACACAGAAACTTTGTATTTAAGACTATTATATAAGAGGTAACATGACCAATTTAATATAAGATACAGTTATGAGCTCCAATCTTCAGTGTTTTTTATTTACAGAGATTAACAAAAATAAAAATATAAAATACTGTAAATGCAATAGTTTTCAACTGATTTACTGAACACTGTGAATCTCACACTAGCTTTTCCTCAGCTTTGCACTGAGCTACAGGTCAGCAATTGTACTATGTTATAGCTGACCCAAAAGTAAGTGAGTCATATATTTAAAGAAAATACTGTAAGTTTTCAACTTACAACTGATATACTCAACAGTGAGAACCTCGTAGTAGCTATTGCTCATCTATGCAATAAGCTTCATGTCAGCAATTTTACTTTATAACTGACCCCAAAGTAGGTGAATAACATATTTAAACAAAATTCTTTTAATGCAATAGTTTTTGAGTTACAACTGATATACTCAACAGTGAGAACCTCAAAGTAGCTATTGCTCAGCTATGTTATAGCTGACCCAAAAGCAGCTGAATAACATATATATGTACATAATTCTCTAAATGCAACAGCTCTGGGGAATAGACAGACAGATCTGCATGCCTTGAACACTTTTTCATCCTCGATAGGTGAGGTATCTTTAAGAAAACAGCATGTCTCTGGGCGTTGTAGTTTGGGAGGAGAAGTCATTTATGCGTATGAGTACGCCCCAGCCAAAGAGTGATGACATAATGTCGGTTCACCGACAAGTCAGCTGACATAAAAATGTAAGCTTTATTATGTTTTGTATGGTCATAAATTGTGAAGTTAATTTAATAAATGCTATATTTTGTAAGAAGAGTAGTTTGAATGGAGATATAAAGCAAAAACAGAAAATCGGCTATTTTATGACCCCACTTTGACCCCAGCTATATAAACTTTGCACATATATATTGTTTCCCAATACCTCTTAATACATTCTAAAGCTGTAAAAGCATTAATAAAGGAGATGTAAGGCAGAAACACAAAATGGGCTATTTCATGACTCCATAAGGGGGGTTAGGATGTAAATCTGACCAGCTATATAAACTCTGCATATATGATTTCCTAATACATCTTAATACATTTTAAAGCTGTAAAATCATTAATAAAGGATATATAAGACAAAACACAAAATCGACTTTTTATGACCCCAGTTGACCCATAAGTGGGTGTATTATGAATATGTATTTTACTTCAGTAAACAGCCCATTATTCCTTTATAATAGGCATATATACACATTGTATTGTATTGTGTATTTATACTCAGTGCAATATCTCCATATACTACAGGACTCAAAGCGCTATTTAACCCATCCGACTGTACAAGTACAGCCGCAACTCACAAGTAACTGACATTTCCCTACCTGGAAGATAGAGGCTCAAGGATGACCATTTATCAATGTCCTTGAGGTTCTTTAGCCTGCCACTGGGATAGGACCCAATGACAGAGGACTGCCATTTTAAGTGGTCATCCGAGCCACTATGTATCTGCCTGTACCTGGGTTTGAACCCATGTCCTCTGAGTTCCTAGACAAGTGTGTTACCCGCTAGGTCACAATCAATTAATCAGTTAAAATGGTTTATTACAAACAAAAATATATTCTCATGATTTCTTTGGAATGAAGTATTTGCAGAATTAACACCATTTATATATATTTGACATGTATTTATCTAGTCAGATTAACCAAAACATGCTAAATCAAAATATTATACAATTTAGCATAATAAGAAATCTAGTAAGATACACAGTTAGAAATAATCATATATCCTGAAATAATAATACAGGTATTCAAAAATGCAAACAATTAATCAGTTAAAATGGGTTATTACAAACAAAAATTAATTCTCAGGAGTTCTTTGGAATGAGGTATTTGCAGAATTAACACCATTCATATATATTTGAAAAACAATTTGGATCATTTTCCTTTTTAACCAAAAAATAATAAAGAAATAAATCTAATTTATTAGAAACTTATTTTAGGAAACAGGTCATTTCCAGTTGATACACACAGTTAGTACACATATATCTAAGCAGTGTAACCAAAACATACTGAATCATACTAGCATACAAGTGGTTAAAATACACTTTAATAGAATAACAGCTAGAAATCTATTATGGCATGATGTATAGTTACAGTCAACTTTATCACAATTGCAGATAATAAGACATCATGATTATAGTAGACATTATTGCAATGACATCTGAATATGTGTACACAATTGAGCACACATTGGGATTTTGTGACATTTGTAATGAGATATTTCACAATAATAATTTAGTTATCCAAATAGTACAATTAGGTTACAAGTTAAAATGAGGCTGTTTTTAATTTTTATGGTTCTGTAGCAGGAAAAGGTTACCAAATTAACACCATTTAATTTTAGTAAAATAAATTAAAACTTTAAACATAATAGAAAGTGATTTTTATAGCATCACTCTCCTATCAGGTAAATTAGCATAATAATAATTTGGTTATCCAAATAATACAATTAGTTTACAAGTTAAAAAGAGGTTGTTCTTAATTTTTATGGTTCTGTAGCACAAATAGTTACCAAATTAAAACCATTTAATTTTTAGTCAAAAATGAGCTATAACCTGGCTTGTAGTCGGATGATTTTCTCCACAACAAGACGGGAAACTATCATGTCAAGTAAACCCCTAACAGACAAACTGTAGCAGACCCCGACAAGCCATATTGACAAACAGACAAGACTGGAGTATTTTCCCTACTCACCCGAATGGACAGATTAAATCCTGGACTTAGGATCCAGAATTAGCATCAAACAAACCCTTTATAAACCCCATCTGGCTGTCATAAAACATAATTTGTCACTGCAACGATGCTGCTACACATCAGACAGACGTTTTACAGAAGCTTGGGTACTTTTGGTTTTTACTGAGTTAAATATTTTGATTTCCATCATGATTTGCAGACAGACAATGACACATTTGAACCCAGGACCACCACCTGCCCTATAGCCAGCACCTTAGCAACAGTCCCAGCTAGCCCCCATGAGAAGAAGAAAGTCACCAAACTCCTGGCTCATACCCTGGATCCTTCAAAGAAATCTGAGTATTACAACTACAAGGGCTTCTTTTCCCTGGTGCTGCTAGCCCTGGTCGATGCAGAATACAGATTTCTGTGGATAAATTGTGGGTCAAGTGGATCGTCATCAAAAGCACAGATTTCTAATAGAAGCAATTTGAGGGAGAAGATCTAGGATGGCAGCTTGGGGTTTCCGGCACATGAAACAATTGGGGGAAGGAGGGCCAGATTTGTACTACTTACTGGGCAGACTTGTAATCTATTACAGCCAATCTATTACTATTACTATTACATTTGAAAATATCCAATCTATTACTATTACTAGTACATTTGAAAATTTTAAATCTATTACTATTACTCTGGCATCTATTACTTCTATTACTTTCTGTTACATTCTATTACAATTTGGCGCAAAGTTGAGAGGTAATTTTAACACAGAAATAAAACTGGCAGGATACTCTATATATATTTTTATTGAAAATGCTTCAGATTATGCCATACAAGGATAAAATATCACAAATATACCACTTGGTATATTTACTATTCAATATAGGAACATCAGATATAGGAATTTAAAAACTGAGAGCAAGTAAAATATTTATAGTTACATATACCAACAACTATACATCAAGTCTCAATTCAGCAAATGTCCATTGCACCTTATGAACATCAACTGTTCAAACACACTGCCTGACAGCTGTCACAATTGCTGTTAGAGCACCCTATTTAGAACCAATAATCTCCTCAAATGTTTATCTCTTTTTATTTCAGCTCAATAAAAAAATAATGGGATGTTTACACTGCAACAAGATATAATGTTACAATTATTCTGTGGAATACATGTCTGGAAGTGTTGATTATCTATAAAATATATGGAGTATTATGGATATCCTTTAACAGATGTGTCTCATTTTTGTTAAATTAATGAATAAAAATTTCCATCCCTGTAGTCACATCAAAGCTTATTTATGGCATTTAAATTGTACAAAATCAAGCAATCATCTGATGAATTTTTCTTTTCCCATCCTAAACAGAGGCAAAAAACAACAAAAGTTGGGTTGTAATAGAAAAGTAATAGAGAGTAATAGATATAATAGATGAAATTTCAATCTATTACTATTACTATTACATTTTAAAAAATTCAATCTATTACTATTACATCGGTCTCAACTGAAATCTATTACTTTTCTATTACATCTATTACTTTGTTTACAAGTCTGTTATTGGGTAAAGGTGTCTCTGCCTTGATGCCATGGATGGTGAAACCCTACAGCAGAAGACAACTCACAAGGGTAGAAAGAAAAGCCAACTACAGAATCTCCAGAGGCAGGAGGGTGGTGAAAAATGCCTTTAGAACTTAGTGAACTGATTCCGGATACTACTGGGCACCATTGAGCAAAGGCCAAGGGTTGTCAGAGACATTTTATTCACATGCATTGTGTTGCACAACGTAATGAGGATACACCAGTGTGGAGTAGAAAAGGCACCAACCCCAGCAAATGATGCAGCAACCGTAAAAAATGAATAGGTGGTGTGTGCCTAATGAGAACTACAGGATTCCTTTGAAGGAGGCCAAACTTCAACTACTGGCATTGGCTGGACAGGACAGGATCTGAGAGGTGTCAACCAACAACCCTAGGGACAGAAGCTGGCATCTATCAGTCCTTTTCAGGAATTCTATCAGACCTAACCAATCATTGTGATTTTTCTTAAGCAAGAGCTATAAATTGTTTTTGGAGAATTTGGGTGGTCTGGAAAAGGACCTTGAAAATTGTTTACAGCAGTGGCACTGAAACTGGCTGATTGGAGGTAAGTGCAGTGATTCTAATACTGCCACTTTTGGGCATCGGCTGACTGCACAGGAGGCTGAGTCTGGGCTGGTGTCTGCTGATATTCTTGCTGTGCAGCAGGGGTGGTTGGAGGATAGGCAGCTGGTGGTTCTGAGTAGGATGGTAAAATAAATGGCTGCAGTGTGTCGAGTTGTTGGTAGCTCAGCGCAGATGGGATATTTCTGAGGAAGCTTGAGTGTCCTGATATGTTGTGTTGACTTTCTTCGCCTGTAGCAAAGGCAACTGACAGTGGGTTGAAGTGCTTTGGCAATGTCAATGTGAAGTGGTCTTGAGGGTCCAGCCTGTTGGTTGTTAACGACTTGGAAGGAATTTGGCTGCCCTCTGGAATGCTGCTATCCTTTGGTGGCCACTTTGCTCTGTGGAGGTGGTTGGATGACCTGGCTTACAGGCATCTGACTGTCTGGGATGTTAAAGATATATTCCCTTGCAGCTGGTGCTATTTGCAGTGGCTGTTGAAATGTCTGCAGCACAAATGCTGAAGTAAAACTTGAGCTTTATGAAAGTGTCTATTGCTGTGGTTGCTGGGGCTGACATCTGCTATCTGCCCTTCTTTGGATGCTGCTAAGAAGCTTCATAGCCTCATTTCTGAAGATCTGAAAGTCTTTCTCTTTTAATCCCTCCAACGCCAGACAGAAGTCTGTATGTGTTGTCTCCTGCTTTTGTCAGAGGAACAATGACAGCATGGTTCTCAGCTGTGTGAATCGAAGAATGCCCTGAAGTTGTACTGGGGCTAGTGACTTAGTGAGGCTTAAATGTAGTGTCTGTCCATGATCTTTGAACCTCTGGAGATGTCGTGTGCTATAGCAGGTGAAGCACCGCCTCCTCAGGCCTGGGATTTGAAGCTTGATGAAGCCTGACAAGTGTTTAGCTTTCTCGCTCCTGGCCTCCTCCTCCCTCTGTTTCTGTGCTTCTTCCTCTTCCTTCCCTTCTCTTTCCTCCCTCTCCTGCCTTTTTTGCTGTTTAACTGCCGCTGTGTCCCAAAGCTCAAATTCTCTAATGTCTAGTCCAAGTTGCTGCAGGAGATCCAGAAGGCACTGATAAGAGTTTGAAATTGTAAACGGTAAGCCAAAATAGATAAGATCATCTATGTAGTTTAGGAGTGCATTATGACCATTTTTACTCATAACATACCCAACTGCATTGCTTATCTTACTAAAGAAAAAAGCACCCCAGCAAAATCTGAATGGGAGCGACAGATCCAGATACAGCTTACCCTTATGCTGCAAGCCCAAAAGGTCAATGTCCCTGGGATCTATACAGATATGCCGAAAGGCATATCCACTTTGAAAATATGAGCCAAAGGTCCAATTTCATTCAAAGTTTGTATTATGGAATCAACTGATGGGAAATGCATCTGGAAATCAGCACCCAAGTTTGTATCTTTCAATACCACATCATTAACTGATAAACCTTTAGGAACGCTCAAATCCATAACGGTCCTTTTACAGTTCGAAACCAACTTTTTCCTTGTCATAAATGGGGAAATATGGACATGAAATATTTTTTATCTAGAGAACCCAGCATGGCTTGAAAGCCCACTTCTTCCTGAATATATTTGTCCACATGATCCGGATACAAGCGTGCCGAAGCATGATTGACCAAAGTGCTTTGAAACTCTCTGGATCTATCAGAGTCCAGAGGGAATCCGAATTCTATCAGATCAGGTAACTGCTGGTTAAAATAATTGACCAAATATTTCCTCCAACTATGAACATTTAAATTAGTTCTAACTGGAATATGCAAACCTAAAAATTGGGAATCCCAGTATTCGTAATAAGCCTATGAGCAGTAAACACATCTGGAACAGGATCCCATGTTCTGGAAGGGCCTTTGTGCACATAAATTGGGGTAAGAGATATGCAACCAAATTTGGTACCAATCTGAGCATTACATGTCTGAAAATTCTTGGACCAGATTGGAATTCTCATCTGAAACATCCATAATGGTCAACATTGGATCCGGAATGAAGGGATGATTCTGTTTGGTAGTGTCTAGCACTGTTTTGGATGAAAAAGACACAGCCTGTCTGTTATGCTTAGAAAGCAATGCAGCAGTATCTACCGTTTCTTGACTGCCATTGTGCATAGGACCATAAGTATCACTGTCTTCATCCACAGTACTTACTTGCATTTCCTGTTCAACATCCAATGCCCGGTATTTGTTCCTTACTAGTATATTGTAACAATCACCCACCTGTAAACTACCTGCCTTTTGTTATCGAAGAATTGGATCTGAACACAAGTTATTCCTGGCTGATACCCCAATTGTTTGGGTTTCAATCCGATCAACCTGGAATTGAAGTACTTTGTGTTTACTGTCAGTACTACCTTTGACCTCATTGGTACTGAAATCAGTGTTAACCACTTTTGGTATAGGTGCAACCAAATCAATCACTGGAGCTTTGTGATAAACACAATTATTACCATGTGCCACTTTATGACCCCGGTCAGACTTATCTGCTAAAACTTGGGCATAAGTTCTGTGGCCCCTACGACTGGTAAAGGCAAGGGAGGATTCAAACCTGGGCTTTATTTTGTGCTTAGACCAACCAGATAAAGAGAGCAAATCTTCAAACGAATAATTCAAATTTATAACAGTTCTAGCTTATGGACATGACTTAAAACCAAGGTCATGTCCAGGTCTTGTCGTTTTTTGTACTCTTGCAACTTACAGTCTGAGGGTGGGGTATGACTTGCCATCTGTGTACCAACATAAAGCACACACATGTTTATAAAGTACACATTTAGTCTCATGGGTCTGCGTTTGTGAACAAACACCTTTGTTATAGTACACACAAGTAGTAGTCTTTACAGAGGAATGTTTATCCTACTCTCCCTGAGCACTACCTTGGCCGGTATTATGTCTTTGAGCATGGGCCCGGTGCACCCTATCAATTTTCTCAGTCTCTGACCAGCCCCTAATCTCCCCTTGCTCCATTATACATAAGAGCACAGCATGGCTGGCCCTTGCTGAAGCCCAGTAGAAGTCAGTAGCATCATCCAGTAAGTCTGAAACACAATCTAACATATGTTCTCAAAATGTTATGTCTGACTCGTCCCGAATAGTTAGACAAAAGCCAGTCATCCATTGGACTGGGGACAGTTGGTTGTATGTAACCCTGTCCTTATTTTAACCTGACAGGACAAATTCATGTGGCCATCTGAACTTGTGTTTAACAAATACAACGACAGCACCACCCCTCTGGGACTTATACTTGCCCATACCTGGTTTAACATTATCTGCCAAGTGCCTGATCCTATTCTGTATTTCTTCCTGTATCCTAGCCTCCTCCCTCAACTGACTGGGTGGGGGATATTATGAACCGTTTGAACAGGAGGAGAAACCGCCACAACCCATTTTGATCCAGTGTGTGCGACATTAGCTTTAGTTTTGACTTTGGCCTTTTTAATTTTTGTGCTGTCATTAGTCTTTTTGACTGTTTTTTATTGAACTTTTCATACTATCCAATCTAGCCCCCAACGCACTAAGCTGGTCCAAAATTGGGCTTTTGATGTGTTTTTGATCCGTGGAGGTGTGATTCGAACTCGAGGCCTGTGGGGCCTGACCTTTGCCAGCATTGTGAACTCACTGCTCAAAAACATGACAATGCGGTGACTAATTTTGATCTGAATGGTCAATCAAAGCATCTATGTCAATATCAGATCTGGAGTGAGATAAATCAGTAAAACCAGCTTGGCCGGATTGTGAAAAATCTGGTTTATCTCCCGATGCTGTCAAAAACTCAGCATCTGATGCCAACTGAAGCTGGATTGGGATATGGCATTCCCCTCTGTTTGACCTCAAGTTATATCTACCCTCATTCATACTACAAGTGTAAAAAACTAAAAACACTAAAACTGTGCAACAGAATGGCAGCAGAAAAAGTTTTTGTGTTCACAGGTCACCTTTCAAATTCAAAGTAACCAATTTTCTTGCTGAAACAAAGGTCACACGCCACTGGCCAGTCACAGAGGTGATAAGAAATCACACATGGTCACAAGAATCGACAATAAAAATTGAAATTAAGGTTGTACCAGGACTGAGCCCCGAGACACCCACATGTCTCCTCGCAAAGTTCACACCAACACTGCCTGTAGTCAGAAATAGGCTTCAGTTGGGCAGTTGTGATTCCAGCTTTTAAAATAATATTAATATACAGATCAAAATTGCGATGAATTGCAACAAAATTATAAAAATATACAGGTTAAAAGTTCACTTTTTGTCTAAATATAATTTACTCGGAATTGGCATTTTAGAAGATTTATTATGTTTATTTTATTTGTATGAAAGTATAAATTCATTAGAATGTTAAACTGATAAAATAGTGAGCTTGTACTGATCCAAAATTTGTACATCTTGCAACTTGCATAAGTCAACCAGCACAAGTTGCAACTCGCCTTGTACATAACATATATATATATATATATAACCAACAAGCGAAGAAACTTGGTCAAAATAAGGTTCAACCCCATGGTTACAAGACTAATAAATATCCTTTTATCAAAGTAGTCGGCAAACAAGTGTCAGTTAATTGAAATATATTCCTTACCTCTTCCAAAAAGAACCGACTTGCAGAATCATTCTTCTGCGGGATACAATCACATATTTTGACTAGAAACAGTACATTATTCAGTGGAAAATGTTGATCAAGAAGTGAAGTTTGACTTTCCAAAGCCTTTAGTTGTAGTGCTGCATATCCTTTATATTGGCTATCAATTCCCCTTGCCACTTTGTCCAAGGAAGCCAAAGTATGTTTCTTGTCGTTTATCACACTCATTTTTCGTACACTTTCTCTGAGGTAGGCCAAAGGTCAAAGTTGGGGTTTTACGTCCCGTTCAACAGCCAGGGTCATATTGGGACAGGTCCTCAGAATTGCCACTTGTGGGACTCGAACCCACAGAGGTGACAGCCTATGATTAGATGAAGCCAAACTTGCTAACCACTAGGCCACTGAGGACCTCCTCTGAGGTAGGCATAATAATAAACGCTGAATTTACCTTACTGTACAATTTAATCTCTGACTTGCAGTTGCTTATTATGTTTCTGCCAAAGGAATTTGGGACTGTTTTGAGTCTTTAATAAAGTATTACTACTCACAGCCAATTCATTTGATCGATGACTATGGTAACAAGCCCTGGGGACTATTTATATGTTTACTTACTGAATATTGTTGGCTGGTCAGTGACATTCAATGGATTACTACTTATTTCAAATGTGTAACTGCCTGTTAAACATGTAACATAATATGAACGCATTGAGCACAGGTTCTAGTTGACTTAGAGACAGAATTTATTTGCGTCAGAAAATAACTATTGTAAGAGACATGCGAACTATATATATGGGACATATACTTGACTTATGGCTCAATTATTATTAGAATGTAGCTGTTTGCCTTGAATAATGTGTAACACTTATTTATTACTTATGCTCTTTCTTGTCTGTTTGGTGCTATGTTTTCTGGACAATCAATACTAAATACTTATAACATTGAGAATTTCACCATAGTTTGAACATTAAATTCACCTTGATGTCTTATATCCATAACAGCGAAAAAAATAGGGGGTCAAAAATTAAACTTTTGTATTGTATCAAATAGTGTTCCATAATGTCTCAGATTTGGTATCAGTCTGTTAATCAAAAATGCCCCAGTCACACTAGGCGCAGTATGTCCCTTGGTTAGAGGTTTTACTCGGTGGCTGAACAACCTCCCAGGATACCCCAAAATTTTAAACATTTTTAAAAACTTCCGTAGAATGTGCAAGGTAATGGACATTTTGCCACTGTGTCACAAGTTTACATACAAACCTTGGACAGTAATTAAAGGACAGGGGCATTTCGCCCAAATGCCTATAACTGTGTCACGTACAACCTGTAGTGTGATTTTTAGTTAAGTTGTTAATGAATGAAGCATGTTGAGTTTGATGTGCTTATTATAACCATCACCATGTGTTGGCTAATGTACATCTTAAGGTCACCCTAATCTACAGATTAGTTGAGCACTTCAGCACACTAAACATTTATAAGGTTTGCAAACGTTTGGAGGGAAACGTTTGGTAAAGGTCACAAGATGATGGGTACACAGTCCCCACCCCCAAGACAGTAAAACGCAGAGTTGAGGGCACTTTGTTTTAATACATAACTAGAGTATATAATATATATATATGTTCTATACTAAAATGTATTTACAGGTCAGTAAGAGTATACAGATTCTGAGTAAGATAAATGCAGTTAATAGTGACTAGTAAAGTTAGAGTTCATAGTTCATAAGAAGTCACTATCAGAATCATAAGACTTCAAAAAGTTACTGATAAATACAATGAATAGTGACTGATAAATTAGAGTTCATAGTCCATAAGAAGTCACTATCAGAATTCACAAGCTTGACATTTAAAACATTCAACACTAAAACAAATTAATAGCCTAAAAGTCTACTCGAATCCAGCAGGAGGGTATGACCTTGAAAGATCACATTATGTCACTACAAGGTGACCCCTTCCCAGGGTCACACATAAAAGTACAATTGACCTCAAAACGAGGTAGTGGTTTGAAATTTAAGAGTGGCTTGAAATTAAAATCACCCTAAGGCTGGAGACCAGAAGACCTAAAGGTTACAAGATTGTGGACAATATACATAAGATAAAGCACTATAAGAAGCCCTATATCCCTACCTAGAGAATACCTAACTATATTCCCCAGGGAGGGAGGGGAGGAGGGAAATTCAAGTTCTTTTTAACATGTCTTCCATTCAATGTCAAGTTTGAAAGTGACTTTGCTTCAAGGAAGAGAGGACTATAAAACAAGGACATCCAATGAGAAAGCTGCTTACTGGGCTACTTGGCAACTGACATTGGTTTACATAACCTTTAATATTAGACTGGTACCTGAGCTACTTTTAAGGTACAAGGTAACATCCTGTCTGTGGGGCAGGACTGGCATCTGGGGCCCCTAAACGCCCCAACTGAAAATCCATTTATAGCAGAAGGTTTCTAAATGTTTTATGAATAGGGATTTTTTAAATGTTTAATGACAAATGTTAGAAAAATGTGACAAATGAACATTGCAATGTCTCAGAAATATTACTTTGACATTGCCTAACCTTAATTATGGTCAGAGGTCAAATTAAAAAAAATGTTTTTAGGTTGCCCACAAAGTAAAATACTATTTTTATGTCTTAAATTGTAAGGTAGTGGCTTAAAAGTTGTGCCCCATTCAATTCTCACATTTAACATTACATGTGGGGTAATTTTTGACAAAGTCCTCAAACATACCTAATTATTGCTCACTGCCAAAATGCAAATGTTTGAAGGTAATCGTTTAATAAGCATTCTGAAAATATGGGTACAAACAGTGTTTCTGATGGACTGTGTCAACACTTTTAATGGAAAACATTTCAAAAACATTTTAAAATAATGGGTGTTTTAACCAGTTGCTGTTAAATGTTTGTAAAACATATTTAGATCAAACATCTGCAAAACATTGCCAGAAAATGTTGTTTAAAGATTAATACTATTTATTACACAATTTATGACGATTGTTTTCCAGAATAACCTTCATTTCTTGAGCTATTTTTTTAAATGTTTTAAATGTTTAGAGTCAACTCAGGTTAACTCAGTTTCTTATTTTATGAACATTTAATAAATGTGATTAGCAAACATATTTGCATAGAGAATGTTTTTCAAATATTTTTTAAACATTACAATGTAACGATTACTTGGAAATGTTTAGTAACTCCAAAAATAGGGTTAAAATGTTTTGTAAATGTTTAACATTTTAAAATGTTTACTGGGCTGATAGTTAAATTAAGGCTACCTTGGATGTACGCTTACTATATCACTCTACACTACTTTCTACGTCTACCTATACACAATTCACACTGGCTATGCAAGGCAGTATGTTACTGAGCCCCTACATTAGAACGAACTGATTAAAGTTAATAAATACTGACTAAGCGAATTTTCCAATGACAAGTTGAAAACCCCATTGCCTTTTTACACATGGAATTCAATCAGTTGGAATATGTTTGATGATATTGTGATTTTTTTGTAGATATCTAAAGCATGTTATTAATAACTGCTACAACCATTTTATTTTTGTACTGTTAATAGCAACAAAGTTGCTTTAGATTCAAAAAGGTAGTTTGCAAACTCATCCTTTTTTTATCAGGTTGGACATTACATTATTACATTTTCAGAAAAAAAGTTAAATTCTAAATTCATCTCTAGTTATATTGTAAAATGTTTTTAAAAATGCTTCACACTGCTAATCCAATCAATTGTTTGATGCCATGCCTCACATTGTCAAAAAAAGGGCTTCCATGCTTTTCCAGATATTTACAGCTGAAGTATTTGTGATAAATGTTTTAATCTATATAAAACTGTCTTTTTCTGTTTATTTTTTGACACTACACATTCTATTTTTTTTACTTAAAATGAATAAAGTGCAGTCATACACGGCTAGGCTTGATAAAACTCAGTGGGAATGAATTCATCATTTCTTTTATTTATCCCTTAACACACAGCACACACGCAATTGTCTGGGCCTCCAGACCACTTACTCTGTAATAAAGCCTCCAGTATCAACCCCCCATGTTGTACATTTAGTGTTCACCTGGCAATAGTAGAATAAAACTTAAAATAAATATTTTTTGACAACTCATAGAGCACACTTTGACATTATGTCCAACTTGTATTCGATAATGTTTTTGCATAAGTATTTTATAAAATTATTTTTAATTAAAATGTTAATAAAAACAACAGTTTACTTGTTGTAAATCTCCAATTGTCACTCAAAAATATGTATTTTGCTTTTAAACAAAACTGTCATCAAAAATTATTTTTATTTAATTTGCAATAATTCATGCTATAAGTACCCTAATATATATATGGTAAAACTTATTTGAACACATATAAAATTGATATCAATTAAGTAAATTACTTAACAGTAATCACTTGGTTTGATGTTTCATGACATTTCAGACGGATTAGTAGACTAGTACAATGTAGAAGTAATTTGAAAACCAGACTAGGTGAAGATCACTGCAGGGTATATTAGTCCCTCTTTGTTGAAGGTGAGTGGTGACCCATCTAACATATACATGCAAGACAAAACAGGTACAGATTTTACTGAATAAATCGCCATTATTATCCCATACAGTCTGCAAGGCATAATGCCCCAGTCACACTACAGGCGGTACATCCCCACGTTTATAGGTTTTAGTCGGCAGCGAAATAGCCTCCCAGGATGCCTTATTTTTCCAACAGTATCTTCTCCCATGGTCAAGCTATTGTCGTGTCATAGTCATTTCTGTGGTTTATTCACAGTGTAAGGGAATTTACACAAGACATGTCACTGGTCTTAAATGTGTGCCACTGTAGGTTACTGTGGTTCTACACCCGGTCATGGGGCCACAGTGGCAGAGTGGTAACACTCTCACCTCCCACCTCTGCGGCCGGGGTTCGATCCCCGCGCGGGCTCAAGTGGGAAAGCTGGTTGTTGCTTGCCGTTGGTCGGCAGTTTACAGTACAGAACCCTAGCGAACTGAATGTACTGGTTTCCTCTGCCCTTCCAACTACCCGTCGTGATATGACCTGTACAGTGTTGAAAGTGACGTTAAACCCCAAATAATAATAATAATACTAATAAATAATAATAATACACAAAGTCATAGTCGCGATATGTTTTGGTTTCTTCAATGGCTAGGTTAGATACACTGAGATATCTGACAACAGGGTCCTCATATAAGACCTTGATGTATGGGTTTAGGGTGCCTTACAACACCATCTCAGTCTTCATGCTAGAGGTGTGTGTGGCAATAATCCAACTTTACAAGGAGGAGCAGCTGAAGTGTCCAACTACCCCACATGAATGGCATAAGAAGACAGTGCAGTTTGGCCAAAGGTAAAAGTTCCACTTTACTGTAGGAGCCCAAGATGGGAAACATGTGGCCATAAGATGTTCCAAGCAGTCAGGGTCCAGATATTACAATTACAAGGGCTTCTATTCAGTTGTGATGTTAGCTGTTATGGACGCTGACTACAAGTTTCTGTGGCCAGATGTGGGGAGTAATGGGTCGTGTTCTGATGCCCAGATCTTCAACAAGTATCACCTGATGCAGAGCATTGATGAGAACATAGGGTTACCAGATGCAGATCCATCCGGGAATGACAGGGACACAAAAAAATTCACTGTGGCTGATGATGCTTGTGCACTGAGAATTTGGTTAATGAAGCCTTTCCCAGGAAGGAATCTCAACAATAAGGAACATATGTTCATTTACAGACTATCAAGAGCAAGAGGGGTGGTGGAGAATGCTTTTGAGACTCTAGCCAATCATTTCAGATGCCTATTGACCATACTAGAGCCACACAATGTCACATCTATTGGTGTGGCTTCTATTACTTTGCACAACATTATATGGACACATTACAGGGCAGACCATAAAGAACTTGGACAATTGTCACAGGAACATCCATGTTGGGCTGTTCCATGGCAGAACAATATGATCTAGTTTGTTTATGTGCTCTGATGATCAGCGTTGTTGGACTCCTTGTTTCTATTAACTGTATATAGTATTTTTAATTTCTAAAGCCCATTTTACTTTGTATCGAGTGCTACAAAGTGATATGTTGATAAAATAAAAGTTCACCTTTTCTTGCTTTTCAAGGACACATTTAATAATAGGTCATCAACATCAGCTAATACTGAAAATCTCTACCAATATGAAACCACTATGCTGGACCAAGTGTCACCTTGCAATATCTTGTCATGCTTACCATATGTCAACTTAGGAGATCGCATTAAAGTCTGAGGCAGTACATCTCAGCATTGTCTAAATGCTAAATGGTGAATTGTAATAATATCTGAACTGACTGTGGTAGTGAATGGAAAAACATATATATTTATTAATTTATTTCACAGCAAAAAGACACGAAGTAAATAAGTAATTACGCAAATGTACAGAAGGAAAAAAAACAGAATTCATTATAAATACAGACTGACAAATCATAACAAAAAGTAATTCAAAAAGAAATAAGTTATTTTAATGATGAACAATAATGCATTATACAAATATCATAACTGAGCACTAATGAAAGAACTTTCCAGAAACAAATAAGTAAATCAATGCAAATATAAAGTGCAAAAAGAAGTAGCCAAAAAACAACAATGAAGAGAAAAAATAAGAAAAAGAAAGAAATAATAAAGAAAAAAAATAACCCTAAAATTAAAAAAAAAATACAATAAACAGAAAACGAAAACTAGCAGAATTATATAAACATGACCATAAAATACACATCAAAAGCCAACAGTTACATGGTAAGCAGAAACACTGTAACTTAACGCATAAAAAGGAAACATCACACTGGCCACCAATAGTACTGTTAACTGTGAAAAACCTCAAATGTTACTAAATCACCAATGAACAGCACAAATGCCAGAAGCACTACTGACAGCTGTAACAACTGAAAATAATTAAAAAAGTATGAAAAATACTGTAGGCCAACAGTGTAAACCAGATGAAATACACAACCAAGGCCAACAGTAATACTGGCAGCTGTAACTAAGTGACTTGAAATATTAAAACTTACAGAAAAACCAATAGTAGTAGTATCAGCTATAAAAACCATCAATGTCAAGCATCACTAACAATGGACATAGACAAATACTATTACTGACAGTTGTAACTATTTGGAATATTACAAATTTAAAAAAAAAACTACAATGTTTATCTCTGGCTGGCGGACATGAAAAATGAATAACCGTTTACTCGAAAACGGAGACTATCTAAATCTAATCAACAACATTATTGATGACGAAAAGGAAAAGTATTGTTTGCTAATAATTAATGTTCAGAAGACAATCCAAAAGATTCATTTTAATTTTAGTCAATCGATTTATTTATAAAAAAATGATTATGATACTTAATGTAATGAACAAAATAATGAGTATAGTTAATAAGATCTGAAGGCTTTTGTAGTTTTAAATTTAAGTATGTTTATATTTTCTGGAAACCCCTATAATCTATGGCAGATGTGCAGTTAATTGAGAGTGCGGAGGGAAATGATTAGAATGTACCCAATATCACCACATACATTAGCTTTATGTGTTTGAGAAAGAGATAACCAGTGGACATCTTGTAGTCTTGCACAAGACCTTTGATTCTTAGTTTTCTGTGTATTTCTTTAATACTATTAGGTTACACATAATTAGTTTCAGTTTTGTACAGGCTATGCTTTTGTATGCCAGATTTATGTCTTTTTGTCAAATATCTCAAATGTAGAGATGCTACTGCTTTTTAGTTGAGTTTCAAATAGGCTATAAATAGAAACAGTAGGATTTTCATGGAATAGAATATATATAGTAAAGGACAGTAAATAATATACACTGTAATATTGAATAGAATAGAGATGAAAATAGGATATAGATAGGAACAGTTGGATTATTGCCTTGAATAGAAAGTATATATAGTAGAGAACAGCAAATAATATATAATGTGATTTTAAATAGTATACAGTGATAGTTTACATAATAGTTCAACTCATAAGTTTAAATATAGAATAGTAACATTGTGAAAGATTACTATAACTGCAAGTTGTAACCTGGAAATAAAATATTAACAATAATTAAAAATAGTACACGATTAAGTGTGACATTTCAAATATTGACATTAATATCTGTTGGGAATATTTAACTAAATATATCCTATGTGACTATATTTCATAGCCATTAAATATTTAAATAAGTAAATGGTTGTTCTTCATTCAAACGCTTCCACTGCATATAAAATAGACAATCCTAATTTTGACTTCTCACCTCCCATTAATGAAAATTATATTATTAAAATTATAAAGGAAAATTTAAAGATCTCACATTTTTATCGATGATGATATGTTCCTAGAAATATTATTTTTGAGATTTTGAGGTAAAATAATAAAATTTGCATCCACATTGAAAAAGCACAAAATTTACAGAAAGAACAGTTGCTGCAAGAATCTTGAAACTGCAGCTATTGGTCAGTCAAATTCAACTATATTAGCAGATAAAAATAGAACTCGAAAATCTAAGGGAAAATGTGAGAGGACATATGACCCGTGCATGATTACTGTGGATAAATGAGGGTGAGAAAGCAACTTTTTTTTGTAAGTTAGAAAGTAAATAATTTAGTAAAATCAATTTTGGTGCGGTAATATCTGATCAAAAAGGTATTCTAATATAAATCCAAAATTTTTACCCCAATCTGTTCAAATTAAGAAATTGCAATATTGAAACTATAATCTAAAAGATGAGATTGCGCATGTGGACTTAAAACACAAAGAATTTACAGGGACAGAATATGCACCACCCAGTTGAATGGGGGCCTTAAAATGATAAATATAAACAAATTCGAAAAGTCTATGAAACTGAGGTGGTTAAAGCAAATATTTATTAAAAATAAAAAGAGTTGATTTGACCTGCTGTTAAATGATATAACCTTTCTTCTTTTTCATCTTCAGGAGGCCCATGGTGTTTATCATAGTTATCAATTCTGAATCCATTTTGGAAAATAGTATGTACATACTATAACAAAGGGGTTTCATATTGGGGTACATGTTATTGGGGACATTATAAACCCTGATGGTCTAATTCTGACATTTGAGGAAATAAAAGCTCAATTTAGATTTAAAGTAAATTACTTGAACTACTTTACTATATAAGGGGCCTTTTCAAAAAGTTCATTAAAAATTGTATTTTCACTGACTTTCAGTCTCAAAGACCATACATGCCACTGTATATTAAAGTTCTATTAGGTTCTGGGGCTTGTGGTAAAAATATCTACCAGGTATTTCAACAAAGTCATATTGCGGCAGCAAAAAATGAATTAAAGTGGATTTCAAATTTATCCTTAGAATGTAGTCATATTCCATTGAGGTGTGTGCGTAAACTATGTTTCTATTCAATAGAAGATAATGAGAGTATATATGGTTTCAATATCATATTTTACATAGAATCCTTGGTGTTCGTAATTTGTTATCTAAAATGAAGATATCAGATAGAGACAATTGTAGACTGTGTGGTGAATACTTGAAAATGATAACTTATTTATTATCCAAATGTACAAGATCAATCAGTCTGTGGGAAAATCTTCTATCTTGGATCCGGTCATGTATAAGTATAAAAATAGATTGAATAAACTTAATAAAATCTTCGGCTTTATAGAACAAGACCGATATTTTTGGCCTTTACAAATTTTATACTAGTAATAACAAGATTCTATATTTTTACCAGTGCAAAGTAATCTGAACTGTATATTTATCACCTCCAAAATTTAATTTAAAAAATATGCTGCACAAGAGATGCTAATGATACTACTGAACTACGCGTTGTAATTTTAACATAGACAAACTTTTGAATAGGATAGACAAAAAAGTAATATTGACATAACCATTAATTTTCACTCAAAAATCTTATTTTATACAGTTGTAGAAACCCTGTAATTTTTTTATTTTCTGCTGCTGTTAATTTATTGTATAAGTTTCCATACATTCATATTTGTATATATCTTTCAAAAACATCAATAAAAAAATTATTACATATGGCTAACAGTATGAACCATCAGCTAGAAATGTCTTACTCAAAATGTTAAAAAGAAATCAGGATATGCTAAAATTAATATTATCAGTAATAAGAAAGTTATTTGAAATATTGAAACTAAAACCAATAGTAATGCTTACAGCTGTAAAAAAACCTCAAATGTTACAACCATACACACAAACAAGACCAAAGATACTACTGCCAGCAGTAACATGAGATTTCAAATCTACAAGTTACTAACAACTATAAAACATGTAAATGTAAGTGATGAATGTTAAATAGTTGCAGATCAATAACACTGTGAATTGTGGTTATACGGTTAGAGTTATAGACATTTCTAAACCCAACAAAAAATCTGCACCAAATATAATGAAAACAAAGTAAACCCAAGAAGCATGTGAAAAAGGTAAATGTGCTTTCAGGTCATAAGGCCTAACTCCTTCATCAGATTAAAAATGCAACTGCCAAGTTGCACCATTATTTTCGTGAAGGTGAAAGCTCAAAAACTCTCCAATACATTCATTCATTTCAAATATTTTTTGAGCTGAGTTTTTTTTATTATATTTGGTAAAAGACAATTGACGGAACTGATGTTCGGTATTGATACAGAAAATCAAAGAAATTTTTAGTAAGCCATATCAACAGGAAACAAAGTGTAAAAAATGACAGAATTTAGCGTAATAATGTACATTATTTCAGTGTCATCACCTACAACTCTAAACTTAGTTCCACAATCTACAATATTCTGGCCCTTTAACATCCTAAAACAAAAAAAAACCACCACACTACTTGTTCACCTCTAATTGTAATTGGGATTACAGACAGGGTAGTGGAACCACCAGAAAGGTTGAAGCAAACATTCCCAAGATCTGCCAAAGAGTACTGAGACCAGCTGGTAGGGGTCTCTGTCCTGATGGTCTGGATCTGAGACTCAGAGGCAGTAGACAGTGTAGGTGATGTCACCCTGGCAACAGTGGGCTGCTGTGACAACTGAGACAAGCTTCCAGCTGTCAGAAGATAGGTCAAGATGTACTGCTGCAACTTCCCATCTTCAAATTGTTTGGCAGCTGCAGACTGTTCAATGAACAGTGTCATCACCTGGTAAGACTGGTCCTGTAAGAACCTCCAAAAAGATGGGTGGATCTCCTTGACAGATGCCTCCATCCAAAAGCACAGGGATCTCTGAGTCAGGAGTAGAAGCAGACAAGGTACTCTCAATCAGTTCAAGAGTCTTCTATGTACGTTCGTTACCAGTCTTCAAGAGATTTAGAATTTCTTCAGTGTTTTCCTTGAGGTACTGGCTATTGGTCAACCAACCTCACCAAAAACTCTCCCTAAGGATCATTGAGTACAGCAGAAGCAGTTGAACTGCAGGAGAAACTAAACAAAATTAGCCATGAACATTCAAGTCTGTGTTGCCAAGGTAGAAGGACAAGGAAAAATTGGAATGCAGGCCCTGGACGAACGACATGGCTGTGACACTTGCATCTATTTACACCTGAAAATTGTATTTAGAAAAAAAATATACAATGATGCAGCAAATACTTAACACAAATAAATCAAGGCTTACTGAAATATTACAAAATTTTGATGTTATGGTACTCTTTTAAATAAAAATCCGTGATTGACAATTACTTTGGTGAAAGCTATAACTGCTTCCAAAAACGTAGCAAGTATAATGACATTTTATTTAGTCTGCTGACTGGGGATGCCAGCTATTTCTAAGAACTGTAACTTCTCTGGGATTTATTTGTCATGGTCCATCAAATCTTTGTCCCCATCCCCATTTGAAACAGTCAACTTCACAAATCTGGTGGGCACACTCTTCTACGAGACCTGCAGGTCTCCAGTTGTAACAGCAAAAGCAAAGACACAGATACTGAGTAATTTCAACGGTACAGAGAGTTACTGTCACAATATCCATTACTAATGTTTTACAATAGTACATACAATGTATATTCAGACATTTATTACTTCATCAACACACACAAGGACTTGGGGCATGCAGTAGGTGCAAATCACCATTTATTACTACATCACTTTGCAATTACATATATGTGATGCACACACCTTGTTTCATCATTGGCTTAATGTATGTGATGGGGGTACATAGATTTACAGACATATATAGGTGGGTTACAAGTGTATTAAATTTCTTTTTAACGTAAAAAATAAAAACTCTCATTTCCACCTCAGCAGCTTTCTTGGTCCAAAGCCGACTTCTTTTCTGAGTATCTCTGTACTCTATCAGCCCTTTATGGTAAAGGAATGATATTTTTCTTATCTAATCAATTAAAGCATTTTCCCTCTCAGCAGACGTCACCTGCTTTGCATACTTTTTTTGTTTTGTCAGAACTTTCTTAAATAATGTGCAGTAGCCAACGTATCAACAGTGTCACTATCTGAATTGCTATTATCACTCACAACTAACATGTGTTCGGGTGCACAGAATTTTTCTTTGTCTTCAGCATGTTTCCTAATACTTACCAAGTTACAAAAGTTTGTCCCAGCTCCAAAGTTCCCACAATGGTTCTAAAATGCCACCTGAATAAAGACGCATATTTTACTGAGCATGCCTTATTTCCAAATAGGGTTGTTGTGCGGATCAGTATTTCATCTCCTGGAAACATTAGACAACCGAATTGTCACAACAGCATAGCCTTCAGTTAACTTCAAATACTTTAGTTAAAGAAGCTTGACAGTGAATGACAGTCACCCACTGACGATAAAAATGCTATTATTATATAGATAATGGCCAAGTGGCACTCCATTATGTAAACTTAATGGCCTCTGAGGCCCAACGGGCCATAGAGCCATTAAGTTTACATAATAGAAGTGCCATGAGGAATTTATCTATTATAAAACCCTATGAATTGAAACCAATTTATTAATTCAATACTTTAACACCTTTTACCAAACCTAGACAATCTTTGTAATGTTTCCTTTGGTGTGCATACCATATGTGGCATTCGCTAAATTAGTTCTATGTTTTTATTTTAATAGACAATCAACATTGTTTCACCATGTGTTTTACTGGTTTTCCTTTATGGGAAAATATAATTCTTGATAAAGCTTGAAAAGTTTGAATATAATCTGACTGCCACAGAGTTTAACAACAGATAATTAAAATCAATAAAATATGGATCTGTGACTTAAAGAAAGCACTTTCCAAATAAAAATTAGATTTGTTGTATAACAATGTTCTTGCTGTGGATAATTTGTTATGGTGAGTGTTTCATGTTATTATATTGATCTGTGCTTATTTTAAGACAGTAAGCTATTATTTTTGTGTTTCAGGCATTGAAAGGACTAGGAACTGGAGAATTACTTGTTTTATTTTGTGTTGAAATTTTTTGGTTTCTCAAGATTTTTATGTTTTTGTGCTTCTTTGTCTCTAAATTTTGAATCAAGGATAAATGCCTTCTGGATTGTCTCCTGGAAAAGAAGCCTCATAGAAAGAATGCCTACTTCACATTTTATATTCCAGAAATACCTGTAATGAAAATTAATTCACAACATTTAGCAAGAAAATTCATTTGAACCACAAACAGTATATCAAGTTAGAAGTATATAACACACTGTAATAAGGTAAATTAAAATCTATGTTTTGAACTTAAAAAATTTAAAATGAAATATAAATCTAGCAGTAATGCATTTTAGTACTGCATTATAGCACTACGTTTTTTTCTCATTTTACTTGAGTTAAAAGCTTATTTCATGCATCATAATTGGGATTGTACATCAACAACAATGTACATTATGAGCCATTAAACACTCCTTTTAATGTTGTATGTTGGGTTAGATTTTAACAGTGATAGCTCCTACCTGGATTAAGTACACAGAACATTATTGTAAAGTCAGATTGTAAAGAAAATGTAAAGAATTAAAAACGTCAAACTTTATCAATTAAATAACTTATTTTTTATTTCTGAGGAGGTATTTTTTCACGGTCGTAGTTTCCATGAGGTATTTTTCTATGCACTCTGAATGTCACACACAATTAAAAAGACTTTGTAAATGTACCCACTGAACTAATTGATATGAAAGAAGTTGTGAAAAGAGTTCAATATTGAATGCATTGTGCTGAGGAAGACTGGCAAATACCTATTTGTCCTTGGCAGACTGACCATTAAACTAAACCATATTCCACTGTTAGAAAATAATTTAATGTAACTATCCATTATGTAAAAATAATGGAGAGTTAACACAATGGAAGGGTCACACATCTGGGTTTTATGTATAGGTTAATGGCCAAGTAAGTGTCCATTATTTTTCAATATTGGACATTTACGAGGCTATTAACTTATTTAAATTACACCTCTTCCTTAATTTATAATTTTTAAGATGTTGTTTAACATCAATACTTTTCATTTCTGTATTCCCGGTGTGTATTTTTTCGGTTTTTACGGCTAACTCGAAGGGCAGAGAGGATTCTCAAAAAACAAAACACAATAGATGGACCAGTTGTATCACTATCAAAATCAAAATTGATTTTACAGCATGAAAATGACCTTGAAATGGCTCCTTTATTCAAGTTGGTCTTACCACCAGTAGAGCTAAATAAGGTGTACATAAACATGTAATGTTGTGATCAAACATTCTGTATCCATAAAATCCTGTATCCATAAAAGCTATGCATAAATATGTAATAAATGTTTTAATGAAGATCCCTAACAAAAATGTTTTAATGATTCTAATGATTAGTTAAGGTCAACAAAAGTCAATTCCAATCGACATAGCATAAACTTTTCAGTAAATTGTTTTTTCCCCTATTGTTAGTTAATCATAGAGAAAACATTTGATCAGGGGATACACTTATATATATTTATTTATTGCTTGTATATATTGATATGGACAGTTTACAAACACAAAAACTGACACAAAGAAAAAGAAAAAAAAAACAAAAAAAAACAATTTAGAAAAATATGTACATTTTAACACAACAAGTAAGCAGACAACTGCTATGAAACACAGAAGTACTCCAACATAGTATCAATATCTTGTTTTGTGAACATGGTAGTTTTTTTCCAAATTTTTGATGTCATCCCTCATAGCTAATAGTGATGTTATATTTTTCATTGTCATTGTCACATAATTCAGGGAGATTGGTTATTTTCTTATAAATGAAGTCTTTATTACAAAGTTCATTCTCAAAAATCCCATATTTTGACATGAGGAAAATTATACTTTTATATACTTCAGACTGAATTCCATTTATAATCAATTTAGTACAAAGGCTGACTACATCATTCAGACTTCAGACTATACCTCTCACACATTTTATGTATCTTTTATGAACCTGATTCTCAATTGGTATACCATTACGTATTACTGGTAGGTACTGTGAATGAGTTCTATAGTGAATCCCAAATAGTTTACATATACATTTTCTCCAAGTTACATAAAGTCTATCAATGTCTTTATAAGTTAAATCAAATAACATACCACCATACAATGCCATACAGTAGAGCTTCACCAACTTATATTCTACAAGATAATTGTAGATAGAGAAGTTACTCCAAAGAAAGTTAATTCTTAATACAATATCACTGCAAATTTTTTCAAGGTTTTTTTAGTCTAGAGTTGGCTTCAATTACATTTCCAAGGTGATCCACAAAATCTGTTTGGGATATTGAGCAACCATCAAAATTTATGTTAACACAGTGGTTGTAAATTTTACCAAACACAAGGAGTTTGCTTTTATCTGGATTTACCCTGACACAAGATTCTTGTCCAAAGTCTTTAATGATATTTAGCACACATTTTAAGCTGGACACAGTTGGGGTCATTAAGGAAATATCATCAGCATAAGTGACTGTTGGAACAGAAACATTACCAGTATGACAATCTAGTCCAGAACATTTCAACCTCAGTAATAATTCATCAAGGTAAACACAAACAATATAGGTTACAGCACACCCCCTTGTTTTACACTATTGCAAACATGGAAACTGAAAGAGTCATAATAAAGTCATAATTTGATTAAAAATCTAGCAGTTAATGGGTACAAACCCTTCTTTATTAGTGATTGAAATAGTTTTACATAATGAACATTGTCAGATGCTTTTGATACATCAAATATTAGCAATAAACATTACCACCTTGGTTGATATAATACTGTACCACTTCTTTCAGTACAAAAGTACATTGAGTTGTTCAGTGGTTAGGTTTAAATCTAAATTGGAGGTGACAAGACCTTAAAACTTGTGCATTAACCATAAGTATAATATTGTCAATAAGTTTTCCAAAGATGAAGCTGAAAGCAATGCCTCTATAATTGCTTGAATCATTTATAGATTTATGGTTGTTTTGGGGGATAGGAATAATGGCAGTTGGGAAAATTTATAACATTTATTATCTACTAAAACTTTTAAGACAACATCTTTAAAGCAAAATATAAATGCAAAAGTTACCAACTAAGAAGGCACTGAAAACTCTTCTGAGACACTTTTGCTTTCCTCTTCTGCTTCTGTAGTTGCTTTGCTAGTCATAGAGTTAGATGCATCAGAGGCAGTAGTACTGTGGACTGTATCCATTTTCATAGTCCCAGCCTTACTTATGCCACTTGTAGATGTACCAAGGTTTAAGGATGATTCCTTTTGACTTCCATTCATGTCTGATAACACAAAACCTTGATCCCATTGAGTAACTTTGATGGGGCCATGTTTCACTCTCGAGGCAAAGCTACCAATATCCTGTAATTTGTCCCTTATTTCAAAGTTTTCTGCAAACACACTAGCCATACTTTCTTGCATTGCAGACATTTTTGTTTCTAGTCTGTTTAATCTGTCCAGTAGGGTGATATTATTGAACTCTTCAGGATATGAGTGTGGTATGTTGTTCAAAGATAAATCATTTATCAAAAACAATGGGCATTTGTTACTTTGATTCAACTTGGCCCAGGCAATGAGAATATCATGCAAATGAGTATCTGCCGCTGACCTTACTGTTGAATTCTTTCTCTGGATCTTTTCACCAATTATCTGTGTGCCACAATGGTACCAAAGTGCATCTTTAGCTTCAAGAATTTGCTGCTCTGTGAATTTTCCAAGTACTGCACTTCTTACATTAGCTACAGAACCACCCTGGAGTGAGAAAACCATATAAGACAGCAGTGGCTGAGTCAACACTTTCTTGTTTTCAATAGACTTATGGGTCCACATACAGAGTTAACAACACTTTGACTTAATGACCTAAATGTGTGGTGGGTTTTTGACTTTTCAGTTTGTTGTTTTGCTAATGTTTGTTCTGTTTCATTATTCCCCAATGAATTAAATGCATTTCTGTGTTCCTTTTCACACCTGCTACATAGATCCAGTTCAGCATAATTAAAATGGACACCAGAGCCAGTGGCGTTGTAAGGACAAGGCCCATTTGGGGTCCTACTGCAAGCTGGCATTGTACCAAATCTATTAACATTTCCAGCTTCCCCACCCAAGACAATAAGAAGTAATATTGGTTATATAAAATTTATTATTATTATTAATGCATGATATTATCTATTGTACAATTCATTGTAATGCAATACATTATTAATACTGTCAATTGTGTGAAAACATCTGTAGCAAACGCACAGACAAACTATATTTGACATAACATCCACCCCGAAAATTAACCCCTAGATACCAAAATTACTAGGGTGAACAAAATTATGCTAACCCGGGAGCCAAAAATTTAGGCCTAACATTTTCCCTATGAAAATAAGACCACAAGGCCAACCGTAATGATAAAGAAGTATGTCCAAGGTATATGAGGACTTTATGACATTAAGCATATAAATATGCAATATGAAATACCCTGTCACTCATGTAACCAAGAGACACAGTATAGAAATAGCCCTGAACCAAGATAAAATAATTTACGAAACCCCAAGTTTCCTTATAAAAACCCAATGAAATGTCGGGTGCACAAATATAAATTTGCTAACCCGAACCAAAAGGTCCTCAGTGGCCTAGTGGTTAGCAAGTTTGGCATCTAATCATAGGCTGTCACCTCTGTGGGTTCGAGTCCCACAAGTGGCAATTCTGAGGACCTGTCCCAATATGACCCTGGCTGTTGAACGGGACGTAAAACCCCAACTTTTGACTAACCCGAACCAAGTAAAAAATAACACTTTACAGAATTTGTTAAAATAATTTCCCAATTAAAAGGTGACAGAGCAGCCATATTGAGGAATAAAATTACTTTCAAAGCAAAGCAACATGGCTTAATATGAAAATGTAGTTGTATTATATATAGGTTCACCATGAAAAACTGCAAAATATGCCAAAATAAGGCACCAAATGCCAAGCTAAAGGAAAAGGTGTTGCTGAAAAGTATGAGAAACTTGTGAAGAAGACGAAGGGACAGACTTAATATATCTCCAGACTGCATCAGATGACCAGGTGCCATGAGTCATAATTTCCTGCAAGGATACGCCATTCTGAAAAGCCCAAGTTTTGGCAGACCTTCGAAAAATGTGAAAAGTCAAATGGGGAGATATGTTCAGCATGGTAGATATGGACTTCAGATGCTTCCTTGCAGTAGATTCAGCCAATGGTACTAGCAAGCCTTGCCTGTATACTGAAAATAATGGAGAATTTTTTGAAGCAGGTATCTGAGCAAACATGAACTGTAATGCTGAAACAGGACATAGTTTTGAAGAACCTAATAAGAGAAGTGTTATTGTAGTAGTTTCTTTACGATCTTGCAATGTTTTTGACCATTTAACTTTGACTGTACACACTTGATGGCCAAAAATGACATCACCCCGGGTCAGATGTCTTCCAACATCAAATTGAGAATAATAATGTGGCAAAACATTAGAAACCCTCAAGAGAAGAAACAGAACAAATACAGTGCTTTAAACACAAATGGAGACTGCAGTTGATCACAAATTTGGACAATCTGATGCAAGAGATCAATAGACACGATTTTTGACATTTTTGGTGTGAAAACTGCATTGATTTTCAAGGATTTTATGTACAAAGGCAATCTATAATCTTTAAAGGGTTCTGTATTTAATCCATGAGCTATAAACATAGCTCGAATTGCAGATAAATGGTTAGAAATATTGGCTTGAGACAGACCACTCTGATAGCAAAATTCCATAAAATATAACAAAACAATAGTGTTCACCTGCAAAAGGGGGGTGTTCTCAATTTCTAGGAATGCTATGAATTGTGCAAACATCCTATTGTACTGCAGCCACGTGGCTGGCCTGAAACCTTTCTTGAGCCTATCCAAGGCTGAGGCTGCAAACTGTGAAGGATGTGACAAGGAATCTACAAGATAAAGAACAGGCTATACACATTCATTTAATTTTGTATGATCCAGGTGTACTGGCATCCATTGATAATCAGGAGTAAAAGATGACAAGGTAAGAATTTGATGGTCAGTACCCTGCCATCTAGACAGCAAGTCTGCAACGTCATTTTTAATCCCTGGGATATGATTAACCATCAACTGTATGTTAAAAATTGCAGTTAGCAACCAAATATTTCTTGCACAAGTGGCCAGAATGGGATCTCTGGCCCTACCAGACCTGAGGACCTCAACGACAGCCATATTATCACACTTGATATCGATAACTTGATCTTTCCAAGATTCTCCCCAAATTTTTAATGCAACCTAGATGTATGATCTCGCAATAACTGAAGCATTCTATTGAGAAAAAACCTCGCTGGCTTGACACATTTGGTTATATAAAGAAGGGACCCTAATAAGGACTGGAATTGATTTTTTGTAGCCTTTTTTTTGAAGGCAAAATTTTTACAAATATTCTGAATTTCAAGTAATTTTTCAGCAGGTATTTTTAATGTACGATGAATGGTATCAATTTCGATTCCTAAGCATACAGCTATAGTTGTAGGAGGTACCAATTTGGACTGGCTAATTTCCTGGCCTAACTCTTGTAAAAGTGCCATAAGAGTAGTATAGGACTGATATATATTGTGTGGTAGGCCTGTATAAATCAGATCATCTATATAATTGTAAAGATGAGGGAAATGGAATTTATGTTTCATAATATACCGTACTGCATCCATACACCTTTGAAAGAATACGGAACTGTGGCGAAATCCAAAGGGCAGCGTACAATCGATAAATAGGTGTTCATGTTTTAATCCCAAAAGGTCCAAATCGCCAGGATCAATCCTGATATGTCGGAAAGCCCGACTAATATCAATTTTGTACAGAAGTGCCTCATTACCTAATGCTTTGAGATGGTTAATGACAGTATCTACAGAAGAATAATTCAATTCAAAGTATGTTTCCAAATATATATCTTTCTGAACTCCATCATTCACTGATTTGCCTGAGGGAAAACTGAGGTCAAGTATAACCCTTCTATTACTTGAGTTGGGTTTGTCCCTAGTTAAAAAAGGGGAAACATGACATGGGAAAGGATATTCTTCAAAGGGGCCTATAATAGCTCCATATTTAATCTCAGTTTCAATATAATTCTGAACGTGGTCTGGAAACTTTAGAGCAGAAGAATGGTTAACAGAACTTCCTTGTAATAATCCTGCTTGATTAAAATCCAAAGGAAGGCCATACTGCAAGAGGTCTACAATTTGGTTATCCCAATATCCTGTAAG
Source organism: Sabellastarte sp. h YS-2021 (assembly GCA_964017235.1). NCBI lineage: Eukaryota > Metazoa > Annelida > Polychaeta > Sabellida > Sabellidae > Sabellastarte > Sabellastarte sp. h YS-2021. The sequence continues at coordinate 138,728,441 of OZ024928.1, forward strand.
ATAGGATTTCCAAGCATTGATTTTTAACTGGCTGGCCACGGGAATCCTAGCCCCCATAAAATCTGGTCTAGCAGTTTTTCTAATAATTTTATTTGCTTCAATAACAGATGGAACCTTTGTCCATGCTATGTTTTCACCAGAGTACACCATAAGGTCGTTCAAAGGTAGGAAACCAAAGTCCTTACCATTTTGTTGAACACAATTCACGTAATCCTGAGATTGGAATTCATGATGATAGATATGATCTGGTATATTACGCTTACGCTTGCAAGGAGAATTGGCCACATCATAAATCTTGACATAAGTGTCATTATGTTGCTCTTCCACACATACTAAATCATGACATGTGGAGTTTTGTTGATTGGCATGTACTTTTGCCAAATTAGTATGTGGCCCAGCGATTTGGTGTTGATTTCCAGTACCAGACTGGTTGGAATGAGCGCCTGACCCGATTTCGCCCTAGGTCCGTTTTTGTTGCCCCTGAAATCAATAATGTGGTGCATACTGTGGTCTCTATAGTGCTATTGTTCACCGCACCCTGTGTAACTTGTCCTAATTTATTCCCAGTTTTGTTTTTATTGCCCTTTAAAGCTGTAGAAACAGTCACACTAGAAGCAGTATTATAACATGGCTTTTGACCCAATTTTCTCCCTGTTTCGTTTTTATTGCCTTCCAATTGACTATCCGAATGATAACCATGTTGATCAGCTTCGACCAGGGATTGTAATACTTGATATTTATTTTTTAATTGTAAATTTTGTGTGAACACAATGTACAGACTCATCGGCAGTGACTGAAGTAAGAGGCAAGTTACCTGTAGTTTCCCTACATGTACGTGGTTTATGGGAAGGTACAACCGAACTATTTTTGCTACCACTTTGTAAAACTTCAGCATATGATCTATGATTGACAGAGGTATTAACTGATCTGTTAACCATATACCACGTTAACCATGTGTCACGTGTGGCTGACAACTGAGTGTTAACTTGAACGGCATTAGTATCCGTGTTTACAAAAATTCTCTCCTTATGGGTGAGCACCCGTTTGTGATCACCCAAGGTTATTCATTTTTTGCCTGACCTTTGTGCTTATTTTTACACTCAATTTCAGGATGAGGAAAGGTTTTGCTTGCTGAAGCAAAACAAGAAGCACAGATGTGCTTATAAAGTACCCCCTGGTCTCATGGGATTTTGTCTGTAAGCATGTGCCCTGATTGAAATATGTGCAAGGGATAGATTTGGTTATTCTCCCGAACTTCTTGCCAAAAAGTGGATTTTGAGTGGGAGTAGCCATTAGAGCACTGATGTTGTTTTTGAGCATTGGCCCTCCTAATACGATCAAGTGCCAAAACATCAGAGTATGACTTAACCTCCCCCTGTTCCATGCGACGTAATAATAATGCATGGCTGGCTTGGGCCAAAATCCATGAAAAATCATTCGCATCATCCATGAGGGAGATCATGTACTCAAGCATATGTTGCCTGACTTCCGGATCCGACTCATCCCTCATGGTTCGGCCAAAGCCAGCCGCCCACTGAGTAACTGAAAGTTGATCGTATGAAACTCTTTCTTTGTTAAGACCGGATAGGACATATTCATGTGGCCATTTGACCCTATTTTTTATCATGACTTCAACCTGGCCACCTCTTTGAGATTTTAATTTTTGAACCGCACCCGTCTTGGCCAATTGTGAAAGTTCTTGTAACCACTTTCGATTGAATCAGAGCATCTTCTTTAATAGAATCAAAAGTAGGATTTTTTGTTCATGTGTTTCAACCTTTGTATTGGACTTGTTTGTAGCCGCATTCTTTGGTTTTGAAACACTCTTGCTTCCTTTTATTTTGCTCTTATCTGATGTTTTCTTACAATCAGCGTTTTCAGTTTTGTCAAGTCTCTTGCGAATTTTTGTGCAATTGTTCTAGAATCTGGGAATTTATAACAGACTGAACCTTGAATTGTGAAGTGATATCAACGCTATCCGATGATTGAGTAGCAGAAGTATTCTGGTCACTTTTCACAGAAGTTGACTGTATTTCATTATCCGAATCCTGAATCAAGGCATCATAGTCCACCTCACTATCCGAACTTTCATGCATAGAATCCGACATATTTGCACTACTGTTAAGCAATGATGAAGTAGGATTTAATAAGTCCGTCAAAAATTGTTCATCATCTGCCACCTGAATCTGAACAGGAAACTGAATGATATCTTTCTTATTTGACCTCAAATTGTACATAACGAAACATGCAAATGAAATACTAATATAGTTCACTGTAAATACAATACTAAAACACGATTAAAATAGGTAAAAAACTTTATGTGAATCAGTAACATTCGTCATTGGACCACGATAAAACGTATATTACAACAAGGGCAAAATACTATTAATGAAAATACAGATAAAGTAAAACACTAAAAATAACATAAAAAGAAAACCATACAGTCGATTAATCACCACATGTAGTATTGCACAGCATATAACTCGTGTGTTCTAAGAAAATAATGTCTGTCCTCGTTGCTTTCCAATGACAGAATGGAGGATTGCAGGCTGTAAAACAGAGAGGTCCCACGCTGGTCAGTCTTGACCAATGACAATTGTATATGCAAATTAGTGGTGATACTAAAATACAAAGAAGGGGGAGCCAAAATGAGCCCAATGCCACCCAAATGGCATTCAACACACACTTCACAGATTAAATGATGTCCTAATGCTCCATCTCTGAATGTTTTGATTGCAACCTACATTCTCAGACTGAGTGTTGCAATCAAATATTTTAAATATTAATCACAGATATACCAGTACTTTTTCCTAATTTTCTATCCTTTTTGTAAACAATCGTCAAAAACCATAAACATCACAATGTTCTACATACCATCAGCTTTAAAATGACATAAAAATTGTTATATTCCGGCACTCAAAACTGCTTTAAATTAATTATCCACAGTTTTATCCACTATAAAACATCGGCATGGGTAACCAGCTGCAAACATTCTTGCTTCAGGCTGGGATATGCTCCAAAGATTTGGTGTGGTTACAATATATTTAACTACAATATCCTGCACCCCTAATCCCCTATTGATTGGCATAAAAACAAACCTACATATCACAAACACCTCAGTAAATTTGGTTATCCCCTATTATTTGTAAATCAGAGACAACACCTTTGATCAGGACAAGGGAATACACTATTTTCCTTATCCACCTACCGTTTGGGATACAAATATTGCAGAAAATAATGCACCCCAAAATGTCAAAGGAGGGGATACACTATGGGGATGCATTATTTTGCATTCTATTTCACATATCACTGATGCTTTTTCTGACCACTTTTCAGTAGTTTCACCCTAAATTTCTCAACCCCTAAACTTCAGACTAATGCTGCTGTCACCTTTCGTCAATACCATAAAATTGATAAAGAGAAAATGAAAACAGATTTCCTTGCTTCTGAACTGATTAATAATCCATCCAAGGAAGCCGATACTCTCTAAGAACAATATCACAATACCTTGTCTATCCTTATCCACAAACATGCACCACTACACACCAAACACACCAAGGTGAAGTACATCCCAGGATGGGTTAACGAAGCTGTAATTGCGGCAAAAGATTGTTTATTGTTTATTTGGGGTTTTACGTCGCTTTCAACACTGTACAGGTCATATCACGACGGGTAGTTGGAAGGGCAGAGGAAACCAGTACATATAGTTCACTAGGGTTCTGTACTGTAAACTGCCAACCAACGGCAAGCAACTACCAGCTTTCCCACTTACGGCCATGACGGGGATCGAACCCCGGCCGCAGAGGTGGGAGGCGAGAGTGTTACCACTCTGCCACCGTGGCCCCTTGCGGCAAAAGAGAGCAAGCGTTTCTTTGAAAGGATTTGGCACAGAAACAATTCTCCCTTCAATAGATCTCAATACATACTGAAAGTCCACCAATTCAATAGAATCTGCATGCAGGCAAAATTTGAATTCCTTAAGGCAAAAATCTGGGATAATCACCATGACCCCAATAAATTATGGCGAGTACTCGATGATGTGTTACACAGACTGCCAGCCAGGATGCTACCATTGATAAATTCTTGGTTCTTGGCTGACAGATTTATGGAGTTCTTTACAGAAAAAACTGAAAAAATACGCTCAGCTTTCCCTACTACTCTGAGGTCACAACACATCACCCCAGACTCACCTCCCCCAATCCTTTCCACTTTCTCTACTGTAACCGAGAATCAAGTAACCAAAGTCATCATCAATTCTCCAAGCAAATCATGTTCCCTTGGCCCACTTTTCTTGTTCTTGAATATCTGGATATTCTCATCACCCCCATCACTTCAATAATTAATGCTTCTCTTGAAAAAGGTAAGTGTCCAAATTTCTTCAAACAGGCCCATGTTACCCCCATCCTCAAAAATCATCCTTAGACAAAGAAATCGTCAAAAACTATACGCTTGTCTCCAATCTGAACTTCATTTCAAAGATACTGGAAAGGGTAGTAGCAGTCCAGCTACAAACTCATCTTGATGAAGCGGGCCTTATGACTGCCTTCCAATTCGCTTATAGAAAACACCACCCTACTGAAAGTGCCCTCCTTAATATTCAGAATCATATTCTTCTCAATGTGGACAAAGGGTCTGTCACAGATCTTACCCTTTTGGATCCATCTGCCACATTTGATACCATTGACCACACCATTCTCCTGGACAGACTTAATGGAATCAGTGAACTAGCACTTGGCTAGTTCACATCATACCGGTTTGGCTTTACTTTTTATGAATTTCTGCATGTTCTGTGGTTCCTAAATTCCTTATGATGCAGATTGTTAGACTCCTCCTCTGTCTTGTTGGTCTCTTTGTGCATTGCCATAAGACTCACAACAGAATTCAGAGCAGGTATGATGTTGGCCTGCATGTATGTAAATATAATGAACCTACTGCCAAATCCATTCTGTTCATTTATGTCAAATCACATAGAGTTACATTTTGTGAAAAGGCGTCCTTCAGGCAGCTCGCTCTGGTTCTGTTGTTAGGCGATGTCGCTCTCAATCCTGGGCCAATGAAGTTTGGATTCGCTAACTGTCGGTCCATTAGGAATAAAGGCCCAACTCTTTGTGAAGAAGTTAAAACTGGAAATTTTGATGCTTTTGGTCTCACTGAGACCCATATTAAAGCTCTAGACACACCTTCATTTCTAAGTGAGTTAACACCTGAAGATTTTTCCCTTGTTCACACCAGCAGAGAAAACAAACGTGGTGGTGGTGTTGGCATTTTTATTAAATCAGCTCTTGATTTCAAAACCATCCATTCCCCTGAGTTCTCCTCCCTTGAAAATCACACTGTCTCTCTCACTCTCGATGGGTGTTGCATGTTTCTTGGGGTCGTTTACCAGCCCCCTGCCTCATCTGTTGTAAAATTTTTTGAAGATTTTCTGTCATATGTTGGTTTTTTGTCTTCATTATCCTCCTCCTTTGTCATTTGTGGTGACTTTAATTTTCATGTTAACACTATGTCTCCAACAGTCGATGAATTAAAATCAGTCATGGATTCTTGCTGTCTGTCCCAATACACTGATTTTCCAACTCACCTTCATGGTCATACCTTAGACTTGCTGATGGCTTCATCCAAGTATTTTGCAATTTCTGATGTAAAAGGTTCAGGCTTCATAAGTAATCACAAAATTATCTCTTGTGTGGTTGACTTTCCATCTTTGGATACTCCAATGCAGAAAGTTGCTTCCTTCCATCAGTATCATAAATTGAATATTGATAAATTCAGAAGTGACCTCCTGGCTATTCCGTGTATAAGTTCACCATCTGATGACACTTATTTATTGCATGAACAGTACACATCTGGTTTGTCTGGCCTTCTAGATATTCATGCACCATTGAAGACTAAACAACTCATCAAACCAGCACCAAGCTGGAGAACTGACGAGTATAGAACTGCCAAGTGCATGAGAAGGCAGTATGAATGTGCTTGGAGAAGAGACAAATCCTCTGTAAATTGTTCCCGTCTTCGACGGCAAATAAACAGATGTAACCACATTCTAAATAGAAACAAGGGGCATTTCTACCGTGATCTAGTTAGTGAAAATTTAAGTTCCTTTCAAGTTGTCACTGATAGCGAAGTCCTAAAGTTTATCAAGGAAGCCCCTCTAGATCCATGTCCAACACATATTGTGAAACAATGTATAGACATCCTTCTCCCTTCATTGACAAAACTGGTTAAGTTGTCCCTCAAAAATGGCATTTTCCCAAATCCTTTGAAACAAGCTATTGCCACACCTCTCCTCAAAAAGTCCACCCTATCAAAAGAGGACTTGAAGAGCTAACGACCGGTGTCTGGTCTTAGCTTTTTGTCAAAATTGTGGCTGCCCAAATTAGATCTCACATGGATTTTCATGATCTTGGTAACACTTTCGAGTCAGCCTATAAGGTGGGGCACTCAACAGAAACTGCCTTGTTGTGCATCAAAAATGAGATTCACTTAGCTCTGTACAAGGGTATGCCTACAGCACTGATGCTACTTGACCTGTCCTTGACTTTTTATACTATCGATCATGACACACCCCTATCCTGTTTGTCAGGTAGGTTTGGCTTTGCTGGATCTGCACTAAAATGGTTTAGATCCTACCTCCAGGATCGTTTTCAGTCAGTCAAGATTGGTTCCGGTCTTTGGAATTTGTTCAAATTGAAGTTTGGAGTCCCCCAAGGTTCTGTCTTAGGTCATCTTCTTTTTCCCTCTATACAACACCTCTTGGTCAAGTCATCAGAAAATATACTGGAGTCAAATACCACTTCTATGCTGATGATACCCAGCTGTTCATTCACTTATCCCCTGATGATAGTCTCAAGTCTTTTGACTGTCTTAAATCCTGTTTGAATGATATTCAGGTCTGGATGTCTGAAAACAAACTCAAGCTAAATCCTGATAAAACGGAATTCATAGTCTTTGGTGCCAAAGACAGATACAAATGGCTCAGCGACTCATTTCCTGTCAATATCCTGGGTAATTGTCTCTCTCCCACAGATGTTATATGCAATTTGGGTAATCTGTTTGATGCAAAGTTTTGTTTCACCAATCACGTAAATTCTGTCATCAAATCTTGTTTTATTAGCCTCAGGGACCTTCATCATATCAGGAGGTTTCTTTCCGTTGATACATCAGTGATGATTGCAAATGCTCTGATCAGTAGTCGTTTGGATTATTGCAATTCCCTATTTCACAGTTTGTCATCCTGTAATGCTACAAGGCTCCAATATGTTCAAAATGCTCTTGCACAGTTTGTCACTGGTGCTTCAAAGTACACTCACATCACATCTACACAGAGGACACTTCATTGGCTACCCATCAGACAACGTATTATCTTCAAAACCCTAGTTTTGGTTTATAATTACCTCCCCACTGGCCAACCTAAGCATTTTGCACCATATATCTCCTTGTACAAATCTGCCATGAATACACAATGTTACAACCCCAAACTTTGTTCCTCCAGGTTCCTCATTATTATGCTTCCATCCATAAATTAAAGGTCCACTTCAACAACAGGTACTCAAATGATGCCCCAATGTTATGGAATGATCTTCCACATGATATCCGCAGTGCTCCAAATCTCTTGTGTTTCAAAAGTCGACTAAAAACCTACCTATTTCAGAAATCATTTCCACCATAGCTTCTAACTACCGAACACCAGATTGCCTCCCTGGGTACGACTTGGAACATGTCTAATGTCTTGGTGATTTATGCCTTACAAACTGGATGGTGCAATTTGTAGATATGGAGAATAAGCACTTGGATAACTGATTGATTGATTGGCCTGTCGGGAAGGACACATTTGGTCAAGGTAGGTAGCACACTCTCACATTCTGCTGCGCTCCAGTATGGGGCCCCCAGGGCTCCGTCCTTGGCCCAATTCTTTTTATCTCTACACTTCTCTCACTCTATACAAAAAACTAAAGAATTGCCTAAACGACATTCAAAATTTCGTGTTTACAAATCAAAATGTTAAATAAATTGTGGAAATAAGGTATATAAGGTGTAACACTCTTGAATAAAAACCTGTCTAAAATTTTGCATAAGACATATCAGTTTAGTAATAGTCTGTTGAAATCTAGGAAATTTTATTTGTTTTTAGAACAATTGCCAAGCTGTATGCCTTTTATATTCCAATGTTTATCAAGCATATCATTGCTTCTGTTGAATATCTATATTTTTATTTGTTTCATTTCCTGTTTTATTATTCATTACTGACTCAGGACAAAGCTAATTGTATCGACACCCATTAGTGTATATGGCGCCATATATCAAGAAAAGGGGAACATTTTGAAAACCCTTCCCCATTGTAGTAGGTACTTTCATACCAGCCTTAATGAATGTGTCTGTTTACTAAAATGTTCTGGTTGAACCACATACAAATCATTGTAGTTGTAGAATATGAAATGTTTTAGACAGTCATTTCAGAATGTATGGGTTATTATTTTTTTTGTGGTAGTATTTTTCTGATTCCTAGAGCAAACAATACTGGCAGATCTTCATCGAGTGGTGGTTTGTAGTTGTCATACTGCCCTCATACCGTCACTTGACACTCTTTGGACAAGTATACCCAGTTTGTGATACAGTTGTATTTGTTGCAAAACATCTGTAGCAGTCTAAAGCAATTCAGCTGCATCTCTGTTGATGCCACATTTAGGACTATGCCCAGTAACATGCCCTGTTTTCAAGTATGGAGTACAGAGTGGTGCTTGAACGGAAAAGTATGAATCACGTTAAACAGCTACTGTCACTCTCATAAAATGCTTTATTCTCTGGATCAATAGGAAGGCATTTTGTCTCCTAAGGATAAAAAACCACCACTTTGTTATGCGTTGAAAGCCTTGGAAAATAAACAGTCTGCTGTTCATGGATCCGTTACCCATAGTCTTGTCATCCTAGCGCGGATTAGATGTGTTTGTCAGAGAAGCAGTTAGACTTGTGCAGTTATGCTACAGGCTTTGTGTGTGTTAATTGACGTGTTTTTTTCGTTTAATAATATATGACACCAGTTAAATGATATTTTATATTAAAATACGCCTGCTAGATTCTCTTTGAAGTATATTTGTGCTAAAATGCATAGGTTACATAAGCATTACAAAACATTTAATGGATTTTTACAGGATCTTTACGTGAATTGTGTGTCCTGAATTTGTATTAGCACTTACAGATTTCTATTCTCAGTTACAGATTTATATTAGCACTAACAGATTTGTATTAGCATGTATAGATTTGAAATACATGATCCCCCCTCTATACACACTACACGAGCATTGGGGAAACGGGATCCAACACACTTAATATATTTGTAAATCATTAATTAGATTCATTGAAACAATATGGATTATTGAAGGATATAGCTACTTTATATGAATACCAAGTGGCAGCTTTGACACTTCTCAATTCCAATAGAAGTTATACATAGAGTGAATAAAAGAGCTATGAGTAAGCAAAATGGCCTAGGGTCAAAGCGGAATTTTGTACAGCTTTAGTTGCTCATAAGTTTTATCACTAATTACTATTATTCATTTATGATATCAACCAAGCATCTTAACTATTATTAGCTTTATAAGAAGAAAATAAGAAATTCTATTTCTGAATAGAGAGATTTACTTAAAGCGTGGCTGAAGTGTCATTTGACTATACCTTGACATAAAGGATAGTCTACATTTATGTACTTATATCATTGAAGACTTCCATTTATATATCTTTAAACAATTCATAATATAATAATCTTAAGTGGAAGCCTGCTGAACAAGTTGTTCATACCTATACTATTAATGATTTACAAAGGGTATAGGGACACTGAAATGTTTCATAAGCTATCCGTTGAAATGTTTGATAACCTACCCGTCTATATAATTGGAAACAGGTGATAAAACAAGAGAATGTTCCCACAGGTAGTTTGTGTGCTGAATAACTTTCTGAACGGAATCAAACAAATAAATTATTAAAGAACGGAAATCAAGTGTGGGGGAGACAATACATTGGAAAATATGCACCTGGATTCCATTATACTATGAACAGCAATTCTAAATGAGAATATAAAATTAAACCTATCTCAAAATAACAGGTTAGGGTGTGACCATCTGGTCTCACACTTCACTTTCTCGGGATATTTTTTGATAAAAAGATGTTCATATGATTCCCTTGATTATTATGGTCAGGCCACACCTGTGCCTTACAGTTGTATCTAGACGTATTTGATTTCTAGTTGAGGAAACCATCCTTTTGGCTCTGAAAAGAGACTATCATATCAGGATAACACATATCGAAGAATGAATTCCCCCACTTTATCCACCCAACCCCCCATTCATCCCTCCAGCATGTTTAATGTGGCTCATGGGATATAATTCAAACATTTCAAAAAGAGCTGTCCCAAACAGGACAACCCAGAGTTGTGTAGAGTCACACAAAATACATATTACCTGAATGTGAATCCAAGCAAAGGTGTCCTACCTAAATACAAAGCAGACCGAACCCCACAAGTCTATATGGCTCTAGTTCTATTCTCCAACACTGAAAGGTCTGACCTAGGCATAAGTCGGGAAATCATGGACTACCTGTCTTTTTTTGTAATTCTATAAAGCAGATTATTGCACGATAACACATTATATAATTTGTGTGACTGATGTCAGGATGTTTTAAATGTGTTTCATTTATATTGCAGTTCAAAAGCATATTAGTTAGAAATGACTATCATAAGCTGCAAAATGTGTGCCATGAAAAAGAGATCCAGTTCATAATGAAATGGTCAATATTCCTCATTGCTTTCTGAATACTTGTTTAATTGTAACATACATTAATGTTTCATGATTATTTATGACACTGTAGTGTGGATATAAAATTACTACAGTTCTTCTTTCAGATTTATTGACAAATAGTTAATGGTGAAACAACTGGCGTGGTATAAAGCAATGGATTTCTCTTTTAACATTGAAAAGTTCATATGTACGCCAAAAACACATATTTGCTTTACTGTCGGATATATAATGTAAGAAATAGATAAAATGACTTCCAAAGAGGAAGCAGAGATAGACATCACTGACACATCACCACCCAGTAATTGCTGTGACAAAAAAGTGACAATAAATGTGGGTGGAGTTAAACATAACACCTGGCTAAGAACCCTGGAGAAAGTTCCTGGTAAGTGTAATGACTTTTAATTATTTTTAAAATTTGTTACTTTGTCTTGTTTTCTCGTTACATCTAATTAACCCCCTTCATTTTGTTGCAGTTTTTTTAGTTTAGTATTCTCTATAACAACATTTCTCAACTTCAGGGGTCTCATGCTTGTACCTAATGTCCCAAACACTTAATTTGTTTGCAAGAAATTTAGGAATAAACTTCAGTGACATCATTTTCAGTTAGTTCATCATTCTCAAAATTTGCTTTCCTTTCAGATTGGATGCGTCTCCGTTGATAACAAATTTGATAAAGTCACTAGACCTTCCCTATATACATGCAGCAGTCTCATTAAGTACTTCTTCAAGCTAATATCTGTAGAGAGTGTCCATGACGCTTTCAAAAAAAGTTGCTGGCCTACCGGACCAGTAACATCAACAAGTTAAGTGCCCAGTGGAAAAGCTACCAGCCAAGTTTCCAAACTTCAAAATAAAGAAATTGCGAAATAAAAATCAAAAAACTTTATTCAACAAATTTACAAGATGCATTCAGAAATTTAAGGCTTAACCTAATACCCCACAGTCCCACATAGTGAAATGAAAAAATACGTCAAAAAATAGGTTGAAACAAACTATCAGCCTCTAAGTCAGTATGGTCTTTCACTTGAGTTTTACCTTGTAGTTTAATTTATTTATTTGGGTTTTAACTCCATTTTCAACGTTGCATAGGTCATATAACTATAGGTGGTTTTATGGGCAGAAGAAACCAGTACATACAGTTGGTCAAGGTTCTGTAAGATAAACTGCCGACCATCGGTAAGCAACTACCAACTTTTCCACATAGGGTCCGGGCTTGGAACAACAGACCTCAGAGGTGAGAGGCGAGTGTGTTACCACAGCGCCACCAAGGTCCCTACCTTGTAGTTTAAGTATTAGTATACATGTATCACTTGATTCAAATACATTCATTTCTGATAACATTAGTGTTTGTATCATAGCACTTTTAAAGTATCTGATTAATGATGATAAAACTTAACTGAACTTACTGAGGATAGCACAAAAATTAAAACATAAATGGTAGTACTTTGAAAATGTAACAAATTCAAAATGTTTTTTTCCCCAACCCTGTCCAAGTTTTATCTTCCTGGTTGTCAGTTCTCCGATCCGGCCATAAAGGCCTCAGCAAAACGTACAAAACTAAGTTCCTTTTTGATCATAAATGTATCAGACGTGTTATGAGTCAAAAAGCCAAAATAAAAAAAGAAAAAAAGGTACCATAATGACCCTAAGAACACAGAAATCGTAAACAAAAGTTCCTTTCAATTTAGACGGCTAATATTTTTTAACAGTGGAAACGTTTTGATTGGTTGTCGCGATGAGTGATAATAGAAGTCACAAAAAGGCGAGTTTTTGTTTAAAATTAAAATTAAAATTTTCTTTAAAATTAATGAATTCTACTTTTTGCAAATTATGTTATTCTACTGACCAACCGGGTCAAGAAGTCCCCAAAGATGTAGACCCACTACAATAGTTGGTAGCTATGGGCCACCGGCCATTTTGAATGCTAGCTGTCTGCAGAATATACCAATTTAGGTTGTGATTATGATGTACATTCGGCCAACTCTTACCACTGATTCAGAAAGAAGCTCAAAACCCATTTCTTTGCACAAGCCATATCCACCATAATTTCTGCTTTCCTGGTTATTCTCTGTTGCGCTGATCTCTGCTATGTCTCTTAATTATTAACTGCTAGGTTAATTATTATAGTTTTCTGCTTTTTCTGTTTCATTCGCATAGAGTCTGTCTTTAATGGAGCACCAAGCACCATATAGCACCATAAAAATAAAATTAGAATTGGAGATTAAGCACTATAAAAATACTATTATAATTAGAATTGTGATGAAGCATACCTTGGAAATACATTGATAATTAATAACCATAACAAAGAAATATACTTGGTCCTGAGGAAGTATAAAATAATATTAACCTTGACAGTTATAAACTTCGCGAATTAAGACTTTTGATACAAGTGAGCTTAGATTATTCCATGTATACCATGAGTTTCAATGGTAATTCGCATAATAATTTGCATGGAATTTTGACTCTTCCCTCTGCATTTTGACATATTTTTAAACCGGCACGATTCAAGCAAGCTGAAATAATCCATTTTATTGTGTGGAAACTCGAAATACATTGAGTTACCCTTAGGTCTGAAATTAGTATAGTGTTCTTGATTACTCTAAAAATTAAAAAAAAACCTTTGTTATCACATTCCTTATGGCATTAGAACTATATTAGTGTGCTATGTTATGATACAATCATCTTAAGAACTGGCTTTTACACTGCAGCGGTTAAATACTGAAATATTCTTCATTCATGATGTAATCACTCCAATAGAGTATAATAATAATAATAATTATAGAACATTTATATAACGCAAAATTAATGAAAATCATCTGGAATCCAAAGGGACAGCCCTTAAACCTAGCAAAGTCATAACCCAGTAAGGACCTACCGGGGAGGATAATTATGGTAGTGCGTAAGCTAATCTAAACAGGTAAGTCTGTAGTTGGCTTCTAAGGCTTGACATGGCCTATTGTGATCTGACATTAAGTAGGAGCCTGTTTTATGCCACTGGTGCAGCCATGGCAAAACCACACCTGCTTAATTAGGGATGACAAATAGGGGATGATATGAAACAGGAAGCCAGTTGAGATGTTCTAGATAGTGTGTCATATGACTCATTTTATCCAGTCTGAAAACAATATTGCAGAACGCATTTTGAACTTTCTGAAGTTTAGCAACACTGCCCATGCTGACCCCATATAGTAGGAATACAGTATTCTAATCAACTACTGACCATAGGTGTAAAGGCAAATGTAAACTTTCATATTTATTATTGGTCCACCTAACTTTGGATGGATATCAATCCAAATATGAACCAAAGTACTGTGAAAATACCTTTTTAATAATCTATATGAAAAAGAGGCACTTGTATATGTGGAATCAGCTATTATTGTCACAAATATATCCACATTGTGAGGCACGAGTGCATACAAAAAGTATTTGGTGCACTATTTAATTAAAATATCCTTATCAAAGAGACCTTATTCTAAGAAAAAAAACATACTCATAAAGGAAAATCAATAAAATTTGGATTTCCATGCAAGGACTTTTAAGTACTTATGTTAATAAATCCCTTTGTCAGAATTTCAAATTGTGACAAAAAATCAACTTCCAATAGGAGTATGTGATGTCAGGATTTGAAATTCCATTTGACTTCTGATACGAGATATATATGGGCTAATAAAAGTAACACTATAGTTCTATAAATATACATCTGTGAGAGTATTGTTTTGTAAATTTATATGGACTATGTCAATCACAGTACAGTTGCAATAATTTCCAACTGTCTAGGAACAAGGCTGGCTATGCTGGCAGACTCCCAGGAGTCAGACGAGGCCTATGACAGCGTGACAAAAGAGTACTTCTTTGACAGACATGCGGGGGCCTTTGAGAACATCTTACATTACTACAGATCTAGTGAACTGCACATGGACCAGAGTATGTGTGGAAATATCATGCGAGGGGTGAGTGTGCATAGTTTTTTATCTCATTTTTGCTATCAAGAATTTACTATCCGCCCAATTGCGTTGATCATGTGGTCAGATGCATAGTCCTGTGCGGAACAAACGTTTGAGTGAAGTGGGTTATTTTTGTCAGTGGCATGACCTATTTTATCCAACCATTTCATGATACTGTCAATCTTACCCTAAAATGGTACTGAGGTTGTCATTTCTTTGTCAAAAGGGAAGCTTCTGCTGTAAAACTGCTTGATCATTCAGTAGCATTTAACACTGTGATGACCAGGCCTGTTGAGGTGCCTGGTGTGGCAGTTTGCATCTACATTAATATTGGATTTAGATTGGGAAACAGAAATCGTTCTTCAACAGCCAATAAAAGTTTTATTACCCAATTGGAGTCTTAACAGATGAATTCAGATAAGCCATATTGGATTTGAAAGTCAAAGAGTACAGGTGTGGAAAATTTTATATATTATAGTGAAAGAATATTAGTTTGAGTTTAGAATGTTTCATTAGTTATGTCAGGGAAGGGCAAGAGTAAGAAAACCTGTGTCACACCTCCAAAAGAAGAGTTACTGTTTCTGTGAGAGCAAGGATTTCGACGCAAAAACAACGAAAAGTCAGGATCTGGAGGGTTTGTACATTGTATCAGAGCAATCGTTTAAGTATCAAGACAACAAATGCGAAGAGTGTATCATGATCCTCTTCAGATCAAACTATCACAGCATATTTGCAAAGAATGGAGCAATCAAACCAGGCATCAATGAAGCGGGAAATATGGTACAAAAATTGCTTCAATTTGTGGCTCAACAAATGCAGCTTCCTGATGCACAACACCAAATGCGACCTAACACGATAGCCAGCACAACCAGTAGTATGCATTCAGAACCCATCCATCAACCTTTTATGGCCTGCCACAAAAGGGTCACTAAAACAACCTTACTTTACCTCAATGGGTAGTAGGTCAGCTCACGAAACAGGATACAGGATACAGTGATGTTGAAGAAGGCATTCATGCAGGTGATATTCATATGGACAGCTATGAGGTTAGCATGGACCATCTGAATGCATTACGTGGAACAGGAAAGTCTAACATGGGCTGACACATGAAATAAACTGAGGACCTATATCTTTGCAAAAGCCTAACCATCCAAGGTTCATCTTATTTTTTTTCTGATTGTCTCTGTGGTGCAGACCTTCCTTTTTATATGTCTGGACTTGGAAATTTAGGAATTTTTGTCTTTGGTTGATACTTAGAATCTGTCTTTTGATGTCAAAATGTCAAATTCGAATTAGAGTGATCTTGTTTCCAATGAATGTAAGTTGGGACAATTGTCACACGTTTTGCACAGAAGTTCCAGTTTTCTCAACTTGACATAATCAGTTTTAACAACCACCCATCAACTGAGTATGGAATGCACTAGATCTTACAATAAATCTTGAATGTGTCAACAGTGTATTGCAGACAAATGTCAACGCTCGGTTTTACATCTCACATTATTTTGTACATGCCACCAATGACCACAGACAGATTTGAAAACTAACTTATAATTATGGGGACCACTGCACATCAGAACTCTGATAACTTAGGAGATTACAGGAAGTTATTTGGCAAATATGATTAATGTTATATACTGAAACAGTGTTTTATGTACATTAAGTGAATATTTTTTTTGTTAAATTATGTACTGAATGTCATAACTGTTATTGGATATGCATGACAATCTGTATAACTTCATCGAACATTAGTGCAGATATTTTTGGTGCTTGGCATATAAAATGTACATTATGGTAAACAATTGTCCAACTAGTTATCCCCAAAATCACTGCACATGAGAACTCTTTACAGGAGATTACAGGGAGTTATTTGGCAAACACTCACAAGATATTTGGATAATATGGTGGGCAAGATGGTAAGCAAGTGTCTGTAATCTTGTGTCTGGTTGTAAATATGAGGTTTTACAGTAAACAATGATTTAGACACACTAAATGAATATTGTTTGTAAAAATTATGTACTGAATATCATAATTGTTATTAGATATGCATGACTTTTGGTATAGCTTCATCAAACATTCATACATACATTTTTGTTCTTGACATTCTTCTGTGTCTCACTGAGCATACAGAATCTATGTAGTAGTAATGTTTAAGTGTGGTTTTGAGATTGTAAATTGTAGTATTTGTGCGGTTTGAGGTTATTTCAGGTGTAACTCTCAGAATAAAATTGACAGAGTGTAAAATGTTCAGTGGACCATGTTGACTGTATCAGGTGTTTCAGTCTCTGGGGGATAGTTGATTTAAGAGAGGTATATGTATATCACATTCCAACAGAATGGAGACACAGCATTACAGTAATTATTTGTAATAGAGGTCTGTTCTTGGCCCAATACTGTTCACTCTGTATGTTT
Source organism: Sabellastarte sp. h YS-2021 (assembly GCA_964017235.1). NCBI lineage: Eukaryota > Metazoa > Annelida > Polychaeta > Sabellida > Sabellidae > Sabellastarte > Sabellastarte sp. h YS-2021. The sequence goes on from OZ024928.1 coordinate 138,745,584, forward strand.
CTCCAGTGCCCGACATTGCAAATATACATGGAATTTGTTATATGCTTTATGCAGATAACGCTAAGCTTTATATTAATTTTGACATAAACTCAATGGCTGAATCTCTGAAAATTCGTGAACATTGCATCGACAGCATCAAAAATTGGATATTACAGAATCTCCTAATGCTGAATGATGAAAAACTGAAATCGTTATTTTTGGATCAAGAAACAGCTTGGAAAAACTGTCATCTAGCTCTCTTAGAGTGGGTGGCTGCCAAATTAGTTCAACAAATTCTGTCCACAACCTGGGTGCCTATTTTGACTCACTATTGAACATGGAAGAGTTCATTCTTAAAAAGTAGCAGGGCCTGCCAGTTCTAAATCCATAAAATAACAAGAATTCGTAAAAAAAATGATCAGAAGACATAAGTGTCTGTCTTATTCAAGGCTTGGTTATGTCCAAACTAGACTATGCTAATTGTTTGATAGGAGGAAACAAAATAAATAAAATTTTCTTGAATCAGCTGCAAGTTGTACCAAATTCAGCTACCCGTGTCATCATGAAAAGGAAGAAATCAGATCACATTAGTAAAGTAAGACAAGAGCTTTACTGTCTTCCAGTCCTACAGATGATTGACTTCAGTGTCCTCACTAATGTCTACAAGGCATTACATGGTCTAGGACCATCTTTCATCAGTGAGCTTTTTTTCTCTATCACAGTCCTACCAGATACACTAGTTCATCCAACAGTCTCAATTTGGAATACCCTGTAAAAGTGCCTGTAAAGGCGGGCCTTTAGTTATGCTACTCCTGCTTTGTGGAACAAGTTACATGTGAACATTAGATCCTCAAAATCACTGTTAGACATTAGAAAACAGCTCAAAACATACTTATGCAAACATGCTTATGATATGCAATTTTTACCTTACAGCACTTGGAGACATTAAGTTAAAAATCATGTGCTATGTTAATAGTAACAGTTGCTCAACTCTGTACGGCAAATTCCCATGTTCAATTCTGCAACAGGGGTGGCGCAAAGTAGTTTGTAAGGGTACTGATATATCATTGGTTTGTTTGTTTATTTGGGGTTTTACGTCGCTTTCAACACTGTACAGGTCATATCACGACGGGTAGTTGGAAGGGCAGAGGAAACCAGTACATATAGTTCGCTAGGGTTCTGTACTGTAAACTGCCAACCAACAGCAAGCAACTACCAGCTTTCCCACTTACGGCCATGACGGGGATCGAACCCCGGCCGCAGAGGTGGGAGGCGAGAGTGTTACCACTCTGCCACCGTGGCCCCTGATATATCATTGGAACATGACTTTAAATTAGTTAAGATATTGCATTCAGTTCAACAGCTAGAACAATATTGGGACTGGCTCTGTGTATTGTGGAAGTGGAATCCACACAGATATTACAGTGTATGATGAGATACCATACTTGCTGACCACTTGGCCACTGAGAACCTCTGGGTCATTTCTTAAATAAAAAGGATTGAAGAAACTTTAATTCTGTGTTTTTTTTCTCATCTGAGAACATGCATGAATTTAATTCATATGTTTTCTCTGCCAAAGCAGAATATTTTAACATACTGAAAATATTAAATGGCTGAATAAGTAAGATAAATAAATTGTGCAAACGTTAAATTCAGGTATTTTTCATCTTTGGCATTGTTAAGGGCTGTCATTTTAATGCAAGAAATTAATGAAGCACAAACATATACTTGGATTAAAGTGATAGTTTTCATTGGAACTAATATTTTTAAAAGTACTGTAGGTTTCAAAAGGGGCTGACAAAAGGATGGAATGAAAGGTTTAAAATGTTTTTAATTACCCAAAGAGACAGAAACCAGAAGGGGAGGAAAGCATATGAAAAGAAGTAAATCAATTAAAACCAGTTGACGCAAAGGAAACCCTGGCCCATTGTGGCACAGTGTCCACAAAAGATTTTTCTATCTCATGGAAAGCTGTTTGTTTAGAATTTTCTGAATAAGCCTTGCAGTTTAATTGATTATCATCTTCCAGTCTAACAAAGGCTGTTATGTAGTCAACCCTGTGTCTGAGTTAGAAGGGGGATCAGAAAGAAGCCAGTGCATTTTGCTGAGTGATAGTGTGTGGATCATAAAAGTTAAGATTTTGAACCATTTTTATTTATGGCCGATGCAGTTTTACTTTAAGTGTTAAAAAATGGTGAAATTGCACATTTGTTCTGGAAAACATAGATTGGCAAACTTAAACTGACAAATATAAGTTGCATTGACGTATGAAGTTTGAAGTAATTTGTTGCACATCATAAATGTCACTTAGTTTACATGCGCAGAATATCCAAAGGTAAAATTTGCCAAGTAATATATGTAAGCACTTTGCTTTTAAAAAATTAAAAACACTTGAGCAGAGGAATAAAAAGGTTATTAATATTCAAATTTTAAGTTGGCAGGCCTTTAAGTTGGAAAAATTTTAATGCCACTGATAAATTAAAAGAATATATTAATATACTCCCAGATGAGATTTCAGCTCTATCAGTCACATAGTTTGGCAGCTACAGGGATTAAAAGAGCCAAAAGTCTATAAACTGGGTCACTGTACACATTTTAGAGATCTCAAGGTGACCTTAAATCAAAGCCACAGACTTTAAGTTTTTACAAACAAATACAGCACTGCATATAGAAAATATATTTAATACAATATCATACTTGTCGGACTTACCAATTCCTAGTTACAGGGCAAAATATGTGAAAAATGGCAAAAAAGGTCACTCGGGTTGGTGTTTAGGGTCCTCATGTGCAGGTTAAATGTCTATTTAAAGCCTTGCTTTTTGGCACATGTAAAAGTTTTGACTTAAAAGTGGCAAAAAGTCTAAAAATTGGGTCTCTGTTGGCATTTTAGAGACCTTAAAGTGACCTTAAACTTACAGCTACAGACTTTAAAATTTTATACAGAGGGAGATTACATATAGGAGTTAAACCTAACATAATTTGAGACTTTTCAGACTTACTACTTCTAGGTTACAAGACAAAATATGTGAAAAAATGTCTTAAAAGGGTCACTCGGGTAGATGTTTATGGTCCTCATACACAGGTTAAATGTCTATTAAAGGCTTAAATTTGGGGGCACATATAAAAAAGCATATCGATATATTCCCAGATGATATTTCACTTAGATGATAGGCATAGTTTGAAAGCTACAGTGCTTGAAATTGGCAAAAAGTCCATAAATTGGGCCTCTATGGGCAATTTTGAGACCTTAAGTCGACCTTATAGTTAAACCTACAGCCTTTTCATGGACAAGGATTACATATAAAAGTTATACTTAATGCAGTTTGAGGCTCATCAGAATTACCACTTTTAAATTATAGGACAAAATATGTGAAAAATGTAGGAAAAAATCAGTAAGTGGGGTCTTTATGGACTACACAAAACTCCACTTAAAGTCTTGAGTTTTGGCATATGTACTGAGAATATATTATTTTGTTATTGTGTTAAAATTTTAACCAGATGAGCCTCATAGTTTGTGAACTAGAGGGCTCCAAGTGGCCAAAAGTCAAATTTCTGACCTTAAGGTGGCCATAAGTTCTTTTTTATTGGGAGTTTAAGGTCACCTTAAAATGGGGATTTTTTGGGGCACCCTTAACATGTGTACCAAGTTTGAAATAGTGATCCATTTTTGAGTTATCGTGTACACAAGGAAATATCTACGGTGGCGGTGGCACGATGGACCTGAATCCAATATATTATATCCCCGACATTCGTCTGGGGATATAATAGCTGTCATTTTAAATAGGTATATCACCCTAGTAGAGGCAGATCTAAGGGTGGGGAATTGGAGGGGGCGTGGGCATGGATAAAAAAGCCCCACGACAAAGGTTTCAAACTCTGAAAGGGGAGGCGTGCATCCCCCATGCCCCGCCTAGATCTGCCTCTTCTTGGGGGTTTACGCCCTGATCAAGAGCTAAGGTCACATCAGGACAGGCCCTAAATTAATGTCCAATATTGAGATAATATTGTTTCAAACCCATGACCAGAGAGCTAAGAGCCAAGAGATTAAATACCACCTTGTTAACTATAGTGACCCCCCACATAACTTCCAACAGCTAAAGCCAAAGGAGGACTCCAAAATTTTGGGAGTTTAAGAAGGTTTGTGAGCCAATGAGTTTTAACCTATGAACATGACTACTTGGCTAAATATTGGGCTTGGTTGATGTTTTATGGCAAAAATGACTTGAAGGTGATATTAAATTGGCTCATTCATACAGATAAGCTAACTAGCTGCATAACTGGTTGGTGTGGGGAAAAGTTATGGTATAAAATGGGGTTTGTCAGATCATACCCCTATTCCATATTCACGATTGATCATAAGGCCTATATGATGTTACATTGAGGCTGTTGATTTGTCTGATCCTGTGAAAATTGTAGGAAAACTGGAACAATCTTCCCTCCAAAAACCATTTGTCTAGGCTCAAACGACTGATCATACTACTGACAGACGAATAAGTATTTTGAGCTGTTTCTATCTGGTATGATTCACAAAGATACTCCAAGTACCAAGTCCAGATCACTCGATAGTTTGATATGTAAATAAGTCGACTGAATAGATCACATTTGTACTGTGTACAAATAAATTTTTATATTTTCCCATTGCGGTAAAGCCAGAGTTAAAGTAAGGGTCTCATGTCCTGTTCAACAGCCAGAGGTGACATGCTGCGTTTAGATACTAAACTTGCTAACCCACTAGGCCAGTGAGGAACCTCCGACACTGGATTAAGAATTCAGACTGATACATGAAATAGTGTTCCAGAATTTTACTCTTGCATACAGAAAACTCTCACATTTTAAAAGAGGGAGTTACTCGCCTACGGTATGTAACGAGTGTTTCCTTTTATTGCTGATAAGAAGAATCCAGTTGATTGATAAATATGGACTACTTTGTATTTCCTCATTTATTCACGTCTTAAGTTGTCTACAAAAATATATATCAAAGGAAGGCGTAAGCAAATTGTAAATTTTGACATTTTGGTGAATATTACACTAATTGAATAGCTCAGTTGCATAGCTCAAATTTCCCCCAAATACTGACTTTTTAAAAAAAATCCCTCAAATTGGATAGTATGATCGTGAAAATATAAGACATAATGTTGAACACAAAGGCAGAAGCATAAATTAATTGAAAATGGGACTTTTGTATGTATCAGAAATTTTTAGAGATTGATCCGGATCTTTCCAAAAATTTAATCACTTATTCCTTTGGTTAGGCCATACCAACATAAAAAAAGTTTAGAAAGAGCATTAGTTTAATAGCAAACACAAACAAACAGACAGGCAAACAAACACCCAATACATAACCTCATTGGCAGAGGTAATTAATAAATTAGTGAATGTCATAATATTTATTCCTGCATTGGTAATTTTACTCATAATCAATATAAATTAACCTTTTAAACTATTATTCCTGTTCACGAAATACCTTAGTCGAGAATGGATTCACTTTATTATCATGGTCATCTAAAATAGATACTCATTACCTTCAAGTGAATAAAACCAGAAATAGAAAAAAACCAGAAGTGTTCCAAATGAAGAAAATAAAAGCAAAAGGACATAAATAATGCTGCTGAAGTATAGAAGGTTTTTTATGGTGTGTGACAATCACATTTTGACAGTTTGAGAAACTGGAAAATACAATAATATGAAGAGACCCTGTTTTTATCTTGATTCAGTGGATAAAATCATTAGCTTTAACAAAGCATTATTTTATGCAATAGACAGGTGTTTTTGCCCATAGTTATTTTTAATTTATGGCTTGTTTACTTTGGCTTTTATTATCAGACAAATACTTTCAGTTACCAATTCCAAGAGTGTCCTTATTTAAGGACATGTAATTATTTGACATCAATGGCTTAATAAATGATGCATATGAGTGAATGACATATCTGATATATCAGATATTTGCAGTCCCCCCACCCTGGGACACAGGAAACACACATGGCGGAGCATAATTTTATTACACATAGTTAACACAAGTACTAAATCACAAGATTACTAATTACTATACTTATGTACAGACCAAGGTATGGTATAAATGCAATTACTGTAATGTATATCAGTTACACATGACACACTCTAAAATACACAAGGTTAAAGCTACGTAATTCTAATTCTAATTGGACTTTTATAGCGCTTAATCTCCCCAAACAAGAGGACTCTAAGGCGCAACAAAACAAAAAGCAGTCAACAAAATTCTGTGTCCAGGGACATAACAGGGGTCGAACACCACGGAGAACGCCAGGGGGATGATTCAGGCTAGGGTGGATATGCTTTGGTGTACAGGTAGGTTTTAAGCTGTTTTCTGAAGGAGGCCAGGGATGGAGAGGCACGAATCACATCAGGGAGAGTATTCCACACAGTAGGAGCATCAAACGCAAAACTATTACCAAACTGTTTGACAGATTTATGAACAGAGGGGCAGAACTTTGGAATAACTAGGAAATTACCACCACTTTGACTGCGCCTGGTACTATAAGAACTGCTGTAGGAAGAAAGATGTGGTGAAAAATACCTGGGAAAACCTGTGTGAAGATACTTATAAACAAGTGTGACTGTCTTGAACACAATGCGCTGTTCAACAGGAAGCCAATGCAGTTTCTTTAGCACAGGAGTTATGCTGGTGTATCGACTGGTGTTTGATACAATTCTAGCTGCACTATTTTGGATGTACTGTAATTTGCGTAGATTGAACTTGGACAGGCTCCTGAAAAGTGAGTTGCAGTAATCCAACCGACTACTAACAAGAGCGTTGGCTACAAGCACAGAAACATCATGAGTAAGAAACCGCCTGACATGTCTGAAGTCACGGAGTTTAACAAAACAACTTTTGCAGACATTCTGAACATGCTTGGACAAAGAGAAATCTGAATCAAACCACACACCCAGATTTTTTACTGAATCTGCAGGGCAGAGTGAGTTGCCCAGGATATCAATTGGAAAACATGCTTTCAACTTATCCCTTTGTCTCTTCGAACCAAAGATGATAAACTCAGTCTTATCAGGATTCAGTTTGAGCTTACTAGTTGTCATCCACTCTTGAACATCATTTAGGCACTTATTTAGCTTTTCAAAGGCAGCAGATGCATTCTTCTGGGATAAATGTATATAAAGTTGGCTATCATCTGCATAGAAATGAAACTTTATTCCATTATGTTTACTGATAATGGAACTGAGGGGGGTAGTGTACAATGAGAACAACAAAGGACCCAGGACAGAACCTTGGGGAACACCAAATAGGAGTTTACAAACATCTGACAAAGTAGAACCAATTTTTACTGATTGGTAACGGTCCATTAGGTAGGATGTGAACCATTTCAGAACAGAGCCACTGACCCCAAACCAGTTTTGGAGGCAACCCAGAAGAGTAGAGTGATCAATGGTGTCGAAGGCAGCAGACAAGTCAAGCAATACCAAGGCAGTGGATTACCTCATTTTTTATGTAGAGAAGAGCAGTCTCAGTTGAATGGCCCGCCTTATATGCCGACTGGTACGGGTTGTCTAAGTTATTGGCATTAATATGTTCTAACAGCTGCTTAGCAACCACACGTTCTACCAATTTAGATATAAAACTGAGACCTGATACAGGGTGATAATTCTTAAGGTCATTTGAGGGAAGATTTGGCTTTTTAATAAGTGGAGTGACCACAGCAGATTTGAAGGCATCAGGAACGCATCCCTCCATGAGTGAGCAGTTGACCAGCTTTGTAAGGGATGGTAGCAATATATCAATGCATTCCTTAATCAGGAATGTCGGCAGAGGGTCCAACAGGCATGATTTTGTTGGTGATGCTTTAATTATTTTATCAACAGCATCTTCAGAAACTTGCCTAAAGACAGTAATTTGGAGAGGATCTGAAGGAGGGTTAACATCATATTCAGTGCCAGAAGAAGCAAAATTATCTCTAATCTTCTTAATTTTGTTGGTGAAGAAGGAGGCAAACTGGTCAGCCAATGACTTTTCGGACTCATGAGATGGAAGTGTGGCATCAGAAACCCTGTTCAGGGTCTTATGGAGCTCACGCCAAAGTTTTCGAGAGTCATGACTATTGTCTGAGATCAGTTTGCTATAGTAGTCTGATTTATCTTTATTTACAAGTGCATTGCACCGAGCAATCTGGCGACGAAGCCTACTCCTGTTAAGTGTACTTTTAGCCCTACGCCAGGTTCTCTCAAATTGGCGCCTAAGGGACTTTGCACGTCGATAATCATCAGACATCCAATCGGCGGACTCCTTTTTCGTCAATTTAGATATAAGAGGTGCATGCCTATCCAGAACATCACTCAAATCATGTACATATTGATCATACGGATCGACAACAGCATCAGCTGGAGACTTGACGAAGGACGTATTTTTGAGATCTGAGCGGAAGTCAGACATATTGATATGGTGGAACCTTCTATATTGAACTACATTTGGAGTATGAGACACTTGACAAGGGAAGGCAACTGAACATGTGACTAATGCGTGATCGGAAACAAAGTCACAAATTTTAACATCAGCAATGGTGTCCTGATCACAGGGGGATAAAATCAGGTCCAATATGTGACCATGTAGATGAGTAGGTTTATTGACTAACTGTTTGAGGTCACATGAATCAAGAAAGGTAGTGAATTTCTGACCGTCACCAACTGGAACATCAACATGAATGTTGAAGTCGCCACAAATGTAATATGAAGAATTAATGGATGAAAGGTAACCAACAAATGACATGAATTCTTCCAGAAAATTACAGGTACATGATCCTGGAGGGCGATAGATGCAGGCAAGCAACACTGAATGGCCATGAAGCCCGATTGACACCACTATATTTTCAAATGACTGATAGCAAGGAGTTTCAATTATATGGGGTCTGTAGGAGGATCTGATGAAAAAACCCACACCACCACCAATACCTGAGGGACGAGGCTTGTGAGGAAAGTTAAAATCGGGAGGAGTTATAGACCGTAAGAAGCTGTCAGAGTCAAATGGACGTATGTGTGTGTCCGTGAGGCATAGAAGATCAAGGTCGTATGAAGCCACCATGTCGGCAAGGAGAGGACCCTTGTTCCTTACGGATCTGGCATTCAAAACACTGAGTGTACCGTATAGGTACAAGGCCACATTAAGGTGACCACATACTTCAAAAACATGACAAAGTGTTAAGACAGCCATAGTATGAGGACTGAGTACACAAATACTTAAAAGTAAATGAGAGAACCAACCAACAGGCGGGGCAGGTTCAAGATTCAACCAGAATGACCCTGAGATAAGGTTAAAGGTCAAAAACACTTACATAGGTCATCCCTGGGTAAGTATAAGGATACCTAATTAGTTTTGGTGATTTAGTGGGTTTAAGTTAAAATACATATGGGAAAACCCTCAAAAGCCCAAAAGTAGGGGTAGTTACATATTATGCACAAGGGAAGCAAAGGAGGAAGCAATATGTGCACTATGGGCGTTATCTTGCTGTATGTATGTCCAAACACAATCAGATGCCCAGGAGCCATGATGCTTGATACTTTGGATGGGCATATGGGCATTGTATGCAAGGGTGGCACAATATGTGCACACGCATCATAAAAGATGAAATTTGTATCAGTGAATTTCTACATGATATTGGATTGTTGAAGTTATTGATTATTAAAGTTACTGAAAGTGCTGAGAAGGTATAACATAATGTTTAGATGTACTGCTGTATTATACCTTTATGTCAATAAAATGACCAAAAAGGTCTTTTTTAGTTGGAGACAATGTAAAAATTACAAATTGAACCTCACCTGTAATGTTTCATTTGGGACCATATTGAAATAACACAAAAAATGTCACCGGCCAATTGTCCTGCCCCCAAAAAAGTCACTGGCCAAACGTCCTGGATTCGTGTTTTTCATGTATTGAGTTCAATGACATTTAATCATTTTATGAGGAGACAAAACTAACTTATTGATTTTTCGTGTGGTTTCAAGTAATTCATGGTTTGGTTTGGTTTTGTCACTTGGTAAACGATGAGCAAATTTAACAAATGGAAAACAAACACAACTGCTTTTTTTGTTGAAACAAACTATATTTTACCATGTTTTACATACACTCTTTACTTGAACCCAAAGAACCAGGGGCTTATTAATCCTCTGCTCACACAAACTCTAGACAAACAGATCTATTTTTATAACATTTAGGTTGCAAAAAGCAGAAAATTCTAGGGAAGTGGTTGATTGTGATAAAAAATGGTATTGTTGTAAAAGGCTGTAGCATCGCAGTGGAGACAAATATCAGTGTGAATTTAATCTGAAAGAATGTATCACTAAACTGGTCAAATGTTGAAACTGGAACATTAAGAGATCTCTAAAGTACCTGTAAAATGTAGGGACACTACCTTTGCAAAATACAAAAAAAACACATCCTATTTTGAAGAGTATAAGAGAAGCAGAACCTGAGAAGCACACATTCTCAATCAGGGATCAAGAACCAGACATTAGTTAAAGAGTTTTAAGCTCCAGTGTGGATCCCAATCATCATTTTGATGGTGTCCTCATTTCGTGTGAAAATTTGACCCCAATGAGATTAATTATTAATTATTTTTTGAGTAACAGAGCACATATTGTCAAAAAGTCTAGAAAGAAGTTCCAGATTCATAATACAGAACATCTTATAGTTGGACTCAACCACTGGCAGACTTCAGATTCTCTGAAAAAGGAACCCTCATCTGAAGTATACTGTTCAAGTTATGCACCCCAAACAGGGAAAGATACCCTTCGTGAGTGATGGAATGAACATCAATGTGACTATCGCACCAGGGGAAGATCCCTTTGTGAGTGAAGTGAGGAATGAACATCAATGTGACTATCGCACCAGAGGAAGATGCCCTTCATGGGTGACGGAATGAACATTAATGTGACTATCGCACCAGGGGAAGATACCCTTCCTGGGTGAAGGAATGAACATCAATGTGACTATCGTACCAGGGGAAGATCCCTTTGTGAGTGAAGTGAGGAATGAACATCAATGTGACTATCGCACCAGAGGAAGATGCCCTTCATGGGTGACGGAATGAACATTAATGTGACTATCGCACCAGGGGAAGATACCCTTCCTGGGTGAAGAAATGAACATCAATGTGACTATCGCACCAGGGGAAGATACCCTTCATGGGTGAAGAAATGAACATCAATGTGACTATCACACCAGGGGAAGATACCCTTCGTGGGTGAAGAATTGAACATCAATGTGACTATCACACCAGGGGAAGATACCCTTCGTGGGTGAAGAATTGAACATCAATGTGACTATCACACCAGGAGAAGATACCCTTCCTGGGTGAAGAAATGATCATCAATGTGACTATCACACCAGGAGAAGATACCCTTCCTGGGTGAAGAAATGATCATCAATGTGACTATCGCACCAGAAGAAGATACCCTTCCTGGGTGAAGAAATGAACATCAATGTGACTATCGCACCAGGAGAAGATACCCTTCCTGGGTGAAGAAATTATCATCAATGTGACTATCGCACCAGAAGAAGATACCCTTAGTGGGTGAAGAAATGAACATCAATGTGACTATCGCACAAGAGGAAGATACCCTTTGTGGGTGACGGAATGCACATCATTGTGACTATCACAACAGGGGAAGATACCCTTAGTGGGTAATGGAATGAACATCAATGTGACTATCGCACCAGGAGAAGATACCCTTCCTGGGTGACGGAATGAACATCAATGTGACTATCACACCAGGTCTGAATCTGAGTCGTGGGCACCATATTGGAAAAGTGTGACGAAATACTAACAAAAACATTTCTTCTTATAGGAGGAAGTACACATTGATTTCCTAGAAGCTTTTCTTCTGGACTTGACATTTGTACAGGAAGTCTTCATTTTGTTAGTTTTGAATGATGTGCTTTCTTTATGCATCTGAAAAAGTAAATGCCAAAAGAAAAAAACACCCAGCATCAAATCAATACTGCTACGTATATATCCTTTCACGATAACAAATGACATGAATAAGTGGAGCAAAGAGTAAATATTTGGCCAGAAAATGCCTCAGGTCTTACCCAACTCAGAGTAAGATCTTTACTTTAAAAGATAAGTCAGTCAAAGTATACCAAAAAAAAACAATCCATACAAATGTCCCTAAACCAATCTTCCTCCATTCTCTCACCTTATCAGTTACGGTATGTGTTGAAGGTGATGCTTCCGTTTGGTAGACTATCATAATATGTGGCAAAAGCCACCCTGGTCATTGTATAAATTTTCTATAATACATCTGCAACCATTTATGGAGACAGAAAAAAAATCACAAGTTTAGGTCATTTTATTTACAACTTAGTTACCGTTAGAGCTTTGAATTTTTATCATGTAAATATTTTAAAAGCGCCCAATATAAGGGAACCAAAGTAATAGAGCATTTAACGGTAAACAATAGTAACTGCAGAAGGCACATAATATTCATAAAGAAGTGTAAATTGAAAGCGACGCTTAACCTTAATCAGAATATAATGATGCTTTATGGTACCAAATCTATAACAAGAGGACTGGGAGAGTGCATACCTCCAACAAAGCATGTATGACATTTTTCGGGGGAGGGGGGGGGGGGGGTTCCATAAGTAAATGTATCTAGGTGGTGATCCGGGTCACTCTCAAAATGTAATGGGGTCTAAATTGGACCAAGACCTATCTTCTAAGCTTTTTCATGACGACACAACCAGCAGTATGAATAAATTTAGTACCCCCTTGACGGAGGTAATAATGCTAATTAATATCTATTAAGCTTAGTCAGCCATTTAAAACTACAACAACATAAATGTTAAATTTGCAAGTCACTTTGAATATTTAGTTTTCTTACAAAAAAAGCTAGGAGCTGCGATTGTGGTGTGAAGAATTGAGAGACCCTGGGAAGAATTATGTGTGGGTTTTGTTTGTTCTAGCTTTGGGAGGGAGATTAATCTGTACTGATGTTTAGTACCATCAACTGTTATTTTTTTCTCAATTCATAATAATAGCTCCATGCATTTATCATATGCGTTAATGGAGGTTACTGCAGTAGTTATATATATCAACTGCAGTAGTTATATATATCATTTTATTGTACTGGGGTTTTTAATTCGATGCAATAAATATGCTTGACTCAGGCCATTAACTGTCAAATAAATGATGGCATATTGTTTTGAATTGATATTGCTAAAAGGTTATCTTTCACATAATGTTTCCATGCATGCATGCAATTTATGATTAGTGGTCTGTGGTACTGGAATGTGATTTCTGTCCTTTTTTAAAAGATGGTTTCATATATCCAAAGATAAGTTATAAGTGCAAAGGGTGATTGGCATTTTTTTACCAGGAGCGTAAATAATGAATAGCATGTAATTTGCGTTGTCAACATTTGTTGTATTTTCCCCTTAAAATTAGACATCTTTAGGTCTTAATTGCCAAGAGCTAAAATTATTTTACATATTTTGATTTGATGACCTTCATTTTAACCTACATATTGTCTTTAAACAAGAAATGTTTAGACATGTTTTTAAAGAGTAAACACTGAAAATAGAGTCTTTTTGGAATAAGCCCCTACTCTTTGTCACCATTTGCTTTGTCTGCAACTACTGAAAGAAAGAATATCCTTTCAGATGTGTGTATGTTATGGATAACTTTTATAACCAAATCAAACATCTGATTTGTGTGTTTTTTTGCAGAATAAAACTAATGGCCAGTAAAATGGTTTTTGTCAATGTCCTTTACCTGTGTACCTTTGCACCCATTAATGCATAATCCATCACAATGTCAACATCCCAGATTGCATCGCACAATAGCCGAATTAATCTGCAAACTGATACAATTAGTGTTTGTATTTCATCAACCATTTTTGTGGTTTAATTTGTTCAGAACACTAATAACAATTTAGAGCTGTGTTGTCACAATGCTGGATCTGTTCTATAGAAATTGCACTGGATAAGATAATTAAAGCCTTTTTACAGTCAAATCACATCAAAAATACGCAAGTCTGACAAAAACAAATGTTTATCTATTAAAAGAGTAATCTAATCAAATGTGCAGTGCATTGTTCCAAAAACACATAACATTAAGAACACTTATATTTTGGACACTACATACCTGTACTACTAAAATCAACCCACTGAATGAATTCAGTTCGCCATATTTGAACCAAAGAATCATTATGCAGCTTAGCCAAAATTAGAAATTTTAAAAAGACAAAAATGGACAAAAACATTGAGGGAATGTGGGAAGAAAAGGTGGCTTGATTGACAGTTGAAGTCCATGAATGCATCCTGTTGGTTTGTCCTGACTAAGGAATTCCTCCAGAGCCTGTGAACCATTATATTTTGAAGAGGGGAGATCAAGGTAGCATCTGAATGCCTAAATGTATGGGATCCATGGCCAATGGGGAAATTATTCCTACTTCTAAGAAATGCTTTATTTGATTTTTGTGGGTTTTAACGTCGCTTTCAACACATTCTATAAGTTATATAGCGACATTTAGTTTTAAGGGCAGAGGAACCAGTACATCCAAGTTGATCAGGATTCCTCAGTGTAAACTGCCAGGCATTGATAATCAACTACCAACACATAGGGTCCAGTCTGCGGTTTAGACCACTGACCTGAGATGTGTGAGGCTAGTATTACACACTACACCCTCAAGCCCCTGAAAACTGCTTTTTAAGGGCATCCTGGACATTGGTGTAAATGACCTGTGAAAATGGAGGGAATCTGGTGGTAAGCAAGGAAGCCCAGGGAGAAGGCCTTAGGTTGTTGAGCTTCAAGTCTTGTAATGTTTTCTCTCATCTACTTTGGAGAATACAATCGGCACTTATTTTTCTGGCTCTTACAAAGTGCCAAACTTGTCACTCAGTATCCCGTGAAGCTGTTATAAGCCATATATTTCTAAAGCAAGTAGCTAAAAGGGGGTCTGGTTTTTCCCTGTGTTAACCACCTAAGCTACCACTGAATTGTCTTAGAAAACGACAAGCGAGGGTTGGGCTCATAATTTTCAGTTATGTGTACATGTGATTATGTTGATTTTCTTTTTTGCTTTTTACTAAATACAATTTGTCATAAATGCAGTTAATATGTTCGATATACATTGAAGAAATAATGCTCAAAAATTTGAAAAAAAACATTTTTGTTAAATAATCTTTTGATAGAAAAGGTGATTACATGGAGTTGTATTAATTAAAAGCCTCTGTAACCATGGATATGCAGGATATATCTAAAAAGGCTCAATAAATGAATAAAAATATTTTGACAAAGATTCAGCAAACAAAATGTCCCCGTTTATAGCCGACTGTATCAATTGTTTAATGTCTTCTATTGTTTATTGTTCTCAGTTTATTTTTATTTAATGTCCCCTGCATCATTAGAGCTTACAAATATTTACAAGAGCCAGACAAGGTTAAACTTAATGTCTGTACAATTAAATAGCGCATATGTGGCTTCACTACCGAAATATGTGTCTATGAAGTTTACAGCAGTTTTTAGATACTGATATTTAATAATTAAATATATTCACACATATAAAAATTCCAGGATTTCTGGTAATGGATAGAGTTATGCAATAGAAAAGTAAATACATTTATGACTCGGCTGCATATAACTTAAACTCATTCAACTAATAGACAAAAAAGAGCAATGTGGTCGACATGCTAATGTTTGAAGATACTATTCAAACTGCAGGAAACATTCAAATGGCCAATGCATTACAATGTGCAAAAGGTAAAAATTTGAAAACAAAACAAGGCCATTGACATTTTCATTGATTTGACATCAAATTGCTTCATGGAACACATGGCCCAACACAGTATTTGAGATTTGAGGAAAGAATCCTAATGTGTGATAATTCCTCAAGTCCCAGTCAGATGTGATTATCAGTGACCTTGACAAAGGTCAAACAAGCATTGCGTTTTATGAATTTTATTTTATTTTATATTGTATTTGATCTACACTTTTTATATTTACAAAACATTGTATACAGTCAATAACAAATAGTAAAAGGTCACCTTAACTTAAGGCAAGTAAATTATACTTCAATTAAATTTATAGACAGGTGAATTGACCTGGAAAACCATACAAGAGCACATAATATAAAGGTGACTATAAACTATAAAATTAACTTGTTGAATAATTTAAATGTTTACATAATGAATCAAAATTTTGAAGGGGTATTTAATCACCCTACAGTGTTAGAAATTACACTGCATTGTACACATAAAATAAAATAAAATGACAACAGGACATAATCATAACCGTAACACTAGAAGCAGTAAGCAGACATCACTGCAACTTGAAAAAAGTGATGACTCAAAATTTACTGCTGTACTTCCTCTCAATAGATACACATAATTGTTTTTTCGCTTAATGTTCAGATATGTCAATACTGATGGTGACTACATAATACACATATATATATATGAGATAAAAGATTCTTGTTAAGCCCAGAACAATACACTCTTAAGATACAACCCAGGGCCAACCAGCCTAGCTATGTCTGCTACCAGTATATTAGCAGGCTCAAAGGCCCTACAGTCGTCCCTAGGATCTGAGCAATACAGCCCCAAAATGTCACTCAAACTGTGAGCCAGTAATGTTAGAGCCATATACCAATAAATTACACAATGAGCCAAGCACTGTCTTACATTTAAATACTAATATTCTAGTATTTAAGGACTCAGATGTTTAACACCAACATTCAGCAAGCGTTGCTCCGGGTAGCAGCAAAATGGCCTTGCTCCAACCATACTGTTCTGCTTTCATGATGATACAATCTGCAAATACAATACAAAATCTAAGTATCGAATTAAATAACACGGGAAGGGATAGTATTAGGATAAACCAAACTGCAATGGGTGGGTTCAAAACGTGTATTTCTTCAAATCGTAAGAAGGTGGCGCCAAATTCAAACAAAAGCTAGCTGTTATACTAAGAACCAATGAACCATGAAGAACCACAATGCAACATTTTAGCCTGGTACCAGAACTGAGTGTCATGGCCAACACTGGTCATCGCGGCACAGTTCCTCAAGTCCCAGTCAGATATGATTATCATTGACCTTGACCAAGGCAAAGATCAAACAAACATAGCAGTTTATACTTTTTATTTTATATTATATTTTGATCTATACTAATTATATTTACAGAAGATTGCACACAGTCAATAAAAATGGTAAAAGGTCACCTTAACTTAAGGCAAGTTAAGTATACTTAAATTAAACCAGCAGCATCTGTGATATACCTCCAGACACAATCTGACGTCCAGGTGCCATGCTTCTGAATATTCTGTAAAGCTACAGCATTATTAAAAACAATGGAACAGTGGCTGTCTTTCAGACAACCACAAAGTCGAATCTTTAGATTAAAGTTGAGTTAAACCCAGAATAATAGATATCAATTTATTGTGTTTAGATAACAATATACATATACCACAAGGGTAACAAGGAAAGAGCTCATTTGTACCCAATAACTTTCAAGATGTTTAATAGTGTTTTTGAATAGAATAATGTCATTTACCAAGACTGTAAAAATGTGTTTTTATGATAGATTTACAAATGAAAATCCTAACAGAGAAGGCAATAACATTTTCTTAGGGAGAAATTCTAAATAGATTTGCAGAACCCAAACAAATTTATTAAATTAGTCATGTGGTGTCTGCCACCTATGAAACTGTTACTGTCCACATGCTTTCATGTGTAGAGCCACCAGATGAATACTTTTTTGTGATCCAAAATAAACTGTATCTCATCATAGAGACGTATAATCCCCATGCATGGCTTTTTCATTATACATTTTAAACAGTGACCCATAAATGAAGATAAATACTGATCATTACATATACCATATAGTTTCTAATTCATGCCCCATTACTTTAATACCAAATTTATAATGAGAGTGTCTGTGATTAATACACCAGACAACACTGTTCCATGCTAACTTCTGGTTCACTATGAGCCAAAATTATTTGAATCATGTGTTTTAATTTCTGCTTCATTTATGGTAGAAATTGATGCTGAATGCATGGGATTTCGTTGACATGTGTTGCATACAGCTAGTTAAGATTTGTATGTATACATGACACTTTCAAGACATACAGTTGGCTCAGTTTCTGTTGTGTCTGTTTGCAGAGTAATCAACACTAGGTAATTCTAACTCTAATAGTATTTCTCTAGTATTTAATCTCTATCTAAACACAGTTACTGGGTTGAAGTTTGGATGGAATGGACCCCAGATTCCAAGACACATTAAACAGATTCTGAGGAACATCAAACAGAAAAAAATCAGAGATCAGAAATTATTAAGGATGAGACATTGCAGGTGAAAAGCTGAAGGTTATGAAGTAAGCTTCAAGTTTGTAAAATAAGATTATAGGAGACATGGTGGGTGAGCTATAAATCATAGTTCTCAATATCAAAAATATAAGTAGATTTCTGATACAAGAGTTAAAGGTAAATTTGTCTTTCATTTCTATATGGTTAACTTGTATGAATAATATAATTGACTTTAAAGTATTCAATAAAATCTAAATCTACTGCTTTGCAGGCGCAATATCTTCCCCGAAGGGGAACTCAGTGCGTTAACTAATCATATATAATTTCCAAGTCATAGTGGGGGACGTGTCCAGGTCTGTATTCCGATGGTTGTGGGTGTGAACATGGGGAAGAAATCTAGGTCGGAAAAGCAGATTTGAAAAGGTGGTTTTTCAGGTGCTTCCTGAAGGATGTGACAGATGGACTGGTTCTTACATGGACAGGAAGTGAGTTCCAGAAAGCAGGTGCATGATGGCTGAAAGATTTGGTAAGATACTTATGAGACTTATGTATTTTAGAATCAAAAGAAGGAACTTGAAGGAATTTGTATTTTGGACTGCTACGTCTGGTGTTCCTTGATGAGGTATATGGATGAAGTTTATCCTTGAGGTACATAGGTTGACCATACTTATATGTGATCAACCCAATTTTGAAAAGAACCCTGTATTTGACTGGTAGCCAATGTAGTTTTTCCAGATTTGGAGTTGCATGAGTGTACCTCGAGGATCTAGTGACTACTCGACAGAGGGAGTTCTGAACACCCTGCAGCCTCTTGAGCTCAGAAAGAGTGAGTGAGGCAAAGAGGGAATTACAGTAGTCAATTCGGCTACTGATGAGAGCATTTGCAAGGAGTATTGCTATGTTAAGGTCAAGGAGATGGTGAATCCTATATAAATCTCTTAGATGGAACTGAGTAGACTTAATGACTTGGGAAATATGATCTGTGAAGGTCAGGTTGGGGTCGAACACCACTCCTAGGTTTTTGACATTTGAGGCAGGTGCCACTTTATTCCCAAGAATATCAGTGGGAAAAAGCAAATGAAGTTGTTTACGACTGTATTTTGAACCAATCAGGATGAATTCTGTTTTGTCTGGGTTTAATTTGAGTTTATTTGCAGCCATGAAGTATTGTATATCATTTAGGCAGTCCGTTAGAGCTGTCATTGACTGCCTGAAATTTGATGGTGAAAGAGTAATGTATAACTGAGTGTCGTCTGCATAAAAGTGGTGTTTGATACCCCTATGAGATCGAATAATTGAACTGAGCGGATTTATGTACATGGAAAAAAGGAGTGGCCCCAGGACCGAGCCTTGAGGGACACCAAATTTCAAATCCATGGGATGTGACAGTACAGAGCCTACCTTGACTGATTGAGTCCTGTCCGACAAGTAAGACTTGAACCAACTCAGAGCCAGTCCATTGATGCCATAGCATTCATGTAATCTGTGGAACAGGATCGAGTGGTCAATGGTGTCGAAGGCTGCAGAGAGATCAAGGAGGGTTAGGGCTGTTGTACTACCTTCAGACATATTGAGGAAAATATCATCCTGTATATTTAGGAGGGCACTTTCCGTAGAATGGAACCTTCTATAAGCAGATTGGAAACCAGTCAAAAGACAGGACTCGTCCAGGTGAGACAGGAGTTGGGACGACACCACTCTCTCTGAGATCTTTGAAACAAAGTTTAAATTAGAGACAGGCCTATAGTTTTTAAGGACTTCTCTATCAAGGGTTGATTTTTTAGGAGTGGAGTTACATGAGCCTGTTTGAAAAATTTAGGGCAGCTTCCTTCACGGAGTCATGCATTAATTACTGATGTGATAGGGGTGATGAGGATATCTAAAAATTCTATTACAAGAAATGTTGGCCAAGGATCAAGTGAGCAAGATTTGCTAGGGGAGTTTTTGATGATCTTAGCTACCTGATCTTCTGAAACAGAGGAAAAAGCTGAAAAAACAGGAGGTGTGAGATCAGAGTCAGTGTATTTAGGAGGATTAGAGTTGGCAAAGGATTGACGAATGTTTGTGATTTTTTCAGTGAAAAATTCCACAAATTTGTCAGCTAAAAAAAAAAATAAAACAGAATTTATAAATATTGTATGATCAGTGAGCCAATAATGTGACGGCCTTGTTCCAGGATTACATCATAAGTCAAATGTTAGTTTTCATGTATTGTCATAAGGTTGGTACTTGCTTGCCTTGACATTCATGGGCATATGTTCTACTTCCCTTTCCACATTCAAAGATTACTATACAATGGTGCAAGTGAATTTTAGACTAACACCATTTAAATTAGTACTTAAACTGTACAACTTAACATGGCTGATGAAAGACAGATTTTGGGGCTGTCTAATGCTTCAAACCGTAACTTGGAAAATGCCTTAACATTGCGCGAAACAGAAGACAATTTATATCTTCACATTCACTTGCCACTGCAAAAATTTACATGTTGCGACATAACAAAGATTGATTTATTGCCTTTTCTGTTGTGAAAGTTACATTTGTACTAGACCTAGGGCCCATACTAGTGTCACTATTTTTTGTTCCACTGAGAAATGACATTGTAAAGGTTCTGCTTAATATTACCATGGTTGACATGTATGATAGAAACTTTACCTGATATTAAACAACATCTAATCAAAGAAAATATGTTGCCTGTACTCACTGTTACGTTACTGTTATGTTATAGTTTACTGTAGTCACTGTTATGTTATAGTATTCACCCAAAAGTAAAAACATCATGTTAATGTTTTATGACTATTCTCTAGTGTTTTGCAGATGGCAGAATGGTATCTGGGGCCTCCCCATAATTAAGTGAATTTCCCTGGGTGTCAAGTGAATGAATTATAGTATTTCATCAGTTACAAGTTTAAAGGACAAGGTGTGATCGATAACAACAAGAAACAATTTAAACTAATTCTGTATATATGTATAACTTTATACATAACACACCCCATGACTTTCAGGTGGAAGCACCAGAGATCCTCAATATTGGTAAAAGGGATGGGTCGGTATCAAAAATGTGTAAACCGGGAGGTCACCAATGCAAAACCGTACCGATTCCGAAATTCCACGTTTTAGTACACCCCAACCAAACATGGACGTTCCTCTAAACGACATCGCAATAAAAGTCCATAAATACACAAAATATGAGACAAATTGCAGAATTTCTTCAGATTTGTGGTTTGTTTCTAATATTTTAAGTTTTCCTTCAATTATATGTGTTGACAAGTGAGATTATGGTTATAAATTACCGTAACCAAAACATGGCAGTTCTGCTCAACGTAATCGCTAGTACTGTATAAAGTCTGCAAAATGCATGAAAATGTGGGATAAAAGCTTATAATTTCTTCAGATTTTGGGTTTGTTACAATATTTTAGGTTTTCCTTCCATTCTATGTGCTGACAATCAAAGTGGCGGTTGTAAAATCTCATCAAAGTATTTCATAAAACTGCTCTCGATACTGAGATACCGGACCTACCGACCCATCCCTAATTGGTACTCTACATTATATTTAAAGAGGCTTACATGGTTTATACACATCTCTGATGTGGCTACACAACTGCACACACAGTAGATCTGTCCAAATATGACCCTGAATGTTGCACACGACATTAAGTACAGACTTTGGTTCTCCCTTTGGAATATTTTTACCAGGAGACAGATACAGGCTGTCAATGACAAATGACATTCCCTAAAATGCAAATTTTAAACACACAACAGGTATGAAAAAGTTCATGTTCTGTACTATATGTGACTTGTAAAACTGATGAAATACAAATTAAGAGTACATGTGTCACACATACACATTGATACCATTCACAAGTAAACCATTTTCAATTAAGTGTCTGACTTTGTATTCATGACAAAGGCCACTTTTCTGAATTTTTATTTGTGCAAAAACTTGCACCCACATAATTAAAACTGCCACTTCCAAATATGTAAATGGTGTTTCTACCAGTGTTTTGAATAACCACTAACACAAGCATAAAAGACTGTTTATTGAATATTGTCTATTGAACCTATTAGTATGTCTGGAAGACATGTCTGGAAGTCATGTGTTGAAGAACCAGACATTTATATTGGGGAAAATTACTCCACTGAGAACCAGATGACAAAGAAAAAGACAAAAGATTTTTTACATCCTGGCACTTTGCAAGAAGCTAGACAAAGGCTAGACAGTGTATTCATTTCATAAACTGCACATTAAAGAAAATATTAAACAAAAAACAAAATGGCAGAGTACCGGGTATATACAGTACCTCTTATATTTAATATATGTGTATAGATATTGCATATATCTTTAGCTTTTAGAGGATAAAATGACGTTTTTTAAATAACAATCGGAACCCAGTACATAACTCAAATCCAAGATTCGACTAACAAAGGTGGCACCTGAACACTGGAAAGTGTGGAAGGTAAATCCAGCACCAGCCAGTCCCAACCTGCTCAAGACTAAATTAAGGTGCCCAACTTTCGTGTCTGTTAAAGGAACCCATTCCTGGCAAAATTTGTATTGAAAAAGGGTTAGATTGACACCTGTAGGAGTTAAAGCAAACAGGTTGGAAAGAGCTGCCACTAGGCAGATAGAAGGACGAGGTATTTTTGGAACATGAATAAATTCAATTTTATTTTTTACTTTGCATAGTTTCCGACCGTTTCAGCAGTAAGACAACTTTAGAAAACTCTAAAAATGACATCACCCCTGGCTAAAGGCTTAAGGGGTGAAAATTTCTGAATTGAGTGAGGCACCAAATTAGACATGCGCAGAAAGGAGTAAAATTCAACAAATAGACATATTTAAATATCTGCCCATCTAAGTATAATCACATTGTTCAACTCTACTCTTGAGAAGTGGAATATCAATTACTTTCTTAAGTTTTACAGATAAAGGGGCATGCAGTTGTACAGCGCATTCATAACACTTAAGCCTAGCATCAGCAAAACAAGCAACATCCAGACCATAAATATTAAAAGTAGTTTGATGGCTGACAAATAATTAGCCTTCTGTAAGTGCTTAACTCCATTGTAGTGAAAGCACTCTAAAAACACAACAGGTTAAATACAGTCACCTGATGTAGGTCCCAACACATGAAGGTTACAAAATCCAGGAACGTTCTAAATATTGCATAGGCCTTTCTCACAGACTCAGAAAAATCATTTGACAGTGTGGAGGTTGCTTGCTGCATCAGATGTACGTCCCGTGGTTGACCTAAGAACACAAAATACACAACATAAATAAGACTATGTTAAATAGATTTATATACATACAATAAATCATCAGAGGTATTAATCCAAGTCACTGGGTGTTTAATCTGGTGCAGCTTCTAAAATTTTGATAAGTAATATACCATCTGGACAAAAGGTCTGCAACTGGATTCAACTTCATGCTACATGAACAATTTTAATGTATATATTACAGGCACTCGGCCACAGAAATATATTTTGGGCATAATGGCAGGGTATATACTTGCTTGTCATAAATGGACCCAAGGCCACTGGGACATGCATCTAAGTGAACCACTTTGCTCGGGATATATTTGAAAAAGGATAACCCATTAAACACTGGTAAAACTTATTAAACCACTGGAGATCCTGTTTGAATTCCTGTGCTAGACAAATGTGTTTTTTATCAAAATTTTGATACAATAGATTAAGCATCCTATTCTAATCTTATCTACTGCTTTGCAGGCGCAATATCTTCCCCACAAAGGGGAACTAAGTGCGCTAGTTAACAAAAATCATTTCTTATAAGAAGAGTCGAGGGGCGTTCAAGGTCAGTGTACCAGGTTTGTGGGTGTGACCGAGAGGGAAGGAGACTAAGCTGGGAAGCTAGAGTTGAAAAGGTGGGTTTTGAGGTGTTTCCTGAAAGATGCGACAGAGGGACTGTTTCTTATTTGGAAGGGGAGGGAGTTCCAAAGAACTGGGGCATAGTGACTAAAAGAATTTGAGAAGAGTTTAATTGATTTATGAACTCTACGGTCAAAAGTGGGGGTATGAAGGAACTTGAGTTTAGGGGTACTTCGTCTAGTATTTCTAAAGGAAGTGTAGGGGTGGATTAGTTCTCTTAGGTAAACAGGCTGACCTTGGTTGAGGATTTTGTATGTACTGAGGCCTATTTTGAATTGTACCCTATACCTAACTGGAAGCCAATGGAGTTTTTTCAGTTGAAGGGTGATGTAAGAAAATTTTGAGGAACGGGTGACAACCCTGCAGAGTGAGTTTTGCACTAGTTGCAATCTTCTTAGCTCAAAGTCTGTGAGTGATAGAAACAGGGAATTGCAGTAGTCCAGTCTGCTCCTGACCAAGGCATTGGCTAAAAGAACTGATGTTTTAAGGTCTAGAAGGGGGCGTATTCTGTAGGGGTCTCTTGCATGAGCTCTAGTGGACTTTATGACCTGTGACACATGGTCGGAGAAAGTGAAATTGGAGTCAAACACCACTCCGAGGTTCTTGACACTTTGTGCTGGTGAGACCTTATTACCAAGAATATTGATTGGAAAGTGAGGAAGGAGTTGTTTACGGTTGTTTTTCAAACCAAAATGAACTCGGTTTTATCAGGGTTGAGTTTTAATTTATTTGTGAACATGAAGTTTTGGATGTCGTTTAGACAATTTTTTAGTTATTTTACTTGTACAGAGTGAGAAAAATTTGCTGGAGAGAGTGAAATGTATAGCTGAGTGTCATCGGCGTAGAAATGGTAATTGATGCTACTGTGAGATTGAATGATGGAGCTGATTGGGTTGGTGTAAAGGGAAAAAAGAATTGGACCAAGGACAGAGCCCTGGGGGACCCCATGCTGAAGGGCAACAGGATTTGAGAGTGTGCTGCCTACTTTGACCGAGTGTGTCCTTCCTGACAGGTATGATTTGAACCAGCCGAGTGCCAGTTCACTGATTCCATAGTAACCATTAAGTCTGTCCAGGAGTATAGTGTGATCAATGGTATCGAAAGCGGCGGAGAGATCTAGAAGGGTGAGGGCCGTAACAAACCCTTTGACCATATTGAGAAGAATATCATTATGAATGTTAAGGAGGGCACTTTCAGTAGAATGGTGTTTTCTATAAGCCGACTGGAAGGCAGTCATCAGGCCGGCTTCATCAAGGTGAGTTTGTAGCTGGGCTGCTACTACCCTCTCAAGTATCTTTGAAATAAAGTTTAGATTGGAAACAGGCCTGTAATTTTTGAATACTTCCTTGTCTAAGGATGATTTTTTCAGAATTGGGGTTACATCGGCCTGCTTAAATAAATTAGGACACACACCTTGCACTAGAGAGGCGTTGATTATTGAGGTGATGGGGGTAATAAGAATATCCAGGAATTCAAGAACAAGAAAAGTGGGCCAAGGTTCAAGGGAACATGATTTAGTGGGAGAGTCTTGAATGATTTTGGTGACCTGGTCTTCAGTTACAGCAGAAAAAGAGGCGAATGTGGGTGGAGGCAAGTCTGGGGTGATGTGTCGGAAATTGAGTGAGGTAGAGAAAATTAAGTGTATTTTTTCAATTTTTTCTCGACAAATCTGTCAGCCAAAAGCTTTGGGGGGTTTATAGATGGGAGAATCTTTGCTGGGATTCTGTGTAACACATCACCCAGGACTCGCCATAGTTTTTGTGGGTTTTGGTGATTGTCCCAAATTTTTTTTTGAGGAATTCAGATTTGGCCTGCATGCAGATTTTATTGTACTGGTGGACTTGCTGCATGTATTGGGATCTATTGAAGGTAGATTTATTTCGGTGCCAAATACGTTCAAACAAACGCTTGGTCTCCTTTGCCGCAATTACCGTTTTATTAACCCATCCTGGGATGTACTTCGCCTTGGTATTTTTGGGTTGTGGGGGTGCATATTTGTCAATAAGGGAGGACAAAGTAGTATAATATTGTTCATAAAGAGTGTCGACTTCCTTGGAAGGATTATTAAGTAGTTCAGAAGCAAGGAGATCTGTTTTCAATTTGTCTTTATCAATTTTATGGTATTTACGAAAGGTGACAGTAGCCTTGGTTTGGGTTGTAGGGGTAGAGAGATTAAGGGTAAAACTAATTGAAAAGTGGTCGGAAAAGGCATCAGTGGTATGGACATTGGAAATATAAGCATTGTTAGATTTGGTTAATACCTGGTCAAGTGTATGTCCATGAAAGTGAGTTGAAAAGTTAACTTTCTGATTTAAATCAAATGAATCAGTCAAAGAATGAAAGGTTTTTGAATCTGAACATGTTGTTTCGAGGTGAAAATTGAAGTCGCCGATGATTACCAGATTCTCCGTGATATGGTGAATATCCTCCAAAAGTGATTGAAACTGGTCAAAAAAGGATGTAGTACTGGAGGACGGAGGTCTATATATATTCAGAAGGTAAAAGGATTCTTTGTGTAGGGTTATCTTGAGGAGGAAATTTTCGAAGGTGGTGCAGGTCTTTGTTGGAACTACGGAAGGATCCAATCCGTCTTTGACAAAAAAGCCCAATCCTTCACCGCGGCGGGCCGCTTGTGGCTGTTGATAGAGTTTGTAGCCTGGTGGGGTAATTTCGGACAGATTTGCACTTGTGGTGTCAGGTCTTATCCAGGTCTCAGACATGGCGAAGAGAGCGGTGTCATTATCAGAAATAAATTTTGCAGGAGTAGGATGAAAAGACGGAAAGGTGGTAGGGCAGGTGGAATTGAGATTGTAGATTTGATGATAAAATGTAGACAGAAGGTGGTGGTGGGGGGTTTGAAGGGGCAGAAACTGATGACATCAGGGCACTTAATGCTTGAGTTGCTATGGTGCTGATATGAAGCAATAACTGGTTGGATTGCCAGTAAAAAATAAAGGATTATCATGTTTGAGGTCTTTAAAGTGGATTAGAGTGGTTTGGTGGGTTTGAGTTTTGAGTTTGATGATCCCCGATAACGGGGAATGTGAGCGATAGAATGGGATCAAATGATAAAGTGGGCAGTTTGCATATGTAAATATCAATTCACTATGTCAAAAGGGGGTAGATTAAAAAGATTATTTTATTAGTTCTTTCAATAATAGCACCATGGCAGACGTAATGTGAGGTTATTTAATTTTTAACTCTATCGGAACTGATTTTCAAAAACGGTACTTCCCTGACGGAACCACGCCACCTCAATCCTATTGAGGAAAAACGTAACATATTTAATGCACTGGGACACATGTAGTAAAGACCCTAGAATCAACTGTAACTCTTTCTATGTACATGAATTCTTGACAGTCCAAGATGCACACATACTTTTGATCATTTGAAGTTTATCTGAGGGGACTGATATAGAAAAATCTACTGTATTAACAACAATACCTAAGCAAGTAAATTAGGTGCTAGGTGGAACTAATTTTTGTCACTCACCGTGACACCTAGGTCAGCCAGTAGTTGTTGTAATCTAGCATACATATGGTTAATTTTAGAGGGCAGAGAAACACAAAAGAATCATCTGTATAATTCCAGATCCTGGGCCATAATAAAGTGAACTGAGTCGAAGAAACAAGGAAGATGGAAGATCTGTGTTTGAACCCGAATGGGACCAAACAATGAAGGAAGTATTTATTCCAATGCAGGCCTAATATATCTAAGTCCCCAGGGTCAATCGATACTATCATTGTTTACTTAGTTTTTCTTACCTTTGTTGTGACACTTACTTTTCACACCAGCTCGGGTTTCAACAATCTGAGCTTTGACATCACCGGGTTTGTCAACAGATCATTCAGTATCAGTTACAAAACTGTCATCGTCCACTGTCAGTGGAGAAAACCTGTTTACATGAACTACATTACTCTGATACTGATCAATACTGTCTGATTTGTTTGCCTCAGTATGATCACCCACGTTAACCACATATTGATTGACGACCGATTTGACAACAGTATTAATTGCAAAAGCAGAACACAATATTGCTGCCCCTGTCTTTACTCCCCATATGATAACCTCTCATAACCGAATTATTGTATCTGTTTCGACAGAAAGAAGTACTTCCATCAGTTACAGAAGTACTTGTATAGCCTGGTGAGATATTTCTTTTAACAACGTCTGAAAATAAGTAATTTTCCTTAACATTGTTAGGCAGAGACTTAAGTTTCTTGATATACAAATTGTGAAAGAAGTTAGTATTAACAAAATCAGAATTATATATACAACCCTAGAAGTAACTTTTTAAGCATCCTATCACTACAATCCTAATTTTTGGACATATTCTTCAGAGTACAACTTTTACTAGTATGTAAACCACCAATTCAGCCTACCTGCCTCCATAATGGTTAAAAAAATTGCATCGGATGCTCTAGCTGACTCAGAAGAGAAGTCAGATGCATCCTCCAGGATGTTGCCAAATAATCGAGCATAGAAGCCCTGTTGGCTTTGGATTTTTCCTCCTGGATGCATCTGCAAAATCCGGATACCAACTGGGTAATATTCATATCATCATAGGTGAGCCTAGTTTTATGGTTGCTGGTTAAGAAAAAAATTCTGTGGCCAATCCACTATTTGCTTAACCTTGTGTAGCAAATTCACATTGGAGTGAATCATTAGTTCTCAAATAGTGTACAGAGGGCATCACACGCTCTACCTTAGCATCTTCTGTAGCATTACCGCCTACTAGATTGTTTAGACTAGAAGCACCTGGGGAAACAGAAGTACTTGCCTGTGAGGAGCCTTGTTCAAGTGCTACTTCTGTCCATTGCACCCTCCTGTCCTGTTGCACGGCTGCAGCTGCGATAGAATTTAGTCAGAAAATAAAGGGGGCGAAGAGCTGGAGCTGGGCATTTTGGAGAACTGAGCAATAAGAAATAAAATATAAATAAACATTAAAATCGAATGAACAAAATCATAAAACAAGCTCAATTCAAAAACGTGTGTTTGTTCATCAAATCCTAAGAGTGTTGCGCCGAATTCAAACAAAAGCTAGTTTTTATACTAAGACCCAATGAACCATACAGAACCACAATTCAACATTCTAGCCTGGTACCAGAACTCAGTGCCATCATGGCCAGTATTGGTCAAAATGAAGGTCAATTATTTGAAACTGCTCTTATCAGATGGCTTAGTTGAAAAAAAAACACATATTCATCTAATTTATATTAACTGAGATAAAATATTTGTATACACATATTAATATATCACTAGCTTATGCCAGCTTCAAATTAGGTTACAAAATTGAGAGATAGCTTTAGGGAATGTTTTATGTTTTGTATTATCAAGTGAATTTTGCAAAAAAAAGATATATATATATATATATTTATATATTTTAGGCCTGAAAACTTTTTTTCAGATGTACAAGCATTATCATAGATATAAATTTGCATATATATTACGACCCAGGTGTAAAATTGTCCATTTCGTGAAACTGGACAGTTTCACACCTGGATCATAACATATAGATAACAGCTTCAAAAAAGTCAGTAAGGTCATCAAAAATCAGCTCAATGGTTTTTTGTGTCCTTTTCCTTGGCTGTTCACCTTAGTGATTATGGCCCCAGATGCATTCAGTTTTAACAGATCAGTTTTTGTTGTTTTGTTTCCTGTTTCCAACTGAATATTGTCAAACTTCTTAGAATGGATACATGAAAATTCCAGAAAACAGTGAATTTATACCTAGCTACTTTTAGAGATGGGGCTCTATTCACAAAGGGGAATAATATGGGAAAAAGATCCTATAATACTACCAACTATTCAAACAACAAAGTGTGTATAACAAAAAAGGCAAATAGGAGATGGATTGCAATGCTATATATTGGAAAAATACGCAACAGAACCAATTAGCTGGTGCTGTTATTATATGATAAATTGTGTTTGATAAATGAACAGAATGGCAGTATTAGTAAGGAACTATTTTACTTACTTTTAGGAGCTCAAATATTGGGGATTGGAAGAATCTGACATAGAGCCCTGTTGTTGGGCAGTATACAGCAAAAACACTGAACATAAGAAAACATTAGAAGACTTGGATGAGAACTTTGCATACATTAACAAAGAGGCCTGGGAAGAAGAAAAAGAAACCACATGGAAAGACCGAATATGGAATTTTGTAGAAGAACCCAGCTCCTCCAGAGCTGCAAAGGTATTTACCCCTGATGTATGAAGAACTTGTGCAGAATTATTATAAATAACCCACAGTTCTAATTAAACCACAATTTTTTAAATACAAGTATTCCATCTTCTGGTTTGTGCCAAGATGAGGATTGTGCCAAGCATAAGGCGTCGTAGCAGTAGCAAACAAAATGTGCAAAAAGAACACACAAAAAAACTATATATGCACATAGATCCTAAAATATGATTTTTTTTCATTTCAGGTATATGCTGTGATATCCATGTTCTTTGTTGCCTTGTCTATATGCATCTTTGTCCTGGAGACCCATAAGATGTTTCAGGTGGATGATAAAACAAAGAAATCTATGATGGAATTAGAGCCGGAAGATCCATGGACACCTACCGGATCTCCAAGATCTTGTTGCTGTGAACAAGACTACAATAATACAGGAGCAGTAGCTGTTACTCATCCTGTGTTGGTCTACTTAGACTGGATCTGTGTCAGCTGGTTTATCTTGGAATTGGCTATCAGGTTCATCTTCTGTCCCAAAAAGCTCAAGTTCTTCAGAGATCCTATGAACATCATTGATGTCATCTGCCTGGTGCCACATATTGCATCTGTCACCATTCGTTCAATAAATAGTGCCAGCAGCGCTGCAGCAGTTCTGAAAACTGTCCTGATGATGAGGATTGTAAGGATTTTGAGAATCTTTAAGCTCATGAAACACTACAGTGCCTTCAAAATATTGGTTTATACACTGAAAGTCAGTACGAAAGAATTGTTCTTGATGGTTGTGTTCCTTATGTCTGGTGTTCTTATGTTTGCTAGTCTAGTACATTATATTGAGAGAGAGAACTTCCCAAATATCCCTATTGGTATTTGGTGGGCCTTGGTGACAATGACAACAGTTGGATATGGAGATAAGTATACTGTTACAATACCAGGGTATATTGTTGGCTCACTCTGTGTCATCAGTGGTGTTCTTGTAATAGCCTTTACAGTTCCTATTGTGGTAAACAATTTTTCTCTGTATTATTCCCATGCACAAACTAGAATAAAGGCACCAATTAGAAGGAAGAAGGAGAGGAAAAGCAAATCAGATAAGTCTCGTCACAGATCAAATGGTAGAAGATTACCAGAGGACCATGTAGGTAACAGTAACTCCAGTTTTGATACCCTGCAATCTAGTTCCAGAGAGACTAGTTCAGTTACCACAGATAGTGATCAAAGGGCCTTGGTCCAAAGTAGAAATGCTCAAATGTTGACAGGACAAAAAGAAAAACTTGTGATAAGGAAGAGACAGACCAACAATTGCAAAGAAAAAGAAGACTCTGATAATGTAAACCAGAAAAATAGCAGAAAAACATTTAGTCAGGCACAAAGAAACACTACGCCAATTGAAAAGATAAATGCAAAAGTAGAAGACATTGAATCTTTTGATTCAGGTTTTGATGAGACCCAACATGGAAGAACTAATAGACAGGTAATTTGTTCTATTTTAGCTGTATTGAAGGATATTGCCACATACAAGGAATATATGATGCTGAAATGTAAATTAAAAACATCATTGGTAAATAATTTGTGTCTGATTAAAATGTTGAATTATGAAATGAAATATAGGAAATTGTTGTTTTTTTTAAATATTTTGTTTCTTACATTCATTGCTGGCCAAAAATGATGCAGAAATGCTCATACTGAATTTTTATGTGACAGCCTGTTTCCTTTCGGGAGACTGAATCATACAACAAAGATAAACATTTATGCCTTTTGATATTTGCTAGATTGAAGAAGAATCTAAGAAAATTATTGAAACATTAGCCAAGAGGGAGGAAAAGGAGAAATTAGAAAGAAAGCGACAAGAAAACCTTATCCGACTAAAGCGTGCACAACGTGCAAAGGTGAAGGCAGCTATCTTGACACCTAGGGACATCAAACTGTCAGACTTCTCACACCATCCACATAGTGTTGCTGACAGTGACCCTGATCAAGGGGAAAAAGGTGAGAAGGAAAGACATTAGTAAGAATTTATATAAGTACAGTAATGAGATTTTGTCGGGCATTATTAGTTTTTACAGACATGCCATGAATCATTACAGTCCGATGGCCGTTAGGCCCAAGGACAGTAATGATTTTTAAAGCACACTTGTGATGTCATTCTATTGTTAAAAGTGTGCATTATGTTTAGGTAATGCACACTTTTTTGTTCCAATTTACAGACACCTGAAACAGTCAAATGGTGCCTATTTTCTAGACCAGAAAATTGTACATTACAAAATAATTCACCTTTTCATCAATAGGATGACACAAGAAGTGTGTTTTAATTCCAGTAAATCAGTTGAATTATCCAGTTCATTTGCTCCAAAAGTGTTCTAAGTTACAAACAGTTCTGAGTTATAAACAAATTATTTCAGTCACTTTTATTCCTGCTATCCATTTTAGAGTAAAAATTCTACAGAACTGTCAAAATACCAGAAACCAATATAAACACATGGGCAATATACAAAGACAAATATAAAAATAGCCACAAATCAAGCGCATTGAGATTTAGGTTAATTGGTTTGTCAAGAGGTTTTGAAACATTTCTATAAAAATGGAATTATTTTGGGGGTTGTATCCAAAAGTTGGGGAGCTTTAAGTTCGGTAAAGTATGAAAAAGTGTGCCTCACTGGGAAAATAATGCACACTTTTACTCGACCCCTGTAGAAGTGCCTGTAGAAACCTATAATGCCTGTGCAGAATCACATTATTACTATTATTGTTAGATCTGCATTTGCCAGTATTATTCATCTAAAATCTTATAAATGATATTGATACTAACAATGGCAGTTACAACTGGTGTATTTGTCTGTTTATTTTCACATAAATAATTTCCGTTTGTTTTATAGTAAATATTTTCAAAACTGTTTAACCTACAGATACATTGCACATATCATTAGAAAGATATCTACTTTTTTTCGTTTTTTTGAAATCAAAATCCATGCAGAGATAAAGGAAATATCGTAAGTTGTAAATTTGAAGTGAGCGTAAACTATTTGTAAACAAAAACTTTATGACTTCAAAGAAGAGCCATTATTAGTTCAGCACTCTTATTAACGGTCCACCACTCAATTATACTGTTTTACCATACATGTAAAGTATTGTTAATGTGCTAGTACACAAATTCTATCTAATGATAATAATAAACATTACATGAACAAATGATACAAATTATATTTTCTGAGATTGTAGTGCTCTACTCGTGTTTTTGTTTTGCAACTTGCACAAATATACCAAAACAAATTCCGGCGTTAATTCTTTTATTGAGATGCTAGTAATGTAATGGTAGTTCATTTTCTTGTCCCCACCTTTATTCTTTTTTATAACTTTAAACTTCTTAGTTCATACGGCTGTCGTTCCTGGGCTTTACTGAGTTAAGCTGAATCAGTGTCTTTTTCAGTGAGGCCAGGTTTATATTGGCTTAGTCTTTGGCAGGCTACTTACAGTGTTACTCATTCAGAACAATGCTGTAATTATCTGTACCTGGGGCTACTTGCCTCAGTTGGGGTTTTACGTTGCTTTCAATACTGTACAGGTCATATCATGATGGGTAGTTGGAAGGGCAGAGGAAACCAGTACATACAGTTGGTCAAGGTTCTGTACTGTAAACTGCCGACCAATGGCAAGTAACTACCAGCTTTGCCAAACTTGAGGTAAATTGGGCCAGGATTCGAACTCTGATCTCAGAGGTGGAAGACAAGTGTGTTACCACTGCGCCACCGTGACCCCTGTATACAATTCATGAAAGTCCTAAGAGAAAACAATGCCCAAAGGGGTTCGGTATACTGGTGTGAGCCGCAAAGCCATCAGAGCCACGAGTAGTGATCTATGAAAAAAGTGATATCTAGAAGCGCAAATCTCGCTAGAGCTCGAGCTTAAAAAATTATCTCTAGGAGCATGAGCTCTTAGATAATCATGGCAGATGAGATTTGCAGCATATCAACCCTTTGACACCCCAAATGTAACTCATTTTGTCATCTGGTCTTGAAGCCGCTGAAGGTGACTCTGTGAGAACTGAAATAATTAGAAAACTCCACCTCCCAAAAGCATTTGAAACAATTTTTCATAAAAGGTTCCAATACAGAACAATTAAAAAGTGCATTACACTTATCAATTACATTTCACTAATAAAAAGGTGTCATTTCTTGATAAATAATAAGTCACAATTAATAACAAATGATCTGAAAGACAGCCATACTGAGTTTGATTTCCCAGGGAGATTATGTGACCTATAATTTAAGTTGAAGTTATAAAGCTCTTGGTTGCAATGGCTTTTGAGAAAAAAGTTTAACACAATAGAAAATTCGTTAAGCTCCCTTATGGCCAAACGTAGGCATGTGTTTTGTAAAGGACATGTTGTCAACTTATCATAAAATTTAATACATAAACAATAAACTAAAACAGAAATGTCCTCCAACACATAATCATATAGGAAAACCCATATTTTCTCTTGAACTGTTTTCTATAATATTATCAGGAGATTAAATAACATAACAAGAACAGCATACCATTATGCTATAAGGCTGTTTGTTAACACATTTTAATTCTATGCGATTTTGTATTTTCAGAAGAAATTAAGCTGCAAAAGAATATGGAGTAGTAGAACACTTCTGATACACTTGCATTTGTTAAAAAACCAACCCTTTGACCTTGTAAGTGTATTATTTGTACAACAAGTTTATTGGCAGAGCTAGTGGGAAGCTGCCTCATACGCATTCTTTACTTTTATGATCATGTAAACCAAAGATCAGCTTTCTATATTTTATCCACAGAACCTGCTATCACACATACATTAGCATCTGCTGTGTACAATGTACTATGTACACAGCCATGTGGGCCCCATGTAGTAAGGACATTAATGGTGCGGAATTTTCACTGGATATCTACACTGTGTATATTATTTGGTGCATACAAGGTGCATCAAGACTAATCCAGACTGAATTTTTGGCATTTTTGAGTAAAATTAGTTTTAAATTTCAGCTCCTTTCATGAATGTCAAGGTACATCTACTTACAGCTCAAATTTACTACAATATGATGTGTAGGGGCCAGACAATATCATTATTGACTTGGCTTATTGGCCAAATATTAGTTACACATATATTGATTATGTTTCTATTTCATTTAAACTACATATTCAACATTTGTCAGTGTATTTTTATATCTTATTATTTTTAATGTTTTATTTTCAACAGAGCTAATTGCAGGTCATTTACCTGTTAATATATTAATTCCTGTTTATTTTTCAAGTCTAAACATAATCGTTAATGACATGGAAAATTAGTTATATGTTGTGACTATTCCAAGTGGTTAAATTTTTTTATAAACAAAACACACAATAAAACAAAAAAAAACAGAAGTGTGTAATGTTCAAAATCTTCAATTGAAGCTTGGAAAGTGAGTCTGCCTCATTTGAACATTTTAACCAAGATATGTTTACGTTAGGTTACAACAAGAATCTATCTCTGCACACACATACTTTTGTGGTGTAGAAGATGTGTTATCTCAGATCTCTAGTTTGCTCTCTTTTTACTTTATTTATTTATTTAGGTTTTAATGTATGCTTTCAATATTGTATAGGTCATATCACGATATCATGGTAATTTTATGGGCAGCGAACACCAGTACATACAGTTGGTCAAGGTTCTGTACTGTAAACTGCCCACCATTGGTAAAAAACTACCATCTTTCCCACATAGGGTTCGGGGTTTGAACTGCCGACCTTAGAGATGGGAGGTGAGTGTGTTACCACTGCGCCACTGTGGCCAGTCTACTTTCTTTCAATATATTGATTTATATCTTTCTGGAAATGCAAAACCAATCATAAAGAGTACAGATGCAAAATAATATTTAAACTTGTGGATTAAGTATTTATAAGCACTTACTTCTTTTCTTATTACTTCAGATGTAATGTCAAACTATTTAATTTGTACTATTTAACCATTATTAGTTCTGTTTTAGACAGATGAGTAGCTCAGTTCTTCGATAAAAAGGATTTCTTAACAAAAAAATCAGTCCATTGGTCCAAGATAAGGGCTACCATTTGACCTTTATCAAAGAAGTGTGTCTTCTTGTATAAAATAAAAACAATATGCAATATGTTTTGTTATATGTGACAATTTAGCTATTAAAAATTGAAGTAAGTTAATAAGTGAGTGCAACTATATTAACATAAAAACTCTCTGCGAATTGGTGCTCTCATGTTTTGTAATTCCTTTCTTTCCGAATTCACATCAAAAGTACATAAAATAAAAATAAAAAACTATCATGATATGTCAGTCTAACAGCACCGCAAATGCATTAAAGGGACCAGTTATATTTGTAGTGAATTTATTTAAGAATTCACATGAATGACATAATGTAAAACTATTGTTATTGTCAGCCCCCTCACCCCAGGAAATTTTTTTGGGGGGACGGGGGTTCATTAACCCTTTTACAGGTTGACAGTCCTGTGGCCTCCAGGCAAATGTGATGATGGTCATTGGGAGTCTCCTAGTTACAAGATGCAAGCCAATTCGGGCTCAGTTTCTTATTCCAATAGCAAAATTTAATGGCATATTTGAATTGGACCAAGGGTGTCAAGGAGTGAATTTTTGCTTGTGTTATGCCATGCAATATATTTGAATTATTTATGTGTATTTGTTGTTAGCGTTTTAAACAGAGACAGTCATTTAGAATATCTGTATATATTTGCATTTAATTTATGATGAAATAAACTGTTTGAATACTATGAGCATTATGAACTGGCTCTATTTTTATGACACCATACTGACAACCTTACCCATTATTGGCCCTTTAGGCCAGTCTTAAGGGATGGTCTTCCTTAATTTTAGTCTCAATGCCAATTTAATTCTAAATTTGACAATATGGTGGGGTCCTTAGAAAGCTTATGCAGTATTTTAGAAACTAGACTTAGATTTAAATATGCCTAAAAAGAAGACCACACATTGTGTAAATCATAAGCCATTACGCATAGTCCACCGAAAAAGTGTATAAGTATAGCAAATGAACTATTCCATAATCCATAGGTCGGGACTGTTTTTCCCAAGTACGTTAACAAGAAATAATGCTGCTCCGTCAACCATGGGAGTCTCCCTCTGTGGCTGATACTTCTTAGTGGGGAGAGTACTGGCACTTCACAGAAAGAAGGCAACATTCGACAACATATCCAGGCCATTTTTCCTGGTGAACTGAAGCAAGCAAACAGAAGCCTGGCTGCTGTAGAAGAAAAAGTTACTAATTCATTAAACAAATCTGGAAAAAAATCAAGAGACAATATTAAGAAAAGAAAACTTTCTGGTATGCTCATATGCATAAAAACATTCTGCTTTAAAAAAGAGTTGTAGTAAAGCATCGACCGCAAAGAAGCCAATAATTATAAGCAGTACCAGAAGGGAAATTGTTCATTCAACAAAGATAATGAAAATGTCAGCAAAGTTCAGAAGCACATTTGTGCACATTGTTTGGGCACGGGTAAAGTGGTAGTCACCCCGAAAGAGCAAAAAGGTTAAAACGAGTAGCCGATTAACGGATATTCTAAATTAATATAAATGCTTTTACTGTGTGTCAAAACAGTGGGTTAAAATGTGTTTTTAATATAACATTGT
The DNA here is from genome assembly GCA_964017235.1 of Sabellastarte sp. h YS-2021. Taxonomy (NCBI): domain Eukaryota; kingdom Metazoa; phylum Annelida; class Polychaeta; order Sabellida; family Sabellidae; genus Sabellastarte; species Sabellastarte sp. h YS-2021. Next base: position 138,783,546 of record OZ024928.1, read on the forward strand.
TGCTCCCAGTGAGCTAAATTCAGAGCAATTGTTGTTAGTTGAAAGAAAATATTACACTACATGTGGTCAGGATAAAACAGTTAGGGGATAATTTTTTTATGTTTGTACAAAATCAAAACCACAAACAAAAGATGTCCTCGCCTGCGGTAATATTGTGAAATGTAAATAAAACATGTTCACTCAACTGAGACAGCACTGCTCAAGATCCAAAATGGCATATCTACATTTGTGGATTCACGGAAGGCAGTTGCTTTAGCATTCAATCTTACATGACTGCCTAAAAGACTGGCTTGGGTGTTACTGATACTGTTACTGTGCTGATAATGGCAGCTTTTTACCTTACCAATCACAAACAGAAAATTAAACTAGGTTACAGGTTTTCTGAGGGTTTTCGTCTAGCTTTTGGCATCCCCCAAGGTTTGGTTCTAGGTTTCCTTCTGTTCACTCTTTATACTAGGGCCCTTACTCAAGTCACTTCAAGTTTTAAGGTCACACACTATTTGTATGCTGATGACACCTTGATATATTTGGCTTTAAACTCTAGGAATTTTAAATTCAGTATCGCGGAACCGACTAAACGTCTTTTTTTTCTGTTCAGGAGGGGGTGAACAGTGTGAAATTAAAACTTAGTCCTGACAGGACTGAATTCATTATCACTGGCATTAAACATACCATAGAATCACTAAAATCAAATTTCTTGTTCAATTCCTTCAGAGCTTTAAGAAGTAAAAAATCTAGGTGTCACATTCAACTCAGAAAACACCTTTGGCAGTCATAAGGTAAGGTCTACGGTGCCTGTTACTATTTGAAATTTGTCATGTATTCATAAATTCCTAACTTTTTATACTGCAGTTCTTGTTGCATTGTACCTCTCACACATTTTCATTCAGCATACTATAGTGGAAAATAGGGTGCAATTGAGTGCTAAAATGGCACATTCAGATTCTCATATTTGAACTGAATGCTTTTCACATAATGACCACTAAGCAATAGTTACTGATAAAATATGCATTAATTTATGATATTTACTTGTGATATATCATATTTTACTACAATTCAAATTGAAACCACCTATATTTAAGGATCCTCCCATTAATGAGGATCAATAGGAGGCATCTCAATTTGTTCAGATTAATTTTACACAAGCGAATTTATGTGCATAAGTGCGCAATTGTGATTATGAATTATATTTATTCACGAATAACTATTAATCTTCAATTACATTATTAAAAAATAAAGACTAATTGGAACTGTATTAGTTTATTTTGAGACTATTATTTTAGCCCTGGATTAAAAAATGACATGACCTACTTTCCAGCTTTCTGGCTCGTCAGAGGAACACAGGAGCCAAAATCCTCCTGCAATAGAGGAGTCAAGCTATTCAAGTTTTTCCACCTTAGGGGTGAAACCTATTACAGTATTATTCAATATAAGCAACTGCACTAAGTGAGATTATAAGGCACAGGATTAATTGTCAAACATAGACTCATATTTTTCTTTAAAAATAGGTATAATGGATTTAAGCTTAAAATCCTAAATGCCAAAATGGTCTTTAGTGAATCAAATAACAAATATACAATTCATAATTGAAAATAAGCGCTCCAATCACATATTACAGATACTTACTGTTTTTGTTTAGTACTGTTAAGATGTATTAGTTTTCACACTTATATATAACGTTTTGTAAACACCAAAAAAAAAAAACTTAAATAAAATTGACACAGAGAGCTTATGGACTGAACTGAAACTTGTAAGGTTTCTAAAAAATGGAAATTTAAGTCACGTTATGATTTTGGGTTTGTCCCCAGTCTGACTTATTACTTCCAGAATGTGAGCTCACACACAGTCTAGTTCTTGTCCCATCAAACAACATGACACAAAACAGTCTTATGGCAACATATTACATTCAAATATTTGGTGCTATAACTGGCCCTTTTCCAAAAAACCCATTGATTCATGTCTTAACTCAGTGAACCATTATTGCATTACTATTGACTTGTCTTGACAATTGTCTTGGACTTTTCTCACTGTTGATCACATAAATAATGATCTTAAGCGATAAGGCAAAGGTGCATATCTTTACAAAATTGATGTAAGCTTTAAATCCATTATACGTGGGGTTTTTTTCTGGATTCTTTTTTCCCATAATTTCTTTAATTTGATTATAATTCATTAAGTCTCCACTGGCATGATACATACTTAGAAAGCTATTTGCCTTGTAGAAGTATAAACCACCATGGCTAAGGTTAATAGAGCTACGCAATGCCAAAGTAATATTTTTGAGACATTTAGTGTTTATTTGTAAAGTTTTTTCTAACATTTGTCATTAAACGTTTAAAAATGGTATTAGTGAAACATTTTTACAAAAACTTCTATTATAAATGGGTTTTGTACTCACCAGTTTATAACTTTTACAAAACATTTCCCTCCAAACATTTGCAAAACTTAAAGATGTTTACTGGAGCATAAGGGGCACACATACTCACTCAAAACAGAAAGTTTTATAAAAGATTATTACAATACATCTTGGGTTTCTGTATGGCCAAGTATAGCTGTATTTCTTGCAGCCTACTTTGGATTTATTAGGGTGTACAATATGGCACCACATTCTCTTTCCACCTTTGATAGCTGTAGACATCTGATGCTACAAAATGTCCCATCCTTGTCAATATCACCTTGGTCCACGACATTGAAGACTAGGGACAGGGCTCATGGCTCATAACATGGTTTACCCTACCACATTTACATTATCCTCTAATTTTTCCTATAAAGCTTTAAAAAGCACTTAAATTGTATTCTCCTCGGGGCTTAGATCCTTTGTTTCAGGCTCAATCCTGCAAGGTTCGATAGTGCTAAAGTGCTAAATCAGAAAATGGGTTTAGAAAATCACCACTTTACATTCCACACTTTAGGACGTTCAGGAGCTATCCTGCCTACAATTCTCATATACTAATATAGAAGATCAAGAAGCATGGCTAGTGGACATTGGACTGTATTTCGATCTACATTCAACAGGATCAGCCTTTTGGTGAAAATATTGCATTTTCTTTTTTTGCCAATCTCCTAGGTGGTGCTTAAAAATGGACTCTAATTGACTCTAGCTTAACCACTTGTCTTGTGTAAATTTATGATGTCTTAGCTTGTGCAAAATTGCACTCACGGAACCCACCAAGTGCACTGCAGCAAGTGCAATCTACTGGTGCAACTGAACTTTTGAAAAGGTACTTCTGGGGGTATACCCTACACTCCAGCCTCTAATGAGAAATATCTACTATACCAGAATTTACAACAGTATAAGTCCATCTTAAAGTAGTTTCCATAGAGAATTACTTTTAGCTGTAACTTGTAGACACATCTGGTTTGTTAATTTTTCTGTGTTTTACAATGAGTGTGATCTCAGAAAGTGTAAATGACAGCACCATGATAACAGTCGCCTCCAAGCTAGACATACAGTCTGCTCAACTGGAGAAGAGAGGAGCTCTCACCCCAAACCCCAGAGAAAGGATTTCTGATGATACCCTACAAATTGTTGGTAGCAACTAGTGCCAAAATAGCAAATGATGCACCACCACAAATCTCCATTTAAAAGTTGCCTGATACCTAAGTGATATGATGTACATAATTACATGCAACAAATGTGATAAATATTATGTAGGGGAGCAAGGACACCTTTACAGGAAAAGAATCGGAGAACTCGCGTCTCTAAACCTAAGGAGTGCAGAATCACCCTGGTCTCTAAAAACACATCTAGCTCTTTCTGTGCAGAACATATAATTTTCCTTCTAGGAATGGTGTTCTCTTAAGTATAACATATCTGATCATACAAAAATGAGAGAGAATTGAGGGATGTGTAATATTAGTGTAATACATCCAATAAGGCACGAAACAGATCTATTTAACTGTGAGTTCATTTTGGTTTTCTTGCATACTCTAAACACTCTGTTTTTCTCTGTGTTATATTACTCTATCAAGTCTTTTTAGATGTGTAATGATGTATATTTATTCACTAACGTGATACAACCTTGCTGGCTAATAATTATCAAGATGGTGAAGCCTTTGCAGGCTGCTATATAAAATGATGAATCAAGGGACCAGCCATCTTCCTCACAAAATTCAGATATCCAGTAAGCATGCGTCCTGCTGTTCATGTGTGGCTATATCATTTATCTAATTATTCTGCTCCTTTCTCCTCGTAAGCTTCCTCCATCTTCCTGTTTGTTTGCAAACAACTATCCTCACTTCTCTCAAATTATGGATTCTCACATCAGGGATACCTTGAAAGTGGTCCACAATCGTTATAATATCTCACCTGTGGGCCACAGTTTAAATAGTTTTACCGGGCTGGGTGCCACTTTTGCATGTAATCAAAATGTGGACATCCAGAACATTATGTCACATGGCCTGTGGAGAAGTTCTTTAGTGTGGATATATTTGGAAAATGCTTCACAGGCAGCTTCTGTCGTACCACTAAATTTTGCTTCCTCCATCCCTTCACATTTTTCATTGGATTTGGTGCTTTGAAAATTGTACATGTTTACAAAATTTTAGATTGCTCTTATTCCTTGTTTATATTGCACTACTAAGTTGTAAATAAAATTCCACAATCTTGTGGTTTACTTTGCTATGTGTTGGGTGGTAAACAATATGGCGAGTTCAGTCTCACACAGTTTTGACCCCATGTTCTTGGTGTTAAAACAGCATGTGTATTCTCGGTTTGAAACCCTGTTATTATTAAAAGCGTGGTCACAGTACATATCTCAGGGGATCTGTAACCTACTGATTAAACACAGATACTTATTACTTTATAGCACATAATCTCTTAGATTTGAACCTGGAGCTTTATAATCATTAGGTAATACATCTTTATCAGTAGCTCAGGAAACTGATCTAGTGTCATTTAACTAATTATTCTGCAATAATTCAGTTATTTTAAATGGGATAAATGAGTAAATATTTGACAATTATCTTGTACAAACAGTTCTAAATGCCTGAAAGTATAAGTTTCAGATGTAATCTCTCCGCCTAGCAGTTGGATTCAACATTGAATCCCAGTTGGTAATCTATTGAAGCCCAATTAAATTGAAAATTGCAGCTTTTCACAAAGTCAATTAAAGTTTAGTCATTTCATCAAAAGGATATCTGGAAAAAGCCTAAATATTTTACATATGCAAATATTTGTGATGAAATCGTGTTCCAGTAAGCTAAACACAAAAACATATGCCAATTAGATAAGATAAACATATATGTTAATAAACATGAATATCCAAACTTTTTTCTACTTTCTATCGTCACTTTTTCTTTAGAAACTTATGTGCATATATGTAAATATTTAGCAACATTTAAAGATGTACAACAGTCCAGTGTGTGAAATGCATACAAATAGCCATATGTATTATTTATATAACTTGACAAGTGAGTTTTGCTAAGGATCACCCCATACTCAAACATCTAAACTAGATGGATAATTATCTTACTGTGTGTGTATGTTATGTGTTGACAAAACAGAATAATTGTCATATTTTCTAAATATCTACATATCCTCTCAATTTTTTTGGTACAAATTATATTAGTTGTGTCTCCTGAGGTTCTACCATAAAAGATCAGTTCTAAAACTGAAGATAAGATTCATAATGGAGGTGCAAAACAGTTTTTTATGGATTCAAAGTGCCTTTAACTGCTATATTAAAGCTAAGTTTTATTAAAGTTACAGCTAAGTTGAGATGGCATTTGGAGATATGCTAGAATTTGTGAACAGTTGATGCTTCAATTATATACTGACAAAACAGGAATAAATATAAGAACCAAGTAAGATATATTTTACTTGACATAAAAGTGATTCAGAATTTGTTGTTAACATTCAAATTGACAACTGAATTTCTTTGGAATTTGATGTAATCACTAGAACGCCATAGCTTCAGATAAAAAGAACATATAGCAAACACATCTACAAACACATTTACTTCATTATTTCCAAGTCTCTATTTCAAATGAAAATATATTACATGTCGAAAGTTTTGTAATAATTGAAATAATTGTTTATATATTAATGAAAAAAACTGTTTTCCCATGTTTTCCTTTGCGAGTGTCTTTGTGCAAAGTCAGATAGTTGTCGAGTAAAAAAAAATTACTCAAAAGGTAAAACACTCTCCATTATATTCAGAATGCATGACAATCCATACATTTCAAATACTAGTGTCAAAGAACTGCTCATTTGCACACTATGACACAATACACCATGCGTATTATTTTAGGCAAGATTTTGAATATTCTGTTTGTCGACACCTTGCCTGGTTGACCTGTCTATAAAATAAGGTAACAGATCACTTTTTCAGTGAGTGTTTCTCTAAAAGCTTTAATGTGCCTATCTTAGGTTAGTTCATGTCTGGAAAAAGTTTCTTTGTCAAAGTCAAGGATTAAGTATTAATAAACACCTTAAAAATTCCATCGTATGAAATATGATTTAATTTTGCCTTCACCTCATAAAAGCAAATGCTCTTTGTTTGCAGCTTATTCCTGTATTGATAAAATTGGAAAGTACTTACGTTAAATTCAGATACTTTAATTTCAATTTTAATTGTTTTATTCATTTAATAAACTCATCTATAGAACCTAATTGTTTTAGGATTCATCACTCCCATGACATTGAATCAAAGACTTTTCAAAATCAATAAGCATCAATAATACATCTTTCTTTTTTGTCTTTCTATCCCCCATTATTTAACCAACGCATATTTTTATGGACATTTTTTTTCTCAACAGCAGCTGTTTGTGTTTCAAATGTAAAGTTAAGTACAACAATGTCAGTTGTCACAACCAAAATATCATTTACTGATTGTCAAAACAACTGATGCCAATTGTTTAACTGATACCCGACATATCATCTTTGGACTGCTTCACCCATGTTGCAGTGATATGTTTGTCATAAAAAATTGTGTTACATAATGCAAACATAAGCAAACATTAATTAAAGACAATTTTAGCCTCTTCATAAAAAAACATCACAAATAAATAATATTTTGATAATATATATGTCATACAAGTACCCTCACAGTTAAATACACAAGTCTTAAATCTATTTTCAGTTATCACCGAAAAACGACAGAAATGTATGTTGGGAGTCTGCACTGGCTAGACATTCTGGTCATAAGTTTGTACTACGCAGGTACACTGGGCATAGGAGTGTGGACAATATGCATGACCAAGAATAATTTGGACAATTTCGTCCTTGGAGGACGTTCAATGACCTGGTGGCCAATAGGAATGTCACTCTTTGCAAGTAACATTGGAAGCATCAATTTTGTGGGGATCGCAGGTACGGGTGCAGCTTCAGGTCTTGCTGTGGTCATGTTTGAATGGAGTGCCATTTTTCTTCTGGTTATATTAGGATGGGTGTTCATTCCAGTATATATTGCATCAGGAATCTACACTATCCCCGAGTACCTACACATCAGGTTTGGTGGACAGCGGCTGAGGGTGTATCTTAGTGTTATTGCATTGCTGACATATGTATTCACCATTATGTCCGTAGATCTGTATTCAGGAGCAGTATTTATCCAACATATAGTAGGCCTTAATATTTACATTGGTGTTGCCATTATATTAGCAACAGCTGTTCTTTTCACTGTGCTTGGTGGATTACGAACTGTAGTCTTTACAGATGCCTTTGCTGTTGTTGTAATGCTCTCTGGTGGGTTTTTGCTTTTCATCCTGGGAATTATCAAGGTTGGCGGCTTTAGTCAGTTAAAAACTATGTATATGGAGGCAATTCCAAATGTGACTTTGCCCAATTCAACATGTGGGTTCCCAAGAGAAGATTCCTGGCATATATTCAGAAATTCTTGGAGGGCTGATTTTCCTGGTCTTGGGACCATTTTAAGAACAACACTAGGAAGTATGTGGTATTGGTGCACAAATCAATTGATTGTTCAGCGGTCACTGGGTGCAAAGAATATCTTGCATGCCAAAGGTGCCTGTCTGTTTGCAGCCATCATTAAATTCAGTCCAATGATTATTATGGTCCTTCCTGGTATGATGGCAAGAGCACTATATCCTGATGAGGTTGCCTGTGCTACACCTGAAATGTGTAAGCAGATATGTCAGAATCCTGCAGGCTGTAGCAACATTGCCTATCCAAAGCTGGCTGTTGAACTGTTACCCCATGGATTAAGAGGCCTTCTTATTGCAGCCATGATTGCAGCAGTAATCAGTTCTTTAACCTCTATTTTTAATAGCTCAAGTAGTTTAATAACCATTGATATATGGAAAAGAATTAGACCAAAAGCAACAGAGCGTGAGTTGCTATTTGTAGGCAAAGTCTTTGTTACCATTTTGACTGGCATTGCAGTAGCTTGGATTCCTACCATGGGTAATGCAGAAGGTGGCCAGATCTACAAATATGCTGTGGCGTCTATTGGTCTCTTTGGTAGCCCCTCATGTGGTTTATTCCTTTGTGCAATCTTTATTAAAACAGTGAATGAGCGTGGAGCATTCTATGGTGTTATCATAGGTCAGATTTGGGGCCTGGGTCGTTTTATTCTGGATGTTATTTTTCCTGCTCCAGTCTGTGGTGAAGAGGATAATCGTCCAGCTTTCTTGCAATACTGGCATGTCTATTATCATGTTGTAAGTCAAGTCTTTTTTACAGTCATATCGAGTGTAATGCTGAGCCTTGTTTTGAAAGAGAAAGAGAGGAATCTTAATAGTGTAACATTTTGGACAAGATTTCTTCCACGGGAGGCACGGCAAAGCTCTCTGTCAAAGTGTAGTGATGAAGAAACATCCTTTACAAAGATTGAAGAAAGCGACATTAAGAATAATGCTCACGATATCATGGAGTCTAAGTTGGAGGAGTATCATAGTGATGGCATGGATAATACTGATAATGCTGTTGGTATTGTACCTAAAATTCAAGGACAGAATGGGGGGATTTTTTTTAAAAAGTTTCAATACATGTGTCTTAGTCAAAGATTTTCACACTTGTCTAAAATGAAGGACTATGTAACAGAAGCCAGTCATCCTTTACACGAAGAAAACCCATGGAAAACAATACTGAATATTTTAGCTATGCTGATCACACTAACAACTGTGATTGTGTATGTGTATTTCAGATAATTTACTGTATCTTGTGACAATAACAAATTCAGCATTTTAAAGAGCTATATGTAGTGTTCACAACTTCTTTATTTTAAATATATTGATATTACTTTCATGTAATACTATGTGTCAAGTTAATGATACAAGTATATATAAAAATCTTGTTAGGAATTGTAAAAAGCTGTCTATAAGACACTGGGTATTTTAACACATAGTTGAGCTCACTGAATAAAATTTAAAAAAAACGTGTTTCACACATTTGCTTCTTTCTGTTGCCAAATTATGTTAAGGAGCAGACTTACAATGCTCTATCATGGCACATTCACACAGTTCTGTGTGGTTAGAATAACTCACATAATTAATTCAGGACCTTGTCCATATGATTCCGTAAATGGTCCTTGTATGTAGGGTAATGCATATTTACAAATGAGAGGCCTCTACATAGCCATTCCACCTCCCTTTCACTCCTCTCATGTGAAGAGTTTAATATAATCTTGTATAATAAATTATATAATTCCATTGTTTGTTTTGTTGGGGGGGGGGGCTGTGAATGATACAAATTGAAACACCAAATAAGGAAACCATGAAATTGCGGTATACAAATATTTTACATTTTCTTGTTCATTTTTTGGTTGATGTCTGTCTTTTGATGGAGATTAAATGCTATAAAAGTTAAATTACAATTACATTCATCAATAGTGACACTCAAACTTGCTTGGAAACGCAACATGGTCATAATGAGCCAAGAAGTGTGACTTCAAAGTATAAAAGGGCCAAGGTGGTACAGTGGTAACACACTTGCCTCCCAACTCTGAGATCAGAGTTTGAATTCCTGGCCTGACCTCATATGGGAAAGCTGGTAGTTGCTTGCTGTTGGTCAGCTGCTTACATTCCAAACCCTCGGTCAACTGTATATACTTGTCTCCTCTGCCCTTCCAAGTCTCCGCACAATATAACCGATAAGGTACTAGGCATTCAATTATTACAAAACTTTCGACATGTAATATATTTTCATTTGAAATAGAGACTTGGAAATAATGAAGTAAATGTGCTTGTAGATGTGTTTGCTATATGTTCTTTTTATCTGAAGCTATGGCGTTCTATTGATTACATCAAATTCCAAAGAAATTCAGTTGTCAATTTGAATGTTAACGACAAATTCTGAATCACTTTTATGTCAAGTAAAATATATCTTACTTGGTTCTTATACAGACTTATGAAACATATTACCTTCAAATGTTTGATGCTATAACTGGCCCTTTTCCAAAAAACCCATTGTTTCATGTCTTAACTCAGTGAACCATTATTGCATTATCATTGACTTATCTTGACAATTGTCTTGGACTTTTCTCACTGCTGATCACATACAATGATCTTAAGGGATAAGGGAAAGGTGCTTATATTTACAAAATTGATGTAAGCTTTAAATCCAGTATACGTGTTTTTTTTCTGAATTTTTTTTCTCATAATTTCTTTAATTTAATTATAATTCGTTAAGTCTCAACTGATATGAAACATAATTTTACAAAGCTATTTGCCTTGCAGAAGTATAAACCACTATTGCTAAGGTTAATAGTGCTACACAATGCCAAAGTAATCTTTTTGAGACATTTAGTGTTTAGTTGTAACGTTTTTCTAACATTTGTCATTAAACAAGAATAATTGAGATATGTGCAGTGACAATAGCAGTTACCCAATAGTCCTGCCTTATATTGACCAAGAGTTATTGGTAATATTTCAAAATTATTTTGTAATTTATCATCAGAGGCTGAAGATGTCATCCTATTTTGCCCTTAAGGTGCAAAATCCCTATCCACTTTGAGCCATCTGATACATCTGGTTTTGAGCGGATGGAGGATAAAATCCCAAAATATGATATTTTAGTATTATTACAATATTAATGTAAATAATGGTCCAAAAATAAAATAGTGAGGGTAATAGGCGTCTTAAAGACTGGTAAGAGCACAAATGAAAGCAAAAAATGGTTTCAAATTATAATAAACTATTCACACCAGATTATGGTTTTAATGGTATGAATATAAGCTGCCTGTTGAGGCCTTAAATTGCCCTTAAGAGGCAATGCTGGTGATATGGGTCAATAATCATCCACTGGTTTAAGTTGATACCTAATGCTATTCTGATTATGCCAGAAAAAGTGATGCTCAAGTGAGACCTTGATTGTACTCAAGACAAATGCCCCTGTTTGCAGGTCACTATTTGGAGAGTTTGGCATAAACAGGCACTCTATTGCGTGCGCGTGATTGCGTTACAGGTCAGTTTTGGAGATCTGTGGTCTCAAAGTACTTGGACTTGATTGCAGTGGATGTAGATACAAAACCTGATTGATTTTCTTTATGGTTAATCAGTTGATCATAATAAAGAGACCCAATGATAAGAGGTGTGTACAGTGTATTTTTTCAATAGAGAATATGTGGAATTTGACGTGAATTCCAGCAAAATTACTCCTTGAAAAATGTGATGGGTACTTTTGGGATTGTGAATATTTGGAAACTTTCTAAGTCTCTCAGAACTATGATTTTAGGATATCATTTTAATCCCCCATTTTGTGGTGAGATGAAATAAAAATAATTTTTGGATCTTTGAAAAAATATATCATAGAAAAAAAACGAAAACTTGACTTTGAGGAGACAAGGTGGTCTGTCAAAGTAAGAACTCGCTGAAATTTAAAGAGATTTAATGGTCTCCAATAGTAAGGTGTCATAAAATAATAACACAGAAAACAACTTACATATGTAATACAAGTAATCCTGGTGTAGGATAAACAGTGCATAAGAGAGTAATGAATATGGGCAAGATAAATGTGAACAAAGTAACGAGCACATTTATAGTCCCGATGGAGTAATACTCCCACAAATGTTTTCCAGGTAGTCCATGAGCTAAAAATTAGGAGACAATGTTCTGTTCACTACACCCCACTCAGGTGGGTTGGGTGTAAGGTGTGGGGGGAGTGGATCTTCTTCCATATAAGGCCCCTGGTAGGCGATGGCTTCAGGGAGATTCAACCTCAGTCTCTCCACCTGATAAGAGGTGGTGTAGTATCTGGGGAGGTCCCATCCAGGTGTTCTGGGAGGGTTTGTGTCAGGTGAGTCCCATCCTTGGTATCCCTGGTGTGGTAACACCATCTTGCAGCGGGGTGAATTTCCACCATCAATCCGTGGTCTGCCCTCTTGAGTCATCTTGTCTTTCCTGAAGACAGGAGTAGTATTTGTGCCAATGGAGTGAGGCTGCCTTATGGGTGGTAAGGCACAAGTATCAGTCTGAGTACAGACACTCACTTGCATGATGGAGGTACTTGAAGAGGCAGTATTAGATGGTGCCAAATAGGAGCCAGGTAGCGGTGCTTCAATGGGGATATCCTCCAGACTATTGAGGAATAAATCCACATCATCCCAGTCATTTGTGGAGATGAGTTGCTGAGGTCCAGTATTGGTGATTGTTCAGTTGAGACACAATCAGCAATCTGGCTGAAAGTCCTTGAATTGCTGGAAGTTTTATGAGCCTGTTTGAGGTGTCTGATGAGGTACTCTCTCCTTTTAAACTCTTTTTCACATAGGTTACTTTGTGCATATGTGCAGAGTCCATATGTCTTTTCAGGTTGCACTTGTGACTATAAGTCTGGTGGCAAATAACACACTTGAACCACATGATAGGCGGTTTAAGAGCACAAAATATTGATATAGTCTGGTGTCAAAATATCCAGAGTAAATAGTGAATAATATCACTTAAATATCACTAGTTCACACAAGTGTAAATAATGTATATCCACAAAATGATGTAAATATATAGTCAGTATTTCTTGAAACACTGGAGATAACTAGTCAAAACACTAATGGTATCACATCCAACTGTTGGTAAGAAGTGATTTAAATTCAGCCCAGTGATGATGAGGTAATGGGTAACCTAGGTACTAGTGACGTCACATAGTACTTAAGGTGAGTCACAATGACATTGAATGACGTCATGAGGTCATTCACGTCAATTGTAATAATGACGTCATACATTTGACGTCTCCCTATTAATTCAGCCTTTGTAATGAAGTGCCCAATATGAAAAAAAGGGAAAAGAGGGGCACATGGGTAAGGGGTGCCATGAGAAGGCATATGTTTCATACAAACATATTAATGCCTGCTGGGTGGAGTGTAGGGAATTCCCAAATGTAATATAATTCTTGGTTTCTGCGCCTATTTGTGGTATTTGGGTTTGATAGATCCCCCATCCAATGTAAAATAGTGAACTCCATATGTTTCACAGAATGGTCTTTCTGGGTGAAATGTCTGGAGACAGGAGTGGACTTTTCAGAAGAAAATTTCTGAACACTAGTATGGTGTTAATACATTCTATTTCTGAAGGGTTTCCAAATATTCACAATCCCAAAAGTACCCATCACATTTTTCAAGGAGTAATTTTGCTGGAATTCACGTCAAATTCCACATATTCTCTATTGAAAAAATACACTGTACACACCTCTTATCATTGGGTCTCTTTATTATGATCAACTGATTAACCATAAAGAAAATCAATCAGGTTTTGTATCTACATCCACTGCAATCAAGTCCAAGTACTTTGAGACCACAGATCTCCAAAACTGACCTGTAATGCAATCACGCGCACGCAATAGAGTGCCTGTTTACGCCAAACTCTCCAAATAGTGACCTGCAAACAGGGGCATTTGTCTTGAGTACAATGAAGGTCTCACTTGAGCATCACTTTTTCTGGCATAATCAGAATAGCATTAGGTATCAACTTAAACCAGTGGATGATTATTGACCCATATCACCAGCATTGTCTCTTAAGGGCAATTTAAGGCCTCAACAGGCAGCTTATATTCATACCATTAAAACCATAATCTGGTGTGAATAGTTTATTATAATTTGAAACCATTTTTCGGTTTCATTTGTGCTCTTACCAATCTTTAAGACTTCTACTACCCTCACTATTTTATTTTTGGACCATTATTTACATTAATATTGTAATAATACTTAAAATATCATATTTTGGGATTTTATCCTCATGAGCCTCCTATAGGAGGCTCAATCCGCTCAAAACCGCATGTATCCGACGGCTCAAAGCAGATAGGGATTTTGCACCTTAAGGGCAAAATAGGATGACATCTTCAGCCTCTGATGATAAATTACAAAATAATTTTGAAATATTACCAAATAACTCTTGGTCAATATAAGGCAGGACTATTGGGTAACTGCTATTGTCACTGCACATATCTCAATTATTCTTATTTTTCACTGGGTAATCATGAGTGCAAGTGATACAGCCTTGTCTGCCAACATCCAGAATCTGGAAGTTCAGGATTCTAGTGCTTTCAACACTCCTACTAGTGGCACACCTATTCCCACTACCAGTGTGAGCAGTGAAACAACCTCTCTACTGCAGGATGTAGTCAACAAGCTTAAAGACCCTGTCTCTACCAGAGGAAAGGGCATGAAGAGAAAGAGAGTGGTGTCTCCAGCCACCTCTCCAGACAGCCGAGGACACTACCCTCCTGCTGCTAAGCCCCTTTATCTTAGGGCGAAGAACCTCTACAGGAAAAAACTTAACCTGGCTACCAATCTTCATTCAGTTAAAAACAGCCTGAAGATTGGTAACTTCCCACCACAGTGTAACTTCAGAAGCTCCCCACCTGAGAGCTCAGATGCATCATTTAAACAAAAATGGGTGGACCTTACTTCAAAGTGCAAGAGAGACCTTACGTTGCTTTGGACTGAAGAAATGAACCGCAAATACTCGGGGGTAAAAGGTGAAATCCAAGGGACTCTGGCTGAGCTTGAAACACTTCTTGACCAAGCGCAGTTTAAAGAAATTAAGGATTCCCTGACAGCTAAGTTCCAGTCAGCAGCTCCTTCTACTCTGCAGAAGAAAATGAAGCCAAACCTTCAACAGCAGAAGAAACCCACTAGACCTAACAAGAAGGTCAAGAAGGGAAGAAGACCACAGAATCCTAATAAACAACTCAATCAGTTGTTAAATGGACTCTCCAGATTAATCCAGAATAAATCTAAATAGACTTTTATTCTTCTGTTGATCATCATTTCACCAAGTGTATTCAATTTATACATTGAATAAAACTTCATGTTAATAAAATTGTTAATTACCATTGCTTCTTACTGGACCTCTACCCCACCTTGGGTCTTGTGTTTATTTACCTTACACCTACTTTTAGCTGCACCATAGGCTAAAAAACGGCTGAGCCTCTAAAAAGAGGCTCTAAACGGATGAGCCTCTAAAAATGGAGGCTCTAAGCGGATAGGAATTTCTCACCTCTATAGAAACTATCTCACCCTATTTGAAGTTCCACAAATACATGATGGCAACTTCAAATTTTAATGATATTCTTAAACGCATTCAGGATGAGGCCCAAATTGCCCCACCTGGCATCCTTCCTAAGGGAAAAACTATGGACAGTCATATTGGTCATACAGTCATCAACCTGTCTGACATAACTCTAACAGAAAGCCAAGTACAGGCCCTTCAAAAGGGACTTACTTTTTGCGCCACACCTGGTCCCCCAAATAAGGCAAAAATTTGGACTGACTTTAAGGAATTTCACAGGAGATTGTGCCTTAAATTTCATTTCTATAATGACAATCAACAATTTGATCATTTATCAGAACATGAAATTGACCTAATTAATTTCATGGCTGAAAACATGGATGAACAAACTAATCCCTATCAAAAAATTCACAACAAATTTTTGAATAAAAGTACTTGGAAGCCATCCAGAGTCCACCAGTCTCTGGACATCTTTCAAAGATCATTCAAGATTGGCCTTCTAAACAGTAACATCAAACATGCCAGGAAACCTAACCTGACAAGGGAACAAATGTCTAGCCTTAAAGAACTCTCAGATAACCCTGAAATTGTTATCCAGAAAGCTGACAAAGGTTCTGCTGTGGTTGTCATGAACACCACTGATTACCTGAGAGAAGGGTATAGACAATTGAGCGATTCCCAATTTTACACCAAATTGAGTCATGACTCAACCCAAGAGATAGCTAGAAATGTAACCAAGACACTTACATTAATGCAACAAAAGGGCCTAATCTCAGATAAAAACTTTGACCACCTTAACCCAGTAGATTGTACTGAGGCAAGGTTTTATATGCTACCTAAAATCCACAAAAAAGGAGTCCCAGGCAGACCTATATGCAGTTCTGTAAACCACCCTACTAGCAGAATTAGCAAGCTGGTTGATGAGCATATTAAAGAGTATGTTCCAAAAACTAAGTCCTACATTAGGGACACCCAAGACTTCATCAGAAAGATCAAAGACTTAGGACCCATACCTGAAGGAGCCATTTCATGCACATTAGATGTCTCCTCTCTCTACACCAATATACCTAACAATGAAGGTATCTTGGCTGTTGCTGAGAAATTGAGAAGTGACCCTAGTAAAACCCCAAAAGCGTTGTTTATACTGGACTTACTCAAACTAGTTCTCCACAGTATGAACTTCACCTTCAATGGTGATCACTATCTACAAACTGGTGGCACAGCTATGGGCACATCTCTAGCACCTAACTATGCCAACCTGTTTATGAATAGGTTTGAGACTAAAGCACTAGCTGGCTTCCCATTGAAGCCCCTTACCTGGAAACGGTTTATTGATGACTGTTTTATGGTGTGGACACATGGAGAAGAATCTTTGAAAACCTTCATTGAATACTTAAACTCCTTGCACCCAACTATCAAATTCAGCCATGAAATGAGCTACACTCACATTGACTTCCTTGACACAACTGTCAAATTTGACTCAAACAGAGGGCTCATCACAACCCTATTTAATAAGCCTACAGACACCCATCTGTATTTGGAACACAGCTCAGCCCATCCCCAAAGTGTCCTCACCAAAAGACCATATGGCCAGTACCTGAGACTCAGAAGGATTTGTACTCTGGACAGTGACTTTGAGGCAAACGCAAAAAAACTCACTGGTTTCTACCTTAATAGAGGGTACCCATTCCAAAGCCTCCAAAAGGCATTACAATAGGGCTAGGAAATTTAATCAGGATGAATTACTTCAAACAGTCTCGAAAGAAACTAAGGACTCACCAGTCATGGTCACTCAGTTCAATCCTAGGAACCCAGAAATAGGGTCCCTAGTTAGAAACAATTGGAATATTATCCAAAATACTGAAGAACTCACTCAGATTTTCAGTACAAAACCACTGATTGGTTTCAGACGCCTGCCCAATCTCAGGGACATGCTTACCAGTAGCACTATATCATACCCCTTGAAACCTAGTACTGAACCAAACAAAGCAGTACATATACCAATCTGCACAAGATTAGGTAAATGCACCTACTGTCCTAGAATCAAGAAAGTTGATCAGATTACCAGCTTTCACTCTAATCAAGTGTTTAAATGCAAAAACATGCCAGTTAAACACAAAGTTACTTGTGAACTTACTAACCTGATTTACATCATAAATTGTAAAAAATGTGGCCACCAATATATTGGTGAAACCAAGAGACCCTTCAGAAACAGAATGTATGAACACCATACTAGTGTTCAGAAATTTTCTTCTGAAAAGTCCACTCCTGTCTCCAGACATTTCACCCAGAAAGACCATTCTGTGAAACATATGGAGTTCACTATTTTACATTGGATGGGGGATCTATCAAACCCAAATACCACAAATAGGCGCAGAAGCCAAGAATTATATTACATTTGGGCATTCCCTACACTCCACCCAGCAGGCATTAATATGTTTGTATGAAGCATATGCCCTCTCATGGCACCCCTTACCCATGTGCCCCTCTTTTCCCTTATTTGTCATTAAACGTTTAGAAATGGTGTTAATGAAACATTTTACAAAAAAATTCTATTATAAATGGGTTTTGTAATCATCAGTTTATAACCTTTACAAAACATTTCCTGCCAAACATTTGCAAAACTTAAAGATGTTTGCAGGGGCATAAGGGTCATATATACTCACTCAAAACAGAAATGCAAGTTTTATAAAGGATTATTACAATACATCTTGGGTTTCTGTTTGGCCAAGTATAGCTGTATTTCTTGCAGCCTACTTTGAATTTATTAGGGTGTACAATATGGCACCACAGTCTCTTTCCACCTTTGATAGCTGTAGACATTCCATACTTTAGGATGTTCAGGAGCCATCCTGCCTACAATGCTCATATACTAATATAGCAGATCAAGAAGCATGGCTAGTGGACTGTATTTCGATCTACATTCAACAGGATCAGCCTTTTGGTGAAAATATTGCATTTTCTTTTTTGCCAATCTCCTAGGTGGTGCTTAAAAATGGACTCTAATTGACTCTAGCTTAACCACTTGTCTTGTGTAAATTTATGATGTCTTAGCTTGTGCAAAATTGCACTCACGGAACCCACCAAGTGCACTGCAGCAAGTGCAATCTACTGGTGCAATTGAACTTTTGAAAAGGTACTTCTGGGGGTATACCCTACACTCCAGCCTCTAATGAGAAAGATATATTATACCAGAATTTACAATAGTACAAGTCCATCTTAAAGTAGTTTCCATAGAGAATTACTTTTAGCTGTAAATTGTAGACACATTGTTATTTTTTCTGTGTTTTACAGTGAGTGTGATCTCAGAAAGTGAGCACCATGATAACAGTCGCCTCCAAGCTAGACATACAGTCTGCTCAACTGGAGAAGAGAGGAGCTCACACCCCAAACCCCAGAGAAAGGATTTCTGATGATACCCTACAAATTGTTGGTAGCAACTAGTGCCAAAATAGCAAATGATGCACCACCACAAATCTCCATTTAAAAATTACCTGGTACCTAAGTGATATGATGTACATAATCACATGCAACAAATGTGATAAATATTATGTAGGGGAGCAAGGACACCTGTACAGGAAAAGAATCGGAGAACTCGCGTCTCTAAACCTAAGGAGTGCAGAATCACCCTGGTCTCTAAAAACACATCTAGCTCTTTCTGTGCAGAACATATAATTTTCCTTCTAGGAATGGTGTTCTCTTAAGTATAACAAATCTGATCATACAAAAATGAGAGAGAATTGAGGGATGTGTAATATTAGGGCAATACATCCAATAAGGCCCTAAACAAATCTATTTAATTGTGAGTTCATTTTGGTTTTCTTGCATACTATAAACACTCTGTTTTCTCTGTGTTATATTAGTCTATCAAGTCTTTCTAGATGCGTAATGATGTATATTTATTCACTGATGTGATACAACCTTGCTAGCTAATAATTATCAAGATGGTGAAGCCTTTGCAGGCTGCTTTATAAAATGATGAATCAAGGGACCAGCCATCTTCCTCACAAAATTCAGATATCCAGTAAGCATGCGTACTGCTGTTCATGTGTGGCTATATCAATTATCTAATTATTCTGCTCCTTTCTGCTTGTAAGCATCCTCCATCTTCTCCTTTGTTTCAAACAACCATCCACATTTCTCTTAAATTATGGATTCTCACATCAGGGATACCTTGAAAGTGGTCTACAATCATTATAATATCTCACCTGTGGGCCACAGTTTAAATAGTTTTACCGGGTCGGGTGCCACTTTTGCATGTAATCAAAATGTGGACATCCAGAACATTATGTCACATGGCCTGTGGAGAAGTTCTTCAGTGTGGATATATTTGGAAAATCTTCACAGGCCGCTTCTGTCCTACCACTAAATTTTGCTTCCCACATCCCTTCACATTTTTCATTGGATTTGGTGCTTTGAAAATTGTACATGTTTACAAAATTTTAGATTGCTCTTATTCCTTGTTTATATTGCACTACTAACTTGTAAATAAAATTCTACAATCTTGTGTTTTACTTTGTTGTGTGTTGGGTGGTAAGCAATATGGCGAGTTTAGTCTCACACAGTTTTGACCCTATGATCTTGGTGTTAAAACAAGATGTGTATTCTGGGTTTGAAACCCTCTTATTAAAAGCGTGGTCAGGGTACATATCTCAAGGGATCTGTAACCTACTGATTAAACACAGATACTTATTACTTTATAGCACATAATCTCTTCGATTTGAACCTAGAGCTTTACAATCATTAGGTAATGCATCTTTATCAGTAGCTCAGGAAACTTATCTAGTGTCATTTAACTAATTATTCTGCAATAATTCAGTTATTTTAAATGGGATAAATTAGTAAATATTTGACAATTATCCTTATACAAACAGTTCTAAATGCCTGAAAGTATAAGTTTCAGATGTAATCTCTCCGCCTAGCAGTTGGATTCAACATTGAATCCCAGTTGGTAATCTATTGAAGCCCAATTAAATTGAAAATTGCAGTTTTTCACAAAGTTCATTAAAGTTTAGTCATTTCATCAAAAGGATATCTGGAAAAAGCCTAAATATTTTACATATGCAAATATTTGTGATGAAACCGTGTTCCAGTAAGCTAAACACAAAAACATATGCCAATTAGATAAGATAAACATATATGTTAATAAACATGAATATCCGAACTTTTTCTACTTTCTATCGTCACTGTTCGTTTAGAAACTTATGTGCATATATGTAAATATTTAGCAACATTTAAAGATGTACAACAGTCCAGTGTGTGAAATGCATACAAATAGCCATATGTATTATTTATATAATTTGACAAGTTTTGCTAAGGATCACCCCATACTCAAACATCTAAACTAGATGGATAATTATCTTACTGTATATATGTTATGTGTTGACAAAACAGAATAATTGCCATATTTTCTAAA
This sequence comes from Sabellastarte sp. h YS-2021, assembly GCA_964017235.1. Taxonomy (NCBI): domain Eukaryota; kingdom Metazoa; phylum Annelida; class Polychaeta; order Sabellida; family Sabellidae; genus Sabellastarte; species Sabellastarte sp. h YS-2021. Next base: position 138,804,361 of record OZ024928.1, read on the forward strand.
TATCTACATATCCTCTCACACTTTTTGGTACAAACTATATTAGTTGTGTCTCCTGAGGTTCTACCATAAAAGATCAGTTCTAAAACTGAGGATAGATTCATACTGGAGGTGCAACACAGTTTTTTATGGATTCAAGGTGCCTTTAATTACTATATTAAAGCTAAGTTTTTATTAAAGTTACAGCTAAGTTGATGGCATTCGGAGATATGCTAGGATTTGTGTACAGTTTATGTTTCAATTATATACTGACAAAACAGGAATAAATGTAACAACCAAGTAAGATATATTTTACTTGACATAAAAGTGATTCAAAAATCGTTGTTAACATTCACATTGGCAACTGAATATCATTGGAATTTGATGTAATCAATAGAACGCCATAGCTTCAGATAAAAAGAACATAGCAAACAAATCTACAAACACATTTACTTCATTATTTCAAAGTCTCAATTTCAAATGAAAATATACTATGTGTCAAAACTTTTGTAATAATTGACCTAATTGTTTATATATTTTTGAAATGAACTGACCGAATTTTGCCCATGTTTTCCTTGGCGAGTGTCTAAAAAAATTACTCAAAAGGTAAAACACTCTCCATTATATTCAGAATACATGACAATCCATACATTTCAAATATTAGTGTCAAAGAATTACTCATTTGCACACTATGACACATATATGACCAATATACCATGCATATTATTTTAGGCAAGGGTTTTGAATATTCTGTATGTCGATACACCTTGCCTGGTTGACTTGTCTATAAAATAAGGTAACAGATCACTTTTTCAGTATGTGTTTCTCTAAAAGCTTCAATGTGCCTATCTTAGGTTAGTTCATGCCTGAAAAAAGTTTCTTTGCAAAAGCGAGGACCAAGTATTAATAAACACCTTAAAACTCCATCGTATGAATTATGATCTAATTTTACCTTTAGCTCATAAAAGTACATGCTAATTGTTTACAGCTTACGTGGAATTCAGATACTTTAATTTCAGTTTTAATTTTTGTATTCATTTGATAAACTCATTTATAGAACCTAATTGTTTTAGGATTCATCACTCCCATGACACTGAATCAAAAACTTTTTCAAAATCAATAAGCATCAATAATACATCTTTATTGTTTGTCTTTCTATCCCCTATTATTTAACCAATGCATATTTTTATCAACAATTTTTGTTCTAAATGTAAAGTTAAGTACAGCAATGTCAGTTGTCACAACCAAAATATCATTTACTGATTTTCAAAACATTGATGCCAATCGTTTAACTGATACCCGACATACCATCTTTGGACTGCTTCACCCATGTTGCAGTGATCATATGTTTGTCACAAAAATTGTGTTACATAATGCAAACATTAATTAAAGACAATTTTATTTACTTGGGCCTCTTCATAAAAGATTATCACAAATAAATAATATATGTCATACAAGTACCGGCACGGTTAAATACACAAGTCTAAAATCTATTTTCAGTTATCACCAAAAAATGACAGAAATGTATGTTGGGAGTCTGCACTGGCTGGACATTCTGGTCATAAGTTTGTACTACGCAGGTACACTGGGCATAGGAGTGTGGACAATATGCAAGACCAAGAATAATTTGGACAATTTCGTCCTTGGAGGACGTTCAATGACCTGGTGGCCAATAGGAATGTCACTCTTTGCAAGTAACATTGGAAGCATCAATTTTGTGGGGATCGCAGGTACGGGTGCAGCTTCAGGTCTTGCTGTTGTCATGTTTGAATGGAGTGCCATTTTTTTTCTGGTTATATTAGGATAGGTGTTCATTCCAGTATATATTGCATCAGGAATCTACACTCTCCCCGAGTACCTACACATTAGGTTTGGTGGACAGCGTCTGAGGGTGTATCTTAGTGTTATTGCATTGCTGACATATGTATTCACCATTATGTCTGTAGATCTGTATTCAGGAGCAGTATTTATCCAACATATAGTAGGCCTTAATATTTACATTGGTGTTGCCATTATATTAGCAACAGCTGTTCTTTTCACTGTGCTTGGTGGATTACGAACTGTAGTCTTTACAGATGCCTTTGCTGTTGTTGTAATGCTCTCTGGTGGGTTTTTGCTTTTCATCCTGGGAATTATCAAAGTTGGCGGCTTTAGTCAGTTAAAAACTATGTATATGGAGGCAATTCCAAATGTGACATTGCCCAATTCAACATGTGGGTTCCCAAGAGAAGATTCCTGGCATATATTTAGAAATTCTTGGAGGGCTGATTTTCCTGGTCTTGGGACCATTTTTAGAACAACACTAGGAGGTATGTGGTATTGGTGCACAAATCAATTAATTGTTCAGCGGTCACTGGGTGCAAAGAATATCTTGCATGCCAAAGGTGCCTGTCTGTTTGCAGCTATCATTAAATTCAGTCCAATGATTATTATGGTCCTTCCTGGTATGATGGCAAGAGCACTATATCCTGATGAGGTTGCCTGTGCTACACCTGAAATGTGTAAGCAGATTTGTCAGAACCCTGCAGGCTGTAGCAATATTGCCTATCCAAAGCTAGCTGTTGAACTGCTACCCCATGGATTAAGAGGCCTTCTTATTGCAGCCATGATTGCAGCAGTAATCAGTTCTTTAACCTCTATTTTTAATAGCTCAAGTAGTTTAATAACCATTGATATATGGAAAAGAATTAGACCAATAGCAACAGAGCGTGAGTTGCTATTTGTATGCAAAGTCTTTGTTGCCATTTTGACTGGCATTGCAGTAGCTTGGATTCCTACCATGGGTAATGCAGAAGGTGGCCAGATCTACAAATATGCTGTGGCGTCTATTGGTCTCTTTGGTAGCCCTTCATATGGTTTATTCCTTTGTGCAATCTTTATTAAAACAGTGAATGAGCGTGGAGCATTCTATTGTGTTATCATAAGGTCAGATCTGGGGCCTGGGTCGTTTTATTCTGGATGTTATTTTTCCTGCTCCAGTCCGTGGTGAAGAGGATAATCGTCCAGCTTTCTTGCAATACTGGCATGTCTATTGTCATGTTGTAAGTCAAGTCTTTTTTGCAGTCATATCGAGTGTAATGCTGAGCCTTGTTTTGAAAGAGAAAGAGAGGAATCTTAATAGTGTAACATTTTGGACAAGATTTCTTCCACGGGAGGCACGGCAAAGCTCTCTGTCAAGGTGTAGTGATGAAGAAACATCCTTTACAAAGATTGAAGAAAACGACATTAGGAATAATGCTCAAGATATCATGGAGGCTAAGTTGGAGGAGTATCATAGTGATGACATTGATAATACTGATAATGCTATTGGTATTGTACCTAAAATTCAAGGACAGAATGGGGGGATTTTTTTCAAAATGTTTCAATACATGTGTCTTGGTCGAAGATTTTCACACTTGTCTAAAATGAAGGACTATGTAACAGAAGCCAATCATCCTTTACATGAAGAAAATCCATGGAAAACAATATTGAATATTTTAACTGTACTGATCATATTAACAACTGTGTTTGTGTATGTGTATTTCAGATAATTTACTGTATCTTTTGACAATAACAAGTTCAGCATTTTAAAGATCTATATGTAGTCTTCAGAACTTCTTTATTTTAAATATATTGATATTATTTTCATGTAATATTTATTTGTCAAGTTAAAGGTACTATATAACGATCTTGTTGGGAATTGTAAAAAGCTATGTGTATGACATGCTGGGTATTTGAAACATAGTTGAGCTCACTGAATAAAATTAAAAAAAAACTTGTTTCACACATTTGCTTCTTTCTGTTGCCAAATTATGTTAAGAAGCAAATTTACAATGCTCTACCATGGCCCATTCACACAGTTCTGTGTGGTTATAATAACTCACATTTCAAAATGACTTCATGACTTTGTCCATATCATTCCGTAAATGTCCTTGTATGTAGGGTAATGCATATTTACAAATGAGCGGCCTCTTTATAGCCATTCCACCTCCCTTTCACTCCTCCCATGTCAAGAGTTTAATATATTCTTGTATAATAAATTATATAATCCCATTGTTTGTTTTCTTGGGGGGTTGGGGTTGGGGGGCTGTGAATGATACAAATTGAAACACCAAATAAGGAAACCGTGAAAATATTTAAAATTTTTTTTCATCTTTTGGTTGATGTACATTAGTCTGTCTTTTGATGGAGAATAAATGCTACAAAAGTTAAATTAGAATTAAATTCATGGTTAGTGACACTCAAACTTGCTCGGAAACGCAATGTGGTCATAATGAGCCAAAAAGTGTGACCTTCAAAGCATAAAACTGCCAAGGTGGTACAGTGGTAACACACTTGCCTCACAACTCTGAGACCAGAGTTCGAATTCCTGGCCTGACCTCATATGGGAAAGCTGGTAGTTGCTTGCTGTTGGTCAGCAGCTTACAGTACAGACCCTTGACCAACTATATATACTTGTTTCCTCTGCCCTTCCAACTCCCCGCACAATATTACTGATAAGGTACTAGGTATGACATAAAGCACTAAATAAATAAATAAATAAATCAAAGGATAAACTTAAAATATAACCTTGGTTGTGAGAGGTCAGCTTGAACACGAAAGTGTGACCTTCAGAGATTAAAGTTACAGGTTAGAAAAAGAACAAAGAAATTCTATTTGTACAAATTAGTTTACTACACAAGTTGTCAATATAAAACCCGACAGATCAGCAAAAGTTTGGTGTATTAAAATTAAATATGAAGACAAAATTTCATTAAAGAACTATAACTGCAATTAATCATCACCCATATTAGATCATCACCCATATTATCTCCCAACATAATTTTCAAATCAAAGGTTAAAAGTAGGATTTTATGTCCATGTAACCAAATAAGGTTACATCAGGTCATTAACTCTGCGTAATCCACAAGATGTACAGACAAAGTGACTTAAAGTTCCAGACACCCTGAATGATGTTAGACAATGGGCATTTGCAGATAAGCTAAAATTGATTACTGACAAGACTGAATTCATTATGTTCGGTTCCAAGTGACCACATAGTTGATTAATTGAAAAAATTCCAAACAATTCCTAGGGCATTTAGAATTTTACTCTAGTCAGAAGTCTTGCTGTGTCTGAGTATTCAAGGCAGAGTAGCCAAAAGAGGAAGAAATCACTCCCATTTTCAAAAGCCTGCATATTAGTTCTCATTCAGATACAAATCACCATTCCAACTAACACTAGCACAGTTGATATATTTCTTGATTTAGGGATTCCATAGCAGTCTGATCTTTACTCCATATGTTAGCAGAATATCACCAGTGCAGTAGATGCAATAGGGCCTCTTTAAGAGTTTCTACTATCATATTCTCACTTACAAAAACAGTAAACATTTCAAGAACAGCTTTTCTTACATTACTTTCCCCTGGAATGGGCTGCACCTACTATCCATTGATGCAGTGAGTTTTTATGTTTATAATACAGTCTTTGGTCATTGGCTTAAATTTATCCAAGCCATTTGAGTTTCAATGTTTTAGTTTGGTGATGTAGTTAATATAGAAAAGAGAGTGGCATGCTACAAGTATACTAAAATGGTATAGTATAGGTTATTTCAGTAGTTATTTTTATTTCAATATCAAAATGGCTTATGATAAAATTATGAACTTGCATGTTAAAAACAACATTTCATTGACTAGACATTTTTCAGCATACAAATATTTTATACAAATTAAAAGCACAAAGTAATGAGTAAGCATTTAAGATTTGCCATTCAGTTTGCACTGCATTTGTAAACATTAATGTGTAGTCACAGACACCCTGAGAACAAAAAATCAACAGCAACATCATCATATGAACTTTATAATGTTAACAACACATAATATTCACAAAGTAATTTATCAGGTATAATATACAGATAATCTAGTATGTAAATATTTTGATCAGTTTATCTTCTAAGACATATACAGCATTCTCCTGACCTAAAACAACATCTGATGGAGTGATTCCTGTGTCAAATTGCAAGGATGAAGGTGTTCCATCCATTTGCAGAGCTAGGATTTTTCCATCTGTAATAGAATACAGAGATCATAATTTGAACACACAATAAATTTTTAAAGCTGGTTATTTGTTACAATCACTTCTTTATAGCTATAATTTTCTGACTTCAGAAATGTGGATACATATTCATCTGTGGTACAATTGTTAATTTATAACTGCAATTTTTTGACTTTAAGAAACACAAATGTAGTATAAATGATGACTTATACCTACAATTTTCTAACCCTAAGAATTGTAAATTAGTTACAGGTAGTGTATACTGAAAATGTGGAATCACCATAATTCATAAGTAATACAAAAAAGTTTTGAGATAAGTTATGACCTTGAAGTATCGTTATCAATGCATGGCATTTTCATACAATTTTACAACATAAGCCTTTTCATTTCTAATGTTAACAAATGCATTTCCAAAGAAATAATTTTCTGTCCCTAAATTAGAAATTAAACTCAGACACATAATCTCAATTTTCTAAGTTTTCACCTGATAATACGTTAAAATTGGCATATCTTCACACAACAGGGAATTCAAGAGGTCTAAATTAAAATATGTTTTTGTATGAAATTACTCAGAAATTCACTTGCAGTGTTATAATGTGTTATAATATTTATATTAACATGTAGTGTTTTTCACAGTTATGTCAGTGAATAACAGTGCAGCTCAATTAATCTTTACTTAAATTTTTACTTTTTTTTCTCAGAGGAAACATCCCATGGCTTTTCAGTACAGTGATGATATACTAGTGTCAGTACTAAATGAACTTTGTACTTCCTTAGCAATATAGTCTAAATCTATGCAATATATGTTGTAATTTACATATATGTCTTTTTCGAATTTATGACAAAAGTTATAAACTGAAAAAGGATTTTAATTCCTTTTTCAAGAAAGGATCTGGTTTTCGATTTCAATCCTATTGAAAAAGAAAGGATTTCAATTAGATTTGGATTTGAAAAATTTTAAAGGATTTGGAATTATATCCTATCTAAAGGATTTGACCCCAACCCTGTCTGACATGATAATACCCTGAACCTCTGAGTTTATGCTTGACCCATCAGTGCTTGTTTGTAGAAAGCATAGTCTGTACTTTATTCTTTATGTCCAGCTGTACATTGTTTGTAAATATACTCACATGGAATACCAAAACATCAGAAAAAAAGGGAGCCAACTGCTCTGTTTGAGTTTATGTATGAACTCGAAAAATGAGTTAATGTATTAGTTTTAAGATAACTTTAAGTTTAACAAAATTCTATTTTTGTAAAGGTTTGACCTCAAGCATAAACTCATAAAAATGAGTCATCATTATGTTTTAATAAAAGTTTAAGTTTTAGAAATTTTGTAAATACAGACCCTGGTGTGTTGAAACTTTACCCAAGCTACTCTACTAAAGAAGGTGTTTCTCTTATGACTGAATCAAACTCACTGAACCACTACTTTTTAACATATTATAACTACTTTACAAGTAATATCCATATTTTGTTGGGATTAAACAAATTTAATTTATTAGTTCACTAACTGGTACCTGTTTGATCAGCTACGAGTAGATCCCCACAGGCATCAACACAACACAACCTGCAGACATGCCATGAAGGACTGAACCTCTGGGACTTGTGATCATATAATCTGCAATAAAACAATGGATGTGCAATAGGTTATTGACATATTGCATTTTTTTAACCTGCATAGATTTATTATGTAGAGATGGCATAAGAAATGGGAAGAGATGCAAGATGCTAGAAGAGACACAAAGAAACAACTTTGTGCACAAACTGGATTGTTGACTTTTTGACATGTTTATATGTGGACAAGTTGACAATTTTTTTATTGTGATATAAAAAATGCACAATACTCAAAAGATCTATTTACATTGATCTTAATACTAGGAATACAGACGAGATCATATTTTTTAAACTCGTGACACCCCTAAGTAAAAATACATTTGCCGAATTCACATGAACATATATTTCTATAAAAATGTAGCCTATAATGATGTTTTTTTTCATTTGAAAAGTATTTTAACACACCCCTGCTTGTTTTGTTACACTAAAATTCACTGAAAATTAAAATAAAAAAATCAAGTTTTTTATAATCACCGGTTCCCCTAACTATAGATACAATTCACTACCCATTTTTCATAAATAAGTTCAAAGTGCATGTTTTAGGTAAATATGGACTTACTTTATTAGACATTCAAAGAAAGTATGTGATAATACAAATGTAAAATAACCCTTACAAACTATAATTTTAAATTTAATTACTCAAAAAAAACAAATTGTAAAAATTTTATTGTAATTTAACTTTTTGTAAGTTAAATACTTACCTTATCCTCACTAGTGCTTTCGCCTTGGCGGGAGCAAACACTACGACCAAACGAGAATATTTAAAAAGAAATATTCTTGTCGGTACCAGTATGAACACGCATGACCGCGCATGCGCCCTCATCGGAAACCCCTTTAAGCCTCACTTTAATTTTGGAATCAATGCAATTTATTGAATAACCAAAAAATCTTGAAAATGTGGGGTTGGATGGGTGGGCATCCGAATCTAGTGAGGATAAGGTAAGTATTTAACTTACAAAAAGTTAAATTACAATAAAATTTTTACATTTTATTGCGTAAAATACCCTTACCTTATCCTCACTAGTGCTTGATTACAACCATACTGGTGGAGGGATTTTCAATATTTTTGACCCCAAAAAGTAGGTATAATCAAACATTAAGCCAAAGTACAAGTATCAAGCACTCTTGTGAGGATAAAGTACTAGACTATTTTAAGCACAAAACACTCAACAACAAAACACTGTATTTATGTTATAATTGTAAGCACTAACCTGGCCCCCTTTGAATGGTGCCTTGGTCCTATATTCAGTTTGTGTTTTTGCACATGTCAAAGGCTGTTTTCTGTCTTGCTTAAAAAGTGGTAGTTTCAACACAACAACTGGAACAAAACTTGTTATTTACAAACATCTTCCTGGATGACCTGTAAATATATGAAAAAACAGCATATAATCACACGAGCCGTAACCATGCATCAGACAAATCATTATAAAGTAGATACATGAAAAATGTGAAAATGTATTATCATCGTACCTACTATAACTTGAGCAGAAACCACAGAACCCAAGGAATATTCTGAACTTTCCTTTGACCTCCAAGCCACATCCTTCAAATAAGAGTTTGTAAAGGTGGTATGTGATTTCCAAAAACATGCCCCTAGAATTTGGTCAAGAGAGACTCCCCCTTTGAAAGCCAAGGAAGCCGCCATTGATCGTACGTCATGAGCCTTGACCCTGGACAAACTCTGGGTTTCAAGGTCAGAACCCTGATATGCAAGCATAACTGTCTGTTTAATCCATGAAGATATGGTCGATCTTTGTATATCCCCCGAAAAACCACTTTTGAAGGAAATAAACAAAAGGTGCTTCCCTCCCCTCAGATCTTTAGTTTTGTCAATATAATATCTTAAAGATCTCACTGGGCACAAGGTCATATCCTCAGTTAAGGATTGATCTAAAGATGGTTTAAGAGCAGGAATGACCACTGGTTGGACAATACTTGGACCATCTGAAGCCAACTGATTCTTAGCCAGAAAAACTGATGAAGGAGACACTGTTACCTCCTTCCAGCCAGTCTTATGTTTCAAAGACCTGAATGTCCAAGCATGAACTTCACCTCTCCTTCTACCTGAGGCCAAAGTCATTAAAAAGACTGTCTTGAAAGTCAAAATTTTCAAAGGAGCATCCTTGAGTGGCTCAAAAGGAGCTTTAGTTAAAGCCAAAAGCACTAAAGATAAATCCCAAGAAGGTATATTCCTATCCTTCACTGGCCTATCCCTATGAAAACTTGCAATCAATCTGTTGAGCTCAAAACTGTTACTGATCTCAATCCCTGCAGGGCCAAGATGATCCGCAATTGCTGTTCTATAGCCTGCAATAGTAGTTGGTTTCAAACCCTTTTCATTGAACAAATAGGTCAAAAAATCAGCTATTGAGGAAAGAATAGGTTTTTTGAACTCCACCTGGCTCTGTTTGCACCATGACTCAAAAATGGCCCACCTTGATTCATAGACCCTTCTTGATGAAAATCTCTGAGGTGCCTTAACTCTCTCTGCCACTGACTTAGAGAATTTTTGAGGTGATTCTGCCTTGAATCCAGGTGCCAAACATGTAGATTCAAGTACTGAAGATTTTGATGGAACCTGTGGCTGAACGGTTGTCTGAGAAGAGTTTCCCAATGGGGAAGAAGTAGTGGAGGTTTTGTGGACAGTTCTATCAGATCCCAAAACCAGCTCATCCCTGGCCACCCTGGGGCTACTACAATCATTCGGCATGCATAGGTTCTCATCTTTCGAACTACTTTGGGTATGAGAGCAACTGGACAGTAAACATAACCGTCTAGAGCCTGCCACGAGATGTTCAATGCATCTACCGCCATTGCATTTGGATCTGGGACAGGAGACACATACAGAGGTAATTTGTTGTTCATCTTGGTTGCGAACAAATCTACCATTGGTCTGTGCCAAATTTGGCAAATTCCCTGAAAAATCTTGGGATGAAGGGACCATTCTGTCTGAATAATCTTGTCCCTGCGAGACAGAGTGTCTGCTATTACATTGAGACACCCTTGGATATGACGAGCCCTTAGCAAAATTGCCCTGGGGTTGCAAAAAGCCATCAGACGCCAAACCATGAGACACATCTCCAGTGAGTGGGTCCCCCCCTGTTTGTTGAGGTAAGCTACTACTGTCGCATTGTCTGAGGCCACCAAGACCCTTTGGTTCAAAAGATGGGACTGGAAAGACCTTATTGCCAAGAACACTGCCTTCATCTCTAGAATGTTTATATGCAAATTTGCTTCTGTGTCCGACCACAGTCCACTGATTGTCAGGTCTCCCAAATGAGCACCCCAACCTTTGATCGAAGCATCTGTAAATAATAGGAGATTGTGTTCTTCTACATGAAGGGGACAACCTGTCAGTACATTTTTTGGATTTTTCCACCATACCAGATGTTTTTTCAAAATTTCTGAACATGGTATCTTTTTGTCCAATGATTGGGGATACTTCCAATGAGTTTTGAGATACCATTGGAAGGGCCTCATGTGCAATCTGCCCATTGGGACTGTCTTCTCCAGAGATGCCAGAATGCCTATGAAAGACATCAGGATCCTGGGAGTTGTTGTTTGACTGTTGTTTAGACCTTCTATGGCAGTTGTCAAAATTAGCCATTTTTTTTCTGTGGGTAAGACCTCGCCCTTTGTCAAGTCGAACCTGTACCCCAGGAAGTCGAATTTTTGAGTTGGTGTTAACTCTGATTTTTTGAAATTGATCCCCCAACCTAGCTCTTGTACGAACTGGACCAGTTGTCTTGACTGCTCCATGCAAATCTGCTGTGTTGGAGCTCGCAATAACCAGTCGTCCAGGTACTGGTGGATGCGTATACCCATGTTTTGAAGCATAAGCTTTACCTCTCTGGCAATGCGGGTGAATTCGAGTGGAGCCGTTGCAATACCGAAAGGTAGGGCTCTGAACTGAAACGAACGTCCTCCCACGTGAAATCGAAGCAGGTTTTGAGATTTTTGATGGATAGGAATGTGGAAGTATGCGTCTGTTAGATCTACTGATACAACCCACTCCCCTTTGCAAATGGAGTTTCGAATAATTTCGGCAGTCTCCATCTTGAATGTGGGAACCGATAGATGCATATTTACAACACTGAGATCTATCACTGGCCTCCATTTTTTCCCTGGCTTTGGCACTAGAAATAACCTGCTGTAAAATCCCAGGCTTGCACTCATTTTTACCTGAATAATCGCTTTCTTTTGAAGCATTTCCTGGACACAATCCACCAGAAACTTTTGTTTTTGTGGATGTGCGTAACCGCTCTGAATTGTGGGAAAACGCGACAATTCGATTGGCTTTACTAGTACGATCTTGTACCCGTGCTTTAAAATGAGTGCAACTCTGGGATGGCATTCTTTTTTCTCCCATACCTGATAATAACACTGCAAACGGCCTCCAGGAGCTAAGTCCACTGGATAGTCATTTCCTTCTGCCACCACGACCCCCTCTGGTGGGCTGTGATGATCTTTGTTGATTTTTGAAGTCTGTTTGGCCACGAAAAGAACTTCTTGCACTATTTTGTGCAGAGTTTTGTTGAAAAGAGGAATTTTTCCTTGATGAAAATCCAGATCTATTATCCAGTTTTTGCCTCTTAGGTGACCTGTCTCTCTCATATTTATTCTCAACACTATTGAGAACAGAAGGTGAAAACAAGTCCACTGACTTGAACCCAGATCTGCGAAGACGATTCCTGTCATGTTCATGAAGGTGCGGGGCAGAAAACTTGAGGATGGTATCTCTACGAGCTAACTCCATATTGCAAGCCATAGTCATAGATGCCTCTGTCACTGTCTCTAGAGCACGTTCTGTTGAGGTGATTGTAGCTAACTGGATGCGAATATAAGCTAACAATTCTTCCAAATCTTTCACCATTGCCTCATCTGCTGAACCCAAAGCAGCCTGCATAAGTTCCTCCATATTAGTAGCACACTTTTCAATAGTCCTGATAAAGAGGCTGACAAAACCCAATACTTGCACATGCTCTCTCTTAACAGACTCCATAGTAGTGAACTGTTTAGTAGGCACTGAGATCGTAGATGGGGCAGAAGAGGACTTGGAACAAATACTTCTGAAAGAATCTTGGCATTTAGGTGCAGAGGTTGAAAATTCTGAGGAAGTTGTTCGGTAGAATTTCATCAGAGGTCTAGTGTAAGGAAGAAACGAATCTGAATTATATGGAGCTGACAAAAGTCTTTCCCCATTGTCAGAAGGGTTTCCAGCAACCTTCTTCTCAAGCTCGGACCATCTGTTGTTGATCTCCTCCACTGGAGGCAAAACCATTGGAAGAACAGAATGCTTTTTCTTTCTGTCCTTAGAACCAAAGATCTTAGATGGGGCTTCAGCAAACTCCTCTGGCGTTGGTAGATCCAAAATATTCCTTACAGAAGCAAGTAATTGTCTGTAGGAAGGATCATCTTCCACCTCTTCCTCTCTCACTGAAGACTGTTTTTCTGAATGTTGAGGAGACAAAGAACGTGCTCTTTTAGCAGATCTATGCTCACTGCAATCCTCTGGAAATTCTTCCTCATCCATCACTGCAAAGGTATTCAATGGCGTTTTCTTCGCTCTGTAAGTATCTTCAGACACAGGGGTTGCCTCTGCCATATTCACCTCACTAGAGGAGACAGAGGTACTACCCTTCTCCAGAGCCACTAGACGACCCTGCATACTGTCCAATCTCTGTAGAATTAATTGTAGGGGATCTACAGAAGAAGACTTCTCAGTTGAAGCAGAGGAAGCATTCGTAGCTGGAGTTGAAGAGGGTGGATCATCAGAACCTAACAAGGAATCCTCCAGGTCTTTAGAAACCTCTTTTGCCTTCTTTAATTGATAAGCCTTCTTAGCCTTCAACTTTTTCTTCTGTTCTGACGAAAACTGAAGAGAAATGTAGCAATCCTCCTCTTTCGAGGTGACACATACATCATCTCCCTTCTTTTTGTCTCTACAAGCCCAGCAAAAATGATGGGAGTCCCATTCAGCAGTAAAATGGCGACAACCCGAAGCAATCCTCTGTCCTTTCGTTTTAATCTGGCTTTCAGCCATCTCTTCGAATTTTCCAAACGAATACAGCAAAGTAAACAAACGATGTTTGCTCCCTGACGACCAAAATTGAAGTGAGGCTTAAAGGGGTTTCCGATGAGGGTGCATGCGCGGTCATGCGTGTTCATACTGGTACCGACAAGAATATTTCTTTTTAAATATTCTCGTTTGGTCGTAGTGTTTGCTCCCGCCAAGGCGAAAGCACTAGTGAGGATAAGGTAAGGGTATTTTACGCAATAAAAAACATCTTCATCTGTTATCTCTGCCAAGGAGGATATGTATTTGACTGTGTGCATTTGTATCTCCCAAAATTATATACAGATTTTGAGAAATTTCTGAAACTGTTGACAAAGGCATCATGATCAGATGGTTAAGTCTTGGTGATGATCCGGATCACTGTTTGTGCCTAAGAACTTTTTAAAGACTTTTAATCATTGCAGACATAAGCAATATTGGGCCGTGGTGGAGGTATGCACTCTCTGAGAGTATGTTTTGCCTTTACTCCTGATAAAATATTAAAATAAATGACACTTGGTCAATTATCTACTTAATCTAATGTACTTTTTCCCAGGTAAGATGTCCCTCCCACAAAAGGGGAACTCAGTGTGCTAAACTAATCAAGAGTGAATAAATAAGGCTGATAACCCAGAGTTGTGGGTGTGAATGAGGGAAAGATCTGAAGTGGAAAAATGTGCTGATGGAGATTTCAAGCCGAGCTCTAGCAAGGCCTGCACTTCTAGAGATAACTTTTTTCATTTTTTTGTCTGCGTACTTTCATGAATTGCGGGGCTGCATAATGAGTATCTATCTGTTCACTGAAGTTAATCGGCACTGGGCTACATATTAATACTGGGATGTGTGGGATGTGTGATCACTTCGGTGAAATACTCGTGTTTCTGAACTACTCATGTCTCATGGCTTTGCAACTCACGCTGGTAGATCAAAACACCTTTTGGCCTTGTTCATTATGTATCTTGGTTTGCCATTATTTAGACTTTTTGTATGTGACCATCCTACTTTTGAAGTTTCCCTGTGTTTTACTGGGAGACAGTGGATCTTTCAAATGTGGGGTAACATGGGAAAGCCTACAGGATCGAATAACTACCCTGCAGGGTGCATTACAAACACAATGAAGTCTCCTAAGCTTGAAGTCTGTATTACAACAGTTTAATTAAATTGCTTACTGGAGTTACCATACTGTGATAGAGCAGGTGGTGTATGCTGTATGGAGAACTAGTTTGGATACCAGTCGACTTCGTGACTTGTGACACATAATCAGAGAGAGCCATGTTCGAGTCAAACATCACCCCTGACATTGAAGGAGAGTGCTGACTGATTTCATTGAATATCAGTCTTAAATAAGGCATTATATTATATATATGGTAAGCAATGACCAGTTTCAGGGTAGGAAAAGCAATACATTTTAGCTGGTCAAATTTTTATTAGTAATCCATGCAAACAATGGGGAACTTCCAAATTTATGAGAATGGCTGAGACGAAACTGAAGACCTCAGAATCAGTTTACGCTTTTTGTATGCTTAAACTTGTTACATCTGCATTGACACTGATATATCAAAAGGGAGCTTTCCTACCACCTAAACAAATAATGCAAACATGTGAAAAGAATCACCCTACTGCACTGATGGTGATGTACTTGATAGAAATATATTATGGAGACAACTTTTCTTCAGATTCGTAATGCTACACCAATATAAGATCTGGGTATTAAATAGTACTCAATACCATATGTCAACTATTCATTTTGCAATACCACCTCAGCAAAGTTTGAACTAAACATTTCATTGCTTTCAAAAAGCCCGTAGTTACGTGAATTAAAATTAATGTAGTATGTTAAGATGAAAAAAGAAATACTTACTTCAGCGTATTCAGCAATCCTCCATCATTTCCCAAAATAAACACGCATTTGCTTCTAGTGGCAGAAACAAAGATTTTCTCTCTGTTGACCAACAGGGTGTCCAGGTTGCTACTCTTTGTGTAGTCGAGAATGACTTCTCGAATACAGATCCAGGCATCTGCATTTTCCTTCTTCTGAAACACCATTAATTTCTCTGTGTTACACTCTAGTGCATACACATTACTTCTGCCACTTTCACAGGCCACACCACTAAAACTTCCCCTCTTAATGATATTGCCAAAGCTTAAGGTTTCTGCACTGAATTCAAGCAGGCCATACCCTTCATCACAAGCCACTATTGCACTAGATTTTGTTTGAGTGACTGATGTTGGATATTTCATGTTGGAGTGTTTTATTTTGTTCCTAACATCGCCTGAAAGTCATTAGAAATGTTACAATTTACATGACAATTAAATGTACATGTTTGTATATCTTTAAGGCTTTGTGTGAAATTTTATTGTATCGTTATTGATCATATAACACAGGAAAAAATAAACAAATTTTACATATTAATTGTAAAATACTCTTTTTTTCTGAGCTTTATCATTTCAAAATCAATTAGAATTTAAATAGTATTTTAATTAACTTTTTACAAAGCAGAAGCTGTAGCATGATAAAACTGAACCATTAGCCATCAGCAACTTTATCTTTGTTTTAAAATCCCTGTTACCTGCAGTTGTGAGAACAATAAGCATATGTACATCCCTGCAGACACACCATACAACATTGTTTATAACTGACAAATGGACACAGCTATGGGGCAACGTCACACTACTGTCATATGACAAGGTTTTTGCACTGAGTTCTACTACTGAGAACTTCACCTCTCTTCCTTGAGCCAGTAAGTGAATAGTCCTGTTGATTGGTGTGCTGGAACATAATACTACATAATGAACAAGAGCACTAAGAGATCACAAACCTCCACAAAGGCATGTATAGTTTATATCATCTGTTTTTATCTAAAACAAAATGGCTCAATAATAAGTAAATGGGAAATCCAGATATTTGATATTTTTTGGTATCCAGGTGGTGATTCTGATCACTCTCAAAATTTAATGGGATCTAAGTTAGACCAACACCCATCTTTTAATTTTTTCCCTGAAGATCTAACCAATAGTATTTGCATAATCCTTCTAACAAACAAACAAATGGACAAACAGGCAAACCCAAAGGCATGAATTTAATACCATCTTATGCTAAGTGTACAAGTTATAGCATGCACAGTTATATGACTCCATCCTAACTTGTCCCAGTTTGGTTGTACTGGTAAGAACCTTTGTATGGTTTAGCTTTACATGTTCAGCCTTATACATATGACTTGTGCATGATACAGCAATAATTCATTATATCTAATTAAATGGTTAATTTGAAGTGAGCAATAAGTTCAGGTCAGTTATATTATTATAAAGCCCCAGGAGGTCTGTATGCATCATTGTAACATAAGACTGCTTATTTTAGCATTAATTTAAAACAAGTTCATTTTCAACACTGACAAATTCAGCATCAATTTGTGAATGTTTTTTGGACTCTTTATGTTAAGGATTTCAAGAGAACAGACATATGGACAGATGAACAGTATAACAAGATTCAAGTGGCTCTTCACAGAATTACTATACAATGTGGGAAATTTGAAAGAAATGCATTTCATATATCCATGTGTGACCCTGGCCATGAGTATGATATAAATAAAGGTATGGAACTTCAACATCTACTTGCCTCGTATTTTGGCGTTGTCCACGGTAATCTAAACTGGCACTTATTCTGCCACTGTTCGCTCCGGAGGGAGATTCTGAAGAAACTGATAGATCTGCCATTATCTCGGGCAAAAAATCTGTATGGTTTACTTCCAGCTCCCCAAGTGATGTCTCTTGTGAGATTTCCTGATCACTGGGGTTTAATGTGAGCTCCATTTTCAGTGCAATGGTATATGTAGAGAGACACTGCTTCACATTATCAAGTATTGATTCACTGCTTTCTTGAAGATCATCTGGGCGACTATTGGTTTGTGACTGTTCTTTGGTTACTGGTTCAGGTTTGGACAAGGATAGTAGTTTATCAAGATGACTGTTTAGTTCTTTTAGCACAATGTCATTGTCTTTCATTTCTCCTGAAACAAAGTAAGGTAGAGAGTACTGTTTCCTTGTAAATAAAAAAGGTTGTGGAAGATATTTTTTGCCAGATATTTTACAGGATATAAAGGAAGCGATGAACTGGTGATGAAGATTAACAATGTAAAATATGTGTTTTTTTGCAGAAATCGATATATAACTACACATTGAAATATCAGGATTTCATGAATATCCCCAAAACAAAATATACTTTAAAATGTTTAATCTGTAGAATAATATTCAGAAGGGTTACAGTATTCCCATTTTAAACTTAGTATAATCAAATAAAAGTTCAGGCAGGTAAGAAGTAAGGGATTAAAAATACATTTAACTCGAAAGCACTCATAGATTATAGACTTCTATCAGTGTGCATTTGCAAAATTTCTTCATTGCTTTTGCAGTTATCTCAAACACAAACAAAGAGACAGACAGGTGAAAAAATACCAACAAAAAAATAAGCTCCTGGTGGAGATAATAAGGTCTGCAGGTAGCCACCTGAAATATATATTTTGTAAGGAAGGCACCTCATCACTGTCTATCCATAATACTATAGGTCAGCAAATTGTTACATAATACTAAAGGTCAACCAGTCATGACATGGATGAACAATCAACCTACTGACCCATTGTTTTTTTAAAATATCTATATATAGTTTATTGATGGAACAGCTTTCAATTATTTCTTGGTGGAAATGCTGCAATGCAGCCAAACATTCTTATTTTACTAAAATATATTATAATTACCTGAAATTATAATTTATTGATACATTTTTTAAAAGAAATATATTTAAAATATAGAAGGAAAATGGCATCCTAGAATGCACCTATTTTTACAAAGTGACATTCCTTTAAACATAACGTTATTCTACACCTGTTAATTAGCCTTAGTTGAAGACATTCAAAACCCACAACAGATCCATTGAAATGACAGCTCCCTAACCACTCTTCCACATGAGACCACCTACTTTAATATTGAGATTATTGTATTAGATAATTTGACCAAAACAATAAAACATAAATCCCACAATTACCTGTAACTGCTCTTTCAATAGCTTCTGTCAATACAATTTCATCCTTCTCAAGCTTCCTGTCAAACTGGTCTTTTGCTTGGTGGACTGCCACATCAATGTCCTTCAGAGCATTCTTCTTCATGACGCAGAGGTAATCTCTGTACTGTTTAGCCTTTGAAATCCTTGACTTTAATTCTACTTCATACTGTTTCAGAGAGTCTGGTAAAATAAGTATTTACTCTTAAATTCTTAAGTTATCCTATCATATACAAAAACATTTAACAGAACACACTTTTATTTAATTAATACTGTCATGTTTTTTAAAACATAAAGGTAATCCTGTTAGACTTGATTGTCAAGTATAAAACTATTAACACTTTTTACAACAAAACTTAGTTTATCACTGTGTTTATTGAAAGAAGGATGTGATAATCTTTCCCTCCCTTTGAGTTTATGGTAGCCAGAAATAACTTGTGTGGATTATCTATATATTTGTGTGGACTGTTTGTCAAATGTATGTACATCGATGTTTTCGAGAGGTTTGGTCTGTGACCATGTCTGTTTCCCGGAAAACATGCCACAACTGTATACATTCTGACAATACTGTGTAGTTTATTTGGAATTTCCATGAGCTTATCCTGTTTTTACAAAAAATATTTTTAACTTTTTGCTGTCATGCATCGGAGTATATTGTCAACTTGGTTTGCATTTTTTTATGAAATGACTGGGTGCTTTATAGATAGTAACATCTGCATCAAAAAATACTAATGTTTGTCTTTCAATCTGTCTGAAATCACAGGCCAATCAAATCCTCAAAGGCACACAAACTGTTTACTGTTAAAACGAAACATTTAACAATGGTATTGTCTTCCATGTAAACTTCAAACACATGCACTATATCTAACAAACTAACATTTAAATAAAATGAGATCTTCTGTCCATCTTTCTTACTCTCCATCCACACACTGGACTTAGGACTGACTTAAATTCAATATTCTGAGGTTGATTACATACAGTTTCTGTGTTATGTACACAAAGAAGGACCAGAATAGATTTTTGGGTTTGGAGTAAATAATTTTTTATGGGTACATAATTTTTATGATTATTTGGAGGAGCATGCACTAATGATTTGTGGTTTATCTCAGATGTACAGACATACATACTTTGTGGATAATTTAAGCATATTTACATACTAACACTGCTTACCACTTTCAGGCTGTTTTGAGGTCTCCAGCGGCAGAACATCATGGTCCTGTGTGACTGGGAAGCTTGCATGTGCAGTTTTACAGTCATCACACATATCTATGTTACATGTCTCACATTGCCACTCTTGCTTCTGTTTCTTACAAGCTCCACACTTGTCTTTCATTTTCTTTGCTCGTTGATTTGCTTTTGCTGACCTGTTTTCTGTCATACTCATTGTGGATTATTATTGTGTTGTCTTTGTAGATGTGCTGTAACCAAAACATGTTGCCGTAAGATGATAGCACTTTCATAACAAATATGCCAGACAAGAACTGAGTCCATCCTATTCAATTCATGTACTGTGAAGAATTAAAAGAATATTTAATGGTAGTTAAGAATTATGAACATTAAACAGTGGAAATACATTAGTATATGACAATGGTGGGCAATTGATAAATATTAGAAGTTTCATGAAGAACACTGTCCATGTATCACTCTTTTGTCATGTTAATGTGTATATATTAACTTTGTATGTATTATGAACAAGTAATATATGCCTGATAAATAAAAAACATAGATAGCAAATTTAACTAAAAAAATGGTCCTGTTAGCTTAGAATAATGTCCTGTAAGCTTAAAATAATGTCCTGTTAGCTAAGACTTACATAACATATGCTTAAAATAAGTACACAAAACTTGATGCATTGTTCAATCAATGTTATGCAGATAATATAAATAAACTTTGATTGAAAACTTTATTAAATATCATATCAAGAAAAATACACTTACTACTTAGTGAAAATGTTTTCTTTCAAACAACTATTTTGTTATCCTTTTTTTTAATATTATCTTGTTATGTTAGCCAAAGCTTTGCAGCATCAAAAGTTAAAATGTTCATGTTGCATAAAGCACCTTGGCTTATGTCGATTATCTGAAACAGACTGAACAAAATGACAACAGTTAACTTAGAAACTATAATAAATATTGTGATTCAAACATTAACAAAACACAAACCACAGTTATTGATTGGCAATTGACAGATGTCATAAAACATTGACACATCTATTTCACAGGACTCTGTTCACTTCTATACCTAGATAAATTATTCATTACATTTCCATAGAAATATTATTCACAAGACATCTATAGGAAGGGCTTTATAGTTTTATTTTGTGTTCCACAGAATATAAATGAAATATTAATTTGCAAATTGTTATTGTTAAAGTGCACAACAGTTCAAACAGATTATTTTTTCTGCAAGTGTTTGTTAATCCAAAACAATTTTTGCAGTTAAAAAGTAACATTTTGTAATTACTTATTATTTTTTTTTTTAGATTTTGCATGCCATCTATAATGTACATAATATATATCAGAAAAAGTTTTAACCAATAAAACAGTCCCACTTACTGTGAAATTGCATCTATCTCATTCTGTACTCTCTTTGACTACCTGTAGTTACATGTCATTCTACCTTACAAAAGAATTATTCCAATATCCATACTTGAATGTGCATCTCCTGTTCTATGATAGCCATATAACCATAATACCCAAGGATACAAGACAAAAACAGCACCATAAAATGATCCCTGTCTGTATGTTACTCATCAGGCCACTGAAATATAGAACTTTACACTTTCAGTTATGCAGTGGGTTATTACAAAATGTAAAATAGTGTACCTTATCCTCAGCCAGCTTGTAGCAATAGTTAATACTCATCTGAATGGATTCTTTTCATAATTTTACGATGGTTTTTCATGATGTTACATATTTTGATAACTGTTATGCAACTGTTTTAAAATCTAGTTTTTAAATTTAAATAATTGAAATATTACACATAATGGTTCTTATGTTAGTTATACAGCAAAAGTAGGTATTTAATTGAGTCAAAAATAATTGATTTTACCTAAGTCTGAAAGAAAACCCGATATTTTAAATAAATAACTGTAAGACACTAAAAAAACTGTTTCAAAATAAATTAGAAAACAAATAGATTATTCACAAATAAACATGTGTTACAAAAGAAACGAATGTTACAAATTTGAGAACATGTTGATTAGAAATAATTGAACATTGATTACAAAAAACAATTGCAAATACAAAATTTTACATGCAAAACATATAAAACAAAGTTATACATGCATGCAATTAAACAAGGAGGAAAATAATCGGTGAGCATGGCATGTTCAACAGTAAATATTATCAAACAAAATATGATGTTATTCTGTTGATTCTACTGTGTTATCTCCAGAGTGGATCTATAACAAACAAAAATCACTAGTGTACAAAAAAAGTTGTCATAAACAGCTGAGAATATATTTGTCACAGGACTTGGCATTAATGACAGTGTGTAAAAGGCAAAAAGTGACATCTTTCTGAAATATATTAAACTAAGGTTAAATACTACACATGTCTACATACCAAGTTAGCAGTATGGCATGACAAATATTAAAAAGAAAAAATCCAAAAAATATTAAGAAACAGATTATAAAAGCTAATCTTGAGTGAGACTCATTTCTTGATATTTCAAATACTTTAACAGCCTTTATAAGCATTACTACATCATTGGTCTCATATCTGCCAGTCCAGAGGTTATCAGTATTGTAGTTTTACTTTAAAAGAATTCTTACAGCAGAATGAGTAATTACACTAATGTGACACATTTAACAATAAATATGAGTCTTACACAAGATTACTCTTACCTTTTAAGGAGATCCAAAATGTTTTTCACTTCAGACTATATCCTCTGTTGACAGGTGTTCTAATACAGGCCCCCCAAAAATTACATTGAGAACAAAACAGGCAAAGCATGTGAACTAATAAATCTGAAACATTTTAATGAATTTATTCTTTTCCATTCTGCACTTTTATAGTTCTCAATCTCTGCATCTAAGCAGACTCTATGCTCCACAATCACAACCAACATAGCAAAATTCATCAGTTGATGGACATAGCAATAGTCATTACCACAGAGACACAGCCTGTATAACAAACTATGCTGGAAAGGCCTTAGTGAACCAATACTATTTGAGTTTTTTAAAAAGTGAAAGTATAGAGAAAGCTGAAAAAACATCATCAGGCAATTCATTCCAGATTTTAAGGTCAGCAAAAGCACAACTGTGACCAAATTGCTGCTTTGGTTTGTACAAGGATGGACTGCAGAAAAAGTGGCTCCAGATACCTTCTATCTGGTTTGTTTTGATTGGTAAATAAATTAAGTTAATATTCATTTTTATGCATTTTTGTGTTAGATATTTTTCACAGAAGCAATATCTTTCTGAACAAAGGGTCATTCATTTCAAAATGTCAAAATTGGGGAATGTATTTTTCCAACAGGACATACCCTCAGCTTATACCACATGATGCCATGAGCTGGACTCACAGCCCACGGCCACAGAGGCTGGTGTTAAGTCATTTGAACTACAGTTTACAAATACAATCAAATGTATATCAGTGCAGTTAAATCAAATACCCTGCACCAGGAAAATGATTCTGTTTAATCAGAAATTCCATATAACAGGAAATTTCAATGGTTCTCTGATTATTTAATATTTATATTAAAGTACAGTTCTACATAATGGAGTTCACTGATTTGGCTGTATACTAGACAGACAAACATTACTTACCCTTTTCACATATATACTTGTCTTCATCAAAACTACACAGTTCACAGAAGGTGCCCTTGTTATTACACACTTTGGCAACATCTTTGTCTTCTGCCTCACACTCTAAGCGGAGTCTACATCCGCGGGACACTGACTTGACTTTGCCTTTCTTCATCACATAACTAGTGACACACATTGCCTGAAAATAGTATTAATAACAGGATTTTAAGAATACAAGAAATGATATACATTATAATATATAGCTGACAAACGCACATAATGCATTTTTGCACAGTGTAGCATGCTAGAATATTTCATACACACTTCTTCCGCGTATATGGTATCAGGATTTATCACAAATCTTGTGTCAAAACTAACATAAAGGTCACAATACAATACTTAGCTGATACAAGTCCATTATATTTTAAAATATGCCTTCATTTATTTAGATTTTTGAATAGTAGTTAGCCTACCTCCGTGCCTCCATCACATGTTTCAAATGTTCCAGTCTGATCACAGGCTTTGGTACTTTTGGCATTGTCACATGTTAAACAGGCAAGCTGTTGATAGCCACTTCTTTGGCAAGGGAATTGCGGAGGACCTTCTGCATAAACAGATAAACTGAGCATAATACGAAGTGATTTTAAAGCCAAAAATGTCAGAGAAAATTAGATCAAAAGTAAAGAGACCCAATGAATTGCTAGACAGACTGACTAAAGCAGCGATTTCAGATAGAAGTTTTATCACTTGCCAGAAAAGGTTTTGCATGCAAACTCCACAGAAAGTCTCAACTTCCAGCCAAAATCAACTCAAGAATCTTTTGTAATATAATTATGCTACTTGTGGTAATTATACTATATTCTTAACAATCTAAATGAATCCAGGAGAAAACCTCTGTAGAAAAAAATCCTTATAGTTAAAGGCCGTATGGAGATAAGCCCTACATAGCATTTATTATAAAAACAAATTGTATGATAAAACCAGTACTAAGGAAAACAAATCAGATGCACTTAAGCAGTAAACTCTGTGTACCTATCTCAGTTCCACTTATTCCAACCCAAATACTGCATTTTCTGAAGAAAGAACCTCAACAGTTATTTATGCAGAGTTTAGCATACTGGCTGTGGCTATTGCTTACCTGTTCCACACTCTGCAAATTTCAAATCAGCATGACATCGTTGACAAAGTTTCCTGTCACCTTTCTGAACACAATTTTCTATCCACCCTTGATTAGCACATTCACTTTTTGTTGTGCAACCAAATTTTGCCTCTGTCACTTTTCCATTTGAGCCTTTCTTTTCACTCATAAAGCACATTGCCTACAAAAATATATTCAATATATAGTCACTACACCCCAGTTCTTTCCCCTTCCAAATAAGAAACAGTCCCTCTGTCGCATATTTCAGGAAACCTCTCAAAACCCACCTTTTCAATTCTAGTTTCCCAACTTAGTCTGGGTCTACAGGTAGATTCCTGTAGGCTCGGGCCACATCTATTTTAAACATAACTGGGTCTTCCTTGATACTAACAATGTCTTTAACAAAGTCATCAATAGAAGGGAGTTTCAGTACTAAAGGAGTACCATCAAAAATTTCTTTAGTTACCTGATCATTTAATGCATTACCCTGGGGGAATGAGAGGTCCATGATGACCCTTCTACTATCCCCATCCTTAGGGCGTGACATTAAAGGTGAACAGTGGAACTCTTTGGAATCCACACTATCAACAGGACCCAGCATGGCCCCCAAACTAATTTCTTTGTCCAAGTATTTCTGTATATCTTGTGGATACTGTCGAGCCGAAAAATGATTGGATACCTCTTGGTTATGCAACCTATCTGGAGATGTCAGGGACAGAGGGAAGCCGAATTTTATGTATTGAATTAATCTGTCATCTGGATAACCCTGCAGTTGGCGCTCCCAAGCTGGGATATTCAGGCCTGATATCAAAGGAATTCTTGCCATGCGATAGTTAGGTAAGTTTGTATTCCTTATGATTTTTCCTATTCTTAAGTACTTATCTATCGAATCTATGGCTACAGGCAATCGATCCGGACCGATGAATCGAAAATCTGTACTGTCCAATGCCAGATGACCCACCTTCTTGGTTAGTATATTATAATCCGACAGATCGTAGTTGCTACGCGGATCAACCCGAACGCGATCCCTAATACAAGTCCCCACCTTGTCCTCAACAATACCATCAGTCAATGGTTGTGATTCGATCTTTATACTTTCATCATCACTTTCTACACTAGTATTTTCCATCTGATGTGTAATACCATCAATTACATGCTGCATATATTTCTCATACGAGCAACCATGGCGCTCCCAAGCTATTTCTTCTCTCATATATTCCCAATAGGCTTCCTTTGCCTCCTGCTTCAAATCATTTGTGATAAACTGCAATTTTGAATTAGTTTGTATTAAAAATTGACCCCTTCCTACGACTTCCATGTACTGTTCAATATCCCTGTGCAAAATTTCTAATCTTATATCTCCCTTTTCCTGAAACCACCAGAAGAAACCCTGGAGGTCAGATCCCTGTTCCCCATCTATATGCAATAGCTGCCGGTGGCGTTCGCCATGGTTACTCACAATGTGAAACGCAGTATACGGTATACTATCGAAGTTCTTCATCTGATTCCCCCTCACTTTTATTTGTTCTTCCCATGGCCCCTCCATGGAGATGGCAGCAAACGACAATTTCAATTCACCCCAGGCATCGAAAACCCAAAATTTTTTGAACTCTGGTGCTCGACCATCACTGCTGCCACCCCCCTGGACAGCCCCAGACAATATATCATGCTGTAAATATTTAGCATTGTTCATATTACCGTGATACATATTTTCACAACCATTATCATAAGCATTAGTATCATTTTTACACTCTTGCTTATTAACTAAATGCATTCTGTTCATATAAACACCACTTAATTGTTCATTATTGTTATCTTCATTTAATTTAACTTTATTGTCTGTAACTTTATACACATAGCTCTGTTTTGTCCTTGCAGGTTGTCCAGGTGATCCTGCTGGCTCCTACCTTGCTGACACTGCCTTGACCTCTTGTGATCTGACGTTCACACGAAAACTACATTTAAATTCTGGATGTGGTGAAGTACGACCTTGCTTGGAGCACAAGGAACAGATATGTCTGTAGATACCGTGGTTACCTTCATTGCTGCATGATCCCTCATTGTAAAATTTGCAGATACGACTCTTCTGTCCCAAGGAAGACACATTCTGACTATTAATGACTGCAATTTGAGAGGAACTGACACGATTCAGGGCCCATTGTGTGGTATCATGCCATTGAAGCCTACCTTCCTCGACCTCCGTCATTGAGACAGCCCAGGCAGCCCTCACGGCTGGCCACGGCAAGGCTACGGAATCGTTCAGTGCTAACATCATCTGCCTGAGAACATGTCGCAGTAAGGTGTTCTCGTCGATTTGCAAAGCATTATTGAGCTGACCTACCGCCCACTGTTGCAGATTCATCTCATCAAACGCCGGTTTCTTGCTGTTTGAAGACGACACAAACTCCTCATTGGGCCACCTCACCTCAGGTCTACCCACTGGCATATCTGTTGTGTTATATCTACCCGATTTTTTTCTATGTAGAAAGCCCTTACCTTGCAGGACATCATGGTGTGATTGTGTTTCAAACTGGGCCAGAAGGTCAGAAACCGTGGACGCCATGTGAGGCATTGCCCTCAACCGCTCCAAACTGGGGACGACCGCGTCCTTGTCGTAGCCTCGCCTCTGTTCCTGCTCTGCCGCTGGCTTATGATTCCCAGGATTTCTACTGTCCCGTAGCTGAGGATGCACTGAGGTTGGTGCTGGCATTTCTTCCCTGGCTGGCCACTTATAAGAATTAAGCAGGCTCGCATGAGGAGTAAGATCTCCCGACTTCTGAACGCCAGGCGATGTGACCTTGCTCTGTGGTAATTTGAAGGTCACATTGTCCCTAGGTCCCGACTGAGGTGATGATGCTGGGGTTGAGGTGATAGTATTGTTCCGTTCCAGTCTTTCCAACCGCTTCATAACTTCCAAGTTTGACTGCTCCAGCCGGGCCAATACATTCCGTACTGTGTGATCTACAGAAGTTGACGACGCTGCTACAGTATGGGGCGGACTTGCCACAGAAGCTAACATGGATTGACTGTCGTCATTAAGGTACGAACCGTCTTTGTTATTAACCAAGTCCTTACTCTTGTCCTTCTTCACAGCCCCATTCTTCTTATTCTTGCCTGGTACAGGAGTTGCCTTCTTTTTCTTAGTCGTAGTTAATGGCGACTTCTTACTAGAAGCAGGCATTCTTTTGCTTTAAAACCAACTAAAACTACTAAAACCATAAAATAAATCGATTTTTCATTCACTATTTTTTAACTTCTATCTATAACCTTGTATGTCCTTCAATTGCAGAATCCAATATGATGGACCCTATCGTTTCAAACGCTTAATGAAGCGTGAAGCGACCTGCTATTGGTGGAGAACTACGAACCAGAACAGCAATAGTAAACTCTATTAAGGTCGACCATAAACTGACTGGACAGGCCCCTATGCAGGCCGTGTCGTACAAACTAGCGCACTGAATTCCCCTTAGTGGGGAAGATATTGCGCCTGCAAAGCAGTAGATGAGATTATATTAGAATATAATGGAATTTAATTGGGTACACGAGACTAGCTATCAAAGTGATCTGTTATTTGGTTTTACTTGTCTAGATTTTTAAAAAAATGTATACAGTAAATATTTCAGCCTGTGAGGATGAGGGTGGGAAACTTCCATCAGTCTACATGGTTTATTCTTAAAATAGAACTACAATGACTGAATAACAAAAGTTATTCAAAACTGTCAACAACTCTTAACATGTAAGGTCAGCACTTGTTAGAAATGCTGGCTATCGATCAGGTCCCTAGTAATTCCTATATTGTCAAGATCATTGAAGTTTATATAACAAGGTTATACAAGTGCCAAGAATTGGGGCTTAAGTTCAAATTCGTCACATATTGCTGTTTCACAAATGCACTTAAGTTGTAAAGTTAATGTTACCAACTAATATTTAGCAAGATTAGTCATGAAGTACTTAGAAAGTGCATATTAGTTAAAACCAGAAAGTTCACCCCTGTGGAATCGTGTTGCCAATTGAATCTGATTCCACTTAAGACAATTCAGCCTAGTGACAGTAGTTTATGTCTAGCTGCTGTCAAATTTGAAAACAAAATAGCCAATGAAATTAAAGCATGCTTTCAAGAAAACATATATAGTATTTAATGTGGATATCTTTGTGATAAATACTTTCTGTCGTCCAGGTCCCAACTCGTTAGTCACTTTGTAAAATAAATCTTTTGGTTTACATGTGCAAGATGCAAAGCCATCAGAGACACAAGAAGTACACTAGAAAAAGTCTGGTAACAAAACAAATTCTAAATCAGATATATATTGTACCTGGCCTAGAACTCAGATGGTCACCCATCCAAGTACTAACATAGCCCATGACTGCTTAACTTCAGTAATGAGATGGGTACGCACCATGCTATGCCACAACTAATGAAAGTGTGGTGACAAAAAATAAACCAATTGTAACAAATTTTATTGTAATTTAACTTTTTGCAAGTTAAATACTTACCTTATCCTCACAAGTGCTTGTTTTGGTTTAGTGGAGCAAAACGCATTGACCGACAAGTCTTTTTTTAAAATCTTAACTTGTCGAGAAGTGATGTGGTTGTAGTTGTCATCTGTTGTTGTGAAATCATACAAATGCAATGTTGTCATCTAATTAAATAGCCAACATCCATGTGGGTCAGACGTATCTTCCTATCCCCTTCAGGCAAGATGCCGTCATCCTTTAAGAAGAAGCCTCCAAGCTGGAAGTGGAATCCTAACTACATGTGATTATGGAGCCATCTGTGAAAATAAAACACAAGGAACATGCCAGTACACAATTACTGGTATGTATGGAGATTGACAATGTGCCGAGCTGACACCACAGGGCCCAGTTTGAAATCCAATTGGTCATGGGATTGCCAAGCAACATCTTTTAAATAAAATGTAGTGAAGGTGTTGTGACTTTTCCAATAACAGGAGCCTAAAATTTCCTCAAGCGAGGCCCCACCCTTGAAGGTTAAAGAAGCAGACATGGGTCTGACATCATGAGCCTAAATATGGAGATCTAGTGAATCAGAATTCTGGAAGGCTAATGAAACAGTCTGTTTGATGCAAGATGAAATAGAGGTTCTTTCCCTTCCTTAAAGCACTAGTTCTGTCTAGGTAGTATCTAAGTGCTCTGACAGGGCATAATGTCATATCCTCAGTCAAGTCCAAGCTCAAGAAAGGTTTTAAAGCTGGACCACTGGTTTGAGCAAATCTGGGCCATCTGAAGCCAAGTGATTCTTTGCTAAAAAGGCAGGAGAAGGAGAAGTAGTGACCTCCTTCCAATGGGGTTTGTGTCTGAGGGAGGAATATGTCCAAGGATGCACCCCCCTGTCTTTTGCCAGAAGCCAAAGCCATCAAAAAGACAGTCTTGAAAGTCAAATCTTTAGACTTGCATCTTTTAATGGTTCAAAAGGAGCCTTTGTCAATGCAAAAAGAACCAAAGTTAAATCCCATGAGGGTATTCCCCTGTTAGCAGTAGGCTTATCTCTGTAAAAACTGGCAATAAGCCTATTCAAGTCAAGGCTTTTGCTCACCTTCTGGCCAAAATGTCCTAAATGATCAGCTATAGCGGTCCTGTACCCAGCAATAGTGGCAGTTTTCTAGATGAGGGTCTTTGAGGTGCCTTAATTCTCTCTGCCACCTACTCAGAGAATGATTCAAGTGATTCTGAGTGGTGTCTAGATGCCAAACATGTAGATTCAGATACAACAGATTCTGATGGTAGTTGTGACTGAACGGTTGTTTCAACAGATGAGGCCAGCAAGGAAGCTGTAATGTAGGTTTGGTTGATAGATTCACTAGGTCCCAAAACCAATGTATCATGAGACACCCTGGGGCTACTACAATCATTTTGCACCTGTAAGTGTTCATTTTCTGAATGACTTTTGGAAAGAGAGCTACAGGACAATAGACATAGTCGTCCAGACCTTCCCAAGAAATGTTAAATGCATCTATGTTCAGTGCATTTGCATCCGGGACTGGTGAGACATAGAGTGGAAGTTTGTGATTCATTTTGGTGGCAAACATGTTTACCATTGGTTGGTAACAAACTTTAGAAATCAGACTGAATATTCGAGGATGAAGAGACCACTCTGTCTGTATTATTTTGTCCTTGCTGGAGAGGCTGTCGGCTATGACATTTAAGAAACCCTGAATGTTTTTGGCTCTTATGAGTATGTTTCGGGATTCCAGTGGTCCAAGATGCGCCAAACTAGGAGACACATGTCCCTGAATCGATTTTTGAAGAATTTTTGGTTTCTTTTCTGTAGGAGAGACTTTTTCCTGTACCAGATCAAAATGGTAACCAAGAAAGTCAATTTTTTGTGTAGGCTCGAGCTCTGATTTTAAAAATTTATCATGAAGCCGATTTCTTGAATCGTTTGGAGGAGTTCTTTTGTCTGGAGCAGATAATTGTGTCTGGTGTTTCCTCTGAGCAATCCAGGTATTGGTGAACTCGAAGTCCGCGAGACTGAAGAATGAGCTTGCTTCTGTTACAATCCGTGTGAACTCTAGGGGTGCAGTCGCAAACCCGAACAGCAGTGCTTTGAACTGATATGTTCTTTTGTCTACTTGGAAATGTAGCAAGTGTTGAGAATCTGGATGTATGGGAATGTGAAAGTATGCATCTTTCAGGTCTATGGAAACTAGCCATTCTCCTTTTGTGACTGAGTTTCTGATAGTCTCTGCTGTTTCCATTTTGAAAGTTGGAACTAGCATGTAACTGTTCAGGATATTGAGATCTATCACAGGGTGCCATTTTTTGCTGGGTTTGGGTACAAGAAATAATCTGCTCTAAAAACCTGGAGTTGTGCAATCCCTGAGGTGGTAAATTGCGTCTTTTTGAAGCATTTGTGACACGCAATCTGTTAGGAAGCCATGTTTTGCCTGTCTGTAGTAACCGCTTTGAATAATGGGATATACAGACATGGGCGGATTCAACTTTAGAATAATTCGGTAACCCGACCCGACCCGATTTGCACAACTCAGGGATGACAATGAAGACTCTCCCATATCTATCAGAAATGCTGCAAATGGACTACATGGTGTACAACTATGCTGCAGTCACCTATGCTTACTTCCATCTCCTCTGGAATGTTGTGAAGAGTGGAAGTATGATTTCTTGAAGGAAGATGTGTTCTGGTTACAAAAATTCCTCTGCACATAACTGGACCGATGCTTGCTAGTGGACCTATCATCAGTATTTCTCTTGAAGATAAAAGAGGACTTTTTGTCTGTTCTAGGCTTCTTGGGTGACTTCTGTATTTTCTTTTCTACTTCATTCAACACAGTAGGGCAAAACAGATCATGAGATTTGAACCCTGTCCTCCTTAACCTATTGAAGTCATGTACAGATTCGGGGCAAGATTTTTTAACACAGTATCCCTCCTTGCCAACTGGAGGTTGCATACTGCTGCAATAGAGTTATCAGTGACATTCTCTAGGGCCTTTTCAATAGAAGATATGCAACTGAATTGTAGTTGTACACCTGACAACATGGAGTCCAGTTCTTTGATCACAGACGGATCCCTGGTGGAGTTCTGGGCACCCAACATCGTGGTTTCTAACTTGGTTGTTGCCTTCTCTATGGCATTTAGGAAGAAATGCATGTAGGAAAAAATCTGCACATATTCCCTGCTAACAGTTTCTAAAAGTGTATGCTGCCTGAAAGGTACACAAACTGAAGATGGCGTAGCTTCTGGAAATGAGGATCTGAAGGAATCTTGACACTTAGGAGCTTGAAATGAAAAATCAGCTGAAGTAGATTTGTCAAATTTCATTGGTACCCTTGTAAAATACAGGTAATTGTCATAATTGAAAGGGTTTGTCTTGAGAAGCTGAGGTTGGTCCTGTTGAGGGTTTCCTGGCAATTTCTTCTCATAGAAATCCCACCTTTCTAAGACCCCGTCCACTGGGGGCATCACCATTGATAGTAAAGAGGACTTGCGCTTGTCTTTTTGCTTCGAACCAAAAATTCGTGAAGACTGCTCTGAAAATTCACCAGGAATGGTGAGTTCTAACAAAGACACACTGCCGCCAACGTTTGTCTGTAGGAAGGGTCATCTTCTGTGTAGTGTGGTGAAGGTGACCTATCTCGCTTTTTTGAGTTAATAGTGTCATGTAGAGTAGAATCTTCATCTGATGCTTCACCTTCTTCCGAATGGACAGTAGTAATGGGAGCAGAAACCTCGCTGTTTCTGTTTTAAGAGACGTCATTTGTCCCTGCAAATCAACCAATCTTTTCAATATAACCTCTAGAGGGTCACACACATTCTCTTCTGTCTTAGGTTGTGTATTTGAAGGTACTGAGCGTGGGTGGCACTCCACCCCCAGTAAAGCATCCTCTATTTCCCTAGACACCATGTTTCCTCTTTTGACCTTCAGAAAATTGCAAACATGTGAAGCAATCTTCCTCTTTAACACACATGTTGTTACCATGAGTTTTCTCCCTACACGGAGACAAAACTGGCAGCAATCCCAATCGAAAAGGGTATGTCGACATCTTGGTGCACGTTTAAGTTCGCTTGAGTTTTTGACCTGTGTGTTGGCCATTATACTAGAGAATAGACACAATGCTGCTCCCAGTGTGACCAAAAATGTAATGAAGAGTTTCTACACATTCACTCTCGACAACGATTTCTGTGCATGCACGGATATTTGCAGACAAAGGGATCAATTCTCAAAAAGAAAAGTCTTTAAAAAAGGACTTATCGGTTGATGCGTTTTGCTCCACTAAACCAAAACAAGCACTTGTGAGGATAACACAAGGATATTTTATGCAATAAAAATAAATAAAGGGGGATCTCTAGAAGAACAAGCCTTGCTAGAGCTCATGTATAAAAATGCAAATACGTACATCCTTTCCACCTTGACATAGTTGCTTTCTGCCTACTTTCAGACACTTTCCAACATTTTTGCCAGTGCATGTCATGCATTTTAAAGCTTCATCTTTCTCACATGGGAAAGCAATGGGTTCTAAAATAGGTAACACATTGATACACACAGAATATATAAAGTTTATGGCTAATGGTTAATGCATGCGAGTTGATTGTTATTTTACACGCTGTTGTGTTAGCTTGAGGGGAAAGAAAGAAAAAAGGTGTGAGGTCTGTTTAGTTAACAACAAGCAACTTGGTGGTGATGATGGGTTTCATTGTTGCTATTTGAACAGAGAACTAAAAAAACATTTAAACAAAAGTTTAAAAATTTAATGTTTAAATCACCTTAACATTATTATGCTTACCTAATACTGACTATTGTACTAAGAGGTATTGTGGTATCTCAACATTATTGTGTCTATGTGCTAGAAACTTCCGGATGAGATAAGTTCAATTACACTTTGTGCAGCTTCTACCAGGCTGGAGTGACATTCTACCAGCAGAAACTATGGTATTGGTATTCTACTAGATTTAACATTCTACGATAACATATACATCTATTGTTGCATAAATTTAAGGCTATTTATTAGAAAATGTATGCAAGTTAGACTTACTGCTCTATAATAATAAGTGTACAATGAGCTATAAACACTGTATGGGATTGCATGAATTTGTTATATTTTTCATGTTTTTTTCTGTGCTGTTTAAGCAGCGAACCACATAAAAGCATGAAATTTAGCATACTAATAGAAGAGAGTAAGCCTATTTGCATATATATGTGGTTTATGACATCTGACACCTAATTTTAACAAAGATTTTTCCCTAACTTCTGATTTTTGTCAACATACATCAAATGTCGCTGTGATTTACTTGTCATCTGACTTTTTCCCCTCTAAGAGGAAAAATCCAAGTTGGTTATTGGACACATGTAAATAACATGACATAAATGGCATGGGGGAAAATATTGCCACATATACATGTATGTACACTAACCGTAGAAGCATTATACAAGCAGTTTATACCAAATTTTCTTCTATCAATTGCAATTGCACAAATCCTATGAAAACATCTGAATACTGTTTCATTAAATGGGTCAATTTGTTTGAAAAACGTTTTATGAATCTGTTATGATGTTATCATTGCAGTTAGTCTATTTCCCCCTAATGAGTTGTGCAAAAATTGCAATTAAATGTTGAAATTATCAATTTAACTGGTACAAAAACATCCAAAACTGATATCTTGTGATGCAGGTTTGCATCATGTCTCATTTCCAAACGTTTTATGATAGAGACATGCAGAAGTTTGTTAATTTTGTAGAAACTCCTGAAGACTCAACCCACTTCAGGAATCCACCCACTTTATGCTGACCCATGTACTCACCCTGAAAGGGACAGCTTACAATTTGTGTGACAATTTGAGAGAGAATACACAGAGTAATTCACAAGAAAACAATATTAACTATTTTTGACTTACCTATGCAACGAGCTTCCTTAAAATCGCATATCTGACACAGAAGAACACCTTTGTCAGTCCCACAGACATAGCCATTGTAATCTTGAAGTCCATAGCATGTCTCTCTACTCAAACACGAACGTGTAACAGAGGTCATATTGTTCTGACCAATGGTTATCTCAGTCAGACAAATAGGCTGAAATTAACAGGGACAAATATGAGTATAAATCAGTTCTGTAGAGAGTAATTATATCTATTTACTGAGGCATTGTAATATTTTATAAGGTAAGAGGACAGTCTTCAGTATAGATCAAGGGTTTCAGTGATTTCATTTCCCTCTGGGTAATTGCATTGATAAAGTCATCAGTATTTTCCATGTTTTATGTGGGATGGCTTCAAATCCAAGACTATTGAAATGAAAGGTAAATTATTATCTGCTAAACTTATTAAACACAAGGCCTTTGAGTTCTCATGCTGTCTGTGTGGCAAGTTTATATTTGTAACATTGCATTATTCTTACATCTTTCTCTGTGCAAGTCATCCAGAAACCATTCTCCTCACAGGCTTCAAGAGAAGGCTGTTCATTACAAGATCGGCATTGGGCATATGCTTCAGCTGATTTGGCTTTCTTGCATGGTCCTGGGCCCCGGTCTACAATAAATTGTTCTTGCTTTGTAGGTTGCTCTAGCAAAGTGTTACTGCATTTTAGAAATAATCTACCAGTACCTTTTTATGTGTATACTAACTTTTTAGTGGAAGTTTATTCAAGTTAGTTTGAAATTCCACAGCATGTTAATTGTGACACCTGGGCCACAAAAGTAATGTTAAAACTCAAGAAGTAAAATTTTTGCATGTTCAGCAACTAATAGATAAATGGCAAAAGATTGTCACAATAAGCGCACTTTATCCTTCATCCCAAGAATTCAATGAAACATACAACTACGGACCAACTTTATTCATAACATACAATGTACATATATTTAACATTGTATATCCATATATTTTTATGCATTCTATTTCTACTATCATTACAGGCCAATATAGATTGCATAATTTTACAAGTACATTTATTTTAAAATACACATTGCTGACATATGTCTGGTTGTTGAACGGGACGTAAAACCCCAACTTTGACCTTTTGCTGACATATGCATAGGACCCTAACTTCAATCTGTGTTACAAGGCATTTAGCCTTGTAATATAAGTTTCAACAGTGGAGTCACACTAGACCCCTTCTAGGGTTAGGGTGAGTTCGGTGATAGGGAAAGAGGTGATTAAGGACAAGTTGACAATTTGTGTATATATACATGCAAGATGCATATACCTTTAACCATCGTACACATAAGTATATATACATGAATTGTAAACTTAACTTCAATTCAACATTCATATCAATATCATATGCCATCTATAGACATCCACATAGTTGAAAGATCCAGGGCACTGGTAGTGTAAAGTTACAGTAATCCTCACCTGGACATGACCCAGCATTACAGACTCGGGTTTCTACATTGCTACCAACGCAGTATGGACCAAATTCACTGGGTACAGGATTAGTGCATGTTCTAAATCGTTTCTGTGTCCCTCTCCCACAGGTCACACTACATTCACCTGCCTCACCCCAACCAGACCAACCTCCCGGAACTGAAATAAAAAATAACACAATTCATTGATAGCAATAAGACTTCTAACAATTTACAATTTTGTCCTACCTTTACAGTAACTGGAAGCAAAACTAACATGCTAATGGCTAACAATGGAAGCAAATTTATTTCAAATAGCCAAATATCTGTTGAAATAGTAACAACTAACAATTTTATTTGAAATACCAGAGTTTTGGAATGATGTTTCAGTAAAAAAATGCTCAGCCTATACAAAGTGAACACTGTTGAGGTCTATTTCAGCACTGGGTCTTTGTTATTAACATGCCATAGGTAATTTAATGTCATGAACATTTAGCAGGGGGGTATGTGTGAAAAGACTTAGGTTTTTATTATTTGTCACAGTTACTTATGTTATGAGCTTAAATTTTGACCAGATCTTTCTGTAATTATACATTACTATAACTATTTATGTGGTTTACACTACTTGATAGTGCTTATGCATTTTAAAACATGTCCTTCAGTGCTATAAAATTGTTTGCAGTTTATTCCAAACTCAACTATGTACTTTGAGCCAATAAATTATATGTCATGTATCATTATACTAGACGTTTTTTCTACTATGTTTTTTCTACCCATGCCCCCACCCTTTCGGTAAATCTGTATCTGACTTTGTATGCAACATCTCATCTAGGAAAACGGACAAATTTGGGATTTTAAAACTCTTTCAACAGCTTAAGTCATATCAGGAAAGGTGCTGGATGAATATTACATTCTGTCGTGATGTGGCAGGAAATACACAACACTTCCAAGGTGAGAGCTAAGTGTTCAAAGAAGATTTATTCTCATTCTTATAATCCATTGAAAGATGTAGTATTTGATATATATACATAGATATATATATGCATGTCAAATTTATTATATCTGATGTCCTTTGCATTATATTCTATGCCTGCAAGAAAGCTTCTGAAGAACTTTATCTCTAAGAAGCTTTATTATTAACATAACGAAGAACCCACAGAGTGAGTATCAAGTCATCATTGACAAACAATTTGGCAGACAGAAAAAATATAACATGTATTTTACCTGGACATGCTATATAATTACAGGATCTGCTCTCTGTTGCACTGCCTACACATTGCCGTCCATTACCCTGAGGAGCAGGGTTATTACAAGTCCTGGATCTGGATTGTATTGCATACCCACAAGTTGGAAGACAGGAACTCCACTCTGTATAGTTTGACCAGCCACCATGAATATGAACTGAATTGAAAAAAGGAAGAAAAATATCATTCTACTTTGTAGCGTGACAAAAAAAGTTTTATGGATGTAAATAAGTTGGAAAATTTCTTATTTTGCTGATGTACATTAAATGCAACAATAAAAACCTTGTAGTTAGATAGTAAAATAACTTTCAACATATATTAATTTGGGTGTTTGGGAATCTCCCCAGAATGTGTAATTATTAGGAAAGTAATGTAGTCTTTGTAAATAAAAGCTATTTACACAACAAAAACATGTCCAATTGGTGAATAAACCTAACATCTGTAGGTTCAACAATCACACTAAAATTGTCCATTCTTAATCTATAGTCTTTCATCCAAGTGTACAAGAATGTGTAAGAAAAGAATTTTAATATCTAACCTCAACTTCATATACTTTGTTTCCTTTGGAAATGTCTCCATTTAAAACATAGGACTTTTCATTCTAATTTTTATAATTCATGCATCAACAATGTATATAAAATATCATCAATGTCAATTTGATAAATCAGGGGCATTTACAATCTCTAGATATAAAGTATATATTCTACCTTGACATTCTGTATTATTACATGATCTGCTTTCTATATCACTGCCTACACATTGCCGTCCGTTACCCTGAGGAGCAGGGTTATTACAAGTCCTGGATCTGGATTGTATAGCATACCCACATGTTTGAAGACAGGAACTCCACTCTGTATAGTTAGACCAGCCGCCATGAACATCAACTGAATTGAAAAGAAGGAAGAAAAATATCATTCTAGTTTATGACAAAAAAAGTTTTATGGATGTAAATAAGATGGAAAATTTCTTATTTTGCTGATGTACATTAGATGCAACAATAAAAACCTTGTAGTTAGATAGTAAAATAACTTTCAACATATATTAATTTGGGTGTTTGGGAATCTCCCCAGAATGTGTAATTATTAGGAAAGTAATGTAGTCTTTGTAAATAAAAGCTATTTACACAACAAAAACATGTCCAATTGGTGAATAAACCTAACCTCTGTAGGTTCAACAATCACACTAAAATTGTCCATTCTTAATCTACAGTCTTTCATCCAAGTGTACAAGAATGTGTAAGAAAAGAATTTTCATATCTAACCTCAACTTCATATATTTTGTTTCCTTTGGAAATGTCTCAATTTAAAAACATAGGACTTTTCATTCTAATTTTTATAATTCATGCATCAACAATGTATACAAAATATCATCAATGTCAATTTGATAAATCAGGGGCATTTACAATCTCTAGATATAAAGTATATATTCTACCTTGACATTCTGTATTATTACATGATCTGCTTTCTATATCACTGCCTACACATTGCCGTCCGTTACCCTGAGGAGCAGGGTTATTACAAGTCCTGGATCTGGATTGTATAGCATACCCACATGTTTGAAGACAGGAACTCCACTCTGTATAGTTAGACCAGCCGCCATGAACATCAACTGAATTGAAAAGAAGGAAGAAAAATATCATTATAGTTTGTAACGTGACAAAAAAAGTTTTATGGATGTAAATAAGATGAAAAATTTCTTACTTTGCTGATGTACATTAGATGCAACAATAAAAACCTTGTAGTTAGACAGTAAAATAACTTTCAACATATATTAATTTAGGTGTTTGGGAATCTCTCCAGAATGTGTAATTATTAGGAAAGTAATGTAGTCTTTGTAAATAAAAGCTATTTACACAACAAAAACATGTCCAATTGGTGAATAAACCTAACATCTGTAGGTTCAACAATCACACTAAAATTGTCCATTCTTAATCTACAGTCATTCATCCAAGTGTACAAGAATGTGTAAGAAAAGAATTTTCATATCTAACCTCAACTTCATATATTTTGTTTCCTTTGGAAATGTCTCAATTTAAAAACATAGGACTTTTCATTCTAATTTTTATAATTTATGCATCAACAATGTATACAAAATATTATCAATGTCAATTTGATAAATCAGGGGCATTTACAATCTCTAGATATAATGTATATATTCTACCTTGACATTCCAAATTATTACATGATCTGCTTTCTATATCACTGCCTACACATTGCCGTCCGTTACCCTGAGGAGCAGGGTTATTACAAGTCCTGGATCTGGATTGTATAGCATACCCACATGTTTGAAGACAGGAACTCCACTCTGTATAGTTAGACCAGCCACCATGAACATCAACTGAATTGGAAAGAAGGAAGAAAAATATCATTATAGTTTGTAGCGTGACAAAAAAGTTTTATGGATGTAAATAAGATGGAAAATTTCTTATTTTGCTGGTGTACATTAGATGAAACAATAAAAACCTTGTAGTTAGATAGTAAAATAACTTTCAACATATATTAATTTGGGTGTTTGGGAATCTTCCCAGAATGTGTAATTATTAGGAAAGTAATGTAGTCTTTGTAAATAAAAGCTATTTACACAACAAAAACATGTCCAATTGGTGAATAAACCTAACCTCTGTAGGTTCAACAATCACACTAAAATTGTCCATTCTTAATCTACAGTCTTTCATCCAAGTGTACAAGAATGTGTAAGAAAAGAATTTTCATATCTAACCTCAACTTCATATATTTTGTTTCCTTTGGAAATGTTTCAATTTAAAAACATAGGACTTTTCATTCTAATTTTTATAATTTATGCATCAACAATGTATACAAAATATCATCAATGTCAATTTGATAAATCAGGGGCATTTACAATCTCTAGATATAATGTATATATTCTACCTTGACATTCCAAATTATTACATGATCTGCTTTCTATATCACTGCCTACACATTGCCGTCCGTTACCCTGAGGAGCAGGGTTATTACAAGTCCTGGATCTGGATTGTATAGCATACCCACATGTTTGAAGACAGGAACTCCACTCTGTATAGTTAGACCAGCCGCCATGAACATCAACTGAATTGAAAAGAAGGAAGAAAAATATCATTCTAGTTTGTAACGTGACGAAAAAAGTTTTATGGATGTAAATAAGATGAAAAATTTCTTATTTTGCTGATGTACATTAGATACGACAATAAAAACCTTGTAGTTAGATAGTAAAATAACTTTCAACATATATTAATTTGGGTCTTTCGGAATCTCCCCAGAATGTGTAATTATTAGGAAAGTAATGTAGTCTGTGTAAATAAAAGCTATTTACACAACAAAAACATGTCCAATTGGTGAATAAACCTAACATCTGTAGGTTCAACAATCACACTAAAATTGCCCATTCTTAATCTACAGTCTTTCATCCAAGTGTACAAGAATGTGTCAGAATAGAATTTTCATATCTAACCTCAACTTCATATATTTTGTTTCCTTTGGAAATGTCTCAATTTAAAAACATAGGACTTTTCATTCTAATTTTTATAAGTTATGCATCAACAATGTATACAAACTATCATCAATGTCAATTTGATAAATGAGGGGCATTTACAATCTCTAGATATAATGTATATATTCTACCTTGACATTCCAAATTATTACATGATCTGCTTTCTATATCACTGCCTACACATTGCCGTCCGTTACCCTGAGGAGCAGGGTTATTACAAGTCCTGGATCTGGATTGTATAGCATACCCACATGTTTGAAGACAGGAACTCCACTCTGTATAGTTAGACCAGCCACCATGAACATCAACTGAATTGAAAAGAAGGAAGAAAAATATCATTATAGTTTGTAGCGTGACAAAAAAGTTTTATGGATGTAAATAAGATGGAAAATTTGTTATTTTGCTGGTGTACATTAGATGAAACAATAAAAACCTTGTAGTTAGATAGTAAAATAACTTTCAACATATATTAATTTGGGTGTTTGGGAATCTTCCCAGAATGTGTAATTATTAGGAAAGTAATGTAGTCTTTGTAAATAAAAGCT
Organism: Sabellastarte sp. h YS-2021; assembly: GCA_964017235.1. NCBI lineage: Eukaryota > Metazoa > Annelida > Polychaeta > Sabellida > Sabellidae > Sabellastarte > Sabellastarte sp. h YS-2021. The sequence continues at coordinate 138,846,048 of OZ024928.1, forward strand.
ATTTACACAACAAAAACATGTCCAATTGGTGAATAAACCTAACCTCTGTAGGTTCAACAATCACACTAAAATTGTCCATTCTTAATCTACAGTCTTTCATCCAAGTGTACAAGAATGTGTAAGAAAAGAATTTTCATATCTAACCTCAACTTCATATATTTTGTTTCCTTTGGAAATGTTTCAATTTAAAAACATAGGACTTTTCATTCTAATTTTTATAATTTATGCATCAACAATGTATACAAAATATCATCAATGTCAATTTGATAAATCAGGGGCATTTACAATCTCTAGATATAATGTATATATTCTACCTTGACATTCCAAATTATTACATGATCTGCTTTCTATATCACTGCCTACACATTGCCGTCCGTTACCCTGAGGAGCAGGGTTATTACAAGTCCTGGATCTGGATTGTATAGCATACCCACATGTTTGAAGACAAGAACTCCACTCTGTATAGTTAGACCAGCCGCCATGAACATCAACTGAATTGAAAAGAAGGAAGAAAAATATCATTCTAGTTTGTAACGTGACGAAAAAAGTTTTATGGATGTAAATAAGATGAAAAATTTCTTATTTTGCTGATGTACATTAGATACGACAATAAAAACCTTGTAGTTAGATAGTAAAATAACTTTCAACATATATTAATTTGGGTCTTTGGGAATCTCCCCAGAATGTGTAATTATTAGGAAAGTAATGTAGTCTGTGTAAATAAAAGCTATTTTCACAACAAAAACATGTCCGATTGGTGAATAAACCTAACCTCTGTAGCTTCAACAATCACACTAAAATGGTCCATTCTTAATCTACAGTCTTTCATCCAAGTGTACAAGAATGTGTAAGAAAAGAATTTTCATATCTAACCTCAACTTCATATATTTTGTGTCCTTTGGAAATGTCTCAATTTAAAAACATAGGACTTTTCATTCTAATTTTTATAATTTATGCATCAACAATGTATACAAAATATCATCAATGTCAATTTGATAAATCTGGGGCATTTGCAATCTCTAGATATAATGTATATATTCTACCTTGACATTCTGTATTATTACATGATCTGCTTTCTATATCACTGCCTACACATTGCCGTCCGTTACCCTGAGGAGCAGGGTTATTACAAGTCCTGGATCTGGATTGTATTGCATACCCACATGTTTGAAGACAGGAACTCCACTCTGTATAGTTAGACCAGCCGCCATGAACATCAACTGAATTGAAGAGAAGGAAGAATATCATTCTATTTTCTAGTATGACAAAAAAGTTTTATGGGTGTAAATAAGATGGAAAATTTCTTATTTTATCGATGTACATGATATGCAACAATAAAAACCTTGTAGTTAAATAGTAAAATAACTTTCAACATATTTTTAACTTAGTTGTTTGGGAATCTTCCTGAAATGTGTAATTATCAGGAAAATAATTTAGTCTTTGTAAATAAAAGCTATTTACACAACTTTGAATTAACTCACCAGAAAGAACAACACAGACATGTCTAAATGGGGAATAAACTTAATCTCTGTAGTTTCAACAATCACACTAAAATTGTCCATTCTTAATCTACAGTCTTTTATCCAAGTGTACAAGAATGTGTAAGAACAAAATTTCCATATCTCACCTGACATTTGGGTGCCACCCAGTTTATTTGAAGCTCTTCACTGATACATAACTTGATACTGCATTATTAATTTAGATAAACAGACAAAGCAATACAATGTACACTCCAGAAAGCGGGATCAAGTACACATGCTAGCACACACACATTTATGTGATGATAACAAGTTAACGGTTGACAGTTATAGTGTTTCAGAATTGTATTAATTATGTGTAAAGTAATTTGTCTTAACATTGTGTGGTTATTAATTTGTGTTTCATCTTAGTGAACATAACTATGAGTTGGCGGGTTTTTACTATTTATTTTATGTAAATTTTACCTTTATGTAATGTTGTGTATTGTGCATGTTACTATTTTATTATTTTACACCTGTCAGCCCACAGTATTTATGTATTGATTGTTCATTAATTGATTGACATTCTATGACAAAATGCCCAAATTGTTTCATTGTTCCACAAATAGAGGGCAACATAAGAGACCGGATGGAGTTAAATGTCAGTTTTAAAACAGTGAAAGTACTGAAACAAATACTATATTTTGGTAGTCAAAATACTAATGAAAACACAAACTGCAGATTCCTTAATGCTGTGAGTTACAGATTGTCAGCAACTGAACTGAGGATTGGCAGAACTGAGGAACTACAGGGTCATCCCAAGTTGGCATCTGATGCCCTTAGTGCAGTTGAAGTGAGCACTTCCCCTTCTCAAAAGACGGATGAAGACAGTGACGCTGGGGATGACGCTGTTATTCCAAGTGCAAAATACTAATACTAATGGTAGTCAAAATACTAATGAAAACACAAACTGCAGATTCCTTAATGCTGTGAGTTACAGATTGTCAGCAACTGAACTGAGGATTGGCAGAACTGAGGAACTACAGGGTCATCCCAAGTTGGCATCTGATGCCCTTAGTGCAGTTGAAGTGAGCACTTCCCCTTCTCAAAAGACGGATGAAGACAGTGACGCTGGGGATGACGCTGTTATTCCAAGTGCAAAATTCTTAAAGAAATCAAAGCACATCCAAGAGGCAGTGGACTTAAGACTGCAAGAACTGGTCCGGATCAATGAACAAGGTGAGTACCAATCCCAGAGAGAGGGTAATGAACTAGTAAATATCAAATACCAAGTACCTTGGCCAAAAAAGTATGCGTTATCTGGTACTTCAAAATCCAAAGTCACTTATGACAGTCTTTTCAATGTTTCGTTCCATTATTAAGGAAGAAACAGACAAGTAAATATCAAGTACCTTAGCCACAAAAGTATGTGTTATCTGGTACCTTAAAATCCAGTCACTTATGACAGTCTTTTCAATGTTTTGTTCAATTATCAGAGAAGAAACAGACATTAAAGTCAGTTCAGGTAAGCACTTCTCTAATTCTCTTAAGGATTGTTGCAACAAGCGTTAACAGGAGCCAAAAGGTTAGTAGGGCACTGCAGATATGCAGTGCCAAAAGATAACAGTACCTCAGTGGACACCTGTAACAGAAATATAAGTCATTCACCTAAAAATGTCAAATATAAATCCAGAATCATTCATAACTCTGCTACAGATAAACATGAGAGCACAAACCTACCCTTTGCTCAAGTTTTGATTTGGCCATCAAAAATTATAGAATAGGTAAGCATTAAGGATATAGATCTCAACACACCTTTTATACTCAAGTTACCTACTATAGATAAAATCACTGGCCAGGTTAAAGCCTTAGGCAGGGGTTGCAAGCTATATAAGATCCATATCAGTCGAGCATTTTGACATATCAAGCTGACCCCAGAAAGTATCACCTTTGTAGGCCTGCGTCATGATGCCTTTTACGTTAATACATGCCTGCCATTCGGGTATCATAATGGCAGTGTGTTATTCCAGCTTAAAGGGATGCAGTATGTCATGTCAACGTCACTATGATGTTATAAGCTACAACAACAGTATCCTTGGAATAGACATTGTGAATAAGATCGACACTTCATTTGACATGATGCGTCAAATACTTACCACTCGGGTTTTCAAATTTCAAAGAAAAAATTAGAAGCTCCCACAACATGTCTTAATTATCTAGGGATTCTAGTAAATACTGAAAACTTCACTGTCTCCATACCACCTGACAAACTCGAAGAAATTACTAGCACTTGTCTTCTTTCGTGTGATAAATTTCCCTGTAATAAGAAGCCACTCCAATCTCAGGTAGCTTGTTGTACATTATTAAGTGCGTTCGCACCTCCAGATTTTTCCTCAATATATTGCTCGATGTTTTACACTCTGTGGAAGTTAAGCAGCAAGTACCTCTGACACTAGAAGCTAAGAGAGATATTAATTGGTTCTTAAAGTTTCTATCTAGGTTTAATGAGGGTTACTTTCTTTGATCAAAGACCAATAAACTATTCTATTGAATAGGATGCTAGCCTTCAGAAGTTGGGTGCAAGATGGGGAGCTCAAGTCTATGGCATAATACTACCTTTATGGTATCTGGATCACCAGATTGTTCATGCTGAAATATTTAAGCAGCACCTAGGGTTTGGCAGGAGGACTGGACTAATAAAAGAGTAGCAATTGCGTGTGATAATCAAGCTGTAGTCCAAGTCCTGAACTCTTGTAGAATTCTACCAGAGACCTCACTTCAGCAGCTATTGCTAGAATCATCCAATTCCAATCTGCAATTATGAATGTCAGTCTCAAGGTCACCCATATCCCAGGTAATTACCGACTTATTATCAAGGTCAATGTAATTACCGACTTATTATCAAGGTGGAAAAGTAACCCCAATGCTCTAATTGCCTTAAATCAGTTGCTTCCTAACCATATTTGGGTTCCCATTAATGAGGGCCACATTGTCATTGACTGGTCTATTTAACAACAAAATACAACATTTTATATTCTCAGGACTCCTGACTCTCAGAAAAGCTGTATGGCCTTCAGACCTGCAACAGCAAGAAATTGTAAAAGTATGTCAGATTATTTGTAGCATTTGCAATATTATTGAAACTTAACGTATTCAAACTATCACCCCTCATCCTCATAGACTATTTACAATTTCTAGGAACCAACCAGCTTTCGGCCAGTGCTATGGCCAATCACCTCTCAGCAATAAAAGCCAAATTAGCCCTATTTGGCATTCCTACTCACATATTCCAGGATCAAATATTTTCAAAAGGCAATTATTCTGCACAGACCATTTAAAGTCTCTCTTATCAAAATTATAGATATTCAGACATTCCACTTAATATTTTGAATGTGTGACACAATATATATGTGCCAAGTTTTCGAAGGAGTTTATACTGTGGCCTATTTTTCATTTCTAAGGCTCTCAAACCTATTACCCCATTCTCCTTAATCTTTCTCTCCCCTGTACCATCTAGCTAGAGGTGACCTAATCTTTGCTATTCCAGCTTTAATAATATAGTAGTCCAAACAATCCAGTCTAGAAACATGACCAAGATATTAAAAATTTCATCTTTAAACAAAAATGCCACTTGCCTTGTGATAGAAATACAAAAAAATAGCATCGGCGATGCCCGTACCCCACAGCCTGGCAAAATAGTTTTCAACACCATGAGATATAGAAGTAGTGAAAAATACACAGATTGGGATACTTTCAGAGCAGTGTCAGTGTCCAAATAATGTTCAAGTACAGAAAATAACATCTAAGAGAAAGAAATTGCATGTAAAGAATACGTATTAAAACAAGACAATTCAGTAAACTAAAAATTATGAAGCTTTAAGACTTCTCCCATTTTGATTTTCATTTGTATGGTCGAATTATGGTTTGAATGTTTTGAATATTACCCATACATACAGATGTAGCCATACATGCTTTTATGTGGAATTGGGGCAAAACCTGTGGCTCACTTGATGCAATACCATCTGTTACAATGGGAAGTTGCAAACGTAAAACAGTAAAACAGTTAATGACTTCTAATATGACTTTAACAGTGCTTAATCTGCACCAAAAGACACCCAAAGGTGCAACAACCAAGATTCAAGTAAAAAGATATAAGAGAGATATAAGAGAGATAAATAGTATCAGATATCCTCGTAGATACATAAAATAGCATCAGATATGCAAGATCAAAGGTCAAATCCAGGTCACACCATGACGTTGCACACATATAACCCTTGACCAATGTCCCTACCAAATATCAACTTCCTACACCTTATGGTTTCCAAAATATAGCCCAGTCAAGGCATTATAGGTCAAGGTCACTACGGCAAGGTCAAAGGTCAAATCAAGGTCACACCATGACGTTTTATATCTACACACCCTAGCCAATGTCCCTACTGAATATCAACTCCCTACACCTTACGGTTTCCGAGATATACCCTGGACAAGATTTTATAGATCAAGGTCACTACGGCAAGGTCAAAGGTCAAATCAAGTTCAGACCATGACGTTGCACTTTTACACCCCCTAACCAATATTCCTACCAAGTATCAACTTCCTACACCTTACAGTTTTTGAGATATAGCCCGGAGAAGATTTTATACGTCAAGGTCACTACGGCAAGGTTAAAGGTCAAATCAAGGTCACGCCATCATGTTGCACACCTACACCCCCTAACCAATGTCCCTACCAAGTATCTACTTCCTACACCTTACAGTATCTGAGATATAGCCTGGACAAGATTTTATAGGTCAAGGTCACTACGGCAAGGTCAAAGGTCAAATCAAGGCCAGACCATGACGTTGCACACCTACACCCCCTAACCAATATCCCTTCCTACACCTTATGGTTTCCCAGATATAGCCCGGACAAGATTTTATAGGTCAAGGTCACTACAGCAAGGTCAAAGGTCAAATCAAGGTCAACCCATAATGTTGCACACCTACACCCCCTAACCAATGTCCCTACCAAGTATCAACTTCCTACACCTTATGGTTTCCGAGATATAGCCTGGACAAGATTTTCAAACACAAGGTCACTACGGCAAGGTCAAAGGTCAAATCAAGGTCAGACCATAACGTTGCACACCTACACCTTCTAACCAATGTCCCTACCAAGTATCAACTTCCTACAAGTTCTGGTTTCTGAGATACAGCCCAGACAAACTTTTTCCTGCCGCCCGTCCACCTGCCAGACCGCCCGCCCATCTGGACACCATGGGCTGTGGGGTAATTATTGGCAATAACACCTGGCCACAAGAATGATTCCCTCTTTCAGTATAAATCACCAAAGGGGTGGCTGCCTCTTACCAACAACCAGATAAGGCCTCACTTTAAACTCATCCTTAAAAAAAACTAACTTTGCAAGACTCCGACCTCACTTTTCATGCCTTCCGGTGTTCAGGTGCCACCTATGCCTTTAACTCCATTGTTGATTTACAGTATAATCAGAGTCAGGGCACCTGGACATTGGAATGTATTTGGAGGTATATCATACTTGATCATAATGCTTCTGATCAGGTCGCCCATACCTTTAAAATCAGTTACATATACCCACTACATCTTAGCTTGGGTTCAGGGACTTTTATGGACAATGATTTCTTACTATGTTTCAGCCCATTTTGTTTTTCACTTAAATTCTTCTAGTTGTAAATAATAGTTATCATATACTATAACAACCTTAAACTTAAAATAATCCTGATACTCTCACCTTAAGGCCACCTTAACCTAGTATGTTAACAAATTTTTCTTAAAATCTAGGGTGAACTTAAGTTCACCCCTTTGTTCTAAGTTTTAACTTACCCCTTTATTGGGGTAACCCAATCGTAACTGTACCTAAGGTGACCTTACTTCTCAGAATATCTTTATTATATACAAATGTTGTGATTGAATACTAGTTTTTCTTTAGTGTAAATAAAAAGTATATTTTACCCCACTCTGGCCTCTTCTTAACGTTGGAACCTTTAAGGCAATGAGAATGTGTAAGAACAGAATTTTCATATCTAACCTCAACTTCATATATTTTGTTTCCTTTGGTAATGTCTCAATTCCAAAAAGAATACACCTTTTCATTCATCTTTTTAAAATGTATACATCAACCAAATATACACAATATCATCATTGTCAATATAATAAATCTGGGGCATTTGCAATCTCTAGATATAAGGCATATTCTACCTTGACATTCTGTATTGTTACACGATCTGCTCTCTGTTGCACTGCCTACACATTGCCGTCCATTACCCTGAGGAGGAGGGTTATTACAAGTCCTGGATCTGGATTGTATTGCATACCCACATGTTTGAAGACAGGAACTCCACTCTGTATAGTTAGACCAACCACCATGAACATCAACTGAATGGAAAAGAAGGAAGAAAAATATCATTGTATTCAGTTAGTATAACACAAAAAACATTTATAAAAGGCTGACATCTGACACTCTCTGAACATCTAAAATGAACACTTTTATTTCCATGTATATCCCCAAAAACATAAAGAAACTCTTTTTTTCTGATATTCTAGTCAATGTTGGGTGAGGTGAAAATTATAGTTAAGATGAATATTTCATGGATGTAAATGAGATATTATATTAAAACCTTGTAGTTAGATAATAAATATAACTAAAATACAGGTATTTAACTGGGTTGTTTGGGGACCTTCCAGGAATGTACAATTATTATAATACTAATTAAATCTTTGTACATAAAAAACTATTTCGACAACTTTGACTCAGTCCACCAAAAAAACATCGACTGAGCTGAAGAGAAGGCAAAAATATGTGTGTTGTCAGTTTGCAAGAGACCAGATTTTAATATCCTTTTTCGCTAAACCCCAAATCTACAAGTAAAAAGAAACCTTTAGTGTTCATTTATATCATTATAAGTACCTCAAACAATGTATCAATCTGATATGGTAAGCCATAGTGAATCAGTTGACATATTTAAAGTGCAAAATGTCACCATGCATGTTCAGATTATATGCACTATAAGTTCTTTGTAAAATATCAACGCATATACTGTAAACAGGAGATAATTTTCAACACTTGCTTGTAGTATAACCTGTGCAAAATGGGTGGAGTAGAATTTAGCTTTCTATATTTTGTGACCACCAACTTTACACAGACGCTAGCTTAAGAGGCTAGCATTTTAAGCATTTTAATAAGCATTTTACAGACATTGAATTCAGAGAATTATAAGATATGATTGTGAAAACATACTTCTGAAAATACACAAGTAAGCACATTTAGGATGTAAGCACTAATTTCACTATCAACATGGTTATGGTGATAACATACATAAGACGTTTTTTTTAGAATAAACATTGACAGAAGCACATCTATGTGACCACAAATATTCTTAGAAAAGTCTAATGCGGTGTCCAACACCTCTCAGGAACTCAAGCAGATTTAACTTTCTCTTTAATGATGAAAGCACGAGCAGTTTTTGGAATTTACATAGAGCATTTTAAAGTAATTTTACAGTACATCATCTGAGAAAAGGAGGGCAGTTTTCCACCCCTTCAAAATTGAAGGAGGACAGTCTTGTAGGACACTTTTCTAGGAGGGCACCTTTCTAGGAGGGCACTTTTCGTGGATTCTTTTAAAGATAATGGGGTTTTTGTCTTAAATTGTTGACCCAGGGGTCATCTGTAAACCCAAAACAGGGTTAATAGTAGGAATTAGGAAATGATGTAACATACCCTGATATAGCGATGAGGCACTGGATCTATCCGATATCTGATAACATTTGTTTTAAGAATATATTTCATCACCTACAAATTATGGTCTAGATATTTTCAAACATCACTGAAGAAATTTATTGACCAACTATAAGGTGGATTTAAATCCCACAACAAAGGGCAACTAATGCATCCACTGAGAGTGTGAAGTGTCTACTGATGTGCAACTACCCACTGTGATACAATCTTTAAAATGGTTTAAAAATACAATTAAACTCAAGCCAGGCAAGTCATTAATGTACATGAGAGTAAGTATGCTCAATGGTTAGCATGGAAATTGAAAGAAAACTGTGGATAATTTTGCTTTTCCATATTGCCCTACATTGAAATACTGTTGCACACTGTATCACTAATCATACACGATTGCTCCTAATATCTAATTTACTTAAAGGTCAATTTAAGTATTTTTGACCCTTTCAACTGTCATGGTAATATGAAGACAGACAGTGAGACTAACTAACTTGAAAGTGTAAGCAAAATTACATACAATTAAGGCTATTAAATTTATAATAATCCAATAATAAATCTTCCAGAATTGGAAGTGAAAACTATAGTGTACTGTACTGTGTACTGTAGATTATGTACTTATGCCTTGGAGGCTATACGGGAGTGAGACAGAGGCAGATACAGAATTTTCTGAAAGGGGGGCATGATATTTCATACACGGATATTTCGCAACGAGCAATTTTGTACCAATTAAATGGGGAACGTCCCTAGTAGAAGAAACCTCTATTATAATAAAACCCAAAGTCGAAAAAATCCCTTATTAAAAATCATGAAATTATGTATAATAATCAAAGAACTAAGACAACTTTTTAATATCTTTTAATATATTTTAACCATGTTTAAAATACACATGTAATGTGTACCACATAACATAGATATAACAATAAAATAACAGAAGGGTTAGGTGAAATTCAAAGCTAATAATATGGGTAACAGTGTCCCACAAAAGTCAAAGTTTTAGAGATTTGGTTATTTTATTAAACCTACTTTGGATTTGTTTTTATACTAGGGTTTTCTCTTACTGTGGCTTTTCTGCAAGTTTTTTTCTACGTTTTCTTTTTCTACACATGACTGCCAGACCCATGTAACTGTTTCCTTTCATGAACAAAATAACATGAAATAAACATCAAAGGGGCTTGGCTACTGTAATAAACAATTGTGAGACTATAAAAAATTAGAAAAATATATGTAGATCTTTAGGTTTACAAACCAAGTTATCAACAAGACACATATAATCCTCAGTTTGTTTAAGTATCAGACTGAACTTGGTACAAACACAATGGAGTCTAATCCCCTATGGGGTTGTGTTAGACAATGACCCAGGTTTAATAGGTGTTACTTCAAACGTATATTACTCTGGTGAGGGAGTACAGAGGTAGTGAGGTAGGGTATGGGGGCGTGGAGGATAAGAAAACCCCCATGACAAAGGTTTCATACTCTGAAAGGGGCGGGCATGCGCCCTCCACGCCGCCTTTCTAGATCTGCCTCTGTGAGATAAAAAAGGCAATATTTTCAGTACAATCTATAGCTATTTTGTCTTGCAAGTAAATACTGTGTGTTGAGGGATAAATAAAAAAACATGGAAAATGGAAAATTTGTTTCCACTGAGTTTTATCAAGCGTAGCTGTGTATGATTTTTTATTCAATTCTTTTCTCAAAAGTTGTGTGTGATAAATAATTGGAATTATTGTGTTGTTGTTGATTTTTTATTCAATTCTTTTATCAAAAGTTGTGTGTGATAAATAATTGGAATTATTGTGTTGTTGCTATCAACAACACAGTTCCTTTGTAGTAGTTAGTGGTTGCAGTGGTAAGTAGAGTAAGAAATCTAAAATTCGTCACATATCTGAATTTCGCCACATATAGAAATACTAATAAAATAAATGAATTGAGGAGAGATTTGTTGAATGTACAGTAAATTAAGGCATTTTGAACTGTAAAATACCAATTTTTAGACATAAAATCATTTTCTTCATAAAATTAACTAAGGTTTGATAGGTGGCGAATTTTAGATTCCTGGCGAATTTTAGATTTCTTACTCTATCATATTTGATTCTGAAATGGCCATCGAACATGTTACAACCAACTGGCTTTCATGTGTTAATAAGCAATAAAAATTCCAACTTTATGTACAAAAATTGCTGAGTAATCATTTATTAATGATCCACAGCACCATTAAGTTTGATTTCTAGATTTGTTAATATTTTTGTGTGATGATAACTTTTTATTTTTTAGTTTGATTAGTATTGTATTAAATTTGTTATCATGTAATATTACAAAATTCTTAATGTTACTATAATTTTAAAAATTACATTTTTGTCTCCAATTAGGTGAATAATAGTTAGATATTCAGTTTAATTAATAAATTACAGTTAATTATTTAGTTACAAAGTTTTATTAAACATTAATGATACAGAGAACAGAAAACTATAACTATAACGCTTTCTAACTTCAGCTATGTTATTTACACAAAATCTGAGAAATTATGGATCAGCTTTTTGTTTCAATAAAAAAGTTTCATCAATAACCCCCTATTTTTTCACTGTCCTGGATTTTAAACATCAAGATGAACTTATTTTCACACTTGGTGAATTTGTTACTCTTGAAACTGAAATCTGACACAAAGAACAAGTGTCACCACCTGGAAAATTTGTCCTGATTGTTAAATAAAGTATTGTTTATGAATTGTAAACAATTTAGAATTTTGGCCAACTAGTTTGCACTTCTTCCTCCATCTCCACTGTGCTGTGACGTAACCAAAGTGTTGAAAGCAATGTACCCAAAACAGTCACTGTAATCATTAGTTAAAATTTAGTACTCAATGTCATGGAATGCTGTTATTTTTTCTCGTTTCCAGGTTTCCTATGATAGTGGGTAAGGCATACACAATATGTCAGCCCAAGTATATTCCACTTGTACATTAAGGACAGAAACACACTAACCTACTGGGCACTGGTATGTACGGTTTTCTTGACCATAGCCACATGACCTACAGAAAGGTTTTGAAAGATCATTTCTTCCATTACACTGCCTTCCAGCCCGTCTCATTAATTGTTTACACTGCGATCGTGTGGCACACTTCCTGGTTACCTGCCTTGGGTTTCTTGGTCGATTTCTTACTTCATATAAACAAATAGACTGCAAAGAAAGAAAAGTAGATTTTAGTATAATAATTATATTGTAATAACTTGTGTGCAAGACTACAAAGAACACTGAGAGATCACAAGTACAGTCCAAAAGCACTGAAATATGTGTCATAAGACATTTTTATTACAAATATAACTCATATTGGTCAGCTTATAAGTCACCCATATGCACGAATTATCAGAAATAATCCAATCATTTGCTACAATATTGGATAAATGTATTTAAGGTGCTGTGGATATTGTGGGTAACATTTTTGGTATTATTGTTCTCAAACTGTGCAATTTAATGTTGGTTTGAGGATCAAGGCCAAAGGTTGTATAATATTGACCATTATTTGTTATGATTACAGTTTCCTCTGCAGATGACACTAAAACCACCACAATGCCAAATTCTAATATTTGCAATATCTGTTTTGTCATAGATTCATGTCAAGCAGCACACATTTAAGACCAATATTAGACCTAGCTATTGCATATTGGCTAACCATTTTATTATGTTTTTTTATATTCCCTCCTAGTACTTTTCGTTTTAAAAATTACTTGTACCTGAGCAGCTATTTTCAAAACATGCACAGCTGAGGTAAAAAACAGTTTAACTTAAGTTATCATGAAACACCAGAAATCAGACAGTCACCCATCCAAGTACTCAAGTAGCCCATGGCTGCTTATTTTCAGTGATGAGAGGGTACTCATGATGCTATCTCACAATTCATGTAAGTCTGGTAACAAAAAAATTAAAAAGTGATCCCTAGAAGCATGGCCCTCATTGAAGCTTGTGCCTAAAAATGTAAAAATTTTGTTCACATCTAGATAGACCCTCAGTGCATCCTACATGTACCCACACATTGAGATTGGAGTCAAGTTTATTAAACTGGCAGTTTGCCCAAACTTTTAAAAAGTTTATGTCTCAGTAAGTTATAACATACTGGTAGGTCTAAGAAGTCTTTGAGAAAGTTAATACCCCAGATATCATTTTGAATTGGAGTGTTTCAGTTAGAAAAGTAAATTTAACTTGTTTTTCTTTGAGGTCTATAAACCTCTATTATCCTGTTGCTAAATACTGATGGAGTAATAACTTCTCAAACATATTTATCAGCTGCTTACAGGAAAACTGTAGCAAAGAGAAACAAAAGTAAAATTGTTGCTAATATCCTAGCATTTGACACAATTTTATGGCACTCACATTCATACAAAACAAACAAAGTAAAAAAGTCTGTTTAACATGCACTTATCATCTTACATCTGGAGCTGGGCACTTTTGCATTGTCCCTATTTGATGGCAATCTTGATCACTTGCTGCATTTTCACATGTTAAACAATGAAGATCTCCATTGCATGGATTATCAGGCAGAGGGCCAACTGGAAACATAGTATTATTATTGCATGATGAAGTGTTTTATATGTTAATGAATTAATTTACTTATTTTCACATAGTTAGCTGCCCAGAGTAATATAAATACATGTACATTGTTTTCCCTTAGTGAGATGACTTGAGTTTTCAATATGATAAGCAGTGGAATAAAATTAATTTAGCAGTCACAAGGGAATGTAATACAGTGGCAAACTGCAACAATGTCACTGTTAATGATACAACAGTACATTTTCCAATGATTCGACCATCTATTTAGATGTACCACTGAGAACCTTCTGCACTGATGCACACCATTGTGAAAATTTATTCTGAATAAACACTGAATAGATTCTTACTGTCTACACACGCATATTGTCCACCTCTCGGTCTGCAAATCTGGTTTTCATTACAGGGCTCTCTGCCTCTTTCAGTTATTAAACCATTTGTTTCACACTTGAATTGCCTTGTGCAATCGCTTGAGATCCACTCTGAATTAGTCTATTCAATGCATACAAAGGAAATAATATAAAATGAACTTTCAGATGCAATAACATTGCAGCAGAAAATAATAACATTATCCTTGGAACATAGCAAGAAATGTGTTTTTACTTTACTTTATTCAAGGTTTAATAATATATGCAACTATTTATAATCATCTTGTGCTATTTCAATGTGAGACTTTACCCTACAAGCATGAAGTTACTTGGTTTTATTTCTGTGAACTTGAATTTATTTTGTTTTCTTGGCAACTTAAATTTATTCCGGTCTATCGCAAAGCACACCCATGACCACAGCCATACAAGATAATTGTGCTACTAGAGTAATACTATACATTCCCTGTATATATGTCACGGCAGAAACTCTAGTCTGGCAGAAATTCCAATTCTACCCATAGAAGGTCCAATTGTAGTTTATATTAGCATAATTTCTGATTTGGCCTGATTGGACCAGATAGACATTCAGAGTTAGTTAGCTTCAAATTCAACTAAAGAAGAACATATTGAAAATGTAATTGAGCATCTTTAGTTACATTACATAATGGTGATGTCACCATTCAATTAAAGGTTTAAATATTTTTGGTGACTGCTAAAATAAGTCAGCTTTATAGGTTATTTTTTCATGTGCAGTCCTTTGTAAGCTGGATAGTAAATATTCTGATCTATAATGAATTATGGATCAACATTAAACATAGTTTCATGAGTTACCTGAGCAGCATTTTTATAAGCAAAAGATAAAATTGAAAAAGATAATTGTTGCATCGCACAAGAAAATGTATATCAAAATAGGTGATATTTTGAATTGAATAATTTGTTAAAATGTGGTACCAGTGCATATTGCATCCTCTAAAGTAACGATCACTTCAAAATTGAAAAAAATTGACTCCAGAGATTTGCTGTTGTGAGATATCCATTTGGTCTTTAGTTCCAAAGGAAAGCATCTGACACTATGGTAAAGTGCCCTAAATGAGAATTTATCTTCCATGTTATATCAGAAAAAAGGCACAGACAAGAGTATAACAATAAAATTCAGATTGGACCTTCAGCCAAGATTAGCATGGTAGAATCTTCAATTGGACTTAAGTTTAGCTTTTAAGAAATTCCAACAAGACTATCTACTTCCTACCATATCATATATATTAGAAAGCTAAAAATATGCTTACCGGATATCGATTTCCCATTAGATCTTCACATCCACATTGGTCTGGTTTTACACATTTACTGCCAAGTAAGATGGTTCCTGCTATGCACTCACAGTCTTCCACATTTGGTTTATCACAAGTGTCAGGTGCATCAGGATCAGAGCATGTTGCTTGACAAGCAGAGGCATTGGGGTTATATTGGAAACCCTCATCGCATATCATTGCTTTAAATAAAATAGTACACATACACGTTGATGTTCCTTACATTGTTTGTACATATCTCAGCTGATTGGACACTTTAGTTTAAAGAGGAAGCTCTTGTAATATATGTAAGCATATCATTTATGTTGGGGGTATCTTTTCCAACCCAAAGGAAAGCCTCTTCACAGGTAAGAGATGTGAATAGAATTGTTGTGTCTTTAACTTGGTCAAAAAGTTATTTTTCTCTCAACTTTCTGTCAAAACAATCATGATATATCTATAAATAGAAAATAAAATAAAAGATTCTATCGTAATACATTCAACTACTTTTGCAGTTATTGGCAAATTCATGAAGAATTACACTCTTTCCTGGTACATGCATTGTTTGAATTCTTTCAGAGGATAAATAGAGTAATAAGTGCACTTGCAACCATTATTTATTTACTAAATACAAACATAAAATATTGCATGGTAATATACTCACGACAATTGGTGTACTCCCTCCAGCCCCTAATGATTGTATCGCCTTCACCTTCACAGTCATCAACAAGGGTGGCAATAATGGCACACGAGAGTATTTCAATGTCTTCTGGATCTGTTGCCTGATATTTGACATCATATTTACAGTTCTGTAAGTACCCTAGTGCTCTATCTGGCATGATGTCAATACATCCTTGCAAAGGGTTGTCATCCAATGTTACCTCAAGTGCTTTGCAGGGCTTTATTTCTTCACCAGGAACCTCTATATCAACACCTCCGCGGCTACAACTGAAAGTGTTTTTGTGTATTTTTTTTAACTTTTACTAACCACTTCCAGATCAGAGTAATATTGTTTGTTTCAGTTTGGATTGAACCCAAGATTATAGAGGTCAGTACCCAATGATCAAATGTCAATCTTGTCAGAAATTAAGCCACAGAACCTTCAGAAACTAAGGTTGTCTATTATATTCAAGCAGACTGTGTTAAGTATTGAAAGATTCTGAAAAGTCTACATTACATTTGGTATAATGCCACAACCATATAGACATAAGTTTCCCATATATTACGTTGAAAACTGAATACTTGGACTATGTGTTAAATATATGTGTTATATTCATTCAGTAAATGTCAGTGTTAAATATTCCATTTGAATTTTTTATTAAATATACTTTGTTTTTATCTGGCATACATGTACAAGTAATGGATAATAGATAAAGTTTATTCTTTTCATTTGACTACATCGTAGACTGATTGAATTGAAAAAAGAAATGTGCAAGAACTTTTTCTGTAGTATGCCATTTTCTTTAACTCTCTAAGTTTTACTATATTTTGTTCAACAAAGAAGAGTATGGATGATGGATGGAATCAATATATGGAACTATAAATACATTTAACTTATTTTATTAATTAATTTTAACATATTACATAAACATATTTATTTGCTTACTTGTCTGTTGTTTCTACTATGAAGCTGTCACCAACCAATGAAAATTTATTTCTTTGATTAATAACATTTACACCTTCCTTGGTTGTATAGTCATCATCTGCCAGCCCATTGGCATTACCACAAAGACCTCGAACCTCACCACTTCAATTGCAAAAATGTTGTCAAAATTAGTTACAACTTTAGTATACCCATGTGAACAAGTATCTTTTTGATATATTAATTTAGTGACGATACAGTGGTTATAGATATTAATTTATAGACTTTTTTGGTATGTTCTACATTATTAACCAATTTCAATACATCAATATACTGTTGTATAAACTGAAATATATATGTAGATTTTCAGAAAGAAAATTCATTTTTTGTTTCAGCATAGTTGTGTTAAGATCTTTGAACAACTAATCTTGAACTATTCTCACCAATATTCTGGGGTGATTGTAACAGAAGCATAATGCCAACCATCATATTTGACAATAAGGCCAAAAGAGGTTTCCACTCTCAAAACACCATTTTCAAATGATATTTCTACTCCCTCACCATACCATGTGGGGATAACTCTAATATCATTGACCTGGAATAACAAAAAAGAATAAAAGGATAATGTATGTTAACAAGAGCTCTCAGAGAATGGATACTTCTATCAAATCCCAGCACCTCTAATGTTACTTGTGAGTGCAATTATAAAATATCCTTTGAAAATTCCTGGATACAAATCATCACCAAAATCCAAGAATATGTACTTTGTGCCATTATCAATATTCTTGAAAATTTCATCCAAATCTGTTATTAAGTTTTCAAGTTATTTTTCAAACAGATAAACAAATGCACACCACCAATTGCATATCCTCGTTGGCAAAGGTAAATTTCACCAACGGGTTGCAAGGCAAAGCATCAACCCTTGAAATATCTCTACACCAATAGCACATAATTTTGTAGCAATGTGGGAAATGTGAGTCAGTCCCTCAATGTAGCATAAAGTATGCAAATATGTTGGATTCGGGTCTATTTTTAAGACCTGTACAGCTGTTTCAAATTTAGGAAAACTATAATTATGCATGCATTAAAGACAGGTGTCACATTGTAACACTTTGTGGTTATTTAAGGCTGTGACAATGACTTGTTTTAGTGATGTAGTGATATATTCTATTATCCTTATTCTGGGTAGAATTATATTGAATTATGATACAACAGCTTCCTATAATGTATACAAAGTAATTTCTTATATTTAGTGTGCACCATTTAACCGTAAAGAGATATGAAACCACAATAAGCTCAATGATATATATTTCTTAATAATGCATCTACATGAAAATTCTGGAAAAGTGGTGTTTTATACACTTACATAGGCCAATTTTCCAACTTCGAGTCTTATTGTATAATTTGTCACAATAACAATAACAGCTTTGGTGAATGATACTGTTGTCCGGCCTCTTCTGTTCTCATTTTCAACCTGCACTATGAAAGGATTCTCTACATCTGCATCTGGCTTTGATTCAGAAAAAGTGTAAACACATGTACCCTGAAAGTGGACCCACTTGCCATCATATGTTTTGTAGTGCGGGTCACCTGATGCTGTGCATGTCAAAGATGCTGCAAATATGGACAATAGTGTAAATGTGTATAATTAGAGGCCTAGTTTTATCCAATAGTTTTCTGGAATCAACAGATGTGTAGCACATGCCATTCACTCGAAAATTGTTTTCTAAACAAATAAAAAGAACTTAGGCCTCTGTGTAAATTAAATTTGAAAATTTTCCTTCTGGAACAACAATCTCATTAAGCATTACCCTTTGCAAAATGAAACAAACCAATTTGGTGCAAATGAATTACATATCATCTAGCTAATGGTGAAATCCTCTATAAACCTTTATCACAGTAGTATACAACATTTTGTAGAATATAATTTTCTTAATCTTATTATATACAAGGTTAAAAGACACACTTGAAGCTCCTGTAGAGGATTTGATAGATTCAGTTTTTTTACAAGGATTGACTGACAGATTTTTAGTTATATCATAGGTGTAGAATTATTATATAATGAAAATATGTTGAGTGGCTTTAATTATAGAACAGTCATAAGTGATGAAAAGGAATCTCTTTATGCCCATTATGACTTTCCTGTGCCAAATGGATAAGAAAATCTTGGTGTTAACAACATTGCTTCTCAGGCAAGATTTGAAAACAAAATGCACATATAACCACCCTTCTTGATATGACCTATACTGTGTAGAAAGTAACAAGTTCTTGGCAAGATTTGAGTAGAAAAAGTAGTGCTATATAATTATACAGTGCGTTGTGTAGTTCATTGTTCATAAAATGTGTGTGGTATTATATACAACAGAGTAGTAAACACTATATATGAAAATAACATAAAGCTTTTTCAGGCAAGATTTGGGAACTAAATGCACACATAACTAATCAACTTGATATAATCTTACTGTGTAGAAAGTGATATAAAAACCCTTTGTGCATGGTGTAGCTAATTTTTCATATAAAGTGGGTGCTATAATATACAACAGAGTGAACACCATATGGCAATAACAGATTGCTTTTATGAAAGATTTGGGAACTAAAGGTACAAATAACTACCCGTTTGGATATTACCTTTTCAGTCTTGAAAGTGACATAAAAACCCAAATAATCAAATACAGCAAATCACCATATACGGTGTATCATATAGTATAAGTCACTTCTGAACAACTTACTGTCTTTCATGCATTATTGAGCTGAAAAGGTTGCGCTGTATTTATTGTGCATTTTGTAGTAACCATTGTATATGCCAACAACATACTGTCTTCAGGCAAGATTTGCAGTATAGGAATTAAATGCACATATTGCTTTGATGTTTTTCAAAATATATCTAAAACCTGATATTTTATAGAAGTATTGAATGACTAAAAGTACTTAACTAAACATGTACGTTTTTATTACAAAAGTGCCACAACATACCAGAAATTTAAGTACCAACTAATTCATTGTAATAAAAATATGTAGAAATATGGTAATTGGTGTAGACTGACCAGTAGGTCATCCAGTCCCTAAATCAGTGAAACCCTCTGGGAAGAATGTCTTCAAATAGCCATGTTAGTTAAGCTTCTTCTTGATTTAATATTCATTTATTTTTTTCGTTATGTTGTAGAATTTTATACTGTGAGACCCACAGTAAAAACTTTCAAAGGTGAAGGAAAAATGTGTTTCTGTAATAGAGTAAAACTGATTGCTTGTGTTTCATCTTATAACCTTGAAGTTTTACTTTACAAAGTACTTGACAATGTAAATGAATACGTTTGCTCAGTCTCAGTGGCAGCATATATAACTTCTGAACATCTAAGCTGTTTAACCATGTTTTCTAGGGGGAATAAGAGTACTCCTTTAGATGAAGAGTGGTATAATAATTCAGATTTAAAGTCTTTGTTTTTCAACCAATATGTCTTGTCAAGTAAAAATAGCGACCTTTAATACTAATGGCCTGCGCAATAAAACCAAAAGGCTTGCAGTGTTTGAATGGCTAAATAAAAAAAATAACAGCATAATTTTCTTACAAAAAACTCACTCATCTCTTGAAACTGAAACAGAATGGAAGCAAGATATGAGAAACTTTGATTTATACTTTTCACATGGTACAACATCCACTCGAGGTGTTTGTATCCTTATATCGAAGCGGCTTGACTGTACAATACTAGATAAAGTTATGGACAAGAAAGGGCGATTTTTGCTATTACATATTAAAGACAAAGAATCGGAATATGTATTAGGCAACCTTTATGCTCCCACCAAAGATAAAAAGATTGAACAACTATCGTTTTTTCATTATGTGCAAAGTATTCTTACTCAATATATTGAGAAACCTATCGTGATCGGGGGTGATCTGAACACTTACTTAAATCCAGAGTTAGACAAATGTGGTGGCATTAGGGAGGTACAGTCAGAATCCTCAAAAGCCATTGAGGATTTATGTGATCAGTTTTGTTTATTTGAGGTCTATAGATTTCTGTTCAAAGAAAAGGCAATATACTTGGCGTAATAAAGGGAGACCTACTTTAATTCAATCAAGGTTAGATATGTTTCTGGTATCACAAGATTTTCAGTATCTGAGTCCTAAATGTTCAAGTACACCAGGAATAATTTCAGATCATAGTTTAGTTCAGTTTACCTTCAAACAAAAATCAATATGGACCTGAGGTAGGGGTTTTTGGAAATTCAATGCACAATTATTGAAAGACGCAGAATATGTACGTAAAATCAACTCTGTTCTATCTGACTTCCAGATAGAAGAACAAGAACATGACAACAAATCACTCCTATGGGACTATATTAAATGTAAGATTAGAGGAATAACCATATCCCATGCCTCGTATATAGCCAAACAAAAACGATTTTATGAAAATAATCTAACAAGCAAATTTCATTCTCTTGAGATGGAGTTGGGGAAGCACCTTCAGCCGACCTTATGCGGTCTTATGAAGATACTAAAGCAGAATTATATCAATTACATCTAGATAGAGCAAAAGCCTCGGTCTTAAGATCCAAAGCTCAGCTGGTAGAAAATGACATCAAAAGTATAAGCTACATGCAAAGTATAGAAAAACGAAATTTCAACACAAAATGCATAAAGTGTCTGAAAACACAGAAAGGGGATATTTTTGTTGAGGAAGAGATCCTAAATGAAGAAAAACAACAGTACAAGTCTTTATACTCTCATGACATTTCCAAAAATAATACCCACCACTGCAAAAAATCTCTAGAAGACCTTTTCTTGCTTACAGATAATATTCCAAAACTGACAGAAGCTGAAAAAGGTGCTTGTGACCAAGCGTTATCTATAAAGGAATGTGGCAAGGCTTTAAATGAAATGGAAAACAATAAGTCTCCAGGATGTGATGGCTTTACAGTCGAATTTTATAAATTTTTCTGGGATAAAATAAAGATATTTCTTCACAGCAGTTTTCTCTGGTCGTTTCAACACAAGCTTTTATCACTAGATCAAAGAAGGGGAGTTATCACTTTAGTACCGAAAAAAGGCAAAGACTTAAGACTTTTAAAGGATTGGCGCCCTATTACCCTTCTTAACGTTGATTATAAGATCTTAACGAAAGCACTGGCTATGAGAATGCAAGGAGTACTGGATAACATTGTAGATCATGATCAAGTTGGGTATATAAAGGGTCGTTTCATAGGGTTAAACATTCGCACTACTGCAAACATTTTAACTTTCTGTCAAAAGACTTTGCAAAAAGGTCTAATAGCTCAAATTGACTTTCAAAAAGCTTTTGACACAGTTGATTGGTCCTTCCTATTGAAATGTCTTAAAGTTTTTAACTTTGGTGACACCTTTACATCCTGGGTAAAAATACTATATACCAAAATTGAAAGTTGTGTGACAAATAATGGTAAATCTTCAGAATTTTTCACTTTAGAAAGAGGTATAAGGCAAGGTTGCTGTCTTTCTGCCCTTCTGTTTATTCTTGTCATGGAAATTTTAGCCATAAGCATTAGGAATAATAGGGACATCAAAGGCATTAATATAAATAAAGAAGAGTTCAAGATAAGCCAACTCGCAGATGACACCACTCTTTATCTTGCCGATATCTCTTCCCTGAAAAACTCATTATTATTATTAGAAAGGTTCTCAGTGTGCTCTGGACTTTGTATTAATAAAGACAAAACAGAAGTTATTCCTCTGAATATACAAAATGTTGATAAGCACAAGTTAGGTATATCCTGGCAAAAAGGAAGTTTTAAAATGCTTGGCATATGGTTTAGCAGTAATGAAGATGAAATGATTCGGCTAAATCTAAATGATAAAGTTGAAAGAATTAAAATACAATCAGAGCATGGTCAAACATGCATCTAACAATGTTTGGAAAAATAACAGTACTTAAAACAATGGTGCTTAGTCAAATCTTAAATGTATGTAGCATTGTGTATGTACCAGAATACTTCATAAAACAAGTTGATAAATTATTTTTTCAATTTTTGTGGGGGCAAGGAAAGAGGCCAAAAGTGAAAAGAGAAGTGATGATTAATTCTAAAACCCAAGGTGGAGCTAAGATGATTGATTTTCAAAACATGATTTATTCTATGAAAGCATTATGGATAAAAAGGTTTCTGAGCTCAACCTCAAAATCAACTAACCTTGCCCTGCACTGTGCTGGTATTAAAGACAAAAGCATTCTGTTGCATAAGCTTCCTGCAGCATATTTTCCTTTAAGTTTGTCAAAATTTGATAGCCAGATCATAGAATCATGGTATAAGTTTTATGCTGTCTACCCTGATGGTATACAGGAAATTTTAAATGAAAAACTAGTTTATAACAAGTTTATTTTAATTGGTGGAAAAACCATTAGCCCTAATCACGTCTTTATAAAAAAGACGAACATTTCACAAGTTGGGCAGCTAGTTAAACACGGCAATTTTAAAAGTATACAAGAAATTGAAATAGAGTTCAACTGTGATCTAGAAGACCTAAGATATCATTCTGTTCTGTCAGCTATTCCAAAATCAGCATGGAAAACCAAAATAAAAAGTAATACAACTTTAGATTTTACACCCTCAAGCTGGGAAATTCTGCGCCTAAAATTAAATGTTGAAAAACTGAACAATAAGGATATTTATAATGGTTTAGCGTGTAATATGTCAACTCCACAAGCACAAAACAAATGGATAGAATACTATCCATTCATGGACAAGTTTAACTGGTCTAAAATCTACCTACTTCCAGCTAAAGTGTCAAACGATTTAAAACTCCAAAGCCTACAGTTTAGCATTATACACAGATATACAGCTTGTAATTATAATCTAAACCTGTGGAATATAATAAAATCCCCAATGTGCCAAAGTTGTAACCTAACTGATTCAATCGAACATTTCTTCTTTTATTGTGACTGCGTTCATAGTTTGTGGAATGTTGTCAAAATTTTATCTAAAAAGGTTCTTAATTTACACTTTAATTGTACTGTTTTAGAAGTTCTCTTAGGTATTCCATGCCAAAGAAACAGTGCCTTACACTTGTTGAATCTGATAATGTTATTGACAAAACAATTTATTTACCTATCTAAAAAGAATGACAATCCCCTCTCAGAGTACATATTTTGTAAAGTTTTATATAGCAGCTTAGAGACAGAGTTATATTTATATAAACTAAAAGGGAAAAATCATGAGTTTATAAGGTTAATAGAAAATATGTTAGAATTTATAGAAAATAGATATTTGTAATAAGAGGTACAAGCAACTTGCTTTATGTGGTTTATTCATTGTCTTTCATGGTATTATAATGTTATCATTTTGTATAAGTTGGAATTGTGTATGACTTCTACAATGTGACTCAAAAATAAAATAAAAATAAAAAAAAAGAAAATCTTAAAAGGTGATGAAAATCTTGGAGTAGGATAGGTATTTTAATCAATGTGTTCATTCTAGATATGTTTTTCACCGGATATGTTTTGAATATGGTTGATGTATACTGCAACATTGTGGATATACATTTCACTGTGTATGCATTGATGTATACTGTAGGACTAGTCCATACACTGTTGTGGCATTTAGACTAAGACAATGTCACAGCTATTTTTATGTAAAGTTATGAAAAAACATTTTAAGACTGAGATAAGACCGTTTTTTTTAATACAGCCCTGTCAGACATAGGGTTCTAGGGTATATAAACTACATTGGATAAATCAAAATATACATCTTATAAGGTTATAGTCTGAAAAACAATATTAAGAGTCCATAAAATTAGATGTAGTGCAATAGTAGGAAATTTCAAAATTAAAAGTATGTACCATACAAAGAAAGAATGCTGTCTGGGCACCGTGTCAGCAGAGATTTATTGGTATAAATATCTGCTTGCACTGATATAACTCAGTTTGTCTATAGTAAAGGTGGTGCTGGAAATTAATCCCATTACTAGAAATGTAAGACAGCCTTGAGAGACTGTGATTCAAACTTTGATTTTCTAACCAAATTATTTGCTTGTTTGTTAATTTAATTATACCCATCTACAGCATCATTTTGTGTTATTGTTTCATAATTGAATGGAACAGGGCCAATGCTTATGGAACATCCTTTCACACTATTAAAGCAAATTTAGTCTTCCACACCCTGTTCAACAGACAGGGTCATATTGAGACAGGCCCTCAGCATTGCAACTTATGATAGTCAAACTCACACAGGTGACAGCCTGTAATTAAATGCCAAACTTATTAACCACTAGACCACTTAGGACCTCTCCTTTTATATTATCCAAAATACACAACAACATTTTGATTTCAATAAGTTCAGTCCCATTTTATCAACATATGATAATGATATATGTTAAACAATGTTTGCCAGTCATAATATACTCTTCAAGATGCAAAACACAGATTTTGAGGTCTGTGGTAAGACAAGACCACAATGTTTGGGTTTTATATGACTTTCAATGGCAAAGGAAAGTCTAGCACACGTTATGTAAAAAGATTTCTCAGAATCTAAGACTACTCACATGGAGTGACACATGTTCCACATTTTGGTGTTTCTTGACATTCACACTGAGACTGGTACTCAGTTTCAGATATTTCTTCAGCAACACACTGCTTTCTGCGGCAGGGTGGATCACATGGTGCTGTGTACATAGTCAAAATTTTATTAAAACTTAACATTTATCTTTGGTTAAAAATTCACCACTGAGGAGAGTCCCTTATTTTACTTATGCAAAGCCTCATTCACTTTTTAATATTTTGAGACAAGGTTAGACACACACATGATTTAGAGTCATTAGAGTTTTCACAAAAATGAGCCATGATGCATTTTACTACTTGATTTATTTGTAACAAAATAAATATATAATACTTACGATGGCTACAGCAATACTTACGTAATGGTTTCTCATCCCTTGTCAAGCAGACATATTGGACCTCTAAGAAGCTGTGTACATCTTGACAAGCATTTCCAAAAATTGATCCATCTGCCTTCAGCTGACAGGTTCGCAGGCCATTGCAAGCATTTTTAACAATTTTTGCAGACTCTGGGTCAACACAATCTGTCCTTGGGGGAGGACTCCTGCCTGGTGGAGGACCCCTGGCTGGAGGACCCCTGTCAAACACAGTGTCAAACACAGTGTCTAATAAGCCATAATCTTAATAAGTGTAAATATACATATTTTGTAGAAAGACAGTCAATAATATTTTCTTGATATTCCATATAAATGCACACCTGATACCAAATAAAACCATTTGAAGCAAAGTTCACAAAACAGCAGATGGAGGACACAAATGATAACTTGGTTCTCAATTCAATAGCCATGTGATCAAACCCAGCTCATGATAACAAAATATAGTAATAATTTGTCCGAATGAATTTTAGTTGTTGAGAGGCATGTTGGAAACCTTTGAAAATAACTAGTTGGATGCGGTGTACAAACCAGGAAGAAAATTGATTGAATAAAAACATCCAGTTATTTTATGCAAGCTGTAAGAATAGATCTCAACAAGCTCTTACTCTCAAATGGCAGATTATATATATCACTATTTTGTTAAAGGGTCAATTATAAAATGGGGCCATTGTGACACTGACTTAGTTTTGAAGTAATTGGAATGTAACACATCCTCACTGACACAAAACTGTTGCATTTTGACTTTACAATGCAGTACTTTAAGAATTATCAAAGATATTCAAGAACACACTCTCCTTAGAATTACAGCTGCTCTAAATTACATTCTGTGATGGAACCTGTTTTATCTTGTTGATATCAGTATTCAGTAGAAAGTTGGGGTTGTATGTTCCGTTCAACAGCTAGGGTTATACTTGGACAGATCCTCAACATTTACCACTTGTGGGCATTCAGTACAAGGAAAGATTTTTCAAAGAAGCTCAGAGCTTTGGGCCTGAGCATATACTGAAGCTTCACTTAGCTTTGGGGTTCACATCAATTCAGATGCCAGAACTTTAAACTTAGTAAATCTTGGGGCAGATGTAGGACTTTTTATTTTCATTAATAGATTAAAAAATATTAGCGTTTTAAAAACAAAATCTGTTTCCTGCTCTACGAAATGACATTCTTTAGCTCTTAGAGGTAAAGCAAAGAGTCTCTGAAAACAAATCCAAATTCATCACAGTATAGTTTTGAAGTAATTGGAATGTAACACATCCTCACTGACACAAAACTGTTGCATTCTTTAGCTCTTAGAGGTAAAGCAAAGAGTCTCTGAAAACAAATCCAAATTCATCACAGTATAGTTTTGAAGTAATTGGAATGTAACACATCCTCACTGACACAAAACTGTTGCATTTTGACTTTACAATGCAGTACTTTAGATCCAAATTCATCACAGTGATAGACTTTAGGGTACACACAAGAATGCTCAGGTATCAGGTATCCATGTGCTTAATCTCCGAACTTGCGCATTCTAGAGCACACCATCCAAATCATAATACACAAATCAGCAGTCGTAAAATATGACAGGGTCATCACCAAGAGGAACATCGGTGTTCAGTAGTTAGAAAACCCAGGGAAGGAAAGACTTCTGAAACAGATAAGTTTTAAGTCACCTTCTGAAACATGTAGCAGCAGTTCAAATGTCCAGGGGCAAATCATTCCAGAGTTTTGGAGCATCTTATGAGAAACACTTGTTGAAATGAACTTTATATTTATAAACTGAAGAGCTATAGAAGGAACTTTATGAAACATCTTTTCTGGATTACTGCGTCTTGTTCTAAGAGCAGATGTATATAAAGACAAATACGGGGTGAAGTAGTTTGGCTTTCCAGTGGTGAAGTACTTATGTTTAAGTACCAGGGTTTTGAAAATGATTCGTTGTTTAACAGGAAGCCAGTGAATAGACTTTAAGGTTGGACTGACATGAGAAAATCTGGAAGCACCAGAGACAAATCGTGCTAAGCAATTTTGGATATTCTGAAGCCTCGTGATATTTTTGGAGGACAAACTGCAAAACAGAGAATTGCATAATCCAGACAACTACTAACACCAGAATTTACTTGATTGGTAAAACTAAATTTTGAATCAAACAGTACAGCGCAATTACTAACAACATCCATTGGGGAGAGGCAGTTTCCCAAAATAGTCAGAGGGAAGGAATCTTTGAGCCATTTATATTTATCCACAGAACCAAATACTATAAACTCTGTTTTTTCACGATTTAATTTAAGCTTATTTTCAAACATCCATGTATGGATGTCACTGTTCGTACTGCATTCCTAAACATTGATTTATAGCAGTGGGTTAATACCTTTGTTGTGCACAAACATTTTGTTGTCCCCTTCTCCATCCAAAATTGCCATCAGTTATTTTGAGTCTAGAACCCAGAGGACACTCTAACACTACTACACCTGAGCCAGGACAAATGCTTTTTGTATTTCCTCCTGCAATGATGAGATACAATAAAACAACAAAATTATAACAAAAAGTTATATGCTTGCCTTTTTGATTTGTTGTGGTACTCTGTCTTTACAGGTCACTGAGAAAATTATTTCACTATCACATGTCTTTGTAACTTTGTTTCAGATAAAAAATTTAACGTATAAAATATTATTGTCCCTTGTTTATGAATATTACTTTTTATGCAATTTAATTTGTGCATAAGAAATTTCTAAATAAATGTTTCTTGGAATTTTATTTACACCCTGGATATAATAGCTGGGTACAAAAGATTCTGTGAAAACATAGTTTTGCTGACTAGTACACATCTATTACTTCTGGAAGAGTTTAACTTAAAACTGTTGAAAATACATTTAATTATTTCATGAAAAATTAAAAAGAGAGAAATTTACAATTCATTCACAATCTTGTAAAAAGTTAAATTAAAATAGAAAAAACAATTACATATACAAACTGTTTCAAAGAGGAAACAACATTTCAACAAGGCAATAATAAATAGGAACACAATTTTGTTTGCACTTGTTTTGGGTAAATTAACATTTATTTCTGTTAGTCAAATTTTGGATTTGAACACCTTGTAAATAGACTTTACACAGATAAATTAATGCACCAAGTAATTAGCCTCTTACAATGCCCTTTGAGAGAATATGTAATAATTAAGATGTATTTTCTACATGAATTGGGTGTTCCACTGAAGCCTATATTTTTCAACACCATGAGATATAGAAGTAGTATAACAGTACAAAGTTCAAGATACTTTCAGAGCAGTGTCAGTTATATTAAGGTCCAAATAATGCTTAAGTAGAGAAAATAATATCTAAGGAAAAGAAATGTATGTAAAGATGAAGTATTAAAACAAAACAATTCAATAATAAAATGACAGCACTTATCAATAAACCAAAAATGGCCGAATTATGGTTTGGATGTTTTGAATATTACCCATGCATACAGAAGTGGCAATACATTCAATGAATGCTTATGTGTGGCGTTAGAGAAAAGCCTGTGGCTCACTTGATGAAATTCCATCTGTTACAATGGGAACTTGCAAAAGGAAATTCTCAATGAATTCTAATATGACTTTAACAGTGCTTAATCTGCATCAACAGATAGACCCAAAGATGCAACAAGATTTTAAAGGTCAATACAGCAAGGTCAAAGGTCAATCAGTGTCACACCATGACGTGGCACACCTAAAACCCTCAACCAATGTCCCTACCAAGTATAAACGTCCTACACCTTACAGTCTCTGAGATATAGCCTGGACACGATTTTATAGGTCAAGGTCACTACAGCAAGGTCAAAGGTCAAATCAAGGTCACACTATGACATAGCACAACTACACCCCTAACCAATGTCCCTACGAAGTATCAACTTCCTACACCTTACGGTTTCCAAGATATAGCCCGGACCAGGTTTTATAGGTCAAGTTTACTACAGCAAGGTCAAAGGTCAAATCTAGGTCCCATCATGATGTTGCACACCTACTACCCCCAACCAATGTCCTCACCAAGTATCAGCTTCCTACACCTTACAGTTTCTGAAATATAGCCCGGACAAGGTTTTATAAGTCAAGGTCACTACGGCAAGGTCAAAGGTCAAATCAAGGTCAGACTATGATGTTGCACACCTACAACTCCTAACCAATGTTCTTAATAAGTATCAACTTACACCTCACGGTTTCTGAGATATAGCCCGGACAAGATTTTATAGGTCAAGGTCACTATGGCAAGGTCAAAGGTCAAATCAAGGTCAAACCATGACGTTGCACACCTACAATCCATAACCAATGTCCCTACCAAGTATCAACTTCCTACACCTTACGGTTTCTGAGATATAGCCCGGTCAATATTTTATAGGTCAAGGTCACTACGGCAAGGTCAAAGGTCAAATCAAGGTCAGACCATGACGTTGCACACCTATACCCCCCAACCAACGTCCCTGTCAAGTATGAACTTCCTACACCTTACGGTTTCTGAGATACAGCCCGGACAAACTATTTCCCACCGCCCACCCGCCCGCCCATCTGGACACCATGGGTGAAAACAACACCCCGACAGCCCTTAAGGGCTGTGGGGTAAAAAGCACAGGAAAAATATGGGTCTGTTTCACCTCCCAACAGGACATAGTACATTAAGGCTTATCTGACCTCACTTAGACAAGACAACGAACTGACAAGACCATCCCGATCCACTACGACCAGACTAATTAATGTCTGAAGTTGAGATTGCAACATTATTTTAACCCCTTGCTGTTGCTGTCACTTATAATTTAACACTGCAAAGATGCCAGCTTTACCTCAGCTTAGGGCCCTGGTGTTTCTATTGAGTTAAATATTGTGATTTTTATTATAATCTGCAAACAAAGAACACATCTGACCCATGGATCAGCACTAGCCATTCAGCCAGCACCTTCACCACAGCCCCTACCACTACCCAGAACAAGAAAGAAGCCACAAAATCCTGTGTCAGGCTGTGGATCCTTTAAAATGAAAGAAGCTATAAGCCCAGTTTGCTCTGTTACTGTAACTGCCTTGTCAGTTTCTTGTTGAGTCTTGTCCTGCTGTGTTCCTGGCTTGACCTGCTGTGATGAAACGGAATCTGCAGCCAAAGACTTGGAGACTTTCTGTCTTGACAGGAAGCCACCAAATCAGGACTTGGTTGCTTTCCTTTCTTCAAGTACAGTCACTATTGTTCTATGGCTTGCTGTGAAGTGATGTTGGGGTATTATAATACAACAGGCCGGCAAGTGTTTCCCGTCAAGACGGTCACACTATAGGACAGCTCTGCAAGTGGCAGGATAAGCTGGTTTCCTTGTGGGAAGAGCCAAGGTCAGGATGAAGAATTGTTGAGGGTCTGTGAAATTTCAAACATGCTTGCTATTTAGCTGACCCACCAAGTCAATATGGAAAATAGGAACCGACCCTGAGTGACTCTATAAACAATGCAAACCCACGCATGGAAAGACCTTGGCAACCAACAAGTCAGCTCCAGTGGAACATCCTATGAAATCTCTGTCCCAAATTGGCATGCAACTAATCGACAAAACTGTTGTAATACTTTGTTTTTGTATAGTTAACCAGATTGGTTATGTTTATATAATTTGTTTACTTCCATTATTGCCATTTCAAATTAGCAAACCAAGCGATATATACTACTGGGCTGTAATATAATCCATGAGTAGGAACGGCTATAGCTTATAGTTACTTTCTTAGCAGTATACATGTATATTGTTCATGCTCTTCCACAAACAGTATGTTAATTAATGAGAAATGGCATATAATATATTTAATGTTTATAAGACAAATTTAAGATTGAAATGACAAAATAAAATGAAATATCATAGTTTGTTAATTTTATCCATCAGTGGATGCACCCAGTGGATACTTTCATTTAGCACCAGAGATGCTGGGCGCAGAGAGATTTTCGACAATAATACTCTCAGTGGAAAAACTACAGCAGCTAGCTTCACCACATTCGCAATATATCTTCAATGGGAGTAAGCTGGTAAGCTGGTAAGAAGATATGCTGTCGCCGTCTGCAGTCACAGACTCAACTGAACGTGTAAACATGCATTAACAATCACACCTCATAGCACCTTTGCAAATCCGAGAATTAGATGGGTGCATGATGACACTTTCATAGCACCCCTGCACATCTGAGAAGTGCATGAGTGCATGATGACACTTGTATAGCAACACTGCAAATCTGTGACTGCAACTTACTAACAATAGATTTCAAGGGGAAGGAACCAAGGAGGGAAGGTCTAATCAGCCCCCAAGAAATTTTTGATTTATGATTCAGGTTATCTATCAAGTGAGTTATCATCCTTTTATACGAGTTTATTAAAACAGTTACAAGATCCATATAAACACATTATTGCTACACAGTGTTATTTCATTACTGTAGCACCAATACAAGAATTATATGGGTGCATGATGGCACACTGTGTGTAGCACTAATGAGATCCGAGACCAATATTTGTACTTCACAAATTAAAATGAAAAGTTCTAATTAGTTCTAATATTAAAATCAAAATTAAACTAATATTTATTACTGCCCCACCTGTGTTAATTAAAATTTTAACTGATAATTTATATTAACTTCAAATCTATATCAGATAAGTTGTGGTGTTATAACCGTGTGTCATCATGCGCCCATACAATTCTCAGATTTGCAGTGGTGCTATGAAAGTGTTTCATAATGCATCCATATAATACGCGTATTTACAGGGGGTGCTATTAAAGTGTCATCGTGCAACTGATAATCACATTTTATCTTCAGAAGCCTTTACATTACCTACACATGTATAAAATGACAATTGAAAAGCCATTAAATTGCATTAAGTCATATAGTGAACTGTGCATAATCATTAAGGCCTTTGAACCAAAATAAAAGAAAATTAACTTCTTTGACGAATACCATCAATCACAGTTCAACAGTTTACAGGTTTTAATACATCACTAAATAGCTCACCCGATGAACAACGATATGTTACTCCCTCATTAAAGTAGCCACAGGTTCTGCAAAAGTGCAGGAAAGGATTGTCCCTGTTTCGGCATTGACCACCTCCTTCACGCAGTTCCTGCTTACACTGTGATTGTGTGGCACATTTCATGGTGATGTGTGCTATACGCCCTCTCTCATTTCTTCTCCTCTCATACATGCAAATCGGCTGAAAACGATGTTGATGAAGTTAGAATGTGTAAAACGCCAATAAGTAGAAAATAAATCTGTAAAATATGGTCATAATCAAACCATTGCTCTTAAAGTGATAGATATGGGCTTTCAACACGTGATGTAATATCGCAATGGAGGAGAGCAGTGCATATTTGTTACCTCCGCTAAGGAGGTTATGTTTTTGTCTGCGTTTGTTTGTGGGTTTGCGAGTTTGTTAGTGAACAAGATAACTCAAAAACTTATGGATGGATTTTGATGAAATTTTCAGGATATGTCTGAAAAGGTAAAAGAAAGAAATGCTTCAATTTTGAGAGTGATCTGGATCACTATCTGGATCTTCTGGATCCATGAAATGTAATTTTTAACGACCGATAACTCAAAAAGTTATGGACGGATTTTGATGAAATTTTCAGGATATGTGCTCACTTGGCGGAGGTCTGCGCTCTTCG
The DNA here is from genome assembly GCA_964017235.1 of Sabellastarte sp. h YS-2021. Lineage (NCBI taxonomy): Eukaryota > Metazoa > Annelida > Polychaeta > Sabellida > Sabellidae > Sabellastarte > Sabellastarte sp. h YS-2021. The sequence continues at coordinate 138,879,548 of OZ024928.1, forward strand.
AGTGCTCTTTCTGTTAAAGAATCTGCAGTGAAAGCCATTAGGCATAAGCAACCAACTACAAGCCTTCCCACTTTAGGTTGGAACCAAGATTCAAACTCATGAGGTGAGACAGACAATTTTTAACCACCACACACCACTCTGACTGCTGGCTTACTTGTTGCTTGAATCTCAACATGTGTAATTTTTGTAATATTATGTACTGTACAGAATGACTCATGTTTAGTCTGTGCTTTTTGAAAATTTCAAATTTACAACCTAAATAGTGGAGAAAGAATATGATTTAAATACAGGCTCTAACTACAATGGTGTAGTCTCACATTAGGCTGTTGACATTTCTGCATTTTTCCTGTGGCCTTGCATTCACTCAAACTCTTGGCATTAATGCATGTAAAGCATTCTAAAGCACCATTGCAGGGATCCTTCGTAAGTTCCGGAACTGAAACAAATCACAAAAATAGGTTTCTTCTCATATTCTTGCATGACGCTTTCTGAGAAATATTTGTCTCTTAACAGTTAGCTACCCATACTTACAAATGATTATTATCCAGTAAGCATTTTTGGGTTTTGCAAACGTTTGGTGAAAGTTAAAAAAATATGGGTAAGGAAAGCATTTATAATGCAATGTTTTCAAAACGTTTTATGTGTACCATTTATAAAACGTTTAATGATAAATGTTAGAAAAACATTACACATGAACATAATAATTTCTCAATAATAATGGGGTCAGAGGTCAGATTCAATATCTTTTTATGAATGCTCACTGATGGAAATATTATTTTGGTGTTTAAAACTATAAGATAGTGGCTTAGAAATTGTGCTTCCATTCAATTCTTGCTTTAAGGGATTGCACGTGGGGCAATTTTTGTCTAATGTTTTTAAAAAAATTTATCAACAATGTTCTCAAAAATACAAGTCCTCAAAAAAATCTGCTATTACTGTTCAGCACCATCTTTGGATATCTTTGAAGGCAAATGTTTAATAAGCATTCTGAAAATATGGGTTTAAAAACCGTTTTTGGAAGAACATTTGATAGAAAACATTTCAAAAACGTTTTAAAATTACGCGTATGAAAACCAGATGCTATTAAACATTTGTAAAACATTTAAAAACCATATGCAAAAAATTGTCAACAAATGATGTTTAGATGTTTTATATGTACTGTTTATCAAACATTTCATGATGAATGTTTGAAAAACATTTCCAGTATAACCTTCATTTCTTCAGCTATTTTATCAATGTTTGAAAAACATTTCCACTCAAACCTTTAAAAATGTTTTGTAACGTTTAAATTATTTTAAAATGTTTCTAATGTTTACTGAGTAGTAGGATCATTATTTAAAAGCAATTTCCTTTCAAACCGAGTTCCCAAATTTATTTTGTAAACGTTTAATACATGTTTGTAGTAAAAACGTTTGTACAGAGCATGCTTATAAAACGTTTTTTTTTACATAATAGTTTATTTGGAGCTTATGGTGCTAGCTGGATCCATTTGAAATTGCATAAAACTTCTTGGGACTCTATTTTGAACATTGGTTTAATTGAACTGGCGGCAATTTTGGAAAATGACTGCTATGGCCGTCAGAGAAAAAAATCAGCAGTGGTCAAATATTTAGATCTGTTCAGAATATGCCTTTCTGCAAATGTGCCAAGTTTGGGTCTTTTATCACAAATGCACAACAGGTTAGCTACGCTGCCCAACTAACAGCAACATTGCAGCATAAAAGTTTACTTGGAAAGACATAATATATGACTTAAACAGGTTTTTAAAATGTTTTAAACTATATTAAAACGTTTCTAATGTTTACTGGGAATGTTTGTAGTAAAAACATTTGTATAGAGCATGCTTATAAAACGTATGTTTACAGCACCTTACACTATAAAAGTTTACTTGGAAAGACATAATATATGACGTAAACAGGTTTTAAAAATGTTTTAACCTATTTTAAAACGTTTATCTAATGTTTACTGGGAAGCAGGATCACTAAAAAGTGTTAAATGGTGAGATCTAAATATATTTCTGAAAACATATTCCCGGTAAATATTTGTTTGGTTTTGCAAATGTTTGAAAGGAAACATTTTGTGAAGGTTAAAAAATTATGGTTATGACAACCATTTATAAAATAATGTTTTCAAAACGTTTTATGCACACTGTTTATTTAACCTTTAATGATAAATGTTAGAAAAACGCTACAAATGAACATAATAATATCTGAATAATAATTGATTCAGAGGCAAAATCAATATCTTTTTACGGTTGCTCACTAATAGAAACATTTTTATGTCTAAAATTCTAAAAAAAAGTGGTTTAGAAATCGTGCTTCCATTCAATTCTTACTTTAAGGGATTGCACATGGGGCAATTTTTGTCTAATGTTCTTAAAACAATTGATCAACAATGTTGTTCAAACATTTTATGAGTACTGTTTATCAAACATTTCATGATGAATGTTTGGAAAAAAATCTACTTGGAAATGTTTAGAAAACCATGCAATTAAAATAGATAGGATTTAAATAGGTTTTAAAATGTTTTGTAGGAATGGCACAAATGAAAACCCAACTGCGGGTTACAGCGTATTAGCCACATGTGTTAACATACTTACGTCTTTCACAACTCCACCCTTCATCACCTAACACACACAATTCATCATTGCTGCATTGCATATTAGTGATGCTTATTTCCCCATCCGCACCACATGTGTACTGCTTTGTACAATCATTTGATATCCACACTTCGTTTATCTATTAAAAGATGTACAGTAATTACAATGTACTTACAATACATCACACAATATATATCTTTATGAAAGGACTAAAATGAAAAAAAATGTTGAACATAATATCATACAATTTTAGTTTCATCATTTAGCGTGCCCCATTTATCCTATTGTGACAAAAATATATCTGAAGGAGTAACAAGAGGGAGCACTCACAAATGTATTGACAAATGGAACTAATCATACTATCCAGGTGAAGAAGGCATCAGAGTGTAAAGGGTGATATCAGAAACAATAGTTCTATATATTTTAGACATGATAGAAAGTATTAAAACAATAACAAATTATCAAAGCAAAAATGTACAAGGAACATGATGAAACACGAACCTTCATGTCAAAAAACATGGCCACATTTGATATAGCACATTATTAGTTTTGCTCATTTCTGAATGGCAAGAGAACTTCCAAAACCAGATCTTAGATCCAAATCTATCATGTGTATTGACTCTGTCTCACCAAAACATTGATTTAGTGTTTTAGAAATGAGAACAATTATGGCACCAGGACTATCATAGCACTAGAACAATAAAACAAATTGCATTCAGTAAAACAAGAAATTAAATCCCAAACCGGATAACGATTTCCCCTAGAATCTCTGCAACCACAATCCTCAGGTTTAACACATTTTTCTCCAAGTAACAATGTGCCTGGCAGACACACACAGGCCTCAACACTTGGTAAGTCACAGTTAGCAGGAGCATCGGGATATGAACATGTTGCTGGGCAGCCTGTTCCATAATCATCATATATGAATCCACTACCACAGGAAAGAGCTAAATAAATAAAGTTACATGCAGTTTACATTGTAAAAAAATCATTACAATTAACACTATAATTAATCCACATAACAATGAAATTTAATGGTTGAAAATCAGACATTTTATAAGGTTATTTAAGCAGTTATATGCTTCACTGATCATAATTATTTGTTATTTATATTTAATCATCCAACAGATGTTGTAGAAAAATGCAATGTTCTGCATGCTTAATTTATGGCCACACTATTGATGGTACACTTACGGCAGTCTGTATAGTTTCTCCATCCCCTGATAATAGTTCCTGTATTACTTTCAACATATTCTACAAATGTTTCTATTGTATTACAGACAAGTAATAACAATTCATCCTCTGTTTCAGCCTGCAGTACAGCATCATATATACAATTTTCCTTATATTGTTTTGCATCTTCTTTAAACTGTTCAATGTATTGTCCAAGTGGGCTCTGGTCAGATTCATCATCAAAAAATAAGCATTTCTCCACCATTTCATTTTCATCTGGAGGGTTGGTATCAGCACCACTTTTTGTGCAGCTTGAAAGCAACAAAACAAATTCAAGAGGTGTTTTAACTTTGTTAAAAAGAATTTTGAATATAAGATCAAGCACTTAACCAGTGACAATGCAGGTAATCAAATGCTATTGCATCTTGACCTGGGAGAAATAACTTTATGGTTAATTAATATCTATGCGCCAAATATAGATAATCCAACATTTAAAAAAAATTGCATATTATATTGAGTAATCGCCAGAAACATACACCTTACTATGTGATGATCTAAATCTAGTCCTAGATCCTAAAATGGACTCACAAAATTATGTAAATAATCCAAAAGCTAGAGTAGTCCTATTAGAAACTATGCATAAACATAACCTGACAGACATTTTTAGGTAATTACATCCAAAAATAAAAAAGATTTACATGACGAAGAAGAAATCCCATGAAGCAGGCAAGACTGGACTATGTAATTGGTACAAACATTTTGATGGATATAGTTCAGTCCTGTAAGATATTACCTAGATAAAAGACAGAGCATTCTCGAATAGAACCTGATTTAGTTTTAAATTCATTAACAAAAGGTAAAGGTATTTGGTGTTTGAATTGTAGTTTACTGAGAGACCCCCAACTATGTAACATGTGTGAAAACCTGTATAAATGAAGTAAGAAAACAATATGCTGTCCTATTATACCATCTCAATAATTTAGACAAAATAGAGAATAATGAAATTCAGTTTACAATATCTGATACACACATTTTCTTGAAATGCTTTTGTTAAATATAACAGGCAGCACTGTAACATTTGAAAAAAACAAAGGTGCACTACAGGCATCAGAAAGTGCAATAAGAGTGCCTATCTATCACATGTTTTGTCAACTGTCAAACAGTTTGTTGGGAAGTCTAGAAAATATAGAAAAAACATTTGTACATGTTTATGAGAAAGACTTCCTTTCTAACATACTGTAAAACGTGAATTCTACACTCACATCATTATAAAATTATAATGATGAATTGGCATATATAAACAAGCATATTTTTTGTGATTTTAATAATTAAAATCTTGATACTTTTCAAGATTTTTAGCTTGTAAGATAATTATCTGAAAGTTGATGCATTGTGCGTGAGTACATTAATCATTTTTATGTTTGTCATGAATGGCTTTAAGTTAACCTTATGTGTAGTTAACACAGTCCACAGACTAGTAATGAACTTTCATCGATTGCAATTATAGTGGGGGATGGTGTCCCCCAGAGTGTAGAGTTTTGGAACAAGTACCAGTTATGTACCAGCTGTAACTTGGCAGTGTAAGGAGATTATTGTCTAGTCTAGGTTGATGCCTGTATCATAAACAGAATCAAAACACAATTGAACTAGACAATATACACCACACCATTGTCTAAACTGCCTTATACATGCATTTAGTGAATGACTGTATTTCGAATTAGACTAGTGTGTCATCATCTCATCAGAGGCTAGGATATAGTTACATTCATTCCCCTGAAGTAGGAGTTTTGACTCCTCTTTGATCCTCTTTTGTTGGCATGGTAACAAGTTCAAATTTGAACTTGTTACCATGCCAACAAAAGAGGATCAAAGAGGAGTCAAAACTCCTACTTCAGGGGAATGAATGTAACTATATCCTAGCCTCTGATGAGATGATGACACACTAGTCTAATTCGAAATACAGTCATTCACTAAATGCATGTATAAGGCAGTTTAGACAATGGTGTGGTGTATATTGTCTAGTTCAATTGTGTTTTGATTCAGCACTGTAACATTTGCAACCAGAGTCAAAAAGTTACAGAATGACGAAGAAAAGAAACTACAGGAAGACAGTAAAAATCTTGAAAGCCAAGAAAGGGAAGGTAATTTGGAGCCAATAAATTGCAAAAAGGAAAAACTTCGAGAAATTTGAGGCTCAGAGTTACAAGGGTTCATAATAAGGTACAAATATTTTATTAAGTGAAAAACCTTCCAAGTTCTTTGGCAATCTTGAAAAAAGTAAATATATCGATGAGATTATTAAAAAAATTACCATGAAAAATGGAGAAATCATAAATACGCAGAAAGATTTACTTTTACAGATTAAAAACTTTTATGCAGATCTCTTCTGTTGTAAAGATAACAAAGAAAAAAGTATGATTGATTTAAATAATCTTGTATGAAACTCCAGAAAACTTACACCTGATGAATCTAACAAGATGTATGGACCACTAACTGTTGCAGAATTAAGTAATGTACTTAAAAATATGAAAAATAACAAAATTCCAGGACTAGATGGTTTTCCTGCTGAGTTTTATAAATCTTTTGGAAAGAGCTACAGTATTTATCCTAAGGGCGCTAAATGAAAGCTACGAAAAAGGAATTTTATCTCCAAGTCTGTGATTAGCTGTTTGCCTAAAGGTAACCAAACCCAGAGATGATCTAAAACATTAGAGACCAATTTCACTAACAAGTGTATTGTACAAAATGGTAACAAGTGCAATTGCAACTTGTCTCAAAAAATTCTTCTGGACATTATCTCACCTTGTCAAACTGGATTTATAAAGGGTAGATTTATAGTTGAGAGTACAAAACTAGTATATGATATAATGAACTATACAGAAAAAAGAAATAAATGGGTTCCTTATGTTAATTGATTTTGAGAAGGCTTTTGATTTAATCTCATGGAAATTCATGTACAAAGTCTTAAACCACTTTAATTTTAGTAATGAATTCATTAAATGGATTACCATGTTCAATACTGAAATAATGGGTGCTGTTTTACAAGTTGGGTTTTTGTCAGAGTTTTTCCCAATAAAAAGTTGTAAGCAGGGAGATCTAATAGCCCCTTATCTCTTTATCTTGTGTGCATAAGTACTATGTGAAATGATACTGACAAATAAAAGCATAAATGGGATTAAAATTAGATCAGGATAATTTAAAATTTCACAGGTTTGCTGATGACACAACAATATTTATGGATGGTTCTGAGAGCTCCTTACAACATACCTTGAATATGTTAGAAATATTTGGATCATTATCAGGGTTAAAAATGAACCTGAAATGAATCAAAAACTAGAATGCTTTGGATAGTTAAAAAGAAATATTGTAAGGAGAGAATTGCTTGTGGTGGATCTTTAAACTGGGATTCCAGTAATTTCACATTACTATGAATTACTTTTGATTTAAAATGATCTAATATAATTACCACAACTATAACGATGCCCTACTAAAGATCGATAACAATATAGCAGCATGGAAAAAATATGTCTGACACCATTAGGCATAATCACAGTCATCAAGTCCCTTATTTTGGCTCAGTTAAATCATCTATTTATGTTTATCCCACTTCCTGACAATAAATTTTGTCAAAATCTCAACAAAAAGCTATACAAATTTGTTTGGATGATAAACCAGAAAAAATTAAATGTGCTATCTTATCTCAAAACAAAATAAATGGAGGACTGAAAATGCCAAACATTGCCAATTTTATAAATTCCCTAAAATGTACCTGGATTAGGAAACTTCTAGCTTTAGTCTAGACTGAATTTCAGAAAATGTTAACCCTGGAGGCAAATCGTGTTAATTTATGGCATACAACATATTTAGGGGTTTTCAGGTATGCTGAATCCAAATCTGTTGTATGCCAGGCTCAAAAATGGACGATAAGGTCTGTAATTGAACAAATTCAAGATGGCCGCCATAAAGAAAAAAATTAATCTTTTTGCTATGTACTTTGAGTTTTACCTCTTTAAAACTTGCAAATTATACAGTAATTATCCCAAATGGCATGGTTGAGTATTTAGTGGCATGCTGTTTCAAAAACTACTGTATAAAAATAAGAAAAATTGGATAAAACATATAAAAATTAGAAAATGTCAAGATGGCTACTTTAGCCAAATATCAGTGATCGTTTGAGGACTTCCATGCTATGAAAATATAGTATTATCACTTTAAATAGTGGTAATATTCATTGATACAGTGTTAATATTAAGTTTTAGAGGACAATATGAAGTAAATATTTTATTTTACAGTAGAAAGCAGCATTTAGTGTACCAAAATAACACACCAGTGAAATTAATATCTCTACTCTTAGTGAAGTATCTACAGGCATGTGCGGAACAAGCAACTATGTTACTCATTTTCATCAAATGTGTTGCGGCAGTAGTTGTTATTATTGTCAAATTTTTTGCAGGCACATGCCTCCACACACTGCATGTGATACTTTCTACCATAACAACGTTTGCTCAGGCATCCTTTTGTACAAGAACGTGAAGTGATCTCCCGACAAGCTTTTGGTATCGGTGGAAGAGAAAGAAGCTGGGGTTGTAACTGTCCATCTTCCAAAATCCAGCCCATATCTGTCTATGGGGAAATGCTTGGGTAAGGTAGATGAGCTTGGTTCCATATTGTTGCCTGGTAGTGGGAACGCATGATGTGAAATTTTACAGCATCTGAAGTTGGTGGCAGACACTCTTGAGAACGGCCCTCGCAGAATAATTTTATTCTTGCTTTATCACATGTATCAACATGTGACACACCATATATTTTGCAGACAAACTCTTCTGCAGACTTGGCTACAGCTGCAGTCAAAGGACCTGTGCCAAGTCCATTGAGGTCTTTGCAATGTTGTTTGAAAGTTAGCCAAGCAGTTTTCTTGCTATGTCCACTGAACTGAGACACACTGTCACAACCAGTTATTGCATGGAAGCCAAGAAGCGTGTTTCTTTGTTCATCAGGTATCATTCTAGAAATCTCATGGATGGGAATATATCTTGGTGCTTTTGATGTGCCTGATTTCATATAGAGGTGTACAATTCATCCTGTCAAAGTGTGCTAGAAGTAACAGCAGCACATCTGTGTCATTTGCTGCAACAACAACTATTTCAAAATGTGCATGAATCGAGTGCAGTACTAGGCGAGTGTCAGCTTCCTCATGGTCTGCCATGAGACAATTCACTGAGAGAGATGGATCAGAAGATTTCACCAAGGTTGATTCAGTATATCCTCCAGAAACAATGATAAGTTTATCGGTTGGGCAAAGATCAATCAGATAGTTTGACAACAGAAGAGACAGATCTGTTTTATTGTCTTCAAGTGAAATAAAACCTGCCCAATCTGATTGAATTGGCACCATGTCGTTTTCAATTTTGCGACGCACTTTTCGATGGTTCTTGTTTTGATTAAATTGGTTTGATACCTGTCAAAAAGCAACATCAGTTCTCTGATACTGTGCTCCCATTCTGAGCACTGTTTGCACAAACATGTTTGCATATTCACCAAATATTTTAACATCAGACGGTTTACCCAGTGCCATTACCAGAGCTTGGCCATCAATTATTAAGCAGCATGGATTGTCAAATTCAATACTTGCCGGGCAATGCACATCTTGTGTCAGTACAGCTGAGAGTAGAGCCTTGTTTGTAGAATGTAAGTTGCCATTTGTCTTGGCCAGTGACAATGGAACAGTCATAAACTCATGTTTCAAAACATCTTCCAGATTCACTTTGCGCCCAGCTTTATATGCTGTAATGAGACTTTGAAGAATGTTTCTGTCTACTTTGATTGTGTTTTGTGTACTTTTAAATGGTGGGACAACTTCATACAAGGTTGAGAATGTCATTCCTTTATTCTTCTGCATGGGTGATTGATGCTGATATGTTTTTCACTTCCCTGTGGGTTAAATAACTGTTGATTAATGAATAATTTCATTTGTTCCTTGCCAAGAGTTTCAGCATTAAGCAGTGATTCTTGAATTTCTGATGTGACCAAATCTTTTGTTACAATATGCTGAAGTATGTCACCATTTTCACCAAACAAGGAAAGTCTTTTTAATGAATCAAGAAGCCTGCCTTCATCTACATCATCTTTGACCATTCTGCTTTTAGTGCATTCACTGTGGATGTAGTCATCATTTTCACCTTCATGAGTTAATTTCATCATTTCTCGTCTGGGAGGCAATGATGGTCCGCACATTGTATGATAATGTCCATCTATTCAAAGCAGAGTGAATTCTAGTGATCCCCACTAAGCCACTATGTTTCTTGCCAATGGCATTCAGCCATTCAGTACTCTGATCTGCTGAATCTTGAGGTCCTCAGTGGCCTAGTGGTTAGCAAGTTTGGCATCTAATCATAGGCTGTCACCTCTGTGGGTTCGAGTCCCACAAGTGGCAATTCTGAAGACCTGTCCCAATATGACCCTGGCTGTTGAACGGGACGTAAAACCCCAACTTTGACTTTGCTGAATCTTGATTAAATTTTCTATCAGTTTTGCCTTGTTGGAACTCTTGCAATACTTCTGGTGGAAGAATAGACATTTCAGCCAGGTAAACAGAGCCCCATCTAGCATAGTTAATATGGTCATATCTGAAGAAAAATGGCAGCATCTGTGAAAAAGTATACAGGTGTAGATCCCACAAACCATCACAGTGAGCTCTGGTGAAACATAGTAAGATAGTGACCATATTCATATATTGCCACCAGAATGCAACATTTGGGTCACCAGCTATCAGATCTGCAGCAAATTCTTTGACAGTGTGCTGAAATTTTTCTGATGATAGTTTTCTAACCAACAGAGCTATTTGCTCTGCATCTATTTTGGTCGATTCTAATTCTTCAAATTCAGCCATCAATTCAAGGTCTGCCCTTTGCAAGAAGCCATGCAATCTAGGGAGAAGAAGTCGCCAAAGGGCCTGTAAGGTAATTTTGTGTGCCCTGATCGCTCGTGCATAACCTTTCCCTGTGATGACTTGATGTGCAACATTAGTACTGAGTAGGTCAGACTCCACCCATACTTCAACAAGCCCTGAATCATTCATATGGCGTCCAATGACTCCAAGAAAGTTCATGGCAACATGCAGACCTCTGAGGCATGGTATCAACACTTCATTATAATCTTCTACTGACCACTTCAACTCCAGCAACTTTGGATATAGAGCCTCATCAACTGTCAGAACCACATGCTTTTGATTTATGGACTTTGCCAAATGGAATACTCTTTTGACAACTGTGTTCAGAGTGTCTAGCTCAGATGCAGGAGCCTGTATGATAGGTAAATAGCCAACTGTAGTTTTTTCAGGATTTACTGTACTTGCCATTTCATTATACCATGTCCAAGTTGGCACTGGCTTTTGAGTAGACCTGCACAGGAAAAAGGCCATATCTTTGGCACTTGCATCAACTGCTGTATGACATTCTTCAGGTTGTTTCAGAGAAGTATCTGTTGAAAATGCACCATCAAATGGACGATCTATGACTCCTTTTCTAGTTGGAGGTATGACATCATTCATCTCTCTGGGTATATTGAGGGGATTTGATTTGCCATGAATCTCAACTCCACTAAGAAGATTTCCCTTGGGCGGTCAACGTTGCCAAGCAGCTACCTGAGTTGCATGAAATGTCCCTTTTCCATCCAAAGTGTGCTCATTGATATCAACATTGTCTGCTAAAAATGTACAAATCGATCTTTGACCAGATTTTGGGGGGACCAATTTTAAGTTGAGTTTTGCTCCAATACTGTATGACTTAAACGTTTAATCTCTTTTTTTCTTTTCTGTACAAGAGCATTGCCTTTTCCATTTATGTAAGCTTGTATTTATTGTTGATAGTGCTTAATTGAACAATGAATAAATGTTTAAAACATCCTGACATATTTTTATCGTTGCAGTACAAATGTAATAGAAAGTGATAGAAAGTAATAGAAGTAATAGATTACCTGTAATAGACCCCATCCCTGGTTGAAACTTATTCAAAGTGTAACACTGACATTGACATTGTACTTGTTCAGTTTATTTTAAATTTTCTAATAAGGGACTTAATATCTTAATATAGAAATAAATAAATGTTTCTTAGATGTTAAAATATTGAACTTTTAAAAACTTTTTATATTTTAAATATAAAACTGCATTTATATATGTAAAATGTAACTCATGGTGAAAGGAAGAGTTTAGGTCACATTATTGGGTGTTTCTTTTCATTTAAAATCGGATTAATAAATAAAAAATAATATTATTATTTTATCAAACAATTCATAAAACATACCTTCATAGTAAACTTCTTAAAAGCCATGCTAAAGCATACTCATCTTGCCCCATTGTTTAACAGTAAAATTTTTCAGGTAAATATAAATGAGCATGATGACTCATGTCTAATGTCATTGATGATGTCACAAAATATTGATTGTGACATCACAGTGTCATCAATGTGACTTTAAATACATTGTTATTTAATCTTTTTCTCTATGCTTTAAAATATTATAGTATTACACATATATTTGTGTAAAAATAATAACAAGGAATGAAAATAAATCATTCTTATAGTAACACATGTAAAACATAAGGTAACTATAATAAACGATTATACTTTTTTTCCTCTTTCTTTTGGCTTAAGTGACCAAAATTATTACTTATGTTAGAAGTATAATGTTATTGAGACTTCTTTATTATGTAATGATGCAAAAAATAGTGAAACACAAATAAAAACCAAGCTATTCAATATTCCTGTGTAAAACTTTCGTGTTTTGGCGGCCATCTTGAATTTTTCCATTGTGTGACCTTATTGGTCATTTTTGAGCTTGGCATACAGCAAAATTGGAATCGGCATACCCAAAAACCCTTAAAAAGACTGTTGAATATAAATTAACATGATTTGCCTCCATCACTTTAAATAGGCACATATTCTCAAATCTGGCCTAGACTACTTCATCTGCAAGACCATGAGTCAAGTTGTTTGAATTATCGTACTGGTCTTTAAAGGATTTGATAGAAAATTGGCCTTATTTGGGGATTAAGGTCAGGGATGATGTTCCAAATGATTTTTGGAAAGAACTATTTTTCATATGGAACAATGTTTATAAATCTTATCAATTAAAAACTGAATGGGACATCTACAATACCCCCTTTGGTTTAATCGTAAACTAGGCAATATCAGTCTATTTAACAAAGATTGGAACAACCATCAGATTTCTGTTATCGGACATATTGTAAAGTCAGACTTTCAGATTCTAATGAAATGAAAAAAAAAATGAAATTGAAAGCACATATAATTTTCATATTAATAATTTTCTAGACAACTTCCAAATACTTTCAATTGTGAAAAGGTTTATAAAGGATAAGGCTTTTCTGATAACCAGACAATCTTTTTTTGCACAACCATTTATTCCTCACCACATTTTGATCTTGCTTAATTGTAAACAAGGTTGTAAAGGTATTTATAATATGATCAACACAAAAGAGGTATAAAGCAAATACAAGCTAAAATGGAATAAAGATCTAACATTAAATGTTGACGACTTAACATGGAAATGTGTCCTTCAAGCAGGTATTTAATAATGTGAAAGACAACTACTTGATATGGTTTCAGCATAGACTGATCCATAGAATACTAGGAATAAAAGATATAACCTGTAAAATGTATATAGAAAATACAAAAAAATTCAGAATATGTAAGTGTGAGCCAGAAACATTTATGCATCTTTTTGTTAATTGTTCATATGTTGTAAACCTGTGCAAATCTTTAGAATTATGGATACCTTCATGTACAAATAAAAGAATTATACATACACAAAACACTATCATCTTAGATTGTTTATATAACAATAACTATCATCCCATCAATACTATCATAGCTGTTACCAAAAGCTATATCTTCACAAGTGCAGTACATGAATGTATCCCAAATATCAATGTTTTGAAAAATAGGCTCACAGTTTGAAGATCAATAACATTTTAATATTCAAATAAATATGGTTAAAAAGTTTAACAAACTATGGTTACAATATAAAAACTTGTTCCTATAATTTTTCTGTCCCTTACATTGACGTATTGATAAGAAATATTGAGATATAAAGTCAGAGCAGCTTAATTTGTTGTATTAAAATTAGAAAATTTACATGTATAAAGTATATAGTATGTACCTACTACATGTATGCATGTATAAAGATGTGACCAATAATAGCTTTTTGTGCAGCTAAAGTAAAAATAGCATTCTGTTCAATGAATTACACAAGTCAAAGAAAATTCTAGCAAAAACTTGAGACAGTGAAAACAAAATGGCAGATATATTCAGATTCCAATTGGGATAAATAGTATACATTTATTTAAATGATAAAAATAATAACAACCAAAAATATTATTTATACCCTGTGTAATATTTTATTGCTCTTACTTTTCACGAGGATCTGTTGAAGGGACTTCCCAACTGTTGCCAATCGATGTGTACTTATTTCTTTCATTCTTAACATTTCGTCCTTCTTTAGTAATCCAATCATCAGATGACACTCCATTGGCATTTCCACATATTCCCTCCAATTCATTGCTAAAGCATTACAATGTTTTGTGTAAGTATTAAAAATTACAAGTTGAATACATAATTTAAATATCTTTATATTTAACTTGAATGTTTGTACTCTTTACAATGCTGTTGACATTTTTATTATTATCTGTGAAGATTTTTATTCACTGTTGACTTTACAGACACAAATGTTTCTTACCAATATTCTGGTGTAACTGTGACTGTTGCTGCATGCCTGCCATCATATTTTGCAGTCATGCCAAATGGAGTCTTTACCTCTACCACCCCTCTGGCATCAAAGCGGATCTTTATGCCTGATTCAGTTGTATAAGGAAGAGTCTTGGTCACGCCATTTACCTAAAATATAACCAACATTGAAATTTCCCTGTGAACATGTCATTTAAGCAATGGTGTGTTTTTGTAATGGAGGTATATTTTGATTTGTATATTTTTTTCATTGCATCAAACATGTATATTTTTGCAACACTGTATTTATGTTTGTGGATTAGACACACCGGTAACATTTAATAGAAACTTTACCTGCACCCTTTTTCCTTTAAATATTTTAATGTATACATTTCCTACAGACACTATCAAAGCAGCTGTAAATGAAACTGTTGTGCGACCATTTCTATGCTCATTCTGGACTTGAACTTGAAATGCATTTTGTACATTTGCATTTTCTTTTGTGCCAGCTAAAAGATATATGCATACATCCTGGAAATGTATGGTAATTCCATCAAATGTCGTGTAGTGTGGGTCTCCAGATGCCTTGCATGTAAGAGATGCTACAAATATTGCAAACAAAGTTAACATATCCTTTTAATGATTTTCTTTTCATTTAATTTTACTTGATATTGTTTTCTGCTCATCAATCTTATCTAAATGATAATGAGTGTCAGTGATAAGCATTAATAAATTTATCACTTATTATGATATATTATTATTTTGGTAACCATCACACTCATTTAATTACATTTCCATTTTATCATATTTAAATAGATAGTAAAAACTATAGGAAATAGTACAGAGAATGCACAAGTGTAAATACTTACATCCAGCTATACATTTGCCACATTTAGCTCTCTCAGGACAAGTATTATCTTGCTGCTGACACTGGGCTATATATCCAAATCTCTCATCTTCATTAGATTTCACCACAGTACATGAATGGCCTCTGCATGGGGGACTACAGGATGCTGCACAAAATTTGGAAAGTAATATTAATTTTACAGGGGGAGGTCTGTGGGTGTAAAAACATTCCAAAATCTAAATTGGAAGTTACTAAATTAATTCGTTGAACAAAATCTTCTACAAAGACCAACAGACATAACATGAGAATACTTTTTAAAGATAAATTGTTCAATGATCTATGAAATTATTTTGCATTACTTTATTATTTCCAAGTCTACACAACAGATATATATATATATGGAACAAGATCAGCATTCTAAAAATGTCAGCAACCAAACTTCTTTTTTGGAGTGAATGAAAGAAAACCATTGCATACACAAACCATGTTGTTTTTGTTTCTTCAAGAAGCAACTTGAAAAGCTTTAAAAATGCAAATTATACATTTTATTTGTTCGTTTACAATTATGGGTGAAAAGCATTTATGAACTTTCCAAAGATGGTACTTCATCAAAATTCATAAATATACTGGATAATACATGTAATAGATAAGGTTGTGGAATATCCACCAAACTAATCACCATACTTACGAAATAATTTTCCATCTCTTGCTTTGCAGTGGAATTTAACTTCTAGATAGTTTGAGACACCTGGACATGGATTACCAAATGAACGAGGACCAACATTCAAATTGCAAGTACGCTGACCATTGCAAGCAAGTTGAACAAGCCTTGCAGATTTTGCATTACTGCTGCTGCAATCTCTTTGAAAAGAATTTCTGAATATTCTTTGTAAAAAGTCTGGGAGATTTCTATAAATATAAAGAAATTTATACACTTAAATATGGAAACACAACCCACAAATAAATTTTGCAATATTTTATTAATATATCTGTATAGACCACTAAAATGTGTGGTGATACCTAACAGTTTAATATTATGCCATTATAATCCCTCTAAATTAAGTTTAAACAAAACCAAATAAAAACCTTCTTTCTTCATTACATGCTGCATCAGTTTGCCCATACTGAGCATTAAGAACTCGGATGACTGAGTTTGCTGGACACTGAATCATCTGACGACCGTTACAGAGATTGGCTGTATTTACTGCATTGTCATCTGTGCCACCTGTAGCGATTGTATGGAATGACATGAATAAGAATTACCCACCATAGGATGCATTTGAACTAAATACAGATTAATAAAGGTTATCTTTCTTTCATTTGGGAAATCTGTTTTTATTCCAAGCACCATTATATTTATAAATATTTCTAAAAATTGTGAATAAGCTTAAATTTGTATTTCTTCCAGTCTTCAAAACAGTTTGCTTGACAGAGTTTGTTTGCACTAAAATCCAGAAATGGCAAAGAACTTTCAAATTAAAAATTGAAGTTTTCTGTTCACTGGTGACCCATACCATTGATACATTTAAAGACTTATTTACATTCTTTTCAAAAACATAGACTGGTTTTACTCAATATTAAATATATATTAGGTAATAAATGAAACAAAACCATTGTGAAGTTTATCATTTGGAATGTCAAGTCTCTACCCATGATAAAATTGAAGATATAAGTCATTAGGGAATGTTCACAACTATATGTAACCAAAAGATGATTGATATAACAAATTTTGGTACTCACAATTAAAGAAATGACTTTCTTGAATATTATGGTTTTTGGGAGCTTTACAATCTTTACAATATTCAGTTAGAGTCTATGTTGTTTTGAAACCATTTATTCAGTATAATAAGTTGTCTTTATATTTACAACAGATTTAGTGTATGCCCAGAAACATTTTTGCAAATGTTTGAAAGGAAACATTAGACGAAGGTTAAAAAATGATGGCTATGAAACCCACTTATATTTTCAAAAAATGTTTTATGTACACCGTTTATTAAATGTTTAATGACAAATGTTGGAAAACATTACAAATATATATTATAATGTCTCAAAAATATTACTTTGCTAACCAATATTAACCTTATTTGGGGTCAGAGGCCAAATTCAATATCTATTTAGGTTGCTCCCTAATGTAGATATTATTTTTATGTCTAAAATTGTAAGATAATGGCTTAAAAATTGTGCCCCAATTCAATTCTTAGTTTTAGGTATTGCATGTGGGGTAATGTTTGACCAAGTCCTCTAAAGTCCCTTATTATTTCTCACCACCATCTTTATTTTTAGCAAATGTTTGAAGGTAAATGGTTAATAAGCATTCTGAAAATATGGATATAAACATGCTTGTGATAGAATGTTTTCAAAACAACTGATATAAAACATTTCAAAAACGTTTTAAAATGATGGACATGAAAACCAGTTCCTATTAAACAACATTTTGGAACAAACATTTACAAAACATTGTCAATAAATGTTGTTTAAGCGAGTTTTTGTATACTGTTTATTAAACATATATTGAAGAATTAAAAAAAAACATTTCCAGCAGATTCTTCATTTCTTTTGCTATTTTCTGAATGTTTAAAAATGTTTCTTGAGTTATTTTACAAACGTTTTATAAATGTTTTGTACAAAAATGTTTGAAAAGATGTTTATAAAACGCTTTTTAAACATTACATTGTAAACATATACTCGAAAAAGTTTAGTAAACGAAAAGATAGGGTATATAAAGGTTTATAAAATGTTTTGTAAATGTTTAAACCATTATAAAACGTTTTAAATGTTTACTGGGTGATATTACATCTTCCGATTGCTTTGCCACTGAGTGAGTGTTAACTCAGGAAAAGATACGTATTTTAAACTTTTGTTATTATTCTGTTTAATAAAAACAAGAAATATTATGAGTCCGATTTAGACATCTTAATTATTAGTGAGCAAAAAAGTAAAAGTGACCTAATTGGATGATAAGAATCATTAGACTATCCAATGTTTAGTAATGTCTATGTGTTAGTTTAGTTTTTTGCCTAAATTAACAGGAGAAACAAACCTCTATCAGAAAAAGTATTTTGGACAGCCACATTTCTTTGGAAAGTATGATGTTATATTACTAACAAACTGGCATGAATTTATTTCAGTAAATCATTAAAGAAAATACTGACCTGTTGAACACTGGTATGTCTCTCCTTTACGGAAATAGCCACAAGTTCTACAAAATGGCAAAAAGGGGTTGTCCTTGTTCCTGCATTTCCCAGCTCCACCTTCATGTAAATATTGCTTACAGCGAGTTCTGTCTTCACACCCCATTGTGATATGTGTTGGACGTCCAATGCGATCACTTCTCCTCTCATAGAAACAAATAGGCTAGAAATCACAGAATATTATAGAATGGTAAGTCTCAACATGAAAGTCCAAACAACTGAATTTACTAAAGCGTGACATTACCTTTTTCTTGTATTCTCCTTTTTAAATGAGACATGAACATATTATCACACAGTTTCCTATTAATATAAGAATCCTGCCACACATATGTTAAAACAGAAACTAATGCGGCAGTGAAACAATATAGATACAAATAATATTATATTTGAATACCTGCAATCTGCTATTCAAAACCTTACATTTCCAAGTTGTAATATGACAATGCTTGCAGATTTGGTTTCAAAGTAGTATTTTGTCACTCTGCTAAAATGGTGAAAGAGGTTAATCTGGTGTTTAATAATTTACAGGTAGAACAATAAAATTATAGTTATATGTTATGTTGTGAATCTATATTTATAAACCTTTGAACCAAAATAACATAAACTTCCCAATTAAGGTTAGACTTGCCCACTGCCGCCCTACTCAAGCGACCATAAATTTGATTGTCTTACATTAGGCTGTGTACATTTCTCCATTTTGCCATTTCTCCTGCATTCACCAAAATTCCTTGCACTCCTACATGTAAAACATGCCAGATTTTTATCGCATGGGTCATCTGGTAGCTCAACTGAAATTGTTGCATATTCCAATTCAGTTACATAACATCATTTGAAAACAATTTTAAAACATGAAATGTATAATTGTGGATTATAAGAAAGATTACATAAATATATCACATGACACTTTCAACATATGTTAATGATTATAAAAGATTCTTAAATCAAAATATAATAATAACTTACTTTTTTCACAACGCCATCCATCATTTTCTGTCAAGACACAATTTTCGTCATCATTGCATTTAATATCATGTGTTTCTATGGATCCATCTGCTCTACAAGTGTACTGCTTAGTACAGTCCTTTGAATTCTGAACTGTCCCAACCTGCAACGAAAACACTGGTTTATTTGTAAATATGAATAGTTTATTACAAAAGACACATATCTAATTTAAGGAGAAATACTAATATCATTTAAAAAATAAATAAATGACATATATTTTCTGCGTGCTGTCAGAGTGAATTGATATCTAGTTTGAATAAAAAAACACCATTATAATAGCAGAAAAGCTCTCATACTTTCATTATTAAGGCATTAATCTGTGAAATGAAAATAAATATCTTTCTAATGCACAGGATAATAGTATATTTGTTTTAGCATAATGCAATTAGTTACTGCAATATATATTTTTTTCAAACATATGGTCATACCAAAAATGATATTTACTTCTGTAAAACTATTGAAGGGAAACTCCTCATATTTTCATAAAACATATGTTGACATGATAGCATTAAAGCAGTACTTACGTAATTTGCAATCAGTTGAAGAAGAAATTAAATCATCGACTGTATATCGATTTACCCTAGAGGTTCTAAAACATGAACTTTCATGACATAAAACATGACACATTTAATGTAACTAGAGTTTAATTCATTTCTAAATGGCAAGTGAATTTCCAAAACCAAATCTCAGATGCGAATCTATAGTGTTTGTAGACTCTTTCCCACTTAAACATTGTAGTGTTTTCAAAAAGAAAACTATCAAAGCACCAGAACTATCATAGCACTAAACAATAAAACTGAAAATGGACTCTCTTAACAAGTTGCATTCAGTAAAACAAAAAAATTAAACCCAAACCGGATATCGATTTCCCCTAGAATCTCTGCAACCACAATCCTCAGGCTTAACACATTTGTCTCCAAGTAACAATGTGCCTGGCAGACACACACAGGCCTCAACACTTGGTAAGTCACAGTTAGCAGGAGCATCTGGATTTGAACATGTTGCAGGACAGCCAGTTGCATAATCATCATATGTGAATCCACTTCCACAGGAAAGAGCTAAATAAATAAAGTTACATGAAGTTTCCTTTGTAAAAAACATTACAGTTTACACTATAATTAATCAACATAAAAATGAAATTTAATGGTTAATTGTTGAAAATCAGATATTTATAAGGTTATTTAAGCAATTATAAGCATTAATGATCATAATTATTTGTTATTTATATTTAATTATCCAACAGATGTTGTTGATGAATGCAAGGTGCTGCATATTTAATTTATGGCCACACTACTGATGGTACACTTACGGCAGTCTGTATAGTTTCTCCATCCCCTGATAATAGTTCCTGTATTACTTTCAACATGTTCAACATAAGTCTCTATTGTATTACAGACAAGCAATATCAGTTCAGTCTCTGTTTCAGCCTGCAGTACAGCATCATATATACAATTTTCCTTATATTGTTTTGCAATTTCTTTAAACTGTTCAACGTATTGTCCAAGTGGGCTCTGATCAGATTCATCATAAAAAAATAAGCATTTCTCCACCATTTCATTTTCATCTGGAGGGTTGGTATCAGTATCAATTTTTGTGCAGCTAAAGTAATAATAGCATTTTAAATTAAACAAGTCAAAGAAAATTGCAAACAGATTCTACCAAAAATATTGAGACAGTGCAAACAAAATAGCAGCTATATTCAACCTCATATTATGGGAAATAGTGTTTATTAAAATGATAAGAACACACAGAAATATTATTGTTTTAATATGTGTAATATTTAATTGTTCTTACTTTACATGAGGATCTGTTGATGGGACTTCCCAGCTGTTGCCAATCAATGTGTACTTATTTCTTTCATTCATAACATTTCGTCCTTCTTTAGTAATCCAATCATCAGATGACACTCCATTGGCATTTCCACATATTCCCTCCAATTCATTGCTAAAGCATTACAATGTTTTGTGTAAGCATTGGAAATTACAAGTTGAATACATAATTTAAATATCTTTATATTTAACTTGAATGTGTGTACTCTTTACAATGCTGTTGAAATTTTTATTATTATCTGTGAAGCTTTTTATTAACTGTTGACTTTACAGTCACAAACATTTCTTACCAATATTCTGGTGTAACTGTGACTGTTGCTGCATGCCTGCCATCATATTTTGCTGTCATGCCAAATGGAGTCTTTACCTCTACCACCCCTCTGGCATCAAAGCGGATCTTTATGCCTGATTCAGTTGTATAAGGAAGGGTCTTGGTCACGCCATTTACCTAAAATATAACCAACATTAAAATTTCCCACGGAACATGTCATCACATAGACTTGTTCCAAGGGAGTCATTATGAATCCTTCTGATGGGTGGGGATCCTACTGTCTGATGAAATACAAAGACTTGTCTCAGCCAGGAGGGTTCCCTGTTATGAGTTTTACCACATTTAAATTAATGCATACATCCCAAAGGATTCCCCTACACATTAGCATACTTGTGTTTACATCTGAGATGACCTGGCTTGTATGTTGAGTGTATGTTGATAGAGATAGTCAGATGATTCCCCTGCAGTACATGGATTCTGGGGAACTCTGAATTTATATAATGTAGATAAAAATGTAAAGTATAACCATCAACATCTGCCAAGAATTTTACTCTCTGCTTAGGTTTCATTTTGTGAATAGTGAAATGTAAGGCATGTCCAAGTGGAACTATTGAAAAAAATAATTGAATTGTGAGAATCACGGGAATATCGGAAAGTAGTTATTTCAAATTTGTTGCAAGGTGATGGCATTTTTTAAATTTTTGCTTAGACTAGATAAGGAAAATATGGTTCAAGTCCTTGACCTTTTTGTGTAAAAAATTTTTGGGTCAGAATTCGAACCCATTCACATTAATTGTATCCATCGGATAACATCTGGTAGATACTATTGATTATGCATTAGTACGCCATGACTGCTGCCGCAGTGTGTAGAGATTTAGCCTTTACCCCTCTAGAGGGAAGAGTATTATAGGAAGAGTTCTCAGATTTGCAGGATATATTCATCATTACAAAATCTTATGTGGAAATATTTTTGGTCTTATTTTGAAAAACAAGATGGCAGCCATGGGTGTTTTTTTTTACTTTAGCAAGGATACCCTTCTAGAGCAAAAGGTATTATAGGTAGATATCTCAAATTTGCAGGATATGTTTATTGTTACAAAATCTTACCTGAGAATATTTTTGGCCTTTTTTGGAAAAAACAAGATGGCCGCCATGGACATTTCTTTGTTAAGCATGAAGCAGTATGTAGAAATTTTCCATTCCCCCCTCTAGAACAAAAGGTATTATAAGCAGAGTTCTCAAATTTGCATATTTTTGGCCTCATTTTGAAAAACAAGATGGCCACTATGGGCGTTTCTTTGACGGTCATCAAGGAGTTTTATGCATTCTGGGCCATTTATCTTGCAAATCATAAGAGATAGAGTAATTTTTGGCAAATTTTGGGCCCTCCAGGGTACTGAAAAATGCTCCTTTTTAACCTCTGGAATTTTTGGACTCCTTTTGGACCTTTCCGAATTTTGCCCCGCCATCTTAAATTTTTACAGAAACGGAAAATGTCCTTTCTCTTGAAAACCATAGGAGATGGAGTGATTTTAGGCAATTAAGAACTACTCGTCTATGACTTCTTGAGCAATTTAGACTACTTCGAATTTTGACCACCATCTTGAATTTTGGCAGAAAAAGAAAATGTCACTTGTCTAGTAAACTTTTAGAGGCAGAACTATTTTAGGCAAATTTTGGACTTCCTTGGTACTGAGTAAATTCCCCCTCTAGGTCCTCTGAAAAGTTTAGACTTTTCCGAATTTTGCCCACCATCTTAAATGTTTACAGAAATGTAAAATCTCATTTATTTTGAAAACCATAAGAGATGGAGTGATTTCGGGCAATTAAGGACTACTCCTCTATGACCTCTGAGAAATTTAGACTACTTCGAATTTTGACCACCATCTTGAATTTTGGCAAAAATAGAAAATATCACTTATCTACTAAACTGTTAGAGGCAGAGCTATTTTAGGCAAATTTTGGACTTCCTTGGTACTGAGTAAATTCCTTCTCTAGGTCCTCTGAAAAATCATAGCTTTTCGAATTTTGGCCGCTACTGTGAATTTTTATGGAAATGGAAAATGTCATTTATCTCGAAAACTGTAACAGAGAGAGCAATTTCGGGCAAATATTTCCCTCAAAGGATAATAAGGACTACTCCTTTAATCTCTGAATAATTTAGAATTTCCTAAATTTTGGCCGCCATCTTGAAAAATGCTGTTTATTTTCCAAACCATGTCAGTTGTCAGAATATGGTTTGAATCTTTCCCAAAAAAAATTAATCACTGGTCAGGCTCATTACACATAAAAATAAAAATCAGAAAGAACTATTCTTTACTGTTTGAGTAATCTGGAACACAGACAAACACCCTGAAAAACACAACCTTGTGCAGGTAATTATTTCAACACATTTAATTTACTACACATCTTCTCATCCAACATAACATAAACTGAATTACTGATGTCAAAACCTTGATTTGGTACTGCTCAAACTTTCACATGTCCTTGAACATTTAGTGAATGAAGTAACTAAAACACAGCCAGTATATATCAGTACACCACTCCCTTTACTACATAGATAATGTGATTGCTTGATAATATAAGAAACACAATAGTCTGGAGACATAAACATATACATTTAAAACAGCAGTACAAGACACTGAACCATTGTTATTTTATTAAGGAATACTTGTGGGCTGATCACCCAGAGGGGAGATAAACCATATAGACTGGTATGAGTGTATTTAGAGTGTTGTACTTTGGATACAAATGCAGATGTTTTAATTTTTCTGCAAGTCTTATAGCTTTTTTCACATAATTGGTAGTGTATATTTTTCTCACTAGGTGGACAACCACTTCCTGTGACCTATGAGAAAAGTCCTTTTGTCAGCACCAAATTCTGGAAAAAAAAGTTATTCAGTCCTCACATAATATCTAAGACAAAAGGACTTGAGCAAAACCTAGTCATGTAAGCAAGGACTGCTTTTTGTAATAGAGGTTTTTTGGATTTGTATATTTATTTCATTGCATCAATAATGTATATTTTTACAATACTTTATACATGTTTATGAATTAGACACACCAGTAACATTTAATAGAAACTTTACCTGCACCCTTTTTCCTTTAAATATTTTAATGTATACATTTCCTACAGACACAATCACAGCAGCTGTAAATGAAACTGTTGTGCGACCATTTCTATGCTCGTTCTGCACTAGAACTTGAAATGCATTTTGTACATTTGCATTTTCTTTTGTACCAGCCAAAATATATATGCATACACCCTGGAAATGTATGGTAATTCCATCAAATGTTGTGTAGTGTGGGTCTCCAGATGCCTTGCATGTAAGAGATGCTACAAATATTGCAAACAAAGTTAACATATCCTTTTAATAATTTTCTTTTCATTACTTTTCACTTTGTAGTTTTTGTGCTCATTAATGACATCTATCTAAATGATAATGATAGTCGGTGATATTTTCTGATAAATCTATCACTTATTATCATATTGTATAACTTAGTGACCATCACACTCATTTAAATACTTTTCCATTCTGTCATAGTTAAATATATATTAATGAACTATAGGAAATAGTACAGAGAATGCCCAAGTGCAGAAATACTTACATCCAGTTATACATTTGCCACATTTAGCTCTCTCAGGACAAGTATTGACCTGCTGCTGACACTGGGCTACATATCCAAATCTCTCATCTTTATCAAATTTCACAGCTGTACATGGACGACCTCTGCATGGAGGCATGCATGATGCTAAATCAAATTGAGGATATGTGAATCATTGGTATAGAACAGTGTTAAAAAGGCAAATACATTTACACTGCTTTTCAAAGTTTTTACTGTATAATATGACTGAACTGGTCATTTGAAAAAAACACCATTCAGCATTCAAGATCATTACAGCATATACATAAGAGTGGTATTCAAGATGCTGATTTCTCAATTAACCATGTTTTCTTGAATGAGAATTTTGATTTTTGGTTTAAAAATCAAAAATGTTAAATGTAAGTATGCTTACGTAACAGTTTTCTATCTCTTGTTCGACAGAAGAATTTTATTTCTAGATACTTGGGCACTCCTGGGCACGGGTCTCTAAACATCCTGTTGTTTGCCCAAAGGTGACAAGTGCGCAAACCATTACAGACGTGTTGAATAATAAATGTAGATCTTGGATTGACACAGCTGCGTTGATCAGATGGTCCCCTGAAGACGTTTCTCAGTAGGTTCTTGAGACCTCTACAAACATGACAGAGGTATTGGTAAATGCCTTAGACAGCATACTAATGCAGTAAAATAAAAAAAGGAATAGACATTCACGTTCCAAAATTATGAGTAACTGGACGGGTTGACTAATATGAGATTAAAAACCAGAAACCTAACAAGGTATGACCATATATTTATGGCATTAAATGCATCATGATTATCTTAAAGGGACATAGTGGTGCATTCACCTCCCACCTCTGAGATCACAGTTCAAATTTGGCCTGACCTCATGTAGAAAAGCTGGGAGTTGGTTTGCAGTACAAAACCGTGTCCTACAGTATGTACTGGTTTCCTCTGCCTTTCCAGTAGAATACTAGTCATGACCTACTACCAACTAGACATAACGTAAAGCACGAAGTAAAAAAATATCTAAAAAAATAGATTATCTTTAAAAACATTCAAATACCCAGTTTGTTGTGGACAGATTTCATTGTCAGCACGACCAAAATTAGCATGTATCACTCGTATGTAGGAGCCAACTGGGCATTCGAGTCTTTGGCCTGTACTTGTGCAGAACTTGACTGTGTTGGCTTGATTTCAAGATGAATATGAAATATATAAAATAAGTAAAAAAAATATGGTAAGAAAATTTATATTTTGAAATTTAAATAAGTATAGCACAGATGGGGAATTATTGGAATTTACATTCAGGCTGTTCTATCGATTTCAAGATTTCAATACCCATCACAAATATTTGAAAATATTATGCTTGCATAAGTAACAAAATTTTTGCATTAACACCTTTTATATATTTCAGGGGTCGATTTCACAAAAGGACTTAGCCCAGACTTAGGCTTAAAATTAAGTATTTTTCCTTAAACAATGGTAAGTCTGTGGTCTTAGACTGAGAGGATTTCACAATGCTGCTAAGTCTAGGCTTTGGCTAAGTCTACCCAAGAGTGGGCTTAACTTTGTAAACAAAGACTTAAATATGGCTGCCATATATTTTTCTCACTTCAAAATTTGAAATACCTGAAAATACAGAAAAAATATATAGAACACCTCCCTACATTAGTCTTTAGACATATCTATGTCATTACGAGGCTTCCCATTGAAAAACAGCATTTTGTCAAAGATAAAATGAGTTAAACATAAGATAAATGTTACCACTAAAATATCTTGACTAGATATAAAAGACCACATGACATAGAAAACCACTGTGGTTATATGATATTCTTGGACTTACCTAAGTCACCCTTTGTGAAATCCATTTACGTCCAGGACTTAGTAAAGACAAAAGGCTCAGATTTAAGTCCTTAACTTAGCCTAAGTCCAGACTAAGTCTGAGACCCTTTGTGAAACCGGCCCCAGCAGTATATTATCAATTCATTTGAGCTGATATTGCAATACAACCCAGTCAACATATCTAATTTTTGAAAATGTTTGAGGGGAAATGTTTGTAAAGATTAAAAATGATGGGTACAAAACTCATTTATAATAGGTTATCAAAATGTTCTATGAGTACCATTTATTAAACGATGAAAGACAAATGTTAGAGCTTGTTACAACTAAACACTACAATGTCTCAGAAATATTACTTCAGAATTGCTTAACAATATTAACCTTAACTGGAGTCAGAGGTCAAACTAAACCTCTTTCTGGGAAGCTTTACAATGAAAACATTATTTTTGTGTCTAAAATTGTAATTGTATTTGGGGCCACAGTGGCAGAGTGGTAACACTCTTGCCTCCCACCTCTGAGGCCGGGGTTCGATCCCCGTCATGGCCTTAAGTGGGAAAGCTGGTAGTTGCTTGCCATTGGTCGGCAGTTTACAGTACAGAACCCTAGTGAACTGTATGTACTGGTTTCCTCTGCCCTTCCAACTCCCCTGTCGTGATATGACCTGTACAGTGTTGAAAGCGACGTAAAACCCCCAAAAATAAATGTAATTGTATTCTTACTGTTATTTTTATTTATTTATTTAATCATTTATTATAGAAACATAGTATAATACAGTTTGACAACATATTAATGAAGAACAAAAGAATACCCAGCCCTAATGGGCTTATTAGTCTCTACATGCTATTTTAACAACTGGAAATTAACTGGTGGAAATTAGATACATGAAATATTATTTCTACGGTTTCATAGATACTTTAACAACAGACAAGTGGAAACTATTTACATAAAATATTGTTCCTGAGGTTTCATAGGTCAGTTAGAAAGTTCATTAATAGTTTTACCCTTTTACAAGTTATTATTTTGTAAAACTGAGTTAATATACTATCACTTTGACAAGAACAAATTTTGTTATAATACTTATAGGGGATAGCTTGAAGTTCAGGACAAACACACACAAAATGTATTTCATCTTCAATGTCTAATTTACAAAGGTTACAAATTCTGTTTTCAACTTTTTTCCTAGTGTATCTTCCTGTCACAATTTCTAGGGGCAATATACCGATCCAAAGTTAGCAAAGAAGTGATCGCTTATATTTGGGGATATTTGAAAGAATATACTCTTCAGTTATGCATTACATGTTGTATAAAGTTTGACAAAGTTCTCTAAAATCTCCTATTCGTGCTTTTCCAGATTATTGTTTGCAAATGTTTGAAGGTAAATGTTTAATATATGGCAGACATCTAATAATGATAGTAATAACATGATTTGTACAGGCATTATTGGTTTTTAGAATCACTTAGTTGTTCACTGTGTTCAAAATTTGTGGCATGTTGTCAAAATTTTATCTAAAAAGGTATTTAATTTACACTTTGATTGTACTGTTTTAGCATTTCTCCATGACAGAAGGTATTCCATAAATAGTGCCTGACATTTGTTGAACCTGATAATGTTATTTACAAAAGAATTTATTTAACTATCTAGAAAGAATGAAAATCCCCACTCAAAGTACATATTTGTAAAGATTTACTTGGCAGCATAGATACTAAGTTATATTTACGTAAATTAAAAGAGCAAGTCATGAGTTTACAAGATTAATAGAAAATATGTTAGAAGTTTTAAAAAAATAGATATTTGTAACAAGAGGTACAAGCAAATTACTACATGTGCTTTGCTAATTTGTCTGTTATGGTTTTATAATGTTATCATATTGTATAAGCTGGAATTGTATGTGACTTCTACAATGTAACTCAAACATAAAAATTAAAAGTCACTTCGTTTATCCTTACCAACTCTCGGGCTGTTAAGCATTAATATTGTGCTAGTAGTAAACTAGGTGCCTAGTTTACTACATGTGCTGCTAAAAAACCTATAACACCCAACAAAATTATGTTATGTACTATTGTTAACATAAATATCGGTTTACAAACTCATGTTCCTATACACTTGAATTGTCTAACATAATTAGATTTCATTAACTTAATAGTAAATAAATTGTCTGTGCTTTTGAAATAACTGTTTATTATTTAGTTTGTATTGATACACTTTGACATATTATCACTAGTACACCTGTAACAGATAACTTAGTCTTAATTTAGGTAAGCTTTGCTCACCTTGAAGGCCATTTCTGTCATCATTATCCCTATCCCAAGGACCATTTCTATCATCATCATCATCATCATCATCATCATCATCATCATCATCATCATCATCATCATCATCCCAAGGACCTTTTCTATCATCATCATCCCTATCCCAAGGACCTTTTCTATCATCATCATCCCTATCCCAAGGACCTTTTCTATCATCATCATCATCATCCCTATCCCAAGGACCTTTTCTGTCATCATCATCCCTATCCCAAGGACCTTTTCTCTCATCATCATCCCTATCCCAAGGACCTTTTCTGTCATCATCATCCCTATCCCAAGGACCTTTTCTATCATCATCATCCCTATCCCAAGGACCTTTTCTGTCATCATCATCCCTATCCCAAGGACCTTTTCTATCATCATCATCCCTATCCCAAGGACCTTTTCTCTCATCATCATCCCTATCCCAAGGACCTTTTCTATCATCATCATCATCCCTATCCCAAGGACCTTTTCTATCATCATCATCCCTATCCCAAGGACCTTTTCTATCATCATCATCCCTATCCCAAGGACCTTTTCTGTCATCATCATCATCCCTATCCCAAGGACCTTTTCTATCATCATCATCCCTATCACCAGGACCTTTTCTATCATCATCATCCCTATCCAGAGGACCTTTTCTATCATCATCATCCTTATCCCAAGGACCTTTTCTCTCATCATCATCCCTATCCAGAGGACCTTTTCTATCATCATCATCCTTATCCCAAGGACCTTTTCTCTCATCATTATCCCTATCCTGAGGACCATTTTTATCATCATTATCCCTATTCAAAGGTCCATTCCTATCATCATTATCCCTATCCTGAGGATCATTTCTATCATATTTTCCCCTACATGCTACTTCATCTTGATTTATCAGAAGCAAAATGCCAATAACCAACAGGAGCTTGTTTTTCGCCATGTCTGGAACACAGATGAAAAATTAATAACCATAAATTATAAAATACAATTCAAATATGTATTGTTGATATTAAAAAATAACTATAAATCTATTGGGATATCTTTTATAAAATACAGTATTTCATTTAAGTATACCTGTTTAAATATTTCAAACTTGAGATTTGTATACTTATTTACTCAAACAACCTGTAAAAAAGTCAATGCATTTTACAACAAAGGTGTACTGTCCGGCCAATGACAACATTGAACAATACCATAACATTAGCCCAAAGTGTGTTAGTTTTGAAACAAAGTGGATCAAAATCTGTCAAGTATTTTACCACTATTTTACTAATGGCTGTTCAATCACATCTCATTTTCGATTATTGTCTTGTTCAAATAAATTGTAACAATTATTCTACAAAGTATAAACCAACCTTTCTTATCTGTCCCCTTTTTCCAAAGCAGGCAGAAGTTCAGATGTGTGGACCAATGTATGGTTAGTTTATATAGTGAATTCTGCCCCATTCAGTGAAACCAATTCCATTCCTCCATTCAGAAGCAGAAAATTGAATGCCCTGACTGAAGCTCGTATATAACACATCTGAAAAGAGAGAAAAGAGAGAAGGTGATTTTTAACATGAATCACTTGCATTTAAGTAAACGCTTAAATTCTAAAAATTTTCTAAATTATTGTTGCTTCAAATAGTTTACCAAATAATATGTGGGTGTGAAACAAATCAAAATATTTACCTACCGTTGGGAGGCGATGTTGTTTTATTAAAGAAAAGGATTTCAAAGAGCAATAATATTCTATATTTGCATGTTTTTCAGGATACTTGTGATAGAAAAGCCATCCCATCTTTTGAAAGTTAAAATTGAAAGAATCTCAAAAGGAAAAATCTAAAACAAATAGAAACTTCTAACCTATAATTTGGACATAATTTCCCTAATTTTCGATTTTGTTTTTCTTAAAATATTAGAAAAATTATTTCCTTTTCATGTATTTGACCTATTCATTTCAACTAAATGGTAAATATGCTTTTGTATTAGATTTAATGATTTTATGTTCACATGCAGTAAAGTTTTCAATAGGTTCACAGAAAATACAGTAACTACTTATCATGCAGTTAGTGATGGCTGTCGTTCATACACTGTATTTCAAAATGTCCAAAGAATATGTACACAAAGAGAACTGAATTTTATAACATGTGTATTCATGTTGGTTGAATTGCTTCATTTAACAGTGGGGCCGTTAAACCAACAGATTACTTCAAAAGCCTTCAGAAAGTTTTAATTTATGGAAGTTCTAAAACTTATTATATGTCACATTTTCTAAACAGTATGTCGTGTAATTTATTTCATACAGAGCTGAATATGCATCTTCTTAAGTTGTTTAAGATACTACATGGCATGATTTACCATTCAAGTGTTGTTGGGACAAAGGCTCCCCTTTAGGATGGGATCAAGGTTGAAAAGTGCCAAACTTTGCCAAAAACCCACAGAAAAATCAAAATGCATCCCGACCCTCGGGATCAGACTGAGAAATATCCAATTAATCTAGGAACTTATCCCGACCAATCCCAACCCAACTGGGAATTCCTAGGCATTTTAACCTTGGCCTGTTGAATCTTAGTATGATTTCAACACGCTTAGATGTATTAGTGATGCAAAATGGCTGGTTCAAATCCCTGACCCTCCCGATCTTCCAGCTATTAAAGTAATACTCAGGAGATGGCAAGCTCAGCTCAAAGTCAGAGGCAGCAAGTGTCAAACCTACAGGATTACAATACAACTACACTAAACATTGATGCCAATTGACACGTTAGTTATAGGATATGACTGGAGAGTCCCTATCTCTACAACATGACTTAGAGACAGGAGGCCAGTTACAAACATTTTGCAAAACGATTAAATATTTTAGATATTCTACAAACTTTTTTTTTTACATTCTCACATTATTGCCATAAATTTTTGTACAGACTTTAAAAACGCAAATGTAAGGTCAAATTGGGATTCTGGGGCAAATGACTTGTATTTAGGAATAAAACTCAGTATCTTGTGCATCTAGCTTAAATAAGGTTTAGAATAAATGTTAGCCGGACAGTGCTTCTGTATAGCTTCATCCAAATGCAAGAAAAACACTAATAATTTCACATATTAATGGTAAAGTGACATGCTTCTAAAATCTAATTTTTCAATTTCTATATCTTGAAAGACTTTCTATTATCTCAATTGTACTGATATATAAATAAAGTACTTACTGACTTGATACATTCTTCAAATTTCAATGTGGTGTAATAAAATTTAGTGTTATGCCCTCATTACTTTAGAAAGATTTCATGTTTAAAATTTTCTTCATGATTTTATTGCTTTTTGTCATGATTCGTTCTTGGTCTTTACTCAATCCTTTCAACTAACTAATTGCTTGAATGCACAGAAGCTTTAATAGACTCACATTAAACTCTTGAAAAGATTGCAAATACATTGGTGGCTTTATTCATGTACCTCAAGAAACAGATTATGGGGCGGTGTATTCAACTTTTGCATTAAATATACCACATGTTACATCTCTAAACTTTGGGAGTTGTTATATCCAAGATTGCTGAAAGGAAATTCTATTGGCAGTTAGATATACATTATTATGGTAATACATGACATTTGCAGATATGTCTTCAAATACATAATAAAATTAAGCAATTTTCCTGAAAATTTAAAGTTTTACATCAGTTTCAAAGGAACATAGCCAATCTTCCATGTTGCCACGAGTTGTTTTCAAACTTATAATCACTCATCAAAGAGCCAAGTGATAAGAAGATCCTACCTTATGAATAACTCAGATATATCAGATTAAATGCCAAACTGGTTAACTCAGATATATTTGTAACAATCAGGCCCTTGTGAGTGGAGCCAAAAGATACAATTGTTTTCATATTACTGACCTTGTTTAGTGAGCCTAGCTTTGGTGTTATAATTCTTGTAATGACATATAGGTCTTATCTGAACAAGAATCGACCAAGTTAACAGTCGTGAATACACCATACCACCAGTTTGAAAGTCAATTGTGGAAGGACTAATTGAGACATCAAATGTGAAAATTACTGAAAATGATGTGATTTGTAACATACATTGCTGGCTTAAAAGACTGGTAGTCTCTTGGGACCTCCATCACAGAGCAGATAAAAATCATTTTGGTTCTCACGTTTGTGGTTGGCTCGTAATGGGATCCACCTAGGGCCTATCCTGATAAGAATTTTGCTGTTGCATGTCCAGACAATGCTTCAGGATTACCTCACGGACTTCTGAGGCTTTGGGTTTCAGGTAAACTTAGGCAAGCGCGTGAATAACTCCTGAAGTTGTTAAAAGAAGACAATCTGTTTTATATAAGCAATATCAGCCATTGTATATCTCCTAATTCAACTAGAATCAGTTCCCATTGTGGATTGGTTAAGTGAATTAATGTTTGTGTTTTTTTTGCTTGTTTTTTATCATTGGTCATTTGGTCTTGCAACTTCTCTGGGACTGTGAGATCACTAATGCTGATTTGCTCTCTGTGTCAGTGGAAGCGAATATCCTGGGTCTTCAACGAACACTTTCTTGAAGAATTGTCTAGGCAATACACTGCTATATTGACCTCAGTTTCACTTGTCAGAAGGTTTAGATAGTTTGGCTAAATCCATGAGTTGCTACTGTCATGCCTTGATAAATTCGAAAATTTACTGGAACATAAAAAACATAAAATGTTCAAATGTTGGCTCTGTGCTTATTTTTTTCATGGAAACGTTACTTTCTAAGTAAAAGGATGGTTAAGAACTTTGCCGATACTATCACCTTTTACTGCGAAGAAGGCCAAGTAACTATACTTGGATTGCTTTAGAAAATAAAAGTAACTCTGTTACTTTGTTTATTTTAAGACCAGTTGTACTGCCAATGCCATTCCATCAAGTCATTTTAGTTCATTTTTAAAATAAAATATGGCTTTTAATAGAAAAGCAACTTCAGCTATGTCTGAGGTTAAAAAGTTGGCGTATGAAAACAGTCTAATGTGTTTGCACACATTTGCCAAACATTAACATAACCCACTTTACAAATTCTAAATAAATTGGATTGGGGTGCAGATTAAAGTGCCTTTGAGAGATTTTCCATTTATTTGTTCTAGAATGATATATGGCTATTTACTAAGGAAGAAAGTACCAAGGAATATTAAATTCTGTTTGTTGTTTGCAGGATTATGCAAATACTATTGGTTGGATCTTTATGAAAAATAATGTTCTAGAATAATATATGGTTATTAACTCTACCAAGGAATATTAAATTATGTTTGTTGTTTGCAGGATTGTGCAAATGCTACTGGTTGGATCTTTAAGAAAAATAAAAGCATGGGTCTCGGTCCAACTTAGATCCCATTAATGTTTGAGAGTGATCTGAATCTCTGACTAGATAAAAAAATCAAAGATCCGATGTATTGACCTCTTTTGAAATCATACGCTTTCTGAGTGCTCTTGTGTTGTTTTTAGCTCTGTTTGTGAGTCATCAATTAAAAATTTGTACCCCTTCAAAACCATCACTTAAGATTATACCAAGGAGCATTTAGGAGCCTCTACAGACAAATCTTGTATGTAAAGGCTAATGAACCACCCCTCCATTTAATACCTAGATCACTCTGTTCTGTGCTAAGGCTTCAGGAGCTACACATGAGTGTAAACTTTGTATCTTTTCTGGGCTTCTTTAACATACTTCATTTGTGGACAGTACATCTTCATGAGAGCACAGCATAGCATGTCCACTATTTTAGTTTGTGGTGGTCTTTTTAAGTGTGAGCTCTAGCGAAGCTCATGAATCTAGGGACTTTTTTCCCGTTTTAGGTGTTTTTTTTTTTGTTTGTCTCGGGACTTTTATGAATTATCTTGTAGTGTGATGAGTACCTGTCTCATAATTGAAGTTAAGCTGCAATGGGATACATTAGTACTTGGATGGGTGACCACTTCACTACACTACTAATGCCTCTGATGGCTTTGCGGCTTGTGTTAGTAGACCGAAAGTCTGCCTTCAAAATACTAAAATATCATTTATATCTAGATGTTATTTAGTTTTACAGCCATATGACTCTTGATGCAAATACTACTTTCTGCCATCTTGAGAAGGGCCTGAACCAGATCCAATTATGAATGAATTGACATAAGCTCAAGCTCAATCACTCTAAGACGAGGTATTGGTATTTGGTGCGGCAGCTATGTGAAAGAGGTTAGAACCACTAATCCCAACACACTTACTTAGAAAGAGGTTTGTGGCTCCTGAATGGGTATGGAACCTGGATGTCCTTCTTGATTGTGCCTTCTCTTTCAAAAAGCAGGTGGATGCTGTTAGACAGTACCTACCAAAGATGATGGCTATATCAGCGTCAAATGCACTTGTCAGTAGCAGACTGGACTACTACAATTAACTATATCAGAGTTTATCTAAAGGTAACTCTGAGAAGATTGCAGTGTCTGTAAAATGCTTTGAAATGAGATGTCACAGCTGGACCCACATTACACCAGTACTAAAGTCACACTGCATTTCCAAATATTTGGGTTCTATCTTTTCCACAGTACTCCAGTCCATATATAAATTATTACATCTCTTCTATCAATACCAGCTGTGCTTTGGCTACAAAGAAATACTTAGTTGTTCCAAGTTTTAACCATCGGATTCATAAATCTAAAACTCTTTTGATGGATCCTTTGAAAATGATGGAACCAGACTTTGGAACAGCCTCCCACTTGCTGTGAGATCTGTCCCTCAATAGAATCTTTCACACATGAGCTTGAGGCTCATAGTAACTAACTTTGAGCAATTGATCATTGTAATGGAGCTCTTCCTGTGGTTTTTA
The DNA here is from genome assembly GCA_964017235.1 of Sabellastarte sp. h YS-2021. Taxonomy (NCBI): domain Eukaryota; kingdom Metazoa; phylum Annelida; class Polychaeta; order Sabellida; family Sabellidae; genus Sabellastarte; species Sabellastarte sp. h YS-2021. Next base: position 138,915,708 of record OZ024928.1, read on the forward strand.
CAGTATTTTTCCCTAGTTTAGTATTTGGTGTTCTTTAGATTGATCAGTTTACAAAAGTGTCGGTGTGTACTAGACTGGAAACTGCCAAGACAAGCCATAAACCCCTAACAGACAAGCCGTATCAGGCCACAACAAGCCTTAGTGACAAACCAACAGGACTGGAGAGAAGTGTACAGAATCACCAAGACCAGACTTACAGCTGGTATGTCATTCCAGGTTTGATGAATTTCTGGGAATAAAAAGGATCGAGTGTAGACCAATCATCAAATCTAAAACCAGGTCAAAACAAAATATTTGGATTCCATCACATGACCAAAATACAGCACTGACATTTTTGTTTGTCTAATCATGGTTTTTTTTAAGTTTGGGCTTTAAAATTATATAAAAATACATCAACCTATTTGTGACTTTGATTATATGACAAATACAGCTATTTAAAATAGCTATTTGAAATATTTTCATTTGAACGGTATTGCATCCTATTTAAACAGTAGAGTGGGGTGTTCTTCTGGCAATAACCCACCTGACAATGAAAACCCTCTTCTTGTTGCTGGCTTTTATACTCCAAATTCGGACCTCTGGGAAGATATATTCTAAATTCCTAGTCTCTTGGAAAGCATGTTGTAGAACTGGTTATTTGATAGGATCCAAATGCTTGTTGACTTTCCTTGACCTAATCTCTTGATTTTTTTTGATTGGTCAACACTTGATCCCTTTTTTCCCAAGAAATAGCTCGGTTAAAATAAGCTGAAAATTTGATTTTTATATGAGCAAATAAAAACACTGTTTTAAGTTTCTCAATATGGACCTTTTCTACCTGCTAACTTCAGGATTCTGATTAATTACGCTGTTTTCTTCTAATTATTGTCACAAATTACTGTCATAGTTTTACCTGACATCATACTTGAAATGGACTGCTAATGAACAATATAAGAATTAAGCGACAAAGACAAGCTGGTTCCATAATAGGAAGTAAATAGAACAAGATGGGAGGGATAGAGACAAAACAGGAAGTGACTAAGGCAAGACAGGAAGACAGGACAAGCCGGTTTCCAGGTGGACAGAACCACAGTCAGGAACAAGAGTCAGGGAAGGTTGTTGAAATATCAAACATGTTTGATATTTTACCAATCCACCGCAACAAGCCGAAAAACTACCACCAACCCTAACCGATCCTAACATTGCTCCCAACCCTCAAAAGAACCTTAGTTATCCACAAGACGGTCCCAGTGGAACAACCCTATAAGGAGGCATAAGGATTTATTTGGGGACTTAAGTTGTAGGTTGTGTGCCCTTCTGTGTGGCTTGTCTGACAAAATGACATGTTTAGTACTTTGTAGTGGAAGTATGGCTTGTGTTAGAGACAATATTCAGGGATTTTAAGGCTCTTATACATTTTCACATTGGTTCTCTGTTATTCAAGATGTTTTAGTGACATGGGAGCCTGTAAGATTGTCTGCTGTTCATTTCAGTGCAGTAAATGACAAAAAGGCTGCAGCATGTAAGATACTGGCAGTGTTTTTGGGAAATAATTAAAGAAGTTCTGACCATGTGAGTGTCTGTGTGTTATATTTATGAAGCCACCTGTAGTGCCATGTATGTATGAAGAGCCCAAAGCAGTATATGTGGATGTAAGGAGCAATAACGCATGTGGATAAGTGGATATTGTGCATAAGGAGACATTCGTATGTGGATAGTATGTAGCTCACTTCCAGATTGTGTGTCATGCACACGCTGATGTGTTAGTGGTCATAAATAGGCAGAAGGGGGAACACATATTGATCCCGTTTAACACGGCATAAGTGACAAGATCTTGAGATTTGTGTACATATGGATCCCAGTCGTATGTGGCGCATATGTAGCTCATTTCTGGGACTTATCTATATGTACGTGGTTCATATGTTTATCCTACTGAGGTGTAGTTCATGAGCCAGAAATGAAATCTCTCGGAAACATTAGGCCCAACTTGAAGGTAAAGTTAAAAGCAAATGTGAGTTGATACGAATGTACAGAAACGTATGATTAGGCCATAAGGTTGGATAAACTATGTATTCAGTAAGCTTTGAAATTGGGAAGTTATCCTGATAATCCAGCTTGTGATGTTGTTTCTAACCCAAGATTTATGTTCTTTACGATGAAAATATTCTAAAACCACAAAGCACCGGTATAATAAAGTACCAAAAAGTACCAATATTTTACCTCACACAGTGGAAGATTTTGATTGCACACGTCCATTGGCTAGGGAAGATATTATTTTTTTCCTTACATGGTGCCACAATTGTTATTAAATAGACAAAAAAAAGGCAAATTCATTTCCATGCAAAATTCTTAAATTCACCACTTGATAGCTCTTTCCCCTGGTCCCCCGTTGTCAAGTTCTAAATTTGTAGTCCTAGGAAATGGGCCAAGACTTTGACCTTTTGATCTGGGTCTCACCTTGCCTGGTTAGGAAGAATCTGACCCAAAATATATGGATATCATTTGTAAAACAGAAAAAAAACAGGCTTAAATATATAGATACAAAATATATAGGGAAATGTGGGAATGCAAAGCAATCTGATAGACGTGCGTAATATTAATGTGTTGTACAAATCCCCACTTAGAATCTCCCCGCCAATTTTGAACCCGATTAATAATAGTAGTTTTCTTGTATCGATGAGCATTAAGGGACAAACAAATGAACGTACCCAGAAACATAACCTCCTGAGGCAGGCCAGAAAGTACTGTTGGTTTACAGGGCAAGATAACTGAGCTGTCAGTCCTCAACTATTTAATACAGACCCTCTCCTTGCCAGATGCCTGGACTACACATAAACCTCACGTATACATACTTCAGGTGCATTATTTATTTATTTGGGGTTTTACATCGCTTTCAACACTGTACAGGTCATATCAAGACGGGTAGTTGGAAGGGCAGAGGAAACCAGTACATACAGTTCATCGGGGTTCTGTACTGTAAACTGCCGACCAACGGCAAGCAACTACCAGCTTTCCCACTTGAGGTCATGCCGGGTACCAAACCCCGGCCTCAGAGGTGGGAGGCGAGAGTGTTATCACTCTGCCACCATGGCCCCCAGATGCATTATTAGACACATATCTAAGCTAAATGCTTGTAATTATCACTGGATAAACAATATCTAATTTTATCTAATATTTACTTTTATAGCTTCTGTGATAAGAAAATACATCGTAGATAAATTTGTATCTATATTTGAATCGTGTACCAAACAACAGAGGGTTATTGGCCACAGGTAACAGGACACAAATGGTAAACCTGAAATACTTGAGGTATTCAATCAGAGTGTGTCATTTTTACAATATTGGCTCATAAAGTTATGACAGGGTTTCAACAATAGGAGACAAACATAAATAGTTTAACATTTTTATAAATATTGGAAGAAAAATTAAAAAATTAAGCTTAACTTAATGTCATCACTTTATTCTGCAATGCAATTAAACTCAAAACGAAACATATTAGTGTGGCACGAAATTAAATATGGAATATAAATATATTTCAATTAGTCCAATATGTCAACTCAATAAAATACAATAAATTATTGGAATAATTCAGTATGTTTCTAGTTGTTCAAATTAACAACTGCCCAAGATTTAAGCCAGTATTTAAAGCATGTAAACATGTTTAATACTTTAACTGATACAAAGGATATTTTAAATGCCCCTTCAGTTTACCCTGCTTACATTGAAACTAATTCGATATCATCTTCAGTTTCAAAGCAATACCTTAGCATTGGCCACACGTCCCCAATTGGGCACTGTGATATACACTGCTTTAAAATGGGCCTCATTTCTCCTCCGTGCATTTGAGTCATTGACTTCTGGATCCACAAAAACATTTACCCCTCCCCCCCCTCCCCCCCCCCCCAAAAAAAAAAAAAATGTCCAAAAGTGCTGAAATCCGAATCCACTGCTATTCTGGAAGATTGACATTGGTACTTACTCTTACCAAAGGTACCAAAAAAGCTATCCTGCTTTGCTCAACTTATATGGTGCATTTTGTATATTAATTGCTTCTTTCTTAGTTGCTCTTATGTAATGAGATAACAATTTAAATAAATGTCACCGTGATCGCGGTTGGGTTTTAGAACTTGTCGATAACTATTTTATTTAAGCGGTTAGAAATAAAAGAATTTTACTTCCGCCAGCTTGTGTGTTACAATCACGGGAAAAACGGACAGTTTGTTCAGTTTTGAAGGTGATTTTAAACAGTAAGGATGCCTCTGCAGTAGCTGGGTTTGAGAAAAACTTTGTGTGAAAGTTGTTGGTTGTGTTGGTGATGTTGCAGGTTAGTGTTATAACTGCATGAATGGTATTGTAACTGTTCAGTAATTATTATGTTTGTTTACATTATCTAGTGCTTGGTATCTTGCTTACTGTAATTACTGTATCCGTTGTAAACTGTAATAATTATCCTGAATACTTTACCTTATTGGGATGAGCTTTGTAGTTGTCGTTAATGCATTACTGTTGGAGATTAGTATTGTTTTGGTGGATCAAACTGAAAACGTATCTGTTGTACCGGAGAAGAGTGACTGGACCTTTAGCTATAAGGGCTTACCTTTCGGCTAAGGTCAATAAAAGTGAAGATATAAAATAGGACTCCTGTGGTAAAAGTATGTCAACTTTGCCAAATGGAAAGTTAGATACGCCATACATGATACATACGAGCAGACATGGTGATACTGGCTCAACCTAATGACCCCTTGTTTAGCATTAAAGAGGGTAAAATCCAACTTTCCATACAGAGACAGAAAATTGTTCTATTTAAATTGTTTGAATTGGGATATTGTCAATTTAAAATGAATGCATTTTACACGTTTTTAATGATGTGTTTGGTTGCATAGGACCTGCCATGTAGTCACCACTAAAATAGCTAATAAAACACGTGTATTGATGAACATATCAAACCTGTCAAGCATATGGAGTTTTGTTACAGTATTTTACAGTTTTGACTCACATTTGCTTCAAATGGAAGCCAACCTAAAGCATGTTTTAGCTTATAAGCTATATATCTATAACTGATACCGGTAAAATTGAGATGATAACTGATATTTTAATTGTAATCATATTTATAATTAATTCTTTCTGTACCATTTAAATAATATCTGTGACTAAAATGGGATTTGCTATACCTCAGTAAAAGTCAGTCAACAGTTCTACATAGATTTGATTGAATACGGTGATAAATATATTCAGTTTCTGATATGGTACCATGAGTTCAAAAGGTCAGATTCTAAGGTCATATTCCAAGATTAAATGAAGGGTTGTTGTGGTTTGCGGTTTTTATTTTACATGTTAGTTTATCTACAAAGAGGGTTAAAAACACCATTTTTGATTAAAATTTGAAAAACACCATTTTGATTAAAATTTGAAAAACACCAGCCCATAAGAGGGCATATAACGTTGAACACAAAAATTATACATTGTAGTGACTAGCACAAAGTACAAAAAGTGCTTCATATATGCACCAATGAAATAATTGTAATGACAAACATTCTACTAAATTTAACATACTAAAATTCATAGTCTAGAGGGGGCTACCAGGAATTGCTCTCTTGTTCGGTCTTTAAAACTTATACAGTGGGGCTTATTTCATTCATCTAGTCTGATCTAATCAAACTTTTGTGAAGTTTAATCTCTGCCCTAGCATATTCTAAGGTGCAGAAACATCCTAGATAAAACCAAAGAAGTGGGTGTTACTCCTTTTCTTGAAACATATTAGAAAGTTTGCAGTATGGATATCAGAGTCTAGGAAGATTCACGACTTTCCCACTGTGTTAGGACCTTGTGATTGCTCCGTGGTCTCTGTCTCAACTGCATAAATTTATATTTTGTTAATTTAGAACATAGAAATATGAAATCAGATTCATAAAAAGAACATACGAATTTTATAGCTTAGCTTCCCCAGTTCAACCAGAGACATTCTAAGAAACTGTGTACACTTGATATATATGTTTAGAATAAGCATTTACAAATAATCATTCATCATATGTTATTTCAGTGAATATAAACTGTGACAAGCACGGCCTGTACAGGGGCCTGCTTCCTCAGTTTCTGCACTACCATAATAAATTTAAATTGTTAAATGTTACATCCAATCACAAATGAGGTCATGCTTCATTTAACTCTTGAGGCTTATTAGGAAAGTGTAGTCATGGTTCACACTTCCCTGCTTTCACCTTTTGCAAACTTGTAAACATATGGATCAATATTTACTGCCATTGCTAGAATTATTCTTACTCTTATATTATCTGAGAAAAGGACCGATTACTAACAAAAGAAATCCCACAATAAAAAGCTATTTTAGGAGTTTCAAATATAATCGAAATTTTTATGATTTTTTTTTGCGATTTTCATGAATTTTAAAGATAATGCTGATATTTTAATTACAGTGGATGCATAGCACAAAGGCAGCATTGGTGTTTTCTTTAATTACTCATCAACATCGATGTATTATTAAATAAATATTGACAATATTGAAAAGACACTTTAGTTAAAGCATGTCAAGCACTGGCTATTCCATTTAATATTTTATAACAGATTGGATTAAAACACATGACCTCATGACCTGGAGAAAACTATTTTACCATTCCACCAACACACTTATATCACTAACATAATTCAACCTAAGTAGGGTGGGACGAATTCTACAGATTTATCGCCATATTGTATGTAGTTCCACATTTAGAATCCTGTGCAGTTGTTCAGTACTAGCCATATGGTATTCTCTGTTCAACAAACAAGCCCACATTAATTTTATGCTAGAAAGCACCCCCAGGCAGCCGAGTATGATCATATGGTGTGCTGAAACTTGTACAACATATTCTATACGAAAAAGTAGACTGACAATTTATTATTTTGTGAAAAAAAAATCACTTCGTGGTAGTTTGGAGGTTACGAATAAGATAATAGAAACCCATGAAGAAACATCCAGTAATCTAAGAGCTCTTGTAAATCAACATATATTGGGTGTGTCCAACTGGAAAAATGTATCCTCGGATAGGCTACACATCATTCCCCTGGGGGCCAACACAAACAAAGATAGGAGATGCGATTAATATATTATTTATTCTACTAAAAAGTCCCTTTTGCTAACTTTAATATGTGTACCAATTTTGATTTTAAACAGTTAAAAGATCTGTGAACTGTGAAAAAGGAAACATTTATACAGTTTAAGATGGCCATAACATTGTTAATATTTAAATGTAAACGCAGCGAGAGTCTTTCTTTGTCAATATCAGTAGTCATTGGGTTTAGGCTTAATTGGTTTACTTGAAGTTTAAAGTCACCAGAAAGCATAAAATATTCCTTAAGCAAATCGTTATATGTGTGCTGGAGTGAAAAAGGTCTTACCCTTTCTCTTAATCCAGACTTGGTCCTTTCGTGAAACTGACACCTGCTTATCACCTTATTGGTGGTCAAACTCTTTACTTGTGAAGGTCGGCACATAATCAGGGTGATCGTAGATGCTCTTGAAAATATAAGACATATTTAAAGGCCTTCGTGAGTGATCAGTTTTGTCCCAAATACTCGTGGCAAATCTCTTTGGCCGGAATGCAGTTTTGGTTGGAGCGTTTCAAGTAAGCTTCAAGTAAGTACTTACCCAGCATGTAAATGGAAAAAAAATGGAAAGGATTTTTTCCTTGAAATGCAATGTAATGTGTTAGAAAAAACTTTTTAGTTGCATTTTTTCAATTCTCATTTGCCATACTTGTCTAGTTTTGGTAAGTTTGTGAGTGACTTTCCACTGAGTACAAAGATAAACCAAATATGTTGGTACAAATGATATAGAGCAATTTTCCACCAATTGAATGTCATCTGGTACAATCTTAACATCTTAATCACTTCTGAAATGACAATGGGGCTATGACTCTGTTATAATCTAGAACAAAAATTGTTGACATAATTGTGTTATTCAAGCACATATGTTAGGTTTGAGTCTTGCCAATATATACAGTATATGAAGAACACATAGTTATTTACATCCAAAAATTCGGACATTTCAAGATCTTTATCTTCTTGAAACAAACATCATGGCAAATCTGTATGGTCTTTTCCTGATGTTGTCAAGTTTGGCGTTGGCTTTTGGTGGCTCTGTTTCCGATTTAAGCAAGGTAAGCTCATTCTAGTTTATTTGACATAACACTTAATGAAGTAGCACCATCAATTTTCATCAGGAATAAGAAACACATCTGTGAAGATATTTAACATAAGTGAGAGTCAATGTAAAGGTACATTGCAAATTAAATTATGCTTTCTCAAATATTTTACTATATTCAATTTAAACTTATAATTACCGCTACACTATGAACCATTCACAGTTGTTTTGTGGGCAACAGTTTTATAATAAAACATTTTTCTTGGCATAGTGTATTATATACAAAACAAAATATTATTATCTAAATAAATATTAATGTAACTCTTTTAGCTGGTAAATTCTTAAAGTATGGCTTGTTTAGACTGAATGGGTAAATTTATGAAAGACATTTTTATGCGTTGACCTTCCTTATACCCTGTTCACACTACGGGGAGTATACCCCACGGTAATGGACCTTGGGCAAAACGTCCCTGTCCTTCAACTACTGTCTAAAGTCCATTTGCAAATTTGTGAGACAGTGGCCCACCATCCCATTCCTTGAGCACCATCCCATTAAAAGTTCAAAACTACTTCATCTGAAGCCCAAAACATTAGTTACTCCCAGTCACCGTCCCTTGTCAGCCCTACCTGTCTGACCTTAATTTGACTTTTGACCTTGTCATAGTGACCATGAGTTTTAAAAATCTTGTCTGGGCTATTTCTTGGATTCCATAAGGTGCAGAAGATTGACACTTGTAGGGACATTTGTTAGGAAGTGTAGGTGTTTAATGTCATTTAGTGACCTTGATTTGGCCTTTGACCTTGACGTAGTGACCTTGATCTATAAAATCTTGTCCAGGCTATATCTTGCAAACTGTAAGCTGTAGGAAGTTGATACTTAGTAGGAACATTGGTTTGGGGTTGTAGGTGTGCAGCGTAATGATATGACCTTGATTTGACTTTTGACCTCGCCGTAGGGACCCTGACCTATAAAATCTTGTCCGGGCTGTATCTCAGAAACCATAAGGTGTAGGAAGTTGATACTTGGTAGGTACAGGTTAGGGGGTGTAGGTGTGCAAAATCATGGTGTGACCTTGATTTGACCTTGCTGTAGTGACCTTTACCTATAAAATCTTGTCTGGGCTATATCTCGGAAAGGCGTAAGGTATAGAAAGTTGATACTTAGTAGGGACATTGGCTAGGGGGTGTAGGTGTGCAACACCATTATGTGACCTTGATTTAACCTTTGACCTTGCCATAGTGACCTTTACCTATAAAATCTTGTCCAGGCTATATCTCGCAAACCGTAAAGTGTAGCAAGTTGATACTTGGTAGGGACATTGGTTTGGGGTTGTAGGTGTGCAGCGTAATGATATGACTTTGATTTGACCTTTGACCTCGCCGTAGTGACCTTGACCTATAAAATCTTGTCCGGGCTGTATCTCAGAAACCATAAGGTGTAGGAAGTTGATACTTGGTAGGTACATTGGTTAGGTGATGTAGGTGTGCAACATCATGGTGTCACCTTGATTTGACCTTTGACCTTGCCGTAGTGACCTTGACCTATGAAATCTTATCCGGGCCATATCTCAAAGACCGTAATGTGTAGAAAGTTGTTGCTTGGTAGGGACATTGGTTAGGGGGGTGTAGGTGTGCAACATCATGGTGTGACCTTGATTTGACCTTTGTCCTTGCCGTAGTGACTTTGACCTATAAAATCTTGTCTGGGCTATATCTTGGAATCCGTAAAGTGTAGGAAGTTGATACTTGGTATTCATATTGGTTTGGGGTTGTAGGTGTGAAACATCATGGTGTGATCTTGATTTGACCTTGTCATACTGACCAAGTTTTAAAATCTTATCTGGGCTACTTCTTGGATTCCTTAAGGTGTAGAAGGTTGGCACTTGGTAGGGACATTTGTTAGGGAGTGTAGGTGTGCATCATGGTGTGACATTTTTGCTCTGCCAAAGTGTATTCACCCGCCATATTTGAGACATCTTTCTCTCATGACAAAGATATATGGATTGCTGCAACTGATTATTATGTGCACGTTTATATAATTGTGCTATTTCCATTGACTGCTATTCTCCACTTAATAAATTTTACAGCTTCATAATTTTAGTTTACTGATTAATGCTGTCATCTTGCTATTGAATTGTCTTGTTTTAGTACTTTATCTTTACATACTTTTTTCTCTTAGATGTTATTTTCTCTACTTACATTGTTTGGAGCTTTATATAACTGCTCTGAAAGTATCCCAATCTTTGTATTGTTTTACTACTTCTATATCTCATGGTGTTGAAAACTATTTCTCTGATGCTATTTTTCTTCACATTCTTTTAATTATATTTGGAGAAGATGTTTTGTGGGGTAGAATTGTCTAGAACTCTAACCTTGTAACCAGAAATCACAGTGTTTTGGTTTTGTAAATTCTATCGTTTGTTATTGTTTTATCATTTTGATTTGGTCTGACTGTAAATATTTGCTTCTGGGAACTTGTGTGATGGAATAAGTAATTTCAGAAATTTATATATAATTGCAGTAAATATATTAGGTTTTACATTTGATGTGAGACAGTTACGACTGATAGTAAAACTCTTGGCCCATGGTGTGTATGTAGTCACAGGTAATGGTACTAATGTTGGCCCATGTTATTTTATTGTTTTAACATGTATGTTGTTTTAACATTTCAAGTAAGATAGTTTTAGCTGATGGCTTTACTTTCGGCCCATGGTGTCTATTTTAATTTTAACATTTCAAGTAAGATAGTTACAGCTGATGGTAGCACTGTTGGCCTATGAGGCGTATTATCTTTACATTTTATGTTCTATATCTGATGTGTACTTTATGTTCCAAGTCCTTCTACTTATTGGTACCTCATGTCTGTTTTTTTTCTTTTGGGACATTTATCCTGTCAGTGCTATTTTGTGATATACGTAATCATTTATTGTCCAGTATTAAATTATCTTGTAATTTTTTTAATTGCCTTTGTTATTATTTATCCGATTGTGTTTCTAATGAATTGTTTATTTTTCTTTTTTACACTTATGTTGTTTTTTATGTTCTTTTTGTTGTGAGTAAATAAAATTCATAAAAATATACAATTGCTATTTCATTTGTTGTTACATTCACATGAAATGAAAGAGTATCTTCCTGCAAATCAAGCAGCAAACACCAGTTGGTCCACTAGCTTTGATCAAATTTTGACCAGACAGCAGTGTAGTCATGACTTGGTTAGCTGTATTTCCATGACATCTTTCGATATGATCTTTTGAAATGACCTTTGGTTTCCTCTAAACTGATTTCACTGACAATTCTTGTTTTGGCCTAGTAGTTACACAGAGAATGAGTTCCATAAGAAGTAATTATATTAGGTGTCACCTGTGACTTGACTAATGCATTGAAATATGTTGACGCATGGAACAGAGATTAAAGTCTATAAAAGTTCCTTTCAATAATTCAATGAAGCCTAAACAAAAATAATAAAATGATACAATATTATTGATTCGACAAAATAGTTTATTTCCAACAAAAAGGCAACTGTAACTACTCATTCTAATTAATAAATTTAGAACAGTCCATTAATACAGTTGATTAAAGTCCATACACAAACTAGATCATATCATTCTGCCATGGAACAGCCCCAGCAGGGGTATTGTAATAATGTTTTAAGTAAAGTCTCTGTCTTATGGCCGCCACTGTAGCATAGTTTTCCCCCTTGTGTTGCACCCACAACAACCAGCACTTGTCCTTGTCTCCACATATCTGGAATATCTTTGTAATTAGGGTGTTCATCTGCCGCTTTATGGTGGTCGGTTTGATAATGTGTCGGTAAAATGTTGTGCAAAGTCACACAAGCAAGAACAACAAATATCACAGTGTCAGAATCCTGTGACATTGTTGTCAGTAGGCACTACAGCTGATTGACCAGGATACCATATGCATTCTTCACCACACTTCTTGCTCTTAACAGTCTATAATTGAAGATACATTCCTCATTTGTGAGACAATGACCTGAGACTGGTTTCAATAACCAGGACCTAAGCGCAAATGCCATGATCAGCTGCAATGAAAGATGGAGTGTGCCTCACTATCATTCGTTATCATCTGCATCTGGAATCCTACGGTTCCATCAATAATGCTGTCCTTCAGCTGACAGTTGGACATCAGAACAGGACCCATCACTCCTCACATCTACCTATAGAAACTTGTAGTCGGCACCCACAAGAGCTAACATCACCACTCAGTAGAAACCTTTTTAGTTGTAATACACAGAGCCCGACTTCTGTGGACAACTTATGGCCACATGCTTTCCATTTAGGGCTCCCACAGCATGGTGGAAGTTCCACCTATGGCCAAATTGCACTGCTTTCTTACGTCATTGTTGTGGGATATTTGGACACTTCTGAATGGCATTGCAAGATTGTCTCATACACCTCTGGCAGGAAAACTGAGATGGTGTTATAAGCCACTATGAAGCCACACATCAGGGTCTTGTAAGTGTTCCCTGTAGCCAGATATAACCATGTCAGAATGCAGCAACTGGTCCTGCAGAATTTCATACATGCCAAAGTGGTCTCTCCAATATCCAGTTTCTTATGCAACACTCTGTCCAGCGCCTATATATTAAGTCAATCATTTTTAAGTTGCAGAACCCCACCAAGTACTATTACACTGTCAGCTGGCTGCATATTTATAGTGACAATGGTGGTCTACTGTGACGCACGGTTTTACAGACATTTGATCACCATAGTGCATGCGAGAGATGACTGTCAGTAACAGTAGGATTACAGTTCTACAAAAGTCTGTGACATGGAGGCAACCTCTATTAACCTTCATTCACCTTCGGTTGCCATCAGACAAACACCTGTTACCGAAACAACAATGAGTCACAACCTTCAAAATGTGTAGTATCACAGTCCTTAACCGCTGATTACCGCTTAATGCCAGTGGGATACCTTGTTAAGATTTCCTTTCACTGGCCATAAACCGTGAACTCCACTGTGACAGCACTGTAGCAGGACCATGGTTACATGAAATCTCGGAAGATATTAGGCATCCTGGGAAGCTGCTTTACCGCCGAGTAAAAGTGAAAATAATCTTTTTTTAATCGGATTCATATACAAAAGCTGTGTCATTCTAATCCAAGGGATCTGATTGTTATAACTAATGTAGCATGACAGTTATGTCCATTTTGCATATCCTTGAACATTTTGGCAAGGAGACGAGGAGACAACAGTTGGAAAGCTTATATACATTATGAAGCTATTGTGATCTCTTAAATCCTTGCCAACTTCATTGAATCCCACTATTGAAGAGACAATATACTTTGTCGTGACTATAATGGAATATGCCTTTTTGAAGTCTTCTTTGATAGTTACATGAAAATGTAAAATGAGTCACATTTAGATGCAATACAACATCCTAAATTTGATTTCCTTAGAAAGCACCCGGAGAAAGTAGATATCTGAAAAACTAGGTCAAATTGTTTATGCATGTAGATTCTACATTTTTAAAAGATGATAAATGCTGCATGATGAAATCTTCATATACAAAATTCGTGTAAACTTGTTAATATTTTTCATTCCAAACATGTGCCGAAATGTTAAAATATGCAACAGTATATAGAGTTTAAGTCAGTTTTTAAAGTTGGAGAGTATAACATCCAGACCTGTCCAGACCTGGCCAGTGATATATATTTAATATAACATTTAATTTATATTATTATATAATGTTGTTTGCTTATTCCAACTTTTACAAGTCTTGTACAAGTTGAGATTATTTCACTGTGGTATGCTGTACAAGTTGCAACATGCACTGTCAGTTTTTGACAAGTTATTATAACTTAATATAACCTGTAATATGTTAGGCCCTTGTAATCTCAACTTGTGCATAACATATACATATAAAAACATATGATAACTTTAAAGTTATCGTCAAAAGATTTTATATTATACATTCACAGAGAAGCGGCCAACTGAAGGAGAAAAGAGATGATGATATCTGTAAGTGACAATATAGCTTTCTGTTCTAATTCAGTATCAATGGCTCTAACATAATGTAAACAATAGATTGAATGCTTCAACCAAACGTGATTGCCAGTAAATATATTAGTAAATAGTAAATATAAAAATAGTAAAAAGTAGAGAGGATATACGAGTGCGTAGCAGAAGTAATTTATTGTTATCTTCACAAGTGAGATATTGTTTAATTTATGTCTATTGAGGGAGGTTTTATTTTTTTGTATTATCCACCATGATAATTAGTTAAACGAATCCACAATATAAGGTTGCCAAAAATATAGGGGTACCAGTGAATATTAAAAAAAATCAATCTTTAACTTGTGATTTTCCCACCATTTCTGTATGGATTTTAATGCAAAAACACCTTTCTAACAACACATATAGCATATTTCTATGATACATAGTTTCAGAAGTTTAACAAAATTATCAAATTTATAAGCCTATGATGTACAGCTAGTGGCACCAGGGGTCAGTTTCAAAAAGGACTTAACCCGGACTTAGACTTAAAGTTAAGACTTTTGTCTTAAAATGAGGCGAAGTCTGTGGCCTTAGATTTAGAGGGTTTCACATAGCTGTTAAGTCTAGTCTTTGGCTAAGTCTACCTTGGAGTGGGCTTAGGTTTTGTAAACAAAGACTTAATATGGCCGCCATATATTTTTCTCACTTCAAAATTTGAAATGCTTGAAAATTAAGGATCTATAGAATAGCTCCCTAGATAAGTCTTTGGACATATTTATGTGGTTACAATGTTTTCCATTGAAACAATAGCATTTTTCAATGATAAAATGAGTTAAACAAAGGATATATATCACCATTGAAATATTTTAACAAAACACTGTGGTTATATGATAAGCTTGGACTTAGCTAAGTCACCCTTTGTGAAATCCATGTAAGTCCAGGGGGTAATTTCACAAAGGGACCTAGAGTTAGCCAAGTTTTTGGCTAAATCAGGGACTTAAATCTAAGACTTTGGTCTTAGTTAGGTCTGGGACTTAAATGGATTTCACGAAGGTTGACTTAGCTAGTCCAAGCTTATCAAATAACCACAGTGGTGTTCTGTTTAAAATATAATATTGGTGATATATATCTTCCATTTGATGCATTTTATCAGAGGAAAAGTGCTGTTTTGAAATAGAAAAGATTGTGAAAAGACTCCTTTAGTGAGGTGTTCTGTATAATTATGCATTATTTACAGCAATTTCAAATTCTGAAGTGGACAAAAGCTTATGGCGGCCATATTTAAGTCCTCTTTACAATATTTAAACCAACTACCTAACAGACTTAAAGTTAAGTCTACTGACTTAGCAATTTCATGGACTTAGCTGCTTTGTGACTTAAATTTAAGTCTAAGTTTGGGCTTAAGTCCCTTTGTGAAATTGTTCCCCCAGTGTTTGGCTGAAAATCAAAGCAAGCAGATCACTGATTACTTGCCTAGTTTGTTCAGCACTCTGACAGTAAGGCCTTATTACAGTGGGCATCAGTGTATACTTTTGTTTATATCATTTCTATACAGATGTGACACATGATGAACTGGACGAGGCAGTGAGTGGTCTGACTTCAATGATGGACCTCCTCAGCACGCAAATCTTGCAGTTGGATATGAGAGTCACTGAGCAAGATACCGCAATAGCTGAAGTGCAGCAAAATAGAGTCAAAAGATGTGAGAGCATCAATTCAGTTAAAACTAGAAAGCACTTACATAGGGCAGACCTCCCTCAGGGCATGTTTTCGAAAATTCAAGTTTTTGTTGTATACAGTCTATGATCCGGAATATTTTCCAAATATAATCACTTCTCCCTTTGGCCAACTGAAAAGCCAAATCGATTGAATATATACGAAAATGGGACCTTTAAAATTCAGGATTCTTTCTTGTATGTAGTATATGATCTAGATCTTTTCCAAATGTAATCACTGGTTCCTGTGACCAAACCCTCCCTACCCCATAGCAAATATTTCATAAAAAGGATCCGCTATTACTTTTGGAATAATATCAACCAAAAAGCTAGAAACGTTGAAAATATATTGAAAATGGGACCTTTTAAAATTAAAGATACTTTTCTCAATCTAAAAAATAATCCAGATTTTTCTCATTATTTAATCCCTTCTTCCTTTGGTCAAGTCCTACCCAGGTAAGAAATTAGAGCAAGATCCGCTTATTACTTTTGAAGTTACCATGGACAGGGAAAAATTAGCACACCCCAAAAGCATAAATTGACCACGTATCTTAGAAGTGCATGGTCAACGAGGCCACTGCAACAGCACCAAGGCCATCCATACAATCATCCTGACCTCCCTTCCCCGCTTGCCTGCAGACACACGGGGGGGGGGGGGGGGGCACTCAAAATTCTTGGAGATTTGCTGAGTATAAACAAAACATATGAAGTCACGGTTTCTTAACATAGGTTATTCCACGTGAATAGCAAACTAACCGGCATTTTGAAGAAAAATAAACTACGGATAAATTTCAACTGCACTCTGTATGTCGAGATAACTCGGTTCAGACTGCTAGCAAGTAGACAGCAATTAGCCCTTTTCAAGTTACTGTTAGTATAAATGGTAAAAAATGATTATTTCTTTTTATGGATCTATGTAAGGGGGATATATACATTATTTAAACTACATTTGAAGTAAATAACACAAAATATCAGATAATAGTGGCAAAATCATATTCTCTTTTGTCTTCAATTTCAGAAAGATTGAGCTTTTAAATTAATTATTTCTGAGTTATTATTGTCTTTAAGTTACTGTTAGTATAAATGGTAAAAAATGATTATTTCTTTTTATGAGTTTCAGTGTTTCTGAGTTATTATTGTCTTTAAGTGATAAATCAGTAGTAGTAGGTTGTGTTTACATATATGACTGTATGTTTAGTATTTGGTCTTATTTAAATATCGACAATTACAGCGAATCTCTCTCTCCCTTCGCATTTAAGTTTAACATGTGAGAAATCATAGTAGGTTTTTAAAAACATATTTAAAAAGCTGCCACGAACTGAGAAATGGTGTTTGTGTTACAGTTACCACATTCTACGAAGATATGAATCCCCACCACTGAAACCTAGAGAAGACCACCAAAATATGAAATATGTCAAACTACCAACAAACCCTGACGAATTAAACATTTTCAACTTCTATATAGCTCATTTGAGCAAAACAGAAGTGTGTGACCTTCTTTAAGTATTTTCCCACTTATTATTACATGCCTTTGTGGAGGTTTGAGCTCTCCGAGTGCGCTTGTTTAATGTAACCTTCTAGATCGGTGACTGTCTTAATAATAGACTGCGGGTCTCTTCTTAGTTAACATCAGTTAATTGTTCCGACATAAAAGACTATTAACATTATGTGGCTGCTCTGTATGATTGCATTATAATTATCTTTCATTATGTTCTCATATATTTACTTGGCTTAGTTAGTTGGTCTCTCAGACCAGAAAGGCCTCTGATACAGTGTGCATTGTGACAAAAATATGACACGTTTGCATTATAGTGTATACAAGGCCAGGCTATAAACTGGATTACAGTTAAAACAGAAAATCCAAACAGACCTTCAATTTAAATGTTTAGACAAATTGATTAAACTGCTATTCTTCAGGTGAAACTGGAAGGATGGAGATGGAATGTCGGGATTCTTGTTGCTACATCGATGGGTCTACAGCCTGTACAAGCCGCCCTGGTTCTGTCGCAACATATGACATCGTCTTTCAACAGGCGTTTACAACAGTACCAATGGTGGCCCTATCTGGAGTGAACAACTACTGGGTCAGAGGTAAAACATGTCAGACATCTCCAGGCAAATCTTTTTCACAATGCCTCCTAAAAGAATGTAACACAGCACCTAGGGGACAAAATTACTCAACCCTGGGTGAATGACCACATTTCCAAAATATTCAGATGTGACATTACAAATAAAATGTAGACCAACATAATTCTGTTACAAATAAAAAGTTCTTGAGTGAAGTGCTGAAAAAAAAAGAAAATGGTCTTGTCGCATTGTATATTTCTTCAAATGATCATTAGCAAGTTTATTTACTGACTTATACATATTCATCTACATCATACATGTACCTATATGCATAAGGTAAGTTACTTAGCCAAATTAGCGTGACTATCTTAGTATTTGTATATTGAATTTTATTTATTTATTTACCGATTTATCTATTTACCTGTTTATTCACTTACTTTTGCAAAAGAAGACAACCACTGATCCCCAATTACCAGTGTTTATGCTATATGTTTTTCCTTATTTTCTTTATTTGCTCTTCTAGCTATTTACTAACTTATAGGATACCTGTTTTCACAAGTTTAGTTATGTTTGTGTTCACTTATGTACATTCACACAACATCTGGCAAGTGATAGCTATTATTAAAGACAACCACTCACCAGTTTGTAGTCTTCTGCAGCAGCCCTGTTGAATGACAGTGTAATATCTTCCCTTCATCTGACACGATTCTTGATTAATTATTCAACTCTTTCAACTTCTACATCATATAGCCTTATTCTATGCTTCAAAAAAGGTCCTCAGTGGCCTACTCGGTTAGCAGGTATGGCACCTAATCAAACACTTTGCGTGGGTTCAACTCCCACATGAGGCAATGTTGAGGACTTGTCCTCACATGACCATGGCTGTTGAACAGGATGTAAACCCCCAACTTTGACTCTTGTCCATTTTTCAAAGTACCAAGTAAACCTGTCTCTTCCTCAGGAAGATTTATTTCTTACTTAAACGAAATGCACACATACACTTGCTCCAAGTCTTTTCATTTGTTCCCCTCATTAACCTAAACAGTTGAATGTGAATTGGAAACTTAAGGAGTTCAAAACCCATAACTGGAGTAAGGGAGAGAGTTTCTACAAATAGTTTTGGCTAACTAGGCTAACTGTTTCACTTAACCGTAAAATGCCCATATATTATACAAAAGACAAAGGGACCTGGTGAAAGTTAGCCCTCAGAGAAACCACAACAAATTCTGGGAGATTCCAAAACCTATGTTTTGCATTTGACAACACCTTACCTGTTGAGTTGGCTACACCTACAATAAGGTTAACTCAGCTCATTTGAGTATTTACTTGTTCTCCAATGCATATTTAGATGGGCTGTAAGACAATTCTTACCCAAACAATTCATACCTAGCCCTAAACCTTGTGCAACATCCTTTCATTCCACATTTCTGTATCAGTACATTATGATTTTGAAGGGGAGGAATTGTCTGGCTGAATGAAATCAACTTCTAGAGGAGATCAGAGATAAAAGTGACAAAATAAAACTAGTGCTGCCATCTGTGGATTGTAAGGAAAAATTGTGGTTATGTACACATGCACGATTTCTGTTCCACCTGTGATTTCTTATTCAGTACTTAAAAACATGCAGAAGTTGAGACTGTAGCAAGTCTAACATAGCCCAAATTTAGAAATGGCAGTGTTTCACATTTGTTACTTTTTTACCAGAATTTGGGGCTGAGTATTGTAAGTATTGTATTTCATCAGGCATAATGTTTCTGACTCATCAGGTGGATTCATAATGATTTCATGTATGTCGGATTTGGTGGAATGAGAAATACAAAGACTAGAAGCAAGTCTAATAAACACTATGTTTCCTTTCAAAATTAATGTGTTTATGTTTTAAAGATAATTCAGTGCCTTAAAAGAATTTCCCTTTTAAACGAAATTCAGTTTTTAAATTTTCAGTACAGAATGTTCTATCCCGTGACAAAATGTCGAAGTATGAATTGCCCCAGTGCAAAATGTCCTGGTCCAAAATATCCATATCCCATTTACACTTTGGTGAGTGGTCCTTCCTAATATGTTTTCTTGCCTTTTAATCACTTATTTATTTTTGCAGAAGAGCCAGTGAGTGATCCCTACTACCGTGGCTTCTGGTATCGTCTCCAAGATAGCTGGATCAATACAAACGGATTCACTTTCGAGCTACAGGCAGGAAACTTGGATTATCCATACTATGAGTGTTGGTACACATTCAGCTGGATCGCCTGTGAATTAAATTGAGTTAAACAGAGATGTGTGTCTGACCATCTGCAAAAATGTCAATCTAATGAAGTTTAATAAAATAACATTACACTTCTGAATTCTTTGTACATATATAACTTAGTTATTGGCTGGTATTTTATGTCTCATAATTCTTAAAATCTATGTGCTTTAATAACTACTTAATGTAAGCTATTTAAAACACTCATCTGTCTAAGTTAGGTGGTCACCTAAGATCAAAAAGCATTAGAAAGAGATCAGCAAAAATTAGGTTTAGGCTAACTTGTCTTCACCCAGCATGTAAATTTGGTTAACGCTAGATTTATCTGGCATTAACCCAATTTAAATATTAGTTTAGTTAAGACTTGGCTAAGGTGGCCTTAAGATTACATTACTTTAAGTTTACTCAAGACTTATAGCAGGAGCTATCCTATCCAATACATAACATGCCATGCTGCTACAACTGGTCCTTTTGAGAAAGAGCATTTGTCCCAATAGGTATGATCAGTCATACAACAGAGAGACAGGGGTTAGAACTAATCCTCTTATGGGATTACATCACTTGGCTCACTTTTTAAATAACAGTGTAACAGGAGTAACAGGAGTACAGGAGTAACTATACATAGATAGCTTATCAAGGATTAGTTGAAAGTGCCTTATGAGTGGAATAGTCAGCCATGACTCCTCTATGCAGATTTGCTCATTTACAGAGGGTTTTAAACATGTTTTAAAAATTGGACAAGATACTCTGATTGCCACAATTTTGTTCATACCTCCACAACAAAAAATATTAGACACACCATCACTAAGATTGCACTCAGGACAACATTATTGGGATGGTCAGGAGGCAAAATTGTTCCAGAGGAAAAGGGTATATTATACATAAATTCCTCCATCTGATATTCAAGAGGTTACAGCCAATGCATGAATGTGACAGATGAACACTGAAGGTGCTCTTACATCCCACCATACATGTTCCTATGTGCAGGCCACAGGGAAAGATGGCTCAATTTGCCATTGACATGCAAGTGAAATGCAAGTTTTCTGTCAATGTTTTTGAGCATGCAGACAGCACAGTATGGCCTTTGAGTGGAAATTTGTACGCAAATTATTTCCTGTGTCTCCACAGGAGGTACTGATATGGTTTTAAGGGTAAGGCAGGGGAGGGATGCTGCAAGACCCAATTGCTCTGACTATGGAAACTTACTTGCAGGCCACAGTATGCTGCATTTCCTCTATGAACTGACCACAGCCTGCACATTTCACAAAAATCACACCTCTGTGCATGCTAACCAGTACGGTGGGATATAATACAGGCTTAATGTTATACTCACTTCATGGTATTACTCCTCTGACCACATCAATCCATGAACTCAGTACTCAGTCACCCAAGGCATGCATAAAAGAAGGCAATCTGAAACTGGAACTTATATTAGCTTCATGTCCATACACAGAAGACTTTTGTTCAATTGGGGTCTTGCTGGTTTTTGTCCAAACTTATTTTCACCAACTTCACTTCAGTTGGTCATCTTCTGTTTACATGTGTGTGTCTTTACTTTCTGAAGTCAGGTTAAAGACCTATGCACAACGAGACAAGTTGTCCCAGGACATTTCTTACCCAGCAAAGTATAAAGTAGCGCATCTAACCACAACAGTACATCACCTAAAATCATAAAGCCAATTCATTTTACTGAATTAAAAAAGAAGTTATTTGGCTACAACGTGACAATTTTTGCATGGATATGTTTGCAATTTCTTGCAGTAAAGATACAGCTTCATAGCAAAAGACTAGAAAGTCTTGTTTAAATGAATAGAATCAAACAAATGAAGTGGCTTGGCCACCATCATTCACGGATCTACAGCTATATATCTTGAAAAATATATACATCTTGATAAACTAAAATAAAACATCTCAGTAGTATCATTGTCTCCTCTGGAATAGAGAGTTTCCTATTAAATCCATTCAATACCAAAATTATGTCATGTAGCATTAAAGAAACAGTTGAATTTCAAAGCATACATAATTCAGAATTTCAGATTCCAAAAAAAGTCTCACTGCATGTACATAATTTAAATATTTTTTTTTGCAAAGTTGGTGTACACAACAATTCACAGGAAAAGTTATTCCACCTTCATGGCATTTAAAACGGTAGGGAAAATGCCAAAAAGTACAATTTTTTAAAGTTGGCTACAAAATTTCCTAGGCTGGGTATGAAATGTCTGGGTATTAATTATACCGATACAAAATATCCCAATACAATATGCCCTACATCCATACACACCAAACCTATCTGAAACAATCTGATTGAATAATACATTTGGAAGTAATCTATCTTGCCTAAAGGTACCAGAAACAATACAATCCTATCTATTCTGAAACAATAATATTTGTAACATTCTCCACAAGAAGGTTATGTTTTTGGGTGCATTTGTTTTTCTGTTTGTTTGTTTGCTGTCTTTGTGATTATTCCAAAGTTAAAGTAATCAAACAGATCCTTCTGAAATTTATTATATAGATGGGGCCTGAACAGAGGAAGAAGTGGATTAAATTTCAGGAAAGATCCAGATCAGAGATGAATAGGACACAAAATGTCTTGAATTTTGAAAAGTCCCATTTTCAATATACTTTCAATGACATTGGCTTACTGATTAACAATACTCTAAAAGTAATAACCTTATCGTTATAAAAAGTTTTTATGTGGGTAGTATCTAGCCAACAGAAGTAAGGATGACATTTTGGTAAAAACACCCCCTCTTCCCCCAATGGAGGCCTGCATTCTAAGATTGCTTTCTAGTTTTAAATTTTTAGGTAGTTTAAAGAGGGATGCTGTCCATTGGAATTGTAGATTATTATGTGTGACAGGATTGATGTGTAGTGAGTATGGACTTGCTAATGATTCTTCATTGTTGCAAAGAAGTACCAAAAATTGGCCTGCATGGAAAAAAAACATATCAGGGTAACAAATTGCATACTCTGGAGAAATACATTAGAGTGGAAACATAATATTATGAGTACAAAGAGGGACAATTTATTTATTTGGGGTTTTACGTCACTTTCAACACTGTTCAGGTCATATCACGATGGGTAGTTGGAAGGGCAGAGGGAACCAGTACATACAGTTGATCAAGGTTCTGTACTGTAAACCTGAAGACCAACAGCAAGCAACTACCAGCTTTCCCACTTGAGACCATGCCAGGAACCCGAACCCTGGCCTCAGAGGTGGGAGGGGAGAGTGTTGCCACTCTGCCACCGTGGCCCCCAAAGAGGGACAAATCTAGATGTGACAAACAATGTGTTATTAATCAATAAAACTGACCTGCAGAGATGGACATACCAACTGATTATTATTATTATTATTGTTATGTATTTATACTCAGCGCAATATCTCCATATACTACAGGACTCAAAGCGCTATTTAACCAATCCGACTGTACAGGTACAGCCCCAACTCACAAATAACTGATATTCCCCTAACTGGAAGATAGAGGCTCAAGGATGACCATTTATCAACGTCCTTGAGGTTCTTTAACCTGCCACTGGGGATAGGACCCAATGACAGAGGGCCGCCATTTTAAGTGGTCATCCGAGCCACTATGTATCTGCCTGAACCTGGGATTGAACCCACGTCCTCTGAGTTCCTAGACAAGTGGGTTACCCGCTAGGCCACAGTGGCAGATAAATAACTGATGCATGTCTTTTTCATATACAAAGTAGCCCTGATGGTAATTCTAAAATGATTTACTCCACAACATGTTGATGATTTGTATTTATATGAATACTTGTGGAGGTGTCCACAAATATTTCAACTACTATTTGAATATTAAAGATGTTAGTTTCACATGTTTTATAATAAATGAATTTCGATATATTTTACAATAAATACTGTATGTACATGGAACTTCTATCGTGATAAACATGTCATTTATACACATACATACCGGAACCAGCAAAGTCTTGGGTTTTAGCTGAAAAAAAAATAACAATTAAAACATTTGATAAAAAAAAAGTTTTCTTGTGAACACAGCCATTTCAACATTCAGAAAAATTCTGAAAAAAAAATTCATCTGTCCATTACCTGAAATAATAAAATATTTGTTTAAGAACTTTACACATAGGAAAAAGTTACAGCAGGTTATAAAAATATATATATTTAGTCCTGCGGCACATCAACCTAAGAAGATATGATGGTTTTATTATGAATTTATACATGAAAATATAACAAAAACACTTGTCACTTGGCATTTGTATGATAACGTCCTAACAAAATATACTGCTTTGAACTATCACACTCACCTTCAGAAGTGATCATCTGTGACATAGCCTTGTATTTTACCAGCCTGCCTTTTACACAAATACACTCATTTTAAGAAGTATCTGAATTGGTACTTGTAGTGTAAGAATAATTTTTAGGAACCATATTGTTTTGTTCTTAATGGACAAAAACTAAGTGCAAAAGTATATGTGAAACATTTGTTTGCTGTGAATGTTATTTTGATACAGCAAAACAGTAACATCACACTCCAAATCGAGTTGTTTTCTACTTTTTAAACAAATTGAATATTGAAAATATTACAGTAGGTGGCTCAACTTCTTTGGAATTACTGGTATGGATGAATTACTGTTACGAAAATAATCCATTTAACATCCCTCAACACAAAGCTCTATTTTTTCTCAACAGGGAACTATCATCCACCACTTTCAAAGAAAAATAAAATGGCCAGTCAACTGGCTCAGATTCCCCTCTGTAATATTTACAATATACTGATTTACACTTTACCTTGATATCTTTGTGAAAGGTTTTCCAACCATATCTACACTGCATCAGGTAACAAAATATTTGGAATTGAATTGCACTATACCTTTCATACATTTAAATTTCCTAGGCCTATAGCCACATTTTATGCAACTAGTTGCACCCGATTCTTCTGAACAAACTTCTGAGATGTCTGCTGAAAGAGCTTCACACTGAGAGCGAGGTTTGCATCCACGTGACACAGAAGTCTCAGCACCAAGGGAATCTACCACTATTTTGCGGTAGCACATGTCCTGATGAAAAATACAGTAAGACTGCCATGACAAATACATATTTCATTATTAAGAGGCCTTTGTGTGTCCTAGTGGTTTACAAGGTTGGGCATTTATTCATTTTGTTTTTACCTGTCTGTGATCCTAGGTTCAAGTCCAGGTTATGTCACCCTTCACAAATTTCAAAATATTACAACAAGCGCACAACAGTCAGAACAAAATACTTCAACATTAACAAGGTCTGCTATTTCTTTCAGTCTATATTGCTAAGCTGCAAAGAAATCAGAACACGAATAGTGCACTAGATAGTGCACAATTTATCAGAGTCCGGAGACGAAAAAAATTCATCTCTAGAAGTGTGAGCCTCACAGAGAGCTCGAGCATAAAAGGTTCAACTGCTTTGACAAGAAAATATAATTACTTTCGAAAGGTAAAGAATCATTACCTGATCTGCCCCATTACATAATTCAAATTTGCCATTTTCACCGCATTCTTCCTTGGAAGCTCCTTCACATGTAAAGCACCATAACTTGGACTTTTTGGGGCATGGATATTCAGGTGGTTCTGAAAAGACATCAATTTGTGATGGAGATTTAAAAAAAACTGGCTTAAACTGTCTTTCTTAAAGAAACCAACCTTCTACTCAGACATTTTGTCTGGAAGAGTTGAAATATTTTTCAGAGATTTAAAAAAAATTGTTAAAAGCATCAACCTTATTGGTGAGGAACTTTTTTGATGGATATATGATTCTCGAATAATAATGATACTGGAACAATAATTTTTACATGCTTTAATATATGCTACTACAAAGATTATGTGCCATGAAAATCTGAGAATGGGTAAAATACACAGAAAAGTATTGTTTTTATGGGCCACAAGCCCAGTGTGTACTCACCTGCACATTTAGACATCCTAAAGTTACAGAAAACACAGTTCCTCTCCATTCCCTTTGTACTACACACAGCACCATTGGCAGCCTGCTCTGCATGGCAACTGTCTCTTTCTTTGCAGCCTCTGCTGATGGATTTTGAAGACGAGGAGAATTTGACGGATGTCATACAGACAGGCTGGTACAGAAAAGCAAAAAAAATAGTATGATCTTAATTTATTCTAACAGTTCCCAGTAACATGATAGTGCTTATCATGTTGAAGAAGTAACCACTTGACCCTTGCTTATTTGGGTTGGAATAATACTCACGACAAAATGTGGATATTACAAATGTCTCAGTATGCTAGTAGAAGAATGGGATGTATAATTTAACTTAAACTGACACATAGTTCATATATACCAATCAAAAATTTGGGCCATTTTATTTTTTGGGAGGGGAGGGGAACTTAGAGAAAGTAGAGAGTCAGAGAGGTCGATTTACATAAATTTCAGGAGGTATATCTTTCTACTTTTTATGAATATCTGACTGGAATGGGAACTACAGCAACAATATGAATAAAATTTTGCTTTACATTTTCTCAATAAAGGAATAGCCAGTTTTATATTGATTTGAAATGTCAAGTCCAAGAACAATATATAACCTTAGACTTTTATTAGTCTTCTGTCAGTTTACCCATTTTCTAATATTAGTTTATACATTTGTACTTACATCATCTTGAATGCAAGTTTCAAAATGGCCATTACTAGCACAATTGGCCTCGGATGTCTGGTTGTCACAAGACCAGCACTGGAGAACAGATCTAGAGCCCTCATCTGTTTCACAAGGATTGGGCTTTTTATCTGAAATAACCAGCAAAGTGAATTAAATGTAACATATTCACTGTGGTGCTGAATCTCATACTTTATGTAATACATCAATTTCAACAGCACATGTGTTATCATAATACATATCTGTATCATATATATTTAAACCATCAAGACAACAAGTTGAAGGAGTAGGTGCAGAGTAGCGCTAAATAGGTACTGCAGACATCAGCAGGCAACTACTTACTCTTTACACTAGTAGTCAGGATAAAGATTTGAAAACCCAGAGGTAAGAGGCAAGTGGGAAGTGAACCCTCAAAACTTGGAGGTGCATCGAAATTGCATGTCTCCAGCTTGTCTCTAGATTTGATGAAACTGAAAGATCAAGTAAAAATTATCCTACCAGCACACTCTCCTGCATCACATTCCCTGGTTTTTATGGCTCCACTTTGTCCATCTACCTGACAGGTAGCACCACCACAGTCAGGGCTCGGCTGGTTGCACAGTCTCCTTCTCATCTGCTTACCTACCCCACAGGTCACACTGCACGGAGACCAGTCATGCCAGGGGCCCCAGCCACCATCCACTGGTTTAAAATAATAGGAACATCTTATGACAAAAGAAACATAATGTACTCATTCATGTCACTCTTAATTTAAAAAAGCAACTTAAAACTTGGAAATGAAAGTGTGGCTGTTTGCCATTCTGATCTCGACCAGAACTGTTCGAAAAACAAAATTAATGTTACTAACACAAAAATAATGGCTGCCAAAATATGAAAAAAAATATGTTTTACACAGAAGACGTTATATTTCATTAACTATGGCTGTTATATTTCCACTAAGAATATGTTTTTTATAATGTAACCAAAACAACTTGAAATTGTGGTGAGTTCATAAACCTGATTGCTTTCTTACAAAAATTGTAAAATAAAAAAATTGTTTATAAAACATTTTTTATAAACATTTGTTAATGTAATAAAAATTCAGATGAAGCACATTTTCTTTTAAATTATTTTACAATATTGACTGTATTTAGAAACACCTTACCAGGACAGCATCCATCATTACATATCATTGGTCTGTTATTTCTCCCCTCACATCCTTTACCACCATTCTGGGGTTCTGGACAAGAACAGTTTCGGGTTTGTACTTTCACCCCTCTACCACAGGACACGCTGCAGTCCCCAAACTCCCCAAAGTCACACCAACCTCCATCCACTACAACACAGACGCATAAAAATGCTTAAAGGCACACAGGAAATAGATCTCAGACTCAAATTTACATCCTAAAATTTCAGGGTTCCACCCTTATAATTGTTTGAGTTTTAAAGTCACATTCAAGTTATATTTCAATGGATATACTTTGGGTTAGATGTTTATGTAAGCCTGAGGATTAAGTTTCAACCTGTGAGTCTGTGATTCTAATGAATACCAACCCAGGTATTTCATGAAACTCAAATCTAGTGACCCCCTTTTTAAGTATATGCTGAAAATCAACTTTGAGAATAAAAATCGTAAATAAGGTTTAAATCTGAAAAAGTAATATTTACATATCAGCACTTAAGTAAAGTCAATACTTGACTGCAAAAGAATTTGAGTGAGTGCACTCTTTACCTTGAGACATATGTCTACCCTGTCTGGATACCAATTTTGGCAACTGCTTTTTATCTTGGCATGAAAGTTTCCCCATTTTAATACCAAATGCCTTAAGAAAGATTTTCCCATCAGTTTGGCAATCACATATATGATTAAGTCACTGTTGGGTTTTAAGTTCAGTGTATTGTTTGCATTAAATACTACAATGGAAGTCAGCTGCATAATTAGTTACATACTCGCCTTCCTTCTGTGACTTTGACCTTGACCAAAGGACTGAGAAAATTAGCATTGGCTTGCCTGTAGTTTGAGGTGCAGAATCTTGCTCAACTGATGTACATTGTTTCACCCCAAACAATAACTGCTCAATAGTGAGATGAGCGCTGAGCAGTGTGTTAAGAGTTTCTTTAAACTGATCTGACCAAAGTCAAATTATTTTTTCTTATAGTTGTTACCAGATTGGTAAGCAAACAAACCTTGCCACTTATTTGAAGGATGTTCAGATGCTTCCCAGCATTTATTGAACTAACCTATACAAACTTTAAAAATATCATATGGCACTGCTTTGATTTTTCTAATTCTTTCCACAACAAAAGTAAATATCTGCCATGCAAAATTTTAATACGATTTTTTGCAGGACAATCAAAAAATCCGGTTGCATAAATCAAAACAAGTCCAAACAAAATAAGACTCCCACTTAATGGGTAAAGATCAGGGTATAAGGTGTCACTCACCACCTAACATAAAAGCAGGGAAAGGTGTTCACTGCAAGATCTAACACTTGCCATCAACTAGATTTGAACCCATATAAGACAAATGAACACTTGCCAAACCGGTGAACCACTCA
This sequence comes from Sabellastarte sp. h YS-2021, assembly GCA_964017235.1. NCBI lineage: Eukaryota > Metazoa > Annelida > Polychaeta > Sabellida > Sabellidae > Sabellastarte > Sabellastarte sp. h YS-2021. The sequence goes on from OZ024928.1 coordinate 138,944,968, forward strand.
GCATATGACACCTCCGGATAATGCTTACCTGGACATCTGTGGTCTTGATTTAGGTCTCCATATGAACAAGTGACACAGGTTTTGACTCCTTTCACCATCAAACACACTCCGTTTCTCTGCTGAGCCTGGCAGGCTCTTCGGTTTATACAACCTCGAAACACACGCTTCATGTTCTTGGTTGATACCTCTCTCTTTGTACAAATCTGTAAACATTAGGAAGAGGTACATTGTTAATTTTGTGTTATCAGACAGATAATGGGATTTTATTTATACATCTATGTGGTTCATTTTACTGTTAATTTTACACAGGTTTAAGGTGTATGATTAAGAGTTCTTAGTCTAGATGTCAGGTTTTTGTGCAGTTACAGATAGTTATTACTGAATAAAGATTATTGCATAGCAACCATGTGAACACTGAACAGCTCTTTGAAAACATGGAAATAGTACTAATAGATGGTATAAACTAACATTCTTAACATATTTTAACAGATGAAACCAAACCTGCATGTAGGGTGGACATACTTGACAAAAAAAACTTAGAATTAATCAATACACAAAGACATTCAACTAATTATCCAAGATGGTCACATGCTTTATCTAATAAATTTTGTGTCATCTTTATAAAAACTGCAATTCATGATTCAGTGCATACCAACAACATGATTCAATGGAGTAGTATTACAAGAAGAGAAGAACAGAACATGACCCTCTCAAGGACTGTGAAATAAATAAATAATGGTAACAGACCTGATCTGGGCCAGTACAAGTCTCCCACTGTCCATTGGCTTCACAGGCAGCATCACCTGGCTCATTGTGACATGAGAAGCATTGGAGGTAGGAATCTTGCTCACACGGATAGGATTCATTAACTTTGAAATATAATATATCCAAAATAAATATGTTTATCATATGATGCTAAGTATCATACATATTCACTAAAATATATAATATCAACAGGTAAAGTCAAGCTGGCTCATTGAATTAATCATGTATATAATGGTCACTGGTAAAGAAATCTATCAAAACACTTTCATGTTGTTTTTTACAAAATAATGTGTTAACATTCTGTTTTGCAAACTTCCCATTATCATATTATTTTTAGAATTCAAATTAACTTATTAGTTCTATGATATAATAAACCCATTTTCTTCTCACTGTGTCATATTCTATCTTACTTGGACAAGTGCCAGCAAAGCACGGTGTTGTGTCTGTACCATTCCCCACACAATCCTGTCCCCCATGCTGAGGTGCAGGGTCATCACACATACGTGTCCTTGTTTTCTCACCCATTCCACAACTGACTGAACAGGGACCATACTCACACCATGGTCCCCAGCTACCATCAACTACAAGTTACACATAAACCAAATTTAATGACTGATTGATAGGTAAACATTATTTTAAACACATTGTATACGTTTATCATGCAGTGTAGTTGGGGAGGATGAAAAAAAGTAGTGGACACCACTTAGTCAAGACATACACAATGATGAATTGAATGTTAACACGTACATCTGATAGTTTTAATAATCTGAGTGTAAAATTCTTTATTATCACTACCAAGGAGGTTGTATAATTAAACCTTGCTTATTTGATCATTCTAGGGGGCCATATTTGGGCAGTGGTCATACACTCGCCTCCAACCTGCCAGTAAACACTTTTGGGTTTTGCAAACATTTGATAGGAAATGTTTGACAAAGGTTAAAAATTGATGCGTACGAAAACCATTTATAATAGAATGTTTTTAAAATGGTCTATGTATACCGTTTATTAAATGTTTAATGAAAATGTTAGAAAAGCGTTATTAATGAACATATTAATGTCTGAATAATAATGGGGTCAGAGGTCAAATTCAATATCTTTTTCAGGTTGCTCACTAATGAAAATATTATTTTTATGTCTAAAATTGTAAGATAGTGGCTTAAAAATTATAACCCAATTCAATTCTTACTTTTAGGGATTGCATGTGGGGCAACATTTGACAAAGTCCTCTAAAATCCATTGCTCCCCACCATGTTTGTTTGGACATGTCTGAAGGTGAAGGTTTAATAAGCATTCTTAAAATGGCTTTAAAACTTTTTGACAGAATGTTTTTAAAACATTGAATCTACAATGTTTTTAAAACATTTTATGTGTACTGTTTATAAAACACTTCATGGTTAATGTTTGAAAAACATTTCTAACATAACCTTCATTTCTTTAGCTTTTTTTAAATGTTGAAAAAACGTTTCCGGTCAAACCTAGCTTCTTGAGTTATTTTATAAACGTTTAATGAATGTTTTCAGTAAAAATGTTAAACTTTGTATGTAGAATGTTTATAAAACCTTTTTTAAATATTACAGCGTAAACATTTGCTTGGAAGCATTTAGAAAACCTTAAGATAGGGTTTAATTAGTTTTTAAACAGGTTTTTCCAACGTTTAATGTTTCTAATGTTTACTGGGCTCTGAGATCAGAGTCTGAACCCAAGACCAACTTGAAGTGGGAAACCTGGTAATTGCATAACATTGGTTGGCAATTGACAGTTCAGAACCTTGACAAACTGTAAGTACTGGTTTCCTCTGTCTTTCTGACCTAACAGTAACCGTCACAATAATCAATGTAAAAGTATTTAACATGATGTAAATTCCACTGTCCAGATATTTATTTTTATGCAAATGTATCCACTCTCCCAAATTTTTGTTTCAGTTTATTTTAAACTGTGCTATCTTCTATGGAATGTATTTGACCTGAATATATGGAAACAAAGGTCAAGTAGTTTATTATATTTTAAATCCCCGCTGGCCTTAGGCTCAATAAATAGTGTCAGAAAAGTGAAAAGAAATGCATGGTTTTGAAAATATTTAATAACTATGTAAGTTACAAATATAAATACAGTGATGCCCCATACAAGGGATGTATTTTACAGCTCAATTGTTTCATTATTTTAATACACATAGGACTGATTGTACCCATCATTCAATAAAATGTTCAATAGAAATGTAAAATAACCCTTCTCATCCCATGCATTGATCTTCTCTTGTGATAAATTTTTTAAAAAAATGTCACTCAAATAATTTCCAATATTTTAATCACCTCATCCAATTTATGATCTTACCCTCACTTAAATCATCTCCATTCATGTTGGGATGGTAGAGACTATAATGTGTCTATCACATATCTTTATTGTACCAGAACCATCTGCTTAGACATCTAGAAATTATATTGGAAGGATGTTTGTTGTATAGTATTCATCAAGGCTTGTGCTTTAAACGGTGCACCACTTGCTATGTTATATAATGTACCTGGTTTGACACAAGGTGGTAGCCGACATTTCTCGACATCCCATTCTCTTCCATCACAGTCTTTACCAAGAGGATCTATACTAGGTGCAGGGTTAGAACAGGTTCTGGTCCTCTGCATGACACCAACTCCACAGATACCTTTACACTCTCCAAAATTAGACCACTCACTCCAGTCTCCATTCACTGAAATCAATACAATCAGTTCATTATGGGTAAACAAAAAATTATTATAAAAAAAAATAAAGAGTCCGTAATACGTGCATGGTTGTAACAGGTTATCATCTTCTGTCTTATTATACTCTGCTGTACACCCACCCCACATATACATTTAGACTCCCTGAAGTTTAAACACTCACTCCAACCTCCATTCATTGAAACCAATTCAGTCAGTACAGTGGCTATAAAATTATCACAAAAAGATAAAAGGGTGCATAGTTACAACAGATTCTCGTCTTCTGCTTTACGCCCACTAAATAGATGCCTTTACACTTTCTAACTTTTTTACCACTAGCTCCAGTCTCCATCCCCTGAAACCAATATGGCAATTTTATAGTCAGTAGAAATATTTTCACAAAAAGATAAAGGGTCTATAGTATATACATGGTAATAACAGGTTCTTATTCGCTGTTGCACACTGCCTGAACTTTGACCATTCATCCACTGATTCAGAAATAATTAGTTAGCAAATATTGGGAATGAAAAGAAACATAAAAAATCAATACTAAGTGCTGGATTAGCACGCTGTCAGGTTCTTGTTATCTGTCACAGTGCATGGCAGATTTGTCTCCTCCACTTATGGTCCTTGGTTCAATTCTTGGCCCAACCAAAAGTGGGAAAGTTGGTGGTTTTTTGCCAGTGGCTGATGGTTGTCAGTGCCTTCATCAATATCCTAAACCATCGCAATATGACACATACAAATGTGCTGAAAGGGATGCTACATAATCAACTGAAAAAAAAAATCTTACAAAATACCTGGTTTTCTTGCATATTCTTGAAGCATAAGAGTAGCTTTATGAATACAAATGTTGGTGAATATTGCAGCAGGTTCTGTTTTCATGTGTTTTATGTTGATTACCTGGGCATTCCCTTCCTATACAGGACTTGATGTCCATTGGTAGACCTTTGCATTTTCTTCCTCCATTCTGGGGTGCAGGACACTTGCAGCTTCTCTTTCTCACCTGTCTCCCTAGACCACACCTCTTACTGCATGGGGACCACTCCTCAAAGTCACACCAACCTCCATCTTCTACAGATATTGTTCATAAAACATTTTAACTTTTCATTAAAACAATGCTCCATAGGACTATCTCTTGGCCAACAATCTCCAATATTTTCATTCTTAGATGATTCTTATTTTGAGAATTTTTCTAATAAAAAAAGCATTTTTCAAAAAAAAATTCTAAGAATAAGAAAAAAGTTCTAAGAATAAGATTATTCAATATTAAAGTATTTTTTATATATTTTTTCCCATGTATTCATGCCTGTTAACTAGAATATTAATGCTATCTGTTTTCATCACAGTTGTTGTATTAAGTTTGTCATTATCATTTTATAATTCTAAAAATTGTCAGGACTTTAAAGTTTTTTATTCTTAGAGATTTTTATTCCAAGAATTCTTCACAGAAATCGACTGTTCTTAGAAAATTCTATGAATAAGTCTAAAATAAGAATGTCAGTGAATATACATAAAGACCCAGAGGTTCAATCAAGCCTCCAGACACTGAAACAAAGATCTTATACTCTAAGTATTATGTTACAATAACACTGCATGGAAAACATTCTATAATTTGACACTACACTCTGGAACAAGGTTATTTTAAACCAACTATTTTGGTCCTTACTAAGATAAAAAAACTGTCAGGAGTTCAACCATTATCTTAACAAAACAGAATCTGTTCAAAGTTCATCAAGCAGTTGTGTTGTATTATAGAAGTGAAATCTGACTCATTCAGAAACATTAATGCTATATTTTGTTGGCTTTTAAATATGCTTGTAATCTAGTTTACCAAATTTAATATGTATTAACCCACCTGCACATTCTTTGAGGAAGCAAGGTGTCTGTTTTATAGGACTTCCATCACAAGGTTTACCACCATTCTTAGCACGAGGAGAATCGGGCAGTCTTCTAAAGGTTTGCATACCAGGTCCACATGGGTTGCTGCATTTTCCATAAGGCTTCCATGGACCCCAGCAACAGTCAACTGTTGTCAACAATATACACATGTATGAACGATAGTGACGATAGACAACTAAATATGTACGAGTTTCATTTTAAGTATTTATATAGTTCCCAATCATAGTTAAGGACTGGGAACACTATTTATGCTTTGAAAATATAAGCACAGACTTCATGAAAACCAAAATATCTATGTAAAATCTATGTAAAAGTCTTTGAAAAGTACAAATACATAAACTTATCTGCCAAGTATTTCAATTGACCTCCAACAGTGACCTAATGGCAATGATATACATGTATACAGAAAAATATCTAAATTTTACTGTTTCAAAGGTGTCAAACTAAGAGGTTCATAAAACTGGGGAGTATAAATAAGGTTATTGGTCACTTGTGCACAAAGGGTTAATAATAAATGTGTTTCATTTACTTTACACGTCAAAAAAAGCTAGATTGCAAATGGTGTACTTCTTGTGGTACTGTATGTGCATGTGATGTGTTTGTAAAGACATGGTCTTAGTACAGGAAATGAGAAAATAAGTAAATCAGTTAAGCTTTTTGTTCTCAGTAAAATCCTCATTTTATAAGCAACAAAATACAAAGATAGTCACAAAAAAAGTTATGTTTGAAAAAGTAACAATTTGTGAAACATTTATAATACATTAGACATTCCATTTGAACAAAGTTTAATGAACCTCAACTACAATTCACACTCATCAGTTTGAACATACACAAACTGGTCAATGTTGTGACAGATTGTCCATCCATCATTCAGTAATTTCATTCAGCTGATGCTTACAACTGAACCTATTTAAAGTATTACAAACTGCTGGCAGAAAATTTTACATTTGGCAAAAATTTGGTATTTCTACATCTTGTAGCAAACTCAAAGAATTTTAGATTAAAAAAAACTATTCACAAAATTTTATTTGTTACATAAACCTAAATTCATCCAGCAAAATTTGCATTTGGCTAAAATTTGTTGAACGAACATTTTGTAACAAAATCAAAGAATTTTAGATTGAAAAAAAATAAACAGTTTAGCAATTTCATTTGTTTTTGTTTTTTTTTTTTTTGCCTTAGAATCCATCAGTACTGGCATTTAGCCATTCGCAGTTAGAATAGATTAGATTTGTGTATAAATCTACCACAGCATATATACAAACGAATCATAGACAAATTGTCTTTAACTACATCAGTCAAATCGGCAACAAAGATAAAATAAAGATAAAATATTCCAATCAAATTGGCCCCTGAGAAAATAAATACCCTAGTCACATAGGCTCCCAGAAAATTACTGTGCTTTAAAAGGACAAAACTAATAAAATTATGTGTTTGTGAACAGAAGCTATGGCTTTAACCCAATGTATAATCAAATGAAAACTTTTATAGCACTTAATGTTCATTAATCAATTGCACTTTTAATAATTCTAACACAAACAGGTGAGTAAAAGACATAGGATAAAACACATTGCTTACAGTATCCAAAAATCTTTGATATGTTGATTCAAGCTAACCTAATGCACTGTGTAAAAAAATTTCTAAGAGTCTGTCATATGGTGGAGATTAAGTGCTATAAAAGTACTGTTATTGTATTACATGTTATTCTTTTTATCTGTGTATCTGGGGCCCGGGTTTACAGGGGCTGGTTTTTTAGGGGGCCGATTTGCTGAGGGCCGATATGGCAATGGGGCGATTTTTCCAGATCCCACACAAACTACCTACCAGCACATTGGGCATGTTGATAGTCACATGATCTGCACAGAGGAAGTCTGCAGGATTTACTACACACTCCACCTTGTTGATGTATCAAGGCTTTACACTCAGGCTTACTGATACAGCGCCGTGTGATTTGTACTCCTTTACTGGTAAATGGGACACTGACTATCTCTTCAAGACAAATGGCCTGGAGAAAAAGAAAGAGAAGTATAATGGGTAATGCCCTAAAAGTTTAACTCGTATTAGGACAGAAATATATTTATTGTCCATACTAAATGCAAGCAAATGTCATGCTGATCAGTTCAGAAAGTAATGATGTTACAAACTGATAAACAGAAATGCCTCAGTAGCTAGATGATTCAGCAACTTTTGCATTTGATCACCTAGCTCTAACCTCAGTCTGTATTCATGAATTTGAATGTTATCACTGACAACATGTGGGAAATGCCTTAGATATGTATTTTATATCAACATGTCTGCGCAAATTTTTCTAACACTTAGGAAGTAAACAAATACTACACTCACATCATCACCATTACAGGTGACCCATTCTCCATTCTGTCGACAGTCACGGTCACTGGTAGCAGCAGTACAGGTCAGACACTTCAGATATCCACCCACTGTATCACAAGGGTTGTCAGGTAATGGCTCCTCTGTACAAGCACCAGATTATAGAGTGAATTAAATGTGCAGCAAGCACCCTTTCTCATATAGTAAGATCAGGTAAACTGAGAGAGTCAATAAATGACATTATATTACAACAACATTACATCAGTAATCCGTATCTCCCACAATTTAAAGTTGTATCAGGAAATTCCCTCAGTGGATAATTTTACTTTTCATACTCTAAATTTCCTGTTGGAATTGTATTTTTAGTACAATTAACAGGTTTAAATACAGGAAAATGCATGATATTGCAACTTCTTGGGTGTACAAAAACATTTTTGTAGGTATAAGTACAAAATAGCCAATTCTAATAGGATTTAGATGTTCTTGTTATATAGTCTCTTGTTTTCCATTCAAATAAAATATCAATGATATCACAATAATCATCATAGGTTTTAGAATATTTCAGCTTACCATCAACACATTGTCTTGCACCATCTAGTACACCACAGTATTGGTCATCTTCACACATGTGAGGGGAAGAAGTAATACCTGAGGGCGTGCACCTGGATGTATTTGTACAGTCATCAGACAGCCAGACCTCTCCTTGCTACAATAAAACAGTATCAGAAGTGCCCATATCCCATAGTCTTGAGAAATAGCATAGGACCCCATAAGAAATAGAATAGGTAAAAAATACAAAGATAAGGAGCCTTTCAGAACAGTGTAAGTTATGTAAAAGTGGAGGAGAAATAACACTTAAGACCGAAAAAAGTATTGGATGTATCAAATTGACACATGGAAACACACAAACATAAATGAGAAATTTGAGAAAAATCACAAATCCCATCTGTCACAAGTCATATGGGATACCATAAGTACATGTTTACATAGGTTTACTGTTTCTGACAAGATTTTAAAGGCCAAGGTCATTTAGACAAGGTCATAGGTCAAATCAAGGTTAAACTATGACATTGCATACATACACCCAACCATTGTCCCTTAACTGGACAAGTTGTTAACAGTTAAGGTCACTACAGCAAGGTTAAAGGTAAACAAGAGGAGAGTGCCCGTGAACGGGCACTGTGTCAGCTGACTGAGTGTTTTTGATTTGTGAAGGTGATTAGAGGACAGAATAATTATCAGGAAAAGGGCTGTACAGAAATACAGTAAATGGTAACTGAACAGCAAGTTCGAAAAAAATTCCGAAGCTGACAGAAGAAAAGGATAAAAAAGTTGTGCCCTGTACATGGTATTATGAAGGAAAATAACAAGGTAATTGTTTAAGTGTAAAAAATAGGTTAAAACATATTTAAAGAAATACTACAAATGCAATATCCTCGTTCGACCTTGAAGAAGGGGTCCAAGGTCAAATCTAACCACACAAATACATTCCCAGCCCATGATTTCCTATGGTTTACCATTCCAAACCTCTAGGACCAATTATAAATGAGTTATAAGCACTTTTAAGCTTGGCTGTCATCATTTGACCTTGAAGGAGGGGTCCAAAGGTCAAATCTGACCATACCAAAAGATTCCGAGCCAATGATTTCCTATGGGATGGTTTACCATCCCAAATATCTGTCACCAATAATAAGCGAGTTGTAGGCACTTTCAATTTTCGCTATCCTCATTTGACCTTGAAGGAGGGTTCCAAGGTCAAATCGGACCATATCAACAGATTCACAGCCCATGATTTCCTGTCTGTTTACCATCCCAAACCTCTGGGACCAATAATAAGCGAGTTATAAGCACTTTTAAGTTTGGCTATCCTTGTTTGACCTTGAAGGAGGGGTCATTGAAGGTCAAATCTGACCACACCAAAAGATTCCCACCCCATGATTTTCTACAGGTTGGTTTATCATCCCAAACCTCTAGGATCAATAATAAGGGAGATATAAGCAATTTTCATGACTGAGAAAAAACACCTGTGGCGGCCATCTTGTTTTTCAAAATGAGGCCAAAAATATTCCCAGACAACATTTTATGGTTATTAATATATACTGCAAACTTAAGAAAGCTAGCTATAATATTTTTTTTCATCAGAGCAGTAATGGTGAAATCTCTCTCTACACACTGCGGCTATCCAGTGGATACAATGACTTACTCAACAGTGAGAACCGGAAAGTAGCTATTGCTCAGCTATGCCATGACATAGAGGTCTGCAATTTCACTATGTTATAGCTGACCAAAAATTCTGTGAATAACATATTTAACAAATTACTCTAAATGTAATAGTTTTCAAGTTACAACTGATTTACTCAACAGTGAGAACCTCAAAGGAACTATTACTCAGCTATGCAATGAGCTACATGTCTGAAATTTTACTATGTTATAGCTAACCCAAAAGTAGGTGAACAACATATTTAAGCAAACTACTGTAAATGCAATAGTTTTCAAGCTACAACTGATTTACTCAATAGTGAGAACTGAAAATAGCTATTGCTCCGCTATGCCATGAGCTATAGGTCTGTAATTTCACTATGTTATAGCTGACCCAAAAGTAGGTGAACAATATATTTTAACAAAATACTCCAAATGCAATATTTTTCAAGTTACAGCTGATTTACTCAACAGTCAGTACCTGAGAATAGCTATTGCTCAGTTGTGCCATGAGCTATAGGTCTATAATTTCACTATGTTATAGCTGACCCAAAAGTAGCTGAATAACATATTTGCACAAATTTCTGTAAATGCAATAGTTTTCCAATTATAACTGATTTACTCAACAGTGAGAACTTCAAAGTAGCTATTACTCAGCTATGAAATGAGCCACAGGTCTGAAACTTCACTATGTTATAGCTGACCCCAAAATAGGTGAATAACATATTGAAACAAAATACTCTAAATGCAATAGTTTTCAAGTTATAAATGATTTACTCAACAGTGATAACCTAAAAGTAGCTATTACTCAGCTATGCCATGAGCTACAGGTCTGAAATTTTACTATGTTATAGCTGGCCCAAAAGTAGCTGAATAACATATTTATACGAAATTCTCTAAATGCAATAGTTTTTAAGTTACAAGTGATTTTACTCATGATGGAAGTTACTGAAAAGCCCAAAAGTAGCTATTACTCACTTAGCTATTGAGACAGACACCCAACCTACTCACCATATTGTAGCTATGAAAAAGTAGCTGAACAACATATTTTAACAAAATGCTCTAAATGCAACACTTTTCAAGTTATAAGTGATTTACTCAACAGTGATAACCTAAAAGTAGCTATTACTCAGCTATGCCATGAGCTACAGGTCTGAAATTTTACTATGTTATAGCTGACCCAAAAGTAGCTGAATAACATATTTATACGATATTCTCTAAATGCAATAGTTTTCAAGTTATAAGCGATTTACTCAACAGTGATAACCTAAAAGTAGCTATTACTCAGCTATGCCATGAGCTACAGGTCTGAAATTTCACTATGTTATAGTTGGCCCAAAAGTAGCTGAATAACATATTTATACGAAATTCTCTAAATGCAATAATTTTTAAGTTACAAGTGATTTTACTCATAATGCAAGTTACTGAAAAGCCCAAAAGTAGCTATTACTCACTTAGCTATTGAGACAGACACCCAACTTACTCACCATATTGTAGCTATGAAAAAAGTAGCTGAACAACATATTTTCACAAAATGCTGTAAATGCAACACTTTTGAAGTTATAAGTGATTTAGTGCATGATTTCATGAATTTTAATGCATTAAAAATTATTAAAAAAATTTATTAAAAAAAAAGTAAGATAGATCCAGGTCTCATACTCACACAAGAGAATCTACCTCTGGCCTAGTACATATATGCAAGATATGAGAGAAATCCCTGCAATAGTCACTGAGAAAATTGTGATAAAAAGTTGAAATTTTCACACTTTTGGTGGGGGTACCCCCCTTGTAATGTCTCTAGCAAACAGACGAACAGACAGATTTGCATGCCTTGAACAATTTTTCATCCTCGATAGATAAGGTATCTTTTAAAAAAAAACAGCATGTCTCTAGGCCTTGTAGTTTTGGAGAAGAAGTTGTTCACGCGGACGAGTACGTGTACGTGTACGCCCACGCCGCAGAGTGATGACATAATGTCAGCTGACTGACAAGTCAGCTGACATAAAAATAAGGTCACACCATGATGATGCACACATATCCCCAAACCAATGTCCCCACCATGTATGAATTTCCTGTTTTTCCAAATACTGTTCAGCCTCTAAAACTTGACCCCCTTTCCCCCCTCCACTCCCCTCACAGTATACACAAGATGAAATAAAATCTACATAATACAAATACATTGCCATTATCCACATATACAGTACTAATTTTCCTCCTTCACTTTGTTTCCCCCTCATTTTACAAAAACAGATCACTGAAATAAAATAAAATCATCTGCATAAGTATTTTGTCGTGACTTCCAATGATGCCTGAAAAGCCGCATGCTTATTTCCTGAGACACTGTTTGGTATATACACAAATATAATCATCTACATGAGTACTGTACCTTATGGTGACTCCCATTGTCATCAATGCATCCACATTCTTCTCTTTCCACACACTGCTCCCCCTCCAACACTCTATCTCCTGCACACACACATCCCTCCCTTTCTGGCAAATCACAAGAGTCTGGAGCATCAGGATCCTCACAGGTAGCTGGGCAGCCAGAAGCAGTGTCAGAATAGACAAAGCCGTCTGGACAGACCATGGCTAATGGAGTAAAATTGAAAGATTGTACATAACATATAAGTGTCAAGGAAAATGAAAGTGCTTAAAACCTTAAGAACACTATCTGGCCATTACACAGCTCATGGAGTATTAAAGGGATTAGCATGTACAATAAATGTAAGGGTAGATATAAGTCCAAAGAAGTTCAAAATAAGATATATTGATAAATGACAGAAAAAAAACAATGCAGAAAGATAGAAGGATATGTACAAATTTATACGTGGTTGTGGGCACTGGTCATCTTAACCATAATAATAAGCAGCATAAATGGAAATAAGTTTGGAACTGAATCTAGTAGACTACCCAGACTTTTAACTACCTTGTATGTACAGCTTTTTCTACTGTGTATACTGTCAAATGTGATATAATCTGTACAATTGTCAAATGACTAGCATTAAAAAGGGGTGGGATTTTTGTGACAATTCTACCTATAATACTGCCAATTATAGTCAGTGGAAAAAATTGACAGTTTCTTGCTGATATCTGATGGTAACCAAAGCAGTATCTCGAGCAACTGATTTGTCTAGTCTCTTCTCCTTAAGTGTCATTTTAGAAGAAACAAATTGCTAAAGACTTTATTCAACACAATAACAAATTGCTAAAGACTTTGTTCAACAAAATATTGCACGTACAAAGAAATGTACCTTTTGAAAATATTAATATTATCAAGTACTTATTTCTTTTACATTTACAATGTTTTGAATAATAAATGCTTTGAATGGAAATGCAAAAACTGCAGTACTCACGACAGTTGGCATCATCTCTCCAATCTCTCAGTACAGTGTCCAGGATATCTTCACAGAACTCGACAAATGCCTCAATCACACTGCAAGCTACTTCCTGACAACTCTTCCCACTACTAGTCCCTTCTGCGCAATCATAACTACAGTCTTCCAGAAACTGTTTGGCATCATTAGGTAGTTCATCAATACACTGGAGAAGTGGGCTATTTGAACCTCCAGTAAGGACATTACACTCATCAGGAATTTCATCAGGAACATCAATATCTGAATCTGGATCCACACACCTGTAAATGATGAAGTAAGATTAGCCATAACACCCTACAATAAATATGAACTAGGAGATACATTTGCATATCTTCATTCCTAACTCCAAACTGACAAGGTACAATATATTATACTTGAGCATACCAGATGACACAAAGTAAAAGCTATGTTTTAGTGTATCTCTACAAAATTAGTCACATGATATAAAATTCCAATATCTGGAGCTGTGTTTGATTTCACTAACTTGTACTGCATTTTAGTCAAAGTCATTCTCACCCCTCAATATCATCAGAATACACTTTCCAGCTGTTTCCTATCTTGCTGTAGATATCTGGATGGTTTGAGACATCCTCTCCATCTTTTGTCACACAGTCATCATTTTTCTTACCATTCATATTGCCACATATGCCCTCCACTTCTGAACTGCAGTTTTGAAAGATATGTACACAATTATAGTACTATATCATAACAGATTATATAAAATTGGCAGAAATTTAATGAAAAGTGTACATGCATCCATACAGAATGGAATTGTATGAAATCTCCCCGAAAAATTTTCTTCTTTTTGCAGCAATAAAAATATTTTAAATCGCTAAAATTACCAAATTTCATCATTCTCAGCATGAATAAATTTAACAACCTAAATTAACATCTGACATATTTTAACTTTAGGCAACAGACTTCAAATGTATTTGATCTACCAAAAAGTAACTGCTTAAAAGGATTAAATAAGCTAAATACAGAAAACATTTTTATGAGTGTAATATGTAGTTACTGTGTGAAATACATGTGCACCCACTATAAATAAATAATTTACCTTTGTAATAAGCTTCCCTAAACAGTCAATAGCATATTCAACCTAGACAACATTAAACAATGGAAGCTACAAGTAAACTGAAATCCATCAAGAACATATACCCTATCCATTTAAAGGTGACTTATATTACCAGTAGTTAGGTGGCAGTGTGACATAGGCTTTATGTTTTCCATCATATTCCACTCTCAGTCCAAAGTCTGTCTCTACCACTACTGTCCCACGACTGGTAAACTCGATATACACCCCTGAGATGTCACTGTAGGGCAATGTAACAATGACATTATCCACCTGGAATGATAGCACACTTACAATCACAGAAAATAGGATTTAGACAAAGCTTGTTGGCTTGATCTTGCATTTATATCTAGGAGTAACATAAGTTTTATATCTAGGAATAAATAAAGCATGTATAAACAATATTTATAAAAGCAATGAGTTATAATCAAATGATGGGGTTTCATTTATGATATCAGTGGTCCTTACTACTTTATTAAATAGGTCATTAGTCAACTTATACACACGTCTTTCTGTCACTGTAGAAATAAATTTTCACAATTATGCTACTTGATGTAAGAGTAAAAAAATAAGGCGACCATCCTCACATCAGAATGAGAATGAATGTTCATCAAAATATGTGTTCATTCTATGTTCTACTGCTTCTTTACTTGAAAGTAAAGACTGATACAAATACAATATCTCTCTAAGCTTACTTCACTAATTTATTCAGTGCAGATAATGACATTATAAAGCTCTATGCTTGCTTGCACTTACCAGCACTACTCCTCTCTTTCTGAGTATAATCTGTAAGCCATGCACCAGAACAATGACAGTCTTTGTGTAAGCCACCCAGGTCTTTCCATTTCTGTGTTCATTCTCCACTAGCACCTGAAACTCTGGCTCTGTTGTATTCTCTACAGTACCACTAAGCAAGTACCTACAGGTACCTTGAAAGTGGATCTTTTTTCCATCGAAGGTTTTGTAATGTGGATCTCCAGAGGCTGAACATGTCAGGCCAGCTGCAAATTAGACAGTAAATATACAGATCATACTTATACTGGATATTTATCCATCATACTGAAACTGGGTAGTTACAATTTTATCACTAAAGACAGGGGAGAAGCTAGGATTTTTTTACATGGTGCGCCTTGATTATTCAGAAAATTGCGGTTACATGCAATATTTGTTAAGGAATGTGGTATTGTATATCTCATTAATGATCCTTCTGGCAAATGCTAAAGCATAAATGGTTTAATGTTATTTTTGATAATGGCAAGAATATCTATAACACTGTGGCCAAAGTTCCAAAATAAATCCGACGATTAAAATATAAAAATACACATTTGTGGACAGCCAGACCTATAACTCTATAACTATATTGATCTGTTAGAATAGTTACCAGTCTCAGATAGGGGGAGGAGGGTGGGGGTAGGAGTTCATTTCGTACACTGTCTATCCAGTACCACTAAATGGGTACCCATGGTTTTAATTACTTGACTGGTTTTAATTAATTGTTTTGTTAAACACGTACATAAAGATATGTGTTAAAACCTTGGATGTCTGGATGTATCCTGACAAGATTATAAGCAAATTAAACCTTATATATCATATCACAAGGTGCTTAAATGGATTTGTAACCATAACACATGTAATCATTCAACCAAATTGTTTGCATTTTTTATCATTATTCAGGATGTTAGGTTTACAAGAGCATAACCTTGCTGAAGGCTTCAATTTCTTTGTATGTATGGGCAACTTTCATTTCAGATAATGAAGGTTTATTTTTTGTACTGCGCTCTTACATGTTGAGTAAGACGATCTAACGTCTGCCTGATGAACTTATATTTCCCAACAGGTACAACTGCTTTATGAATACCAAAAAATCTGTGTACATGTTTCAAAACAATATGGCATAAATTTGAGCCTTAAGCAAGGCTAACAAAAGCATACAAGCCATACAGCAGACTACGATTTTTTATTCATAAATAAAAATGCTGTATATATAAATAGTCTTAATGACATTGTAAAACGAGAATCAACATCTATTGACCAGGTAATGTGACCTTACCTTCATCTTTACAGCCTCCACATTTTTCACTGGATGCCTTACAAGCACATTCACTTATAAGAGATCCATCCTTGTGTTTTTTAAGCAGACATTGCTCACCCAGTCCACAGTGACTTGGACAAGGGGCTATGACAAAGAAAATTTTACATACTGTTACAAAAATTAACACTTATATAATAACAATATATTAAATAAATATATTGTACAAATTATCATAAATCTTGTCTTTGGTTGGACATAAAATAACATGGCCATTGGTTAATTCTGAAGATTTGGGTTACTGTCTGTAATAAAGTTGTTAAAATGCGGGATGGTTATTTTTTTTATAAATGTGAACTAGTTGGGTATTGACCAAATCATCCAATGACCTTGAAAGGCCATTCAACAAGAAGAAAAAAAATCTTGATAAACAAAGGCATGTTCTGTCATTGTTAAAACCAATGCGATTTTGAACATTTCAAACTCTTCACCATCACTTCATTAATTGTGGAAAAGCACTCAAATACATAAGTATCGCCATCTCATTTAAATGAGACCTTGACACCATGTGTAAAATTGTTTGATCTAACCCACATACTTCTATCCGTTTATTCTTTGCAAGGTGTGACAATGAAAAGAAAAAGAGAAAAAAAAATAATTTGCTGAAGGCAGTTAAGGGTTGTTCCCTAGTGGAGAACTGGGAGAAGAGGATGCTATCATAAGTAACAATAATAATAACATTTGTATAGCACTGATGGAATCCTGAAAAGAGACAATCCAAAAAGTTGGCAAAAGTTGTAGCCCAGCCTGCTACTCTGAACAGGTAAGTCTTCTGATGATTCCTAAAATTCAACATGGTCTATTAGGATCTGACATTAAAGGGCAACTGGTTCCATTCCACTGGTGCAGCCATGGCAAAACTACGTCTGTCTATGGCCTTGGATGAACACAGGAAACTGATAATCTATTTCCATGAGTGATACTACTAGACTTAACCAAAGAAGACAAATGGGAAGGTTGGTAGAAATTTATGATCTTAAAAGTAAGAAAGTTATATTTAAAAAGGATATGATATGAAATGGGAAGCCAGTAGATTTTTTCTATCAGGGTATGACATAAAGTTTTCTGTCAGATCTGGAAATAATATGGCAGAGGGTTATCTGAACTTTCTAAAGTTTAGAAACACTTACCCTACTGAGTCCATATAGTAGGAATTACAATAGTCTAGTTGACAACTGACCGTAACTTTTGCCACAAGAATGGCAGTATTAACAGGTAGGAATTTATAGATGGAAAAACTGTTTCAAATAGGAAAGTTTTGAGATGTCATAGAAAACATGCTGAGCCTTGTTTATTATGTAATGAAAACTTAATGGAAGATGAATACCATTTGGTATGTCAATGTGTAACTTATCAGAAAAGGGAAAACTTCACCACACCACATTTCACATTTTGAACAGTTATCCCAACTAACTAATTCACCATATTGATGACCCAAGTGAACAAAATCCTTAATTAATTAGGTTGAAAATATTTTAACAAAAATAATCATGCTTTAAGTGTAAACAATCTAGTTTGACGAAGACTGCTCAAATAAAGATTATATATTTAAATAAGCTATCAGTGCCCGTGAATGGGCTCTATGTCAGCTGACGGTGTGTTTTGAGTTTCAGAGTAGAAGTAAATTAAGAAAAGGACACAAAAGTTGTGCCCTGCAAATGGTATTCAGAAGGATCAAGTTAATTGTTAATGAGTAAAATATAGGTGGAAAGCATATTTAAACAAGTACTGTAAATGCAATAGATTTCAAGTTACAACTAATTTCCTCAACAGTAAGAATCTTAAAGTACTTTTGCTCAGCTATACAATGAGCTACAGGTCCGCGATTTTACTATGTTATAGCTGACCCTAAAGAAGGTGAATAACTTATTTAAAGAAAATTCTCTAAATGCAATAACTTTCAAGTTACAATTAATTACTCAACAGTGAAACCTGAAAGTAGCTATTGCTCAGCCATACAATGAGCTACAGGCCTGAAATTTCACTATGTTATGGGTGACCCATAAGTAGGTGAATAACATATTCAAACGAAATACTCTACATGCTATAGTTTTTAAGTTACAACTGTTTTACTCAACAGTGAGAACCTGAAAATAGGTATTGCTCAGCTATGCCATGAGCTACAGGTCTGCAATTTCATCATATTATATCTGTTTCAAAAGTACATGAATAACTTATTTAAAGAAAATTCTCTAAATGCAATAACTTTCAAGTTACAATTAATTACTCAAAAGTGAAAACCTGAAAGTAGCTATTGCTCAGCCATACAATGAGCTACAGGCCTGAAATTTCACTATGTTATGGGTGACCCATAAGTAGGTGAATAACATATTCAAACGAAATACTCTACATGCAATAGTTTTTAAGTTACAACTGTTTTACTCAACAGTGAGAACCTGAAAATAGGTATTGCTCAGCTATGCCATGAGCTACAGGTCTGCAATTTCACCATATTATATCTGTTTCAAAAGTACATGAATAACATATTTAAACAAAATTCTCTAATTGCAACAGTTTTCAAGTTACAAGCAATTTACTTAACAGTGATAACATGAAAGTAGCTATTACTCAGCCATGCCATGAGCTACAGGTCTGCAATTTTACTATGTTACAGCTGACTAAAAAGTTGCTGAATAACATATTTATACAAATTTCTGTAAATGAGATAGTTTTCACGTTATAACTAATTTACTCAACACTGATAACCTCAAAATAGCTATTGCTCAACTATGATATAACCTACAGGTCTACAAATTTACAATGTCATTGCTGATCCAAAAGTAGGTGAATAACATATTTAAAGAACACACTCTAAATGTAATAGTTTTCAAGTTCTAACTGTTTTAATCAACAATGATAACCTCAAAGTAGCTATTACTCAGCTATGCAATAAGCTACAGGTCTAAAATTTTACTATGTTATAGCTAACCCAAAAGTAGCTGAATAACATATTTATACGAAATTCTCTAGTTTTCAAGTTGCAAGTGATTTTACTCATTATGGAAGCTACTGAAAAGTTTAAAAGTAGCTATTACTCACTTAGCTATTGGGATAGACTTCCAAGTTACTCGCCATGTTATACCTATGAAAAAAGTAGCTGAATAACATATTTTAACAAAATCCTCTACATGCAATACTTTTCAAGTTATAATTTATTTAGTGCATGATTTCAAGAATTTTAATGTATTAATAATTATTTTAAAAATTCATAAAAAAAAATTAAGAAAAACCCAGGCCAGATACTCACACAAGGGAATCTACTTGATGCCTAGTACATATGTGCAAGATATGAGAAAAATCCTTGAAATAGTCAATGAGAAAATTGTGATACAGTGTTGAAATTTTCACACTTAGGGTGGGGGGTACCTCACTTGTAATCAAATCACTCTAGCAAACAGACGAACAAAAAAATCTGCATACCTTGAACAGTTTTTTCATCCTCGATAGATAAGGTATCTTTAAAAAAACAGCATGTCTCTGGGCCTTGTAGTTTTGGAGGAGAAGTCGCTCACGTGGACAGAGTGACCACATAAAAAAGAAAACTTTATGTAATCAAATTCAAAAACTTGAAGTGAATCTACTCACGAACACATATCTCATCACTAGGTGACTTTTTGCCTCCTCTGTCTCTATACAGTTTTCTCCGGAAGCCTCTTTCCCTTTGATGAATCACACACACATATTCCACTTCTAGGTACTTATAGGTACCTGGGCAGGGGTCTCCAAAGTACTTAGTTTCTGGCTTCAGTACGCACATCTTCATATTATTACAATGACATTGTACTTTTTCTTTGGTTGAAGGATTATAACAGTCTGTTTTATCTTGGTGTTTTCTGTGAAAATTTTTTTTAATAAATTTAAAATGTTTAAATTACACCATAATTTCATGCAGTAACTGCAACATGAATCAGTCAAATTGTACTGTAACTTCAAAAATGATTTTGAATGGGAAACAAAATGTACAAGAATTGTGTGCATGGATTGTGAGAATAAGTAAGACTAATTTGCGGCATCTGGGGATGGCAGGTATCAGTCCTCGATCCCAGGCTGAGCATAGTTTACACCAAGTAGGGTTGGTTACCAGTCTGATTGCATAATGGTTTGTTTAAGGTGTTTCTATTGGAAACCAATGTATCAGAATTCATGATTGGTTTGTTTGGATAATTAGATGTTTACATGTTTACTGTTCTTCAGTTAGAAGCCAGAGTTTGAAGGACAAACATTGATTTGAAATTCTATGGTGTTATGTGTTAGGAATTGATTTTAACTTTTTGGTAACTTATAAATATTATGAAACACATGAATTTTTCAAGAACTGGCAATGAAAGCCACATCGTTGTACTGTTGTTAGTTCACGGTTATGAACTTTAGAAACTGAATTGTGGATTCTGTGAATTATCATTAGATTTGTTTACACCAGATGCTCTGAATGTGGCGACCTTATGCTTGTCAAACATAATGTAACAGGGATGGTCTGAACGTATTTGCTGTGAATTTCTTAAAAAGTACAGGCATTAACTTTATACATCCTGCAAATATAGAAGTGATTGTCTTAAAATCTGTGGTGACATATATTATCAGTTGTTGGGGTATTCAACTAGTGTACTTCACTATCATATTTCAAAATCTAGCAAACAATTGGTATTAAATTATAAATGTTGGCATTATCATGGCACTTTCACAGCAAAACGAAAAACTATTTTGATAAACTATTTTAAATAGCTATTTGGATAATACCCTATTCGAAAAACTCACTTTAAAGTTGCTGTGAATTTAAATACACAACTGAACCTCATTTTTACAGAGGAGAATAAGTTCCATGTGCTTGGGCAAACATTAACTCCATGAAGTTAGCTTGTAATTTAAAACTACACTAATGATTATGTGATGAATGAAGCTATACAAAGTGAAACATATCACATTACCTGTCATGTGGACATACTTCATTGTCTGGTTGGGTTCTTCCAAAGTTAGCATCAATCACTCTGATCACTGTACCAGAGGGACACTTTAGCTTTAATCTTCCACTGTCCTCACATGCAGTAACAAAATTTGTGGTGCACTGGGCATCTGTATAATTCATAAAACAGGTACTTAAATATTATCATTTTTAATATAATTAAAGAAGCCTGTGAAAAACAATTTAAATATATTATTAGAATTTGCTATGATTAACTGTACATAATAAACTGTAATCCAATAAAGCAACTTCCTTTCCAGACCAAGAATTGAAAATGACACACTTAAATTACTTTCATATCCCCAATGAATACAAGAATAACACTGTACAATAATGGTGTAATGCTATTGGCAGAACTTTATCATAATTTGAGGTTATAAACCACTAAACCATGAAGACAAAATATCTTCACCTTATTGATACTTAAAAATTTGGCAATAAAACAAGGCTGGTACGTACATTATTATTTGCATGCTGTTGTTACACAGTCCTTTTTTATATTAGTACAAGGCTATTTCATCCACTTTACTCTGCATAGGATTACTACTGGAACAGCCAACGTGTGTAAAATAATTTGCATTTGTGGATTTGTGATTGAAAGTAAAAAAAAACATGCACAACCATATTGTAAAAAATGTTAACAAATGCAATTAAAATGTTCTATAAAACTCACATGGGTTGGGAAATTTGGGTTTTCCTTTTGACCCCTTTGATCCTTTAGATCCATGACTGCCCTTTCTTCTTGCATTCATCAAATCCTTCAAGACCTCTTCCCTCATCTTGTGTTCTCTCCTACTTTTACTATCAGAGCTTTTACTTTTGGAGCTTTTACTTTTGGAGCTTTTACTTTTAGAGCTTTTAATTTTGGAGCTTTTACTTTTAGAGCTTTTACTTTTGGAACTTTTACTTTTTGAACTCTTACTATGGTGATGGTGGAGTGATGATTTACTACGACCCTCTTTTGATGATTTACTATGACTAGATGACCCAGATCCCTTAATAGATTTCAAATGCCATCTCTTTTGATAGTCATAATCCCCCTTGTGGCCACTACTGCTACTACTGCTTTTGCTTTCATGCTTGTGATGTCCCGCTTTGCTGTATCTGGATGATTTACTGTGAGCAGACGATCCGTGGCCTTTGCCAAATTTAAAACCCCAACCTTCCTCATCATTATCTCTACCGCCCATTCCGTCTCTACCTTTCCAAATAACATGCTTCTCATTTTCATCATTATCAGAGCCATTGTGATCAAATTTCTTTTCAGTATGCTTGGATGAACTGCTGCTTTTATCCTTTGATTTACCGCCTTTCTTCTTTTGATCTTTCTTCCCTTTGGTTGTGTCTACTAGAGCTGCCAGTATGGCAGTTAATAACAAAATTCTCAATGGTGAAATCAACTTCATGTTCTGCTGTAATATACTGAGAGAAAAACAGCAGAGTATTATAACATAGTCACAAAATAATGTATGCCATTCAAAACCTATCCAATAATCTTATGGATTTCTGAATATATTTGATGTAGCCTATCGGAGGGAATATTAAATGTTCGTTTTTGTGTTTAATTGCATATATAAATTTTACCTGTACTGAAACACCCATAAAACATTACCAAGTGAAATTTATGCATTCATATTAATTATCTTTAACTAAATAGCATATAATACATAAATGTATAATATATGACTAGTCAGTTAGCATATGATATATGAATACTTACATATCTGGCTAGATCAAGTTATTCCTTTGTGAAGTTAATTGTAAATTTGTTCGTTCCATTCACTTGTACAGAACAGTAATGGCAGAACGTCTACTTGTGAGTATGTTATAAACCCATCAGCTGTCAATCATTATGTCACAAGGGGTGGAGCTTAGCTGATTTATGACGTTTGTTTTCAAAAAACATACAACATTCTGTCATTCAAACATGTTGATGTTTTTTTAAACAGCGGGGATGATTTTACAGCTAAAGAAAAGTGTTTACAGTTGGCACATTTGTGGTTTTGTATGTTTGCTTCCCAACTTAATGTGGCTTCATTAATCTAACTTATGTCATGTTTTTTGTTACAGAGTACCATGATATTGCTCAGTGTGACATTCACCAACAAAAATGTGTGGCTGACATGTGAAAAAATCTGTAGCACTACAAAGCATTTGTAGAGCCAAACCTCCACCAGTGTGCTTAAGAAAAACTAAGGATTTTTTGTACCAAGAATATATATCTAAATCTTTCCCAAAATGTAATCACTTCTTCCTTTAGCCAGAGCCTACCCAAATAAAAATCATGACGATCCACTCATCATTTTTAGTAATGTCACCAGAAAGCAATAGTCATTGAAAATACATTGAATATGGGACCTTTGAAAATTTATATTAAAAAAATCCAGGCGGATCTTTCAAAACATTTAATCATTTAATTCTCCCTAAGGTCAGGCCGGTCCCACATAAAAATATGAAAGACCCATTCATTATTCATTGTGTTATCGTGAAAACAAAAAAGGCAAACAAACGGAAAAACGCACCCAAAAACATAACTTCCTGGTTTAAGTAAAAAGCATCAAACAGCAGAGGCCACTCTAATTTTATATGTAACAAGAGCACTCGAAGAGCGCATGCCTCTGCAAAGGAATATAGTTTATATCAGAACCTTATCTCTCTCTCTTCTAAAGCAATACGGCTCAATAATGAGTAAATGGGAAAACCAGATTTTTGATAATTTTTGTATCAAGGCAGTGATCAAGATTACTCTCAAAATTTAATGGCATCTTAGTTGGACTGATACATCTTCTCATTTTTTATAAATATCATACCAGTGGTATTTGCATAATCCAACTAACAAACAAATGAACGAGCACTCAGCCGCGGCTGAGTGGTAGCTTCGAAATCTGGCTGCAATCTACTGATAACTTGCTGCATTAGAAGATCCAACTACATATCTTTTGCATTGGGTCCAAATTTGGCAACTCAAAATAGCTATTGTTCAGCTATGGAATGAGCTACAGGTCTGCAATTTTACTATGTTACATCTGATCTAAAAGTAGATGAATAAGATTTTTCAACAAAATACTCTAAATGCAATAGTTTAAAAGTTACAAGTGATTTACTCAACAGTGAGAATCTGAAAGTAGCTATTGCTCAGCTATGGAATGAGCTACAGGTCTGCAACTGTATTGTGTCATAACTTACGCCAGCATAGTAAATGATGTATTCAAAGAAAGTCACTATGTGTGATACTTTCAAAGAAATTTGACACATTCTCATTGTGCTACAAATCAGAAAATAGCTATTACTCGCTTAGCTAATGCCACAGAGCTCCAAACAATGCACCATCTTATTGCTAAAGATAAAGTACCTGAACAACATATTTTACAGAAACACTCTAAATGCAGTAGTTTCAGAGTTATAAGTCATTTACTCAGAGTAGCTAAAATTGTCATAGCTATATTAAACTGCTACCAATTTTGTCGAAATTCGGTCCTTTTCTATTCTGACACCTGACAATATATAGGGAAAAATGAGAAACCTAGCTTCAAAATTGTGGTCTAGAAACAAACATACATACATACAATCAAGCAAACAAACAAACATACAAACCGACTGACCAACATACTTCAAAATCGAAAGATTTCAAAGTAACAAACAAACAGTTGTGAATTTGATACCTCCTCAACAGAGGTAAAGAAAGACACCAGACTCCTGGGTCATACCCTGGATCCTTCAAAGACAAGAAAAGGATGCTACAGCAACCTCCTGGCCGACTTAATACACACTGATATCCCAGGATACCAGAATTTTGTCAGGATGCCACCTGCCTTTTTTGACCTCATCGAAGAATGCATACACCACCACATCAAGAAGTCAGTCACCAATTTCAGGAAGCCCTTAGAAGTTAAATTGAGACTGGCAATAACGATGAGACACCTGGCAACAGGAAAGACCAACAACTGCTTGTATTATCACTGGCTGGTTGGTCGCACCATCATCTGTAAATTCATCCCCCAGGTCTGCCGAGCCATTATTGCTGAATTCCAGGACAAATATTTGTGCTGCCCTACTAGCCCTGACGAGTGGAAAATGGTAGAGAAGTTCAGAACCAGATGTAATGCCCCCCTTGCTGTAGGGGCAATAAACGGGAAGCATATCGCCATGAAGAAACCAAATAAATATGGCAGTGACAGTTACAACTCCAAGGGCTTCTTTGCCCTAATGCTTCCAGCCCTGGTCGATGCAGAATACAGATTCCTCTGGGTCAATGTGGGTTCAATTGGATATTCATCGAATGCACAGATTTTCAACAGAAACAATTTGATGGAGAAGACTGAGGATGGCAGTTTGGGGCTTCCGCCATCTGAATCACTGGGGGAGGGAGGACCAGATTTGCACTACTTCTTGCTCGGTGACGATGCAGGAATCCTTCAAGGTAGGCCAAACATCAGTGAGAAGTACTCAAAGACTTCTGAAAGATCATGTGGGGGCATTGGCTGAGCAGGAGGACAGGATCTGAGATGTGTCAACCAACAACCCCTGGGGGGCAGAAGAAGTACCATTTTCAGGAATACCCAATTATTCCAAGAGCTTTTATTTGAACTGGTGTAGCTCAAATTTCCCACAAATTTCCAAACAAAATCCAATCCATTTCCAACAAGCTTTAAAACTATTTCAAATCAAATCACAAGTCTCCTCTTGAAAAACTTCAACCCAAGTTATGTAAATATGTCTTCTGTTAAAAGTCCAAATTTATAAACCTTTAAAGAAAAAAGTTTTTTTTTTATCTTTTACTAGATCACCGAAGACTCAGCTGCAATAGAAAATATCAAAGATTCATTTAATCACACTTAATGTACAATGCACTGGAATTAAGCTATGTCACACAATCTAAGTTTACCCCTTTCCTGCAATTTTATGAGATTGGAAAAATGCAAATGAGTTTTGAGATTTAAGATCATGGTAATTAAGAAAAGAGTCTTATCTGTAATTACTTATGTAATATTTATAACACATCTTTCATTCTCCTTGGCGAATATAAGATAATCCACTACACAAACAACTATAAGCTATGAAATAAAAATCCATTGAAAATGAAAAGTGTTCCACATAATCTGAGAAAAACATTACCTTGAAACGGAGAAAACACATGTTGCAGTATTGTCCACCTGATTGAATACCTTAAAAGATGGATTGATATTCATCAATCTTATTAAAAAGTCAGAGTTTCATTAACTTATTGTGAATTACAACAAGCTTCCATCAATATTATTGCCATTGTAAGCAATCAAATACATTTCAACAGTGAAATAGTTTTATTTTGTTCGAAGTTATGTTTTTATTACCTTTTACACTTTAGAGATAATCAATATTGGTAAACACCCAAAACAGATGTTTCTGCGGAAGACATACTGGCTAATCTTTCTCTTAAATCATTAGTTAATTAGGTGAAGTTTAACTATCTATAATCAAGGCAAATAGTGGACTTACTTTGTTTTTTATTATGTCATCGATTATTCCTTATACTTGCAAATTGATTTAGTACATGTGATACCATAGTACAGCAAATAGCACAAGTCAACTGTAATTTTACGATAGCCATAAGTCAGTAAATAAGTTGTACAAAACAAACTGTCAAGATATAAGTCTATAAGTCAATCTACCTGAGTAAACAGACTTGTAACAAGTTGAGAGTTACATATAAATCAAAGGTGTTATTTAGAAATAATAATATTAATAATTTAGTTCCAGTGTAAAAGTAATAATTGAAACACAATTGAACAATCTGTTCAAAATTTGACAAATTACAGGTTGTATTTATTGATAACAGAAGTTAAACTGATATTTTTACTTTAGACTTTACAAGGTGCTATGCTTCTCCAATATATTATTATTTGCCAATGTTAAAATAATAACAACGATTACAGTAGTGATTTGAAAGCACTCCCAGAGTGAAGACCCAAATCAGTCATGTATCCCCATATCGGAATTTTACCTTAATGCTTTTTTAGTTTAAAACCCTCATAATGGGATAGCATAACCATGAAAATAAGGATTCATTGGAAATAAAGTCAGTACAGACACAATTTGCTTGGCAATGATATATATTTATTTTTCAGTGCACTCCTTTCCAGATTACAATATTTGTGATAGGCTGTCAGATACAGAACTGTCTGACAGTAAAGTATGCCCTGTATAGATGCCTATAAATCACATGTGAGTTTTCTGTAAAAGGAGCTATTTAGTCCTGCATTCTGGCTTTTAAGAGGAGTAGGTAGGCTACATTGAATGTATACTTGTTCTGGCAAGGACTTCATTGCTCAGTACCTTATCTTACCATTTCATATGAAGTAGCTTGCATCCAGGATCACCAATGTTTGATCCAGATCAAGTTAAAGGAGGACCAGTCTTGGGTAGTCACTACCCTAAGTGAAAATATAATCCTGATCATAAAGGAAATCATTAAAACCAATTCTGGATTTACTATCTGGATTATCTCTCCATGAATAGCTTTTGAGCTATGCATAAAGACAAACAAGCAAGCAGAGAAAAGCACATGGGTGTGATTACAGTATCCTATCCCCACCCCTTTAAGAGGTGAGGGTAAAAAAGTGGCTCAAACTGTATGCACATCAAGTATAAAGAGTCGATGTTAACAACTCTACCATTGGTGATTAGAGAACTGTTACATTAAGATCGTATAGCTT
The DNA here is from genome assembly GCA_964017235.1 of Sabellastarte sp. h YS-2021. NCBI lineage: Eukaryota > Metazoa > Annelida > Polychaeta > Sabellida > Sabellidae > Sabellastarte > Sabellastarte sp. h YS-2021. The sequence continues at coordinate 138,973,039 of OZ024928.1, forward strand.
TGTTGAGATGTGTATTCCCATTGATCCTACACAGAGACCCTACCTTGCCAAAATGATACTTTCTCTGATGATTTTTATCTACAGGATCAATGTTTGTAGAGTTTACTTCTGAGGTATCTCAACTCTCAATGACTGTATATCCACCATCAATATAAATTAGATAGCTTGAAATAGTTAGCTTCATGGGCTGGTTGCTACTATATTTGTTATGGGCAGACTAATCTTGTTGATTGCTTTGTGTTGATTGCATCTCAGCCTCTGACCACAGAAATCTAATTTTGACATTATGGTGCTTAATCTCCGCTTTACTTAGAGGTCACTAAGGCACAAACGCACTAAAACAATCAACAAATTTTAGTGGCCATAGATATAAGAGAGGTTAAATACCACAGAGAACGCCAGGGGGATAATAAAGACTTAAGGTGAGTATGCCTTTGTGTAAAGTTGGGTCTAAAGTTTCTTTCTAAAAGAGGCTTTTGAGGGGGCAGCACGGATCTGATCAGGAAGAGTATCCCAACCTGTGTGAGCATCAAACACAAACTACGACCAAACTGTTTGACAGATTTTTGAGTAGTTGTGTGAGGAAATCACCAACACTCTGATTGTGTCACTGTAAGAACTACTATGGAGTTATGGAGCAAAATATTTGGGAAAACCAGTATATAGAAGCTTGTAAATAAGTGTGGCTCCTTAAACAGTGAGCAATGTTAAACAGGAAGACAATAATGCAATTTCCTGAGGACAGAAAATATGATGTATCTTCTAGTGTTAGATACAATTACAGCCACCCTGTATTGTATACATTGTAAGTTGTGTAGACTGAACTTTGAGAGGCTCCTGAAAAGTTCACTACAGTAATCTAACTGACTACTAACAAGAGCATTGGCCACAAGTATAAAATCGTCATGAGTAAGAAATTCCCTAACACGTCTGAAGTTCCTAGATTTTGCCCCCAAAAAAACTTTTGCAGACACTCTGGACACGTTTATACAAAGAAACGCCAGAGCCAAACCACGCGCCCAGATCCTTGACTGACTCATTCGGGCAGAGAGGACAACACAAGATGTCAATTGAGATGTCAATTCAGAGACAACAAGGCAGAAGATGCATTCATCTGAGTCAAATGCACATAATGATGGATATCATCAGAATAGAAATGAAAGTTGATACCTTTGTATTTGCCAATCACCAAGCTGAGGGAAGTAGTGTACAGAGAAAACAGCAAAGGGTGCAAAACAGAACCTTAGGGGACATCAAACAAAAGTACATATAGATCAGACAAAGTAGAGCAGTTTCTATGGTTTTAATGATGCAACAAGAACACAATCATCTGCTAACTGTCAGGCCCATATCTAATAGCAAGTCAGAAAATATTTTGCAAAATAGTACTGCTTTCAATATCAAGCTGCTTTATATGTTTGTGACTGGAAACCTTAAATGCTTCTCCATCTCCCAGCAGGCAAATACTGTAGTGTTGCCAAATTGCCATCTCATCAGTATCCAAATTTAGACATGATCCTCTGGTTTCTTCATTGAATGGCTAGCGGCAAAGACATCGGTTAACCTGCCAAATCTAGAATATAGTGTTCACTATTATCTGGTGGACTCTTTTGTTCTGTCCCAAATCAGGTTCCCACCATCAGTTAGTTTTGTCGCATTTTAGCAGCAAAGAAACAGGGTCACAGAAATTGCAGAAGACTTCATTTTCTGTTTGAAAGACACAGAGCAGAAAAGGTTTATTTTCGCATGTTCATGTAAACAACGCCTCTTCATGACCTTCATCATTGTGTTTTTCACTATAAAACTTTTATTTTTACTTATGTATATGACGGTAATATTGATTTTGACTTGAACAGATTCATTTTCCAAATATCGAAAAATATATCACCATGGTGAAAAATTAACGATAAATAAGGGATTCTGACAATAACCGTAATTTGATCATGTTTAATTGTATGAGTCATATGAATTGCTAAAAATTGCAAAATTACATGAAATGGTGAAAAACAGCAAGTTCAGTTGGGAGGAATAGCGGATTCAATTCATACTACAAATCTTGTCAGCATTCGTATAACAAAATATTAAAAAATGGAGAGTAATCTAACCTACTGGCCATTAGCTTCCTCACGGTCTAATCTACTGCACAATATCTTCCTCAAAATGGAGAACTCACCAGGCTAAAACAATAAAAGACTAGTCAAGAAGTGATAGCAGTCAAGAATTCAAAAATACATAACACAGCAGTTAGTATTTTGAACTTTTAGTTCTTTTGAAATTTACATATGCCATGCTAGGACTTTGCAGAATATATTATGTGCTTGTGGATACATGTTCAGGTGCTCACCAGATATGCCCAGGTCCCATCTGTGCGATTTTAAGTCACAGCTGGTGGTGACATTAAAATATTTATCACCTATAGGATAATCCACATTTAGTTCTTTCATTTCCATTGCCTAATGCCTATCTTCACAGAATGGTGAATTTTCTGTTTGTGATTTTTTTTTGTGGGGGGGTGTAGCGATAGGCCCCACCTTATTCAGTGCACCCCAGTAAAGATTGTTCTTACGATTCAATACTCTCGATTGGGTATGGGATTATCGGTTACTGATTCTGGTGCCAATTATAACAAAACCTTCATTCAACATTGGGAAGTCAAAGGGACAAGACACCATTTTAAGAGACAAAGATTTTGACTTTAAAGATTATGTTTTTCACCCTCCCATGTTGAATGGTGTTTGGCGTGTTAATGTTGTTTCATCTTTAAACAGACAGGATCTAAGCAGCACAGAATCCAGGAGGATTAGTGCTTCGTGTAATGCGTATTTTGCTCTGGGATACTGGAGCCACGACAGAGGGATGAGTTTAATTTTATTTTATATCATCCTATTTTAATCCATATTTTAGTCTTTTTACTACTTTATTTTACATTCATTTTAATATGGAACGTTAGTAATTGTTATTGATTCACGTTACTTTTATTTACAACTCATCCAGTTGTCAGAATCGCATTATTCAAAGCACGACGTGCCATCATATATTTGTTTCAGTAACTGTGACACAATTAATTAAAACTAAGAGAACAAGTAAGGAGTATTGACACATGGTTAAGGACTGTGGTGCATCCTCCATTGTTGCAAAAAAAACCGAATAGGGCACTGCCCCAAGGCAGTGCAGAGCGAGGTTACAATTGTAAATAACAGTCAAAAGAGTAATGTGTTGTACAATAAAACTAGAGTTATACACAATAGTAATGTAAATAATGGATGTAGTAGTAACTGGAAAGCAGATTGGTCTAGATTGTTAGGTAGGACTTATGCAGAGGTGGTGAGGTCAAACCAATCACCATGCGCACATACAGATCAGAAAAAAATTCCAGGTATGTGGCAAAGCCTGTAGGTAATGTACATAATATCAAAAGTAAATGGATCAACAGACCTACCTTCTTATTTAAAGATCGACCAGTTACTGGCAAGTACCAGACCCAGAGATCATATCATTCAAGTATACATCCAGCTGGTAGATCCAGTCACAGCAGTTCACTTTTTTGTATCCCAGTGACAAATAGGTTTGAATCCTTGAGTGTGGCTGAAGAGCAAACTACCAACATGCAGGTTGAGAACATTGACAACAAGGTTCATACTCCTAGGTACTTACACTCAAAAAATGAAAGTTCCGAGTTTGAATCTACAAACCTGATTGAATGTCAAAGTTTTAAAACTTCTGAAACAGGTATATCAAATAATTCAGTAAAGGTTTTTAAAAAAAAAACTTGACAGTTTTCAAATACTAGTACTCAGTGCAGAAAAGTAAAAAAAAGATCACAAGCAACCAGTTCACATAAGGAACAATAGTGAACTATTGTCACAAAACTCAACTCCAAAAATAATTCAATCTGCAGATCAAAAACCAGATGAAAATGTGCCTCAGAAATTTTTGCCAGAAGATAAATATGAATTAGCATTGGCAGTTAAAAATAAAAATAAACACAAATCGTTGTCATTGCCCAAAACAAATTTAAAACGTGTTATAGGAATAGGTCCCATTAAGCTCTATGATGTTACCTTGTCATAAAGGGAGAAATATGAAGTTCCTGACAAGGGGGATCCGAAAAAGATCTGACAATTGCTCGTAGCTGTTTGGACAGCTATTGGAATTTTCAGCTATGCTACCTTATAAGATATGGTTTCCCACTAGATTTTAACAGAACTTCAAAATTGGGAAAAAATACACAAAATCACAGATCAGCTCTGATGTTTCCACAAGATGTGGAAGCTTATATAGAGGAGGAAATCGGATTTGGAGCAATTGTCAGATCTTTTTCGGATCCCCCTTGTCAGGAACTTCATATTTCTCCCTTTATGACAAGGTAAAAGCCTGGGGGCACACAGGTGAGTTATAATGGACCTTAGCTCCTCATGGCATGACTATAAATACAAATATAAGTAAGGACTTTTATTTGGGAATTGATTTTATCTTAACCCTTCCTTCAATTGATCACATAACCAATAATACAAAGTGGATATCAGCAGGGCATTTTGCCACATAAAGATTGACCCTAGAGATTTTTTTGTTAGGCTTAAAGCACAAAAACTATTATATGAACAGCTGTCTGCCTTTCAGATACAGAGACGGATCCAGAATTTTTCAGAGACTCAGCGACGCTACACGCTTCATTGTGAAGAATATGGACTATGGCGTCATCAATATAATTGATGATGACGTCTTTGGTTTTGGCACTATTTCTACTGTAGACCAATCCTATCACAATTTACTCCACCTTCTTCAAAAATTGGGACTGGATATAAGCGTCAAAAAGCTAGTTCAACCTTGTACAAAATCCACATGTCTCGGGGTTGACGTGGACAACACGAATTTCACTGTGGCTGTCCCCTAAGAAAAATTAGTTAATATTCACAACACATGTATTCAGTGGATTGGTAGGCAAAAATGTAGCCAGAAGGAGCTCCAGTCCCTCCAGGGTTCACTACTATATATATCAAATTGTGTCCATAGCTCTAGAATCTTCTTGAATCGAATGTTGGATACCTTAAGAACCCACTTTGACAAAGATGTCATTTTATTAGACATAAATTTTCACAGAGATCTGAATTGGTTTATAATATGTTTGCCTTACTTCAATGGAATTGCCTTTATTAACCATGCCCCAGTTCGAATGGTTATTGAGTTGGATGCGTGTCTAGAGGGATGAGGTGCAATTTGTCAAAATCAAGTTTACAGTTTAAAAATCCCTAAAAATTTAGAAAATTATAGTATCGTACACTTGGCATTTTTAGTGGCATTAAGAGTCTTGGGTCATCAATGGGCTGCTAGTAAAATTCTTTTGAAATGCGACAATCAGGCAGTAGTATCAGTCTTAAACTCGGGAAAAACTCAGGTTTTGCTCCTAGGGACCATGGCCTGAAATATTGCAATGATATTGCAATGTTTTCAGATATACATATGAATGACAGGAACCCCTGTTCCTCACAACTAACTACAAATAATCACTGTACTGTGAACAATTCACGTCCATTTAATACAAGATATCTCCTAATTCTGACACATTTCTCTTCTTAACTTGACACTTCCGACAGATTCGCGGGCATAACAGTGGCCATGTACACGTTGGTCACAACTAAACCTAATCTCCGCGATAACCCGCGCAGCCCCGCGATTCAGCACTGGCCATGCGCACGCAGACAACACAACACTATCAATGACATTGAATTACAGGTCATACATATACTAGGTTCAGATAACAAAATTGCACATCTTTTGTCTAGATGGTACATCACTGAGAATCCAGCTGACAAATTACATAACTTTATAAAAAAAATCCATTATGTAACACAGGTGTACCTCACACAGCTTGTCAGTTGGCTTCGGCCTTCCGACCAGCCACTCAGGCTTCATACATGAGGAAATTTCCCTTATTTGTGGCTTACTGTTGCTTTATTGGGGTTCATCGTCACAATGTCATCCCCCTCATTGCCATCTCCTTTTTAGAATTTTTGGTTGAAAATAATATTTCTTAGTCGGCCATCGCCAACTACATCTCTGCAATTAAGGCCAATTTGGCCTCATATTCCTTCCAAGACCCAAGAGTTGCATATTTTGATCACTGTCACTCCATAAACCCTTTTCATTTTTATTCCATTGTTAACTTCTATTATCAGTATTTGTGACACTATGTGGATGGGGCAGATTCTTAAGGCATTATATTTGACTGTGTTTTTCTCATTCTTGCGATTTTCAAATCTAGTACCCCACTCAATTAAAGCATTTTTACCGATCAAACAAATGGCAAGAGGCGATGTATTTTTTGCTACTCCAGGCATCCACCCTTTGATCAAGTGGAGTAAGACTATGCAAACCAGGGACACAATCAGAATGTTAAAAATTCCGACCCCGGGTACTTCCCTGTTGTGTCCTGTACAAGCAATAAAAAATTTAATGCTGCTTACACCAGGAATTAAAAATTCCCCATTATTTCAAATAAAGAATGAATCTGCCCAATGGGTTCCCCTTACTGATACTAAGCTTAACCAAAATTTCACTCAGATACTCACCAGGTTAGGTCTACAACACTCAGGTATATCCCTACACACCTTCAGGCGTTCAGGTGTCACCCTAGCTTTCAATTCAAATGTCTCTATTCAAAATATCCAAAGCCATGGCACCTGGACGTCTGATTGTGTCTGGAGATATAGTATTCAAGATCCTAATGCTTCACAGCAAGTGGCTGACTCCTTCAAAATTTTGCTTTATCGTCCTTAGGTCCTCCTACTTCCTAGTTGGGCATTGGTGGAGGTTGGCATCTACCTCAAATATGCTATTTTTAATTATTTTTAATGATGTAATGCTAAAAGTCACCTTACATTGGCACTAAAGTAAGTTTAATTTCATTCTTTACTTAAGGCCACCCTAAGGTTATGTTACCATGGACTCTTAACGGACAGTAAAGTTAGTAATTTAAATGAATCTTAACTTGATGATAACTTAAACTCATTTGAGGGGGGCCTTAAACTCAGTTTTTTTTTCAAATTCTTAAGGTGGCCTTAAATATAGATGTTTAGTATTGTACATAAAAGTAGAATACTAATAATAAAAATATTAATCCCATTTGAACATTTCTTGTTACATATAAGGGCACGCTGCCAGTGTGTCTTTTAACAAGAACAATGCAGTGAGTGTAAAGCTCTTTTACCACAAAAGGACATTGAATTATTGATTTTCCCTGTAGTCTACAGTATTGGTCTAGCTAATGCTAACCTCTCTTGTGCAAAACTTTAATGATATATTTATAGATGGTGAGAATCTCCCCATTTTTCTTGCAAATGTGTTGACATGTTAACATTTCTTTCTAGAAGCTTCCTGTCTGTATTCTCTGCATTCTTTCAAGAACCTTCTAGGATCTCCAGTATATAAAGGGTTGAAAACCTGGCCACAGTTCAGTTTTAAGTTGGTATACATGGACAGAGGTCTTTGGAACTGCTATACTGTGGACTAATTAATATGTGTATTAAGTGGATACAAACTGCTTATTATATACATTTTGTGGTCATATCTTATTGGAGTTAACTGGGAATGGCGTGTAGATTTTCTAGAGAGTGGATTTACTGCATTTTGGATATTGTTAAAATTTTGGAGTGAACAGCCAAGTTGTGCAGACACGCTTAACATCTGGATATAGATACTATGTATTATTTACATACTGAATGGATCACAGGATACAGACATTGTGTGCTAGTGGACGCCAAACAGATGTCAAGACATATTTCTGGAACCAGTGGACAAACTTGGACAACTGTTAATTACATGGACAGGTTGTTATCAGGTCAGATTGGTTTCATTATTGTATTATTGTATGAACGATTAAGTATATCTCAGTTAACTGTAATTTTTAATTTAATTGTTAAATAATTTTGTTAACTAAAAGCTTTTTGCCTTTTACTGTTGCAATAGCTCCATGGACCGTAATATATTTTTCCTTAATCCGCCTATTTTCTTCACCACCCATTATAACCTGTCACACCTGTACTGCTCCCACATTTACCTCAATACTGAGTCTTTGGGGTCAGTCATAGTAATAGTAATAATAACTAGTCAGAATCTCTTTGAATATGTAGCACATGTCTTTTCAAGTGGTGAAACCAGGTCTACTATTTCGTAACGCAAAGAGAGGGCAGCAAGGGAGCGCCAGGCTTACCACCTCTAACTCAAACTTGTGGTGAATCACAAGAACTATGGATGGGGCCAATGGCTTTATATAAGGCCGCTACCACAAAGCGATGACCAGTGGCTCAATCTTTAAAGGCAGCCCTGGTGGAGTGAATCTATGATTAGCCCAGCATCTCCGATAAGGGAAAAAAAGAGTACAGGGACCTTGACAAGAAATCCACACTCTGGGAGGACCAAGCTGCTCTGATGGGTAACTTGTAAGTTTAATATTCTTATTCATTTAATAATTTTTAGCATATAGTCAAGCTATTTTACTATAAATTCTCTCTCGAAGATAAACCTTTACAGTTTTCTGAAAAATCTACATGTAATACATGGTTTGAAAATGTATATCGTGATAAAATGTTACATGTATTCCTTTTCTACTTGGTTTGGTGTTTCAGAAATTAACTGTCTGTGTGTACTGATGGACCATAAAATAAAAACACTTTTGGTCACAAACATTTTAACTTTGGTTTGATAAAAACTGAAATACTTGGTTTGTCTGGAGAAAGAGTGTATACTTGCTGATCAACAACACATGCACATTTCTCATATGCCTAATACTGTGTAAATGTCAGTCAAGATTTTTTGCATTATTTGTAATACTGCATAAATATTGTTAAAGAATGCATGCACTTCTGTCATGTGCATTGTTTAAAATACTGCGTGTATATTAGTCAAGAATACATGCACTTTTCTTACTTCCTTACTTAAAAAATTGCGTGTATGTTGGTTGCATTTTACGGTCATTATTTACAACACTGCCTGGATGTTGGTCATGATTATATGCACTTTTCTTATAGGCATTTTAAATGCACTATCTATTTTGGTGAAGATAAACAAATAAATGAATTTGTATAAGGTCAAATTAAGGTCACTTTAATGTCAGGTGAAAATGTATCTCCCTTTATATGAGCTCAGTTGATAGTGATTTTAATATAACATGTGAGAATTTACATGTGACTTTCAACCTCTTGGTGTAAATTACGTTTTGAGAATAAGCTAGATGGCCTTGAAAGGAGCCTTCTTGTTTGACTGCAGAATCACAGCAGCTGTTGTCATGGCACTGTCCTCACTGTGAGTATTTATGTTATAAATTGAGTCTAGGTTTCTTGGCAATACTGTGTTGTCTGTCTGTGTTGGTCATCTTCCTCATCTGGCAGCCCCTGGTGTATACCTGAATATATTGTTGTTTAAGGTCATACAAGTCATAACTGCAGATGTATGTGCAGTATTTTAATACCTTGCGCAATATTCTAGACAAGCATGTTCCATTTAAACAGAAAGTGGTACCATTGCACCCTGACAAAGGTTTTGTGAATACAGACATCCTCTCAGCAAAGTGTCTTAAGCCGAAGTATGAGCGAGTATGGCGCAGTGACCATTCCGCAATCAACCGGAGTAGATATCTGGCTGCTGTCAATCGCTATAATTTTCTACTGGAACAGTCAAGACGCAGGAACTATTCCACAGTCATTGCTGAAAATAATGGTAACCCCAAGGCTCTGTGTATACTTTCTAAAAAAATCTTACACAAATCCTCTACTCTCATTTTATTTGATTACATTAGTCCCACTGATTTAGTTAACACCTTGGGAATTTTTTTGTACTGACAAAATTATGAAAATCAGAGTTGCGCTACATCCTTCAAGCCAGTATCTGAGGGTGACAGCTAGGTCTTTCCTCAGTTTGTCCTAGAGAGGCCATTGGTAGGCAAGAGTTTGCAATGTTTCCCCCACTGAATGGAACAAACTCCCACAATTGGTCCGATCACAGCACTCAATAATAGGTTTCTGAAGTCAGCTAAAAACGTATTTGTTTAGCCTAGCATATCCTCCACAATAGTGTATCTCCCCGGTGGGCAGCTTATTTCGATCTTGACCTGATACATCCCTGGACTTTCCCTTTTTGATCTCAAGTGCATTAGAGGATGTTGTATATATTTGGACTATATAAATGTGTCTATTCTATTCTATTCTATTCTATGTGACATCGTTTGGGTCCTATGGCATAGCTGTTACAAGACACTCAAGTCAATTGGCCATGATCCAAAAGGCAATTTTGACTACCTTACTGGCACAAGACAGTCTGTAGTTAAATATATTATCTGGTCATTTGGCAAACCCTACTGGCTGTAGGGCTTCATCAGCTATGTTCTTTAAGGTGAAACATCATCTCCAGTCAGGAAGTAAGGCATGTCTCTGTCATCCCAAGGGAGTGGTCTATCTTTAGGAAAACCCAAGGACCAGTCTATGACCATTTTCAAATCACAATCACCACAGACCTGTGCATCAGAGCTGGAGACATGGATGCTCTAATCAACCCATGGGAACAAGTAGTTGGCGTCCACAAAGCCAAGGATGACAATTCATGACTTACTCGGCATACCCAACAATGGCTTCATATCCTCAAATCATCCTGGGTATGGTGTTGTGAATTACACTTTAGCTATACATCAGATGGCTATAAGTTTCCCTACTCGTTGTTAGAGTTTTTCATCAGCCTGCCATAGCGACTACAGCCTTCCAGTAAGTCATGAATTAATCCAGGTATGTTCACTAAATGGACATGTTCTTCCCTGTTACAGTTTTTCTGGCATCTTCTAAATCCCTGTGCATTTGCTTTGCTTGTAATTCATGTAGCCACTGTACCAATCTCCATCTTTGTAGTTGTGTCATGTTGAAGGCACTTGGATCTGAATTGCAGCTGAGATAGCCACATAAATGTATACAGATCCAGATTCGTAGTGATAAATCTTCAAGAGCTGCAGGGATGCCTCAGTGCTGCATTCAGCAGATTCAGAATAGCTGTATCTTCATCTCCACTGATGGTGACTGCTATTGCCTGCGGATATTTGTGTGTTGTCGCCAAAAGTCATAGGGCTTTGGCAGATATACAAACAAGCTCAGCTATTATTTTCTAGTTTTTTTTGTTCTGAAATAGCCATCACACCATACAAATTTGGCAACAGTCATGACATGTACTTGGCACTACAGCCGTAAAGCTGTAGTGGTTGGTGACAAGTCCTCATGTCAGACCATGTGACCCCATTTTCCTCCCTCAAAGTTCTGCTAATGGCAAAGACTTGCTAATAATAGACAGTCTTTCTTAATTGCCGATTATAGTCTTGTATCTGGGGCCTGTGCAATTAGTAAGTCTGGTGAATATAGGATCATGTCATTGTCCCAAGGTAACAGAGGCTCACCCCTTGATCATGAGGTGGTGCTGTCCCTAGTAAGTCATTGTTTGGCATTGGAAGAAATCTGCATTCTTCCAGTGCTCACATGTAAACCCATAAATATTTTTTGAATAATTCCTGAACATTGATGTTGTTGTGGGACATCAGATATACAGTTCATCCTATCCCAGATCAATCAATGGCCAAGTGGTTAACAACATCACATTTTATCACTTAGCCCTAATTCCTTTGGCAGTGGGTTCAAATCCTGTAAATGTATGTCATGCGCTGAGAGTCTGTCCTGATATGTCCAAACTCTGATTTTGTTTAGATTTTGGGTTATGCAAGGCTTTTACACAAGACCCAAATGAAATAGATTAGCTTATATTTTAACCAGATGTATTTGTGAAATTATTATTATAACATTTTTAATACCCAAAGAGCATCGAAAAAGGCAGAATGCAGCATTATTTTCTGTTTAACAACTTTGTATATGTTCCAGTTTACTGACAAGTTTATTTCTTCTATTCTTGGCTTTGAACTTTTGTAGGAATCAAAATATTATTCTAGCAACTTCCAATAGGATTCTCTTTAATATATATTGATTGAGTTTTGCGTTGAAATGCTTTAAATTAAAAATTACGGAGTGTTAATTTTCGTTGAAATGAAGTAACATCAGAAATGGCTTCATGTTGGAATGAATATTCCTTTTTCATATTTAATATATAATTTTAAGGACTGTTAAATCAAACCAATATATATCATGGACAATAGCTGAGTTAATATAATGATAAATTGTAGTGATATGTACTCTGAAATACACTGGAGGCCAGTACAGTTTATGTTTACTCATTTATTGAACACATTTATCACACACATTGTTCTGCTTTATAAAAAAAATTAAAATATCACTCCTTACCACAGCTTATTCTATTCAAGTGAAATTTCATATTTTGCCTATTTTTAGAAGTCAATTACAATGGGAAATCGCTAAGTCAATTGTATATTAGAACATATTTTACAAATTTTGCACTTTACAGAACAATCTAACATCCGCTATAGAAATATCTTTGCCAGAATCTTGTATGAGTCATGTTTGTATAAGTATATATTACCTTAATAGGAACTATTCCAATATTTTATTATCCACCACGCGACGTATTTGCCCTAAATACGGGGAAATACAGACCGGGATGTATTTTTTTTGTATACACCGGCGCCCCGGTACTATGGATATTGAGTGTGATTAACTTCCGGTTTTTCAACAATATCTCGGAAAGTATGTAACTTAAAAATATGTATAATATATCATTAAAAAGGTGTTATTCTAGCGCTTCTGCTCATGTATGTTGCATAAATATCCATGCAGAAATGACTGAGATATTGCAAGGTAAAGATTGAAGTTTTATATTCAGTGTTGCTCATCCTTTTTGACAGTCTGTTTCACGTTTTCTCATTAAATATTCATATTATTTGACCCATAAATCACACAAAATGGTGGATAATAAAAGTAAAACATCCCTCATCAGACATATACAGAAAAAATATATCACTCATGAAGATTAACAATATAATACTCGTGCTACGCACTCGTATAATATTGTTATCTTCATTCGTGATATATTTTTTCTGTATATGTCATTCGGGACGTTTTCCTATTATAGTCCTTTAATATCTGCAGTTTATGGATGGCACTGGTGGTATACATACAAAAAAATGTCTTTCAAAAGTCCACTAGTCATGAACAGCTAAAGATCACTGCAACTCTTTAATGAGGTGCTGCACCATTGTTGCACTTGTCTCCTTCACAGAAGCAATAGATGGATCCACCCTGGTAATGGCATCCGGCTTTATAAGGATTCACTCCAAATTCTCCCTTGTAACAGCCTCTGAAGATATCTCCATTGGGATCTTTCCTGACATAGCAGTTGCTGGAGCAATCCCAAACATCCAGTCCAAACATCTCAGCTTCCTGAGCACTGAATGGTCCCATACACTTGTCCCAGCCTCCATTTACAGTGTAAGGTACAGGTACATATGTTTTCTTCACATAACCTCCTTTCTGTTGCCCATATCCACCTTTTTGCTGTTGCTGTCCATATCCCATCTGCTGTTGCCCATAGCCCCCACTTTGTTGCTGGCCATACCCTTGATTTTTCTGCGTACCATAGTCCTTTCCATACTTCACAGATTCGACAATGACTTTCTTACCATAGTAGGTCTTTGGTGGAGAGTAAGCACATTGGTAACAGGATTTACCTTTCTTCTTATATGTTTTAGGCTGGTAGCCATAACCCTGATTACCATGGGTTGATTGTTGTTGGTATCCAAATCCATAACAATATTCAATGATGACAACAAGACACAGTAGTGCTAATGCTTTCATGGTGACTGTAATGTATATTAATTGTTTCAATATATGAAGTGGTATCTTTTACAGTTTGACAGAACTGATGTAGACTAATGTTGGTCTGGTCTTTATATAGTGGTAGTTAGTCTCGCAGAGACATGTCTGCTTTTGCAAAGAATGTGACAGTGAAAAAGCAACAAAATTGTTGCGTTACACACAAAAAATATCATGTCATGTAAGGTTACCTTAATCGACATTTGACCGACTTTAAGTAGAATATATGTTATAGTATAGATAAATCATAAGGAACCAATTTTAATGATCATGTCAGTAAGTGTCATCATTTATGGATTGAATTTTTGAATTTATATTAATTACAAAGGAATTGTATGTTATTTATTAAATTCCACTGAGTTTAAGATGACCGTATCATTTAAAAAAACAAAAAAAAAACAGTACACACAGATAGATAGGTGCAGTTATAAATATCTTGCACTGGTGGCTCTCATATACATTTGCATACCACATATTGTTACATAAACACGAAAAAGGTCATGCTCCTAAAATTGATGTCTGACTTGGCTTAAGCCGAATTAAGTGTAATTAATATCTCTACAGAGAATATTTTATAACCTTAAACTGGATGTAAAACAAATGTATTTACAGAATAAACTGACTTAACGATTTAGAAGCAAACATTATATTTAAAATATTTATGGCTTATTTACTGTTGAATATCGGTATTTTTGATATTTGATATTGGTACATAGACAAATTTTAAGTGTATAAGTGTAAGCGTTTATTCCAAGGTAACCTTGAAGTGAGAAAGTGTGGACTGTTTATGAATGACAGTACATCATCACATTGCTGGAATCTTTAGCACATGGTCAGAATGTGAAATAACTACAGTGATTATATTATCATGCACTCCTTGGTTTTTATACTGAAAAAGAATGTGTGTGCATGTAAATTTTCTACCAGATATAAAAAGGTACAGGACCATGTTTTGCATGAACCTAGTCTTGCTAAAGGCTCAAATAAAAATATTATGTACATATACATTTTATTATATCTGCGACCAATTAAGTTGTTTAGGCTTTTTGAACACATACTTAAAATAGCACAGAAAATGTGATAGAAAAATCGAAGAAAGTGGATAGATGTGTTTATATGCTTGCAACAGTGTTTATGTCCCTCTAATGTTATAGAAAAAACATCACTACAAAGGCAAAACAGGGATGACGTAATAGTCATACAGTGATAAAGCAACATAAAATAGGTAAAATCTCACCTCACTGTTCCGTTTCCGGTTTTGCAATACCTATCGCATGACTGTTTTTTTTTTTGCAATTGGGGAGCTGAGGTATCATATTGCCAATTCTTTGAGTTTATACATACTACTCTGTTAATACCTTAAGTCCAGTTCTGTTGAAAAGTGGTCTCAATACAATTAACAACAACATCATAATAGCCGAGTAAATGTGATTCTGCACAGGACACAGATAAAACAGGCTGTGCTTAATTGCATAGCAGTTAATTAAGCCCACACCTCGTCTTTCACTATATACATATCTAGCCCTGCTAAAACCAAGAGTATATAGAGTATTACGAAAAGCAAACATTTTGCTTCCATTGATGAATATTTTTATTGCGTTAATATATCTTACCTAGTGGACCAGTGCATTTGTCCGGCGCGCAGCCGGTCCCACCAAACGTTAGACAAAAACGTCCTGAGCTGGGCTCTGACCGGGACCGGTAGTGTACTCCTCATTCGCCAGGTGTCGTGACTGCACCCAGCTCCCCTACTGCGCGTGCGCGCGCATGCGTACTTCCTCTTTTTGTTTGGCGCCATAGTGTGTTAGCAGATAAATTTCAGTAAAATAAACTTTAAATTATATTGTCTATTTGCAAACGAGTTAGAAGGAAAGCTTTGGATATTGCAAAATATATTTATCATGGCATCACCAGGACAGAGGCGTGGTAGTTGTGGCCATGTTATGGCGGGGTTTGACCTTCATAAAAAGTGTGCCCGCTGTAGGGACAAAAAGGTGGGAGATGACCCTTGTGTCAAAGGTCAGGACTGTGAATTGTGTGATGCGTTGTCTGACTCCCAGAAAGGTATGCTAGCAACCCCACAGTATCAAATCCGAAAAGACAAAAAAGCAGGGATTTTGATTTCTCCCAGTAAAGTTACGGTTGTGGGTCCGGTGGAGGAACAGGATGAACTTGAGATGCCTCCGGACACTGCGCATGCGCAGGGACGGATTGTTGCCGGTGCTTTCCCGGTTTCTGATCAGACAGGTACTGGAGACTTTGTCTCCCGTCAGGATTTTGAACTATTGAATAATCAGTTGGAGGAAAAATTCGCCCGTTTTGAGGCTCTCCTTACAAGGACCAACATATTTTCTACTCCAAAGATGCCTGTTTCAAAGAGTCAAGCCCCTGTTTCTGACACGCCCTTTATCAATCCCTCTCCTGACCCCAGAGCCACCGGTCCGGTGAGGCCTCCGGGTCAGGCTGTAGAGGATTCTGCTTCTTCTGTTAAAAAACAGAAAGGAAAATCAAAACATAAGAAGTCTATCAAACCGGCCGCTGCTGCCGGTTCTGCAAGTCAGGTTGCTAGGGACCCTATTCCTCCCAAGACAGTGGTACCCGGTCCGGGTTTACAAGTTCTTGGTGAACCGGAGGAAACTGTGCCTGCTATCACCAGTGTCTCTTCCTTAGGGTCCTCCTCTCAACCGGTCATTACCGGTCCACAGTATACCAGTACTTCTGCTTCCTTTGCACCGGATAGTTTTACTCAGCCGGATCCGGCTCTGTCAGACGGGGAACCCCTTCCGGACCGGTCAGATAAGGAATCTGGTGAGGAGGGTGAACTTTCAGATACTGAAATCAATGAGAAAAATGAGGAAATGAACTACAGAGAAACGGTCCGGTCGGTCCGTTCCTTTCTTGGCTGGTCTCACATACCAGATTTTGAGGCTTCAGCAAGTGATGCAGACAACCGTTCTGACAACCCTTGGAAGGGAAAACATCCTCGTCGCTCAGGCAAAGTTTCAGTGGAGTTACCAGCTGACGACTGGCTTTGCTATAAAATGGAAAAACTGAACACTCGTGTTGCAGAAGGTTACCCTTCTCGTTCCCAAGAGGCCGCAGGTCTGAAACAAGACCAGTTTGTCAGAACACCCAAAAGCCAGGCAAAGTGGTATACACAGTCACGACTCAAACAGGATATAAATCAAAGACCTGGACGTACAATCTTTGGCTGGTCGGGTTCCGAAGCACGCCTGAACTCTCAATTCTCCCGTATTGCCAAGACTTCCTCATATCCATCTTCAGGACCAGCATCTAGGCCTATCCCTCAGGAGATTCTCAGAAGGTGGGAGCAATGTGCTAAGGAACGCTCTTTGATTACCAATCACGCAGCAGGATTCAACAGGTGCGTTAGTGAAATTCAGGACAAAATGAATCAACACATTTCATTTTTAAACGCTACCATTGTTCAGGGCAAGGCCCCTAAGGAGGTCACCGACGCCATCAGGGATTTGAAAGACTTGTCAGCTTTCCACAGTAGTGTTTCTGTTGCCTTAGGTACTGCCTTCCAGCACCTCGCAGACAGTTTGTTTGTTCAGCTAGCCAACTTCATTTTGTTGAGGAGAGATTCTTATCTCGAGTACGTTAAACCAGGCCTGAAACCTGATACCTGGAATAAACTACGAAATGCTCCCCTGTTCACTTACGGGTTATTCCCGGATGATGTACTGGCAGTAGCGGAGCAGGATATTCAAAAGTATGATTCAAACAAGAGTGCTACTGGTCCCGGCCCGGGCACATATCAGCACTCAAAGAAGCATCAATTCCGGTATCAACCATATGAAAAGAAAGAGAGTCGTCAATCCGGCTTCTCCTCTTCCCAAAATCAACAACCTTGGAGGCAATTCTCAGGCAGAGGCAGGGGTAGAGGTCGTGGTAGAGGTGGATCTGGTTCTACTTACTACTCCAAGCCTGCCCGTGGTACAAAACCGTATAAATGACAATCAACATCTACTGAGTCCCCCAGTTGTGTTAAGTTCAAGTTTAGGGGATCTCAATCTAGTGTCATCAGCAAACAAAGAGACTTTTCAAGAGACTGTAAATTTGCATGTTGTTCCTCCTGCACCTTTTGTAAAAGGGCTGTTACAAAAGAAAAACGTAAGACCCTCTCATTCTCAAATAGGAATAAAATCTGTGAACAGTGCTTTGTCTGTAAATCAGTCTTTTTGCCCCAAATGTAACAAATGCCCCATGTGTTGCAAAAGATCCACCTGTGGGAGGCCGTCTGCAACTGTTTTGGCAGGTTTGGCTCTCCCTGGGTTCAAATCCAAGGGTAGTCTCCATCCTCAGGGAAGGGTATCAACTACCCTTCAAGGAGAGACCACCTCTGGCAAGATTTCCTGTGATTATCAGTGGTTCATCAAATCCCTTTCGAAACAAAAGTCTGAACGAGGCATTGCATTCCCTAGGTCAAAAACAGACTATCGAAAAGGTGGCCGTTCAGTCATCTCTGGGTTTCTACAACCGGTTGTTCCTGGTGCCAAAACCCAACGGGAAATGGAGGCCCATTCTAGATCTAAGCCAACTGAACCTTTACCTTGCCCCAGCAACGTTCAAGATGGAAACTCCGGAGACCATCAGACTCTCCCTGCAACAGGGGGAGTGGGTCTCTTCGCTGGACTTCAGCGACGCTTATTTTCACATTCCCATAAACCACAGGTCGCGAAAATATCTCCGGTTCCACTTAAAAGGTCAGACTTTTCAGTTCACAGCACTTCCCTTTGGCCTGTCGACGGCTCCGTTGGAGTTCACAAAGGTGGTCAAGGAGGTAAAACTCATGGCTCAATCGAGGGGTATTCGAATCCACCAATACCTAGACGATTGGTTACTGAGAGCCCCATGCCGGGAAATTTGCCTACGTCATACCCAGATCCTTTTGGACCTTTGCCGCTCGCTAGGTTGGGTAGTCAACATGGACAAGTCAGAGCTGGTTCCCCAACAAACCTTCGACTTCGTAGGTTATCATTTCGACCTATCTCAGGGGTTAGTCAAACCAACTCAGGACAGGTGGAGGAGTCTATCTCAGAAACTCAACCTTCTCCTGGGACTGGAATGTTGCACAGTCAGGCAGTTCATGTCTTTAATCGGCCTTCTGACAGCAACAGAAAAACAAGTAGTGTCGGGGCGGCTGCATATGAGGCCCATTCAGTGGCACCTAAAAAAGCATTGGCATGCCCCGGAATCGCTGGAAAAGGTCATCCCAATTCCTTCATCTCTCCATGTACATCTAAGGTGGTGGTTGGACCCGGCCAAGGTGCTCTCCGGTCAACCCTTACACCCTCTTCGACACGCCCTTCAACTGTTTACAGACGCCTCAAACGAAGGTTGGGGCGCTCACTTAGGCGATTACATGGCAAAAGGAGTTTGGTTGGAGTCAGAAAGCGCCTTGCACATAAATTTGTTGGAGCTCAAGGCGGTCCTGCTAGCCTTAAAACGGTTCGAGCAGTTATGTTGCAACCAGATAGTTCTTGTTTGTACAGACAACACCACTGTGGTCTCTTACATCAACAAGGAAGGGGGTATGAAATCAGGCTCACTCTGTGCCCTCCTGTGGAGACTGATGCTTTGGTGCAATCAAAGGCAGATTGTCTTGAGGGCCAGGCATATTCCGGGTCACCTGAACGTCATAGCCGACAAGCTGTCCCGACTCAATCAGGTGATCCAAACAGAATGGTCCCTCCTCCCGGAGGTGTTTGCTCAAATATGCCGGCGTTGGCACCGCCCGTCTGTGGACCTGTTTGCCACCCGGTTCAATCACAAACTTCCCCGGTTTGTATCCCCGGTTCCAGACCAATCAGCGTGGGGAGTGGACGCCTTAAGTCTCCCTTGGGAGGACCTGGACGCTTATGCCTTTCCACCAACGGCCCTTCTTCATCAGGTGGTAACGAAACTCTTGGACCACGGATTCCGTCGTCTCATTCTGATAGCACCAGGTTGGCCCAACATGCCTTGGTTTTGGGACCTGGTCAACATGTCAGCTCAAGTTCCTCTCCTGCTCCCTCAGGTGTCGAAATTGATCACTCAACCGTTCAATCAGTGTCCTCACCGGGACCTGCCCAATCTGAACCTTCATGCGTGGCTCCTAGAGCCTCTGCCATCCAGCAGGCCGGGTTCTCGGCAGAAGTGGCAACAAGAATTGAGGCTCCTCAAAGACGCTCTACCAGAGCCGTTTATGAATCAAAGTGGTCCGTTTTTGTCAGATGGTGTGAAAAGAATCAGGTGGACTTCAGGACTCCCTCTATAGAGCAAATTGCGGATTTTCTCCTTTCTCTTTTTCAGGAGAAACATCTTCAACCTAGTACCATAGAAGGCTATAGGACTGCCATAGCCGACAAAGTGGGGAATTCCAGAATTAACATCAGCAGGGATGAAAACTTGTCCAGGTTGTTGGACAGTTTTCATAGGGACAAACCAAAAGGCAGGCGTGGGATTCCTACGTGGAATTTGTCTTTGGTCCTTCACCAACTTACACAACCTCCTTTTGAACCTCTCAGGAAGGCTTCGCTGAAGTACCTCACCTTTAAAACTGTCTTCCTTCTAGCCTTGGGCTCTGGGAAACGGAGGAGTGAAATTCATGCTTGGGTCCACAGGAACATTAGGCACCAAGAGGATTGGTCGAATGTTTCATTGTCGCCTTCTCCTAGTTTCATCTCTAAGAACCACCTGGCTAAAGAGGGTCCCGCTTGCGTGGCCCCTGTTATCATTCCAGCCTTGGCTCCTTCATTGGACAAATCCCTCAAGGAGGATAGGAGTCTGTGCCCGGTCCGGGCACTACGTTATTACTTGGACAAAACCAAAGATCTCCGTTCAGGCAAGGAATTGGTTTTTGTTTCCTTTAGGAAGAGTTTCCAGAAGGATATTGTCCCCGCTACCGTTTCCTCCTGGATCAAACAAACCATAGTCCTTTGTTACCAGATGTCAGACCAACAGGCTCAACAGTTGCATCAGGTTCGGGCTCATGACGTTCGCGCGTTCGCGGCATCCAAAGCCTTTCAGGGGGGTGTTCCCTTAGACCAGATTTTGGCAGCCTGTCACTGGAAATCTCATAACACCTTCACCCAATTTTACTTGAAGGACTTGGCATGGGCAGACTCGGATGTGTACCATTTGGGTCCTGTGGTAGCTGCCCAACAAATTAGGGACTAAGTAGAGGCTCCCATGTATATAGTGTATAGTGGTGTATATATGTATTCATACATGTACATAAAAAAAAAAAAAAAAAAAAAAAAAAAAAAACGTCCCTGCAGTCTGTCTTGCGTTGCAAGAAGATGGGGGACCATCTTAATCTTCAATTCCCCTTCTTCACTTCCTCGGGAACTCGTCAGCTACAAAACAAAAGGGGGGGGGGGAGAGAGACTGTACCTATCCAGGGTAGTTAGAAACCCTTCCCGGGTGATTTCCTCTGGATTTACGGAGTATATATGTAGATCTTAGAGTCTCGGTCTCCCCTTTGCCCATAGCTACCCGCCAACCACTGGGTAGTTATTCTGCACTGGTCCACTAGGTAAGATATATTAACGCAATAAAATGGAAAATTTAATGGTTAAATTAAATTTTTATTAGTTAATATCTTACCTAGTGGACCAAGAGAGTCCCACCCTACCTGCCCCGCAATAGCTCAAAGGGGGACATTCTTAGGTAGGCCACAAAAAGAGGAAGTACGCATGCGCGCGCACGCGCAGTAGGGGAGCTGGGTGCAGTCACGACACCTGGCGAATGAGGAGTACACTACCGGTCCCGGTCAGAGCCCAGCTCAGGACGTTTTTGTCTAACGTTTGGCGGGACCGGCTGCGCGCCGGACAAATGCACTGGTCCACTAGGTAAGATATTAACTAATAAAAATTTAATTTAACCATTAAATTTTCCAGTTTCGATGCATAATAGATTTAATATCAGCAGTTCAAAGATTTAGTGCAGGTTTAAAGTCCACAATCTAAACATTTGTCGCTGTATGACTCTGGCCAAATGCACCACACTAACAGTACATTAATTCCACATGCTTATTTATCGTATTTGTAATATAACATTACAATATGTCACTGAATGTGATATTAACACTAAATTTAAGTTAAGTAGTTTTAATGGTATAACATGTCCAATATTCTTGTTTTTAGATCTCGTCATTGTGAGATGATTTAAACACTTTTTTCACTAGCCTGTTGGTCGATCAAATTAACAGTGGTATTGTCGGGTCTATTTTAAGAGTTCTCATTATCACTTTTAATGCGCAAAATCGTTGCATTATATGGTGAGCATTTTGAAAAAAAAGGATGCTGTCAGCAGAAATCCCACAATAGTAGGGTACATTGGGTTCATACGGACTCTAACTTAAAATGGGAGCTATCATGGAACGTACCACAATGATTCAAAGACTTCAACAAGTACCAACAAGGACATACAGGCGCTCAGCGAACATCAATTGTGTTCTGGTTAATAACTTTACTCAGGGGAAGGGTGGAATTGGGCCACTATAGCGCTTTCTTGCCAGACTTGTAGAGGGGGTACTCAGTCCTAGAGTATTTATTTTCGTAGTAACCCTGAGGTACCTGGTTACTTAAAAAAATACACTACACTGTAGTACAGATTCAGGATGGGCAGATTCCAAGCATAAATAAATTCAAGTCATAGGTCTGTGAGGCCTCCATAGTACAACACAGAGTAGGGTCTGCCCAGCCAGTCCCTCGTTTAGCTGATAACAAATTTATTTACATAGGTCCACTTTGCCAGTAATTCCTGATTAGATGTCCAGGGGCCGGTTTCACAAAGGGTCTCAGACTTAGGCTAAGTCAGGGACTTAAATCTGAGTCTTTTGTCTTTGCCAAGTCCTGGACTTAAATGGATTTCACAAACGGTGACTTAGCTTGTCATATAACCACGGTAGTTTTCTAGGTCATGTGACCCTTTATTTCTACTCAAAATATTTTAGTGGTAACATCCCTTGTTTAGCTCATTTTATCTTTGAAAAAATGCTGTATTTTTAAATAGGAAACCTTATAATCACACAGACATGTCCAAAGAATAATTTAGGGCAGTGTTCTATATATTTATTCTTTATTTTCAAGCATTTCAAATTTTGAAGTGAGAAAAATATATGGCGGCCATATTTAAGTCTCTGTTTACTAAAGTTAAGCCCACTCTTGGGTAGACTTAGCCAAAGCCTAGACTTAGCAGCTTTGTGAAATCCTCCAAGTCTAAGATCACAGACTTAGCCTCATTTTAAGACAAAAGTCTTCAATTTAAGTCTAAGTCTGGGCTAAGTCCTTTTGTGAAATCGACCCCAGATGTTCAAATTGTCGAAAACAAAGGGTAAGATTGAAGATAGATTATTGGGATTTCTATCCCATCAATTATTATCCCTGATATAATTCACTACATATTCGAGTGCATAAGCCTAGGCCCAACAAAAATAGTCAAACAGTAGAGGGGCAGTAACTTGGCACATGGAAGGTGTATAGAGCATCCCCTAAGGCCAGAGCCAAAGCCTAATTTCTTAATGTAGCACTGTCCAAAATTTTAAAAATATGTTAACCAGAACTAATCCTACAGCAAACAAACTACAGCAACAAAACAATCACTGCACAAAAAACATTGACAGCTGGGAACAGCTGCGTAGGAAGCGAGGGGGCCCACGCCCCCACTTTTGAAAGTGGAGGGGCATCATATATTTTGCCCCTCACTTTTTAACTTACAAATCCTGATATTTGATAAATTTTAGAAATTTTTGAAGAAATTCACACTCTATCGGGGTTAAATATATTTTGGGATTAACTATTCAAACTATTTTAACCAGATGTATCAAACTCAACTTAAATTTATGAAAAATATAACCTTAAACATATTATATTAAGAAATATGTCCATGTAATTCAAAGTACAATGAGATACTGATGTGGTAGCTACTGTATGTTTTAAATATGTTGCTAAATTTATGAGTGATGTCATAACCTTGACTGTTGCTAGGGGCTTTGTGACATCATTGCAGTGTGTAGTAGGTAACTGAGCCATAAAAGCATGTGGTTTGAAAGTGTTAGTGTCCTAAAAAAGTATATATAATTTTTAAAAACTTGAGTTTTGATAGAAAAGACTGACAGACAGCACTCATACCTCAACTAGAGTGGTTTTTGTTTGTATCCTGAGCACTTTCCTATCTACATATTCTTTTGCAAAAGAAGGATACAATAAATGAAAGTTGTTTATGGAGTTTTAATTACATGAAAGAGTTTTTGGAGGGGATGCAAAAGATGGGTGAGGGGATTATCTACAACCAAAGTGAGGTGTACCTACCCTGCTTAAATGTAGTGTCAATTTCTGGGAGATAATTGTAATTGAATCTTTGAGTATTATAGTGATGGAAACAAGAATATGATTCATAAAGCCCAATCATGCCACCACATAGATTTGTTTCGGCATGTAATAACTTAAAAAATATATTACTTAGAACTTTTAAATTTGGCATCTGGGTAACATAAGTAACACTGAAAGATCAAAATGTAGGTCATCAAAACATAAATGCATTTGTATACCACTTATTCTTGTTTCTTTCTAAAGAACTGGTAAAACTGTATTGCTTGTTATTCAATTCTACATCCATAGTGCATCCAATTTTTGCAAGGGGGAAATGGTTATTGATGCAGTGACTTTGGGTATGTTGTGCTTGGCCCGAGTGGTTGTTTTCATGGGATACCAAATCCAGTCAGTAGCCCAATCACATTGATTGCATTTCATTGTCCAAGCCACCTAATATGTTAAACCCAATAACCGACTGACACTATCAATGTTTGACTTAAAACCCAGGTTGAGAACTTATTTTTAAAGCACTTTGTTCTCATAAATATATAGTAAGTTTGTAATTTAACAAAGGTTAAAATATAGTTAATCTAGTTGACAGATCCATTTCACCATACTAAATATAGATTTATCTACAAGTCACAGTCATGTTCATATTAGAGAGTTTAAAATACCCGTTCCCGTTGTGACTGGTACTGCAAAGTGTCATAATGACGTCATCAGCTCACAGGTAAAACTTCTAGCTTGAGGTTTTACAACGTGGAGGAGGTGTTTTGAAGTTCATCAAAACTGATAAAGTAAAACTGGTTTTCTAGCTTTTATAACAGACTATATACATGAATATTGCAGAAAAATGGGAGTTTAATATGTGTTTAAACCTTATTTATATATAAAATTAAATCAGAACAACCTTTCCTGGTAAAAAGTGCTGTTTAAAAAAACCTTGTAAAACCTTGCTATTTCTGTATAGAACCATGACCTACGAAAGTACGAACTATTTAATATTGGTATGGGTGTGGGCATGGAAGAGTCTGAAACTTTAAAACTTTAATGTTAATTTTTTTCAAATTTGAAACACGAGTTATTGTTAAATCCTTTGTAAATGAATGGAGGAAAGAAAGTCACCCTGAACTAAAAATAGAAAATAAATACAAGCAATGAGTACTCAGTAGTATCACCCAAAACAATATATTCCACAAAAGGAAAAAGGTGAATAGTTAGTCCCTTCACTCTCATCAACACCTAAAACTCTTGGTATATGAAAGAGGGTTTTCACTTCTTCACGCCAAACGTGTATTTTAACTGAAAAGCCCCTCAACGTGTACCTGTACTTGTAGTTTTGATGTACAAGTCATCACGTGTACGTGTATTTTAAACTCTCTATTAAGTCCCCAACACAGATACAACACCCATCTGGTTCAGGGGCAGTATTCCCTAAACTTCTTATACTTGTAGTGTGAGAATTGTACTTAAATGAATTAATTTTCTTATCTTAGAATTGTCTCATTACTGGATAAACATTATTGTTAGCATAAAAATATTCTTTTCTAAAATAAACTTTTAAACCTAAAATTATAAATATCCAACAAACCATAAAAATGGAAAATTTAAAATCAGGAAAATATAATTCTAATTCTATTCTAATTCTAATTGGACTTTTATAGCGCTTAATCTCCCCAAATAAGAGGACTCTAAGGCGCAACTAAGCAATAAGCAGACATCAAAATTTCTGTATCCAGGGGCATAGCAGGCACCACGGAGAACGCCAGGGGAATAATCCAGGCTAAGGTGGGTATGCTTTGGTGTACAGGTGGGTTTTGAGCTGCTTTCTGAAGGAGGCCAGCGAGGGAGAGGCACGAATCTCATCAGGGAGAGCATTCCACACAGTGGGAGCATCAAACGCAAAACTATTGCCAAATTGTTTGACAGATTTATGAACAGAGGGGCAGAACTTTGGAATGACAAGGAAATTACCACCACTTTGACTGCGCCTAGTGCTATAAGAACTGCTATAGGAGGAAAGATATGGAGCAAAATACCTGGAAAAGCCTGTGTGAAGATACTTATAAACAAGTGTGGCCGTCTTGAACACTGTGCGCTGTTCAACAGGAAGCCAATGCAGTTTCTTTAGCACAGGAGTTATACTGGTGTATCGACTGGTGTTTGATACAATTCTAGCTGCACTATTTTGGATGCACTGTAATTTGCGTAGATTGAACTTGGAGAGGCTCCTGAAAAGTGAGTTGCAGTAATCCAACTGACTACTAACCAGAGCATTAGCCACAAGCACAGAAACATCATGAGTGAGAAACCGCCTGACATATCTGAAATCACGGAGTTTAACAAAACAACTTTCGCAGACATTCTGAACATGCTTGGACAAAGAAAAGTCGGAATCAAACCACACTCCCAGATTTTTTACTGAATCAGCAGGGCAGAATGAGTTGCCCAAGATATTAATTGGAAAACATGCTTTCAACTTGTCCCGCTGTCTCTTCGAACCAAAGATGATAAACTCGGTCTTGTCTGGATTCAATTTGAGCTTACTAGTGGACAACCACTCTTTAACATCGTCTAGACACCTATTTAGCTTTTCAAAGGCAGCAGATGCATTCTTCTGGGATAAATGTATATAAACTTGTCTATCATCTGCATAGAAATGAAACTTTATTCCCTTATGTCTACTGATAATCGAATTAAGGGGGGTGGTGTACAATGAGAATAGAAAGGGCCCAGGACGGAACCTTGGGGAATGCAAAATAGGAGTTTACAAACATCTGACAAAGTAGATCCAATTTTTATTGATTGGTAACGGTCTGTTAGGTAGGATGTGAACCATTTCAAAACACAACCACTGACACCAAACCAGTTTTGGAGGCAACTAAGAAGAGTGGAATGATCTATGGTGTCGAAGGCGGCAGACAGATCGAGCAATACCAAGGCAGTGGATTCACCTCTTGACAATGATAAGTGAACTTCATTTTTTATGTAGAGAAGAGCTGTCTCAGTTGAATGGCCGGCTTTATATGCCGACTGGTATGGATTGTCTAAGTTATGGACATGAATATGTTCTAATAGCTGCTTAGCAACCACACGTTCTACCAGTTTTGAGATAAAGCTGAGGCCAGATACAGGACGATAATTCTTCAAGTCATTTGAGGGAAGATTAGGCTTTTTAATAAGAGGAGTGACCACAGCAGATTTGAAAGCGTCAGGGACACATCCCTCCATAAGTGAGCAGTTAACCAGCTTTGTAAGGGAAGGTAACAGTATACCAATGCATTCCTTAATAAGGAATGTTGGCAAAGGGTCCAACAGGCATGATTTTGTTGGTGATGTTTTAATTATTTTATCAACAGCCTCCTCAGAAACTTGCCTAAAGACGTTAATTTTTGGAGGATCTGAAGGAGGGTGAATATCATATTCAGTGCCGATGGAACCAAAGTTATCTCTAATTTTCTTAATTTTGTTGGAAAGAAGGAGGCAAACTGTTCAGCCAGTGATTTTTTGGACTCATGGGATGGAAGTGCGGCATCAGAAACCTTGTTCAGGGTTTTATGGAGCTCTCGCCAAAGTTTTCGAGAGTCATGACTATTATCTGAAATCAGTTTGCTATAGTAGTCTGATTTATCTTTGTTTACAAGTGCATTGCACCGGACAATCTGACGACGAAGCCGACTTCTGTTCAGTGGATTTTTAGCCCTACGCCAGGTTCTCTCAAATTGGCGCCTAAGGGACTTTGCACGTCGATAATTGTCAGACATCCAATCAGCGGAATCCTTTTTTATCATTCTAGATACGAGTGGTGCATGCCTATCAAGAACATGGCCCAAATCATGTACATATTGTTCATATAAATCGACAACAGCATCAGCTGGAGACTTGACAAAGGACGTGTTTTTGAGATTCAAGCGGAAGTCAGACATATTGATGCGGTGGTACCTTCTATACTGAACTACATTTGGAGTGTGAGCCACTTGACAAGGGAAGGTAACTGAGCATTTGACTAATGCATGGTCAGAAACAAAGTCGCAAATCTTAACATCAGCAATGGTGTCCTGGTCACTAGGGGATAAAATGAGGTCCAATATGTGGCCATGTAGATGAGTAGGTTTATCAACTAACTGTTTCAAATCACATGAATCAAGAAAAGTAGTGAATTTATTACCGTCACCAACTGGAACGTCAACATGAATGTTAAAGTTGCCACAGATGTAATATGAAGAATTAATAGATGAGAGGTAACCAACAAATGACATGAATTCTTCCAGAAAGTTACAGGTACGTGATCCTGGAGGACGGTAGATGCAAGCAAGCAACAATGAATGGCCATGAAGCCCTATTGACACCACCATATTCTATATACTTCTGAAAACCTGTCATTCCTTGTCACTAAACAATCTTTCTTGAAATTTTATAATTATGTTAAAAATGAACCACATCAACTCTTAACTGACAAGCAAACAAAGTTAAATTTAGTTTTTACTTAAAATCAGTTGAATGTAGACTAATGTTGGACAAGCTGCAGTTAAAATGGCACATGCTTGAACTGAAATAAACATAAGCCTACAAACAAAACTTCACACACAAAAGGTGGTATTCAATCTCACTAACAACAAAGTGTAACTGAATGATTTAATTTGGCAGATGTGATAAAAATGACTTTCAACAAACAGAACAAACTGATCACTGGAAAAGATCCTACACTAGCACAGGTATGTAACAATTCTACTCTCCAGAGACAGGATCTTGAAAGTCATCATAAGGAAGATCTAATCATTTATCAATTAGCATCAATGGCCTCAGGTGCAGGTGATAACGCAAAGAATTCTATGATGCTACAAATGTTGTCATCTTATTTATTTCTGTATCTAAAAACAAAAGACTGTAAAAACAACTTGGACAGCCCAAGTTGTCCATGATGATTTGTAGGCATTTGCCAAACCATAACAGAACATGAAAGGATTGCCAGATATCTGCCTGCTGGGCATGCCTTAGCACATTTGTTTTGTAATTGTAAGGGTAGTATAAAGCTCACTGTACCAGGTCATCTTGGAGCAGCTGAAGTAGATCTGATCACTGAGCCAATTGCCTTCATTGCTGCATGTTATAGGTCCTAGGTGGCAGGTGTTACAAACACCCACCACTATCAGTTGTGAAAATCGTCCGATTCAGTTCTACCCTGAAATTGAAGTTATTGCCTCCAATGCAATTAGTTTTTCTTGAACATGTAAATCACCCTCAACACCAATTGTTCATATAAAAATCTGCCACCCAGTCTGACCCACCAGACTTGGACTTCATGAAATATGAATGTCATGGTGATGAAAATGGCACAGCATTGTATCCAGTCACATTACCATCAGGGTGTTTCTGCTGTTTGTGAGAATATTCTTCAACTCAACAAATGTGTGGATGTTAAACCAGTCAACCATGCCCCAAAAGGAGGTATGGTTGTGTGACAGCACACATGTAATGTTCAATATTGTATAGCTGTAATTGTGGTTCTGACTTTTGTAGTAAACAGACCAAGAAGGTTGCAGTCCTAGATGATGACAATGACATGGCTGCACGTCCCATTTATTATCACATTGGGTCGAAATCTCATTTTTAATCTCGATATTGTATTTAGTTTTAGTAATCTCTTTAATCATTTGCATAGCCTCAGATAGCCTCAGTTTTTGACTAAAATTTATTTACATAAAATATGTTTTACTTATTTTAAAAATACATATACTATTTTTCAAATACTTTTACATTTCTGTCCAACACTCATTAAATAATAGACTTTGTGTTAAGAATACTATTCCAGTACAGTTTGCCATCTACTTTATCCCTAAACCTTTCTCCAAACCTTTGATATATTTTTTGCTATTATTCCACCAAAAACATGTTCTATATATTCAAATTCTGTACTACAAAAGCTACATTTATCATCATGCTGCATTTTGTAGATCTTCAAAACTTTATTGGTCATTAAAATTCTCTGGCGTATTTAAATTGGAATCCTCGGTCTAAAACCAATGTTTCAGTCATCCAATTTCTATCTTAAGTTTGTAATTTTTATTCAACTTGCCCTTTGAAGAGAGAGGATAAGTGAGTGAAAAAGTGAAAAAGTTTTTTCATGTTAAATGAAGTACCCAAAGAAATTCCAGAATCAAAAAATAAGTTTTTTTTTAATGAATACCGTTGTAATACAATTTTTTTTTCTTTAATATCAGATTTGGGTGCACTAAGTAAAAATATTCCATAGAGGGTAGTTTCAGACATCTATTTCATTTTCAAAACTGAGCTTATACCCTTTTTAGAACTTGAGAATCTCTTCCCAAAATGACTTGTCCATTCCTTTGATCGCATACTCCAGAGAAGAATCATCCATTTCAGAAAATAGATTTTTGTCCATGTCAGTCAATTATTTCGAAATTTTTTGCCAATCACCACATTAAAAATGGTTTAATCCATGCGAGCTGTAAGGCATCATTTTAACATGACAGATTTGTCAAGTGGAGTCTCCCTTCTGGAAGATCCTGCTAGAGTAATAATTTTGATGTGCTCCACAAGAACTTTCAAAAAAATTTCCATAGCACATGAAGTATTTGGGAAGATCAATGTTGGGTACATACGTTTTGGGATAGTCAGAGACATGATAACCTTTACTTTACCAATAAAATGATTTTACTCTGCATAAGAATTTTTCAATGCCGTCTGGCCTAGGGTGACAGTAATTTTTTCTCTCATTAACTGTACATTATTAGCAAATTCAACTGCAAGGAGCTTAAAATGTTTTACCTAAATTTACAAATCTGGATATAGGATTGTATTTACATTCTAATAGAACATTTAATGGTCATTTTTTATTTGATTGTGTGTTAATATTCAAGGTTTGTAAGTGTTGATCAAAATTTTGGCAATTAAGCTAGAGTTTTCCTGCGAACCTGATATTTCTGTTCCATTTAAATCTTATATTACATCATAAATAGATTCCACAATTGTGTCTCTAAGTACAATAGAAGTGAAGATATGTGTAAAAATAGAATTTTCATTTATTTATGCCAAGCTGGCACCTGGCTGATTTTTCATTAGGACACCTTAGAGATACTGAATCAACAAAAAAAACTTCATAATAGCAACAAAAAACACTTGGACCTAATATGGCCATTTGGCATCTTGACTACATGTCCAATAATAAGATTAGCAGTGGAAGTATCTTCATAACTAACCTGATCTTGAGTCTAAGGTGTTTTGACCGCTTTAGTAACACCTTAACTTGAGATCAAAAACACATCAGCACCTGTGAAGAGCCTGGTGGGGTCAAATTCAGATATTGCATGTGGTGCCATACTTGATATGGCAAAATGTGTAACATTTCAAGATGAACTATGTTCAGTTTTAACTAAAGGGAATGGACTGATAGACAAACGTATGCCAGCAGCCATAAGGCCTACTTAGCAGGTGTTCAGCTCCATTGTTGGGTCAACATTCTTATGTGGACATCCCATTGTACTTGTCTTGAAATTTTTAACCAGGCCAAATCTTACTTAAAGGCATCACTAATTTTGAATTTTTAGGGTTGACCGGTTGTCTACGACTTTAAGCATACAGTATAGACTGCAATAATATTTTTGAGACCAAACTGACTGTTTATTTAATCCATACAAATTTTTCACTGGGGATGATAACTGTGTCAACGAATATGCTCAGAGAAACAGCTTGTGTACAAGGGTAATGACTTTGTTATGGCTGAGGACCTAATTGTTTCATTACGGCATACAATGACTTTGCTTTTGATGATAGTGAAGACCTAGTCGTTTCATTATGGCGTATTATTCATCAAAAGAATCTCAGGTGGGAGCAGGCATGCCATACCCAAAAAAACCATCAGTATAATTTATGATTAGAAAACCACACTGATGCATGACATATCTGACAGCGTCACTTGCCCTCTGAAAACTTGGCCTGCCAAGACGTGTACCAAACAGAAGCTGGGAATCAATACAGTAGAGTAACCAAAGGTCATAATCAACTGGATGCAAGTTGAGTTGACATAATGCTCGGCTGACATCAATTGCAAAAATATGGGTACCCCAACTAATCTTGACCAACTGTGGCATCAGGTCATCAATGATGGATTATACTGTAAAATTTGTGAAAAGCTTCTCGGCCCCCAAAATCCCCCACAAAATCAGTTATGACCATCCGTTATGGGCCAATGTAATCAAGCATTAGGTTGGCAAAAGTTCTCTCTGTGCTGCAAAACTCCCACTGGAGTGAAATTTATGAGATGAAAGTCAGAATAAAGACACTAAAATAAAATTAATAACATTCATGTAAATATAAACAAAAGAAATCTCAAGAGTTAAAAATATTTGATATCCACAGTTAAGAATGACACTTTAAAGTGAAGAGTTTCCCCACACACATACCCAGAACCCAAGGCCACTATGAATAAGACAATCAAGTAAGACCATTCATAGGTAGCTTGAGGAAACCTAGCATAACAACATAACATAAGATATTTTATCTCAGAATTTAAGAATTAGATTGGTATCTAATTTTTCTCAACTGTATTTTTGTAGTAAAGTCATCTTCTTTTCAGTAATGCATTAACAACATTAATGCAACATGGCGGATTCCTTGTTTGTGTCACCTCGTAAAAATAAAGGTATATTTCTTTAAACCGGGTCTCCCTTGTTTATAATAGTAATAATTACATCAGTTAAATTATTATTGAAAGTTGTAGAATCATTTGGTGTGGAATACTTTGTAAAGTTTAATCCAAGTAAAACAAAGCTTGTGAAATTTGGAACATCTAATCAGATGTATTGTAATGACTATCTGATATTTAATTCTCACAAAATATGTTGTGAAGCAAGTGCTTGCCATTTAGGTGATGTAATTGGAAATAATGTAAATGGTAATAATGTACAGAAGAATATAAATGTCTTTATATAAAATGTTAATACCATTTTCTGTCACTTCCACATGACCAACGCAGAGATAGAATATAAATATAAGTCATCCTGTATGCCACTATATGGGTGTTGTTATGGGATTTTTCAGATGTAAGACGTGAACAGATTTTATGTAACATGGCAAAAATGTATCAGATGTTTATTGAATGTACCATCTGATACACACTGTAAACTACTGTATCCTATTGTAAGTGATATTTCAGTAGAAATGCAGCTACATAAAAGATTTGTGAATTTTGCTAGAGAAGTGATGCTGAATAATAACAGTTTAATTAAATTATGCTTTAGATTAGCAGTAAATGGAAGTTGTTCTAGCTTTTGTGACAGTTATGTTTTTATTAAATATGCATATAATATGAAATTGAACCTCTGTGACTTCAATGAAAAATTTAATCATACAAGCCTCAAGCTTAGTACCGTCAATCTAGGTATTGAAGCGAACGGCAAGTGACCGTTCGTTTGTTTATGTTATTTATCGTCCGTTTCGTAAATCTATTGTTTGTATTATAAATATTCATGTGGAGTAACAAACTATAAACTATTTACCTTTATATGTCCTTTGTAGTTCTTTGATGAATATTGTTTAGTAAATGGTTACATTGTTCACGTTGGTTTTGGCGATAATGTAGCACAGGAAGTTTTCTCTGTGAAAGTGTGTCAGCAACTGAAGTTGACAGCCAATCACTAGAGTGGTACCCTGAGTAATTCTGGTCTGTCTGGGGTCTGTCTGGGATTTGTGTATATAAGGGGGAAGCAACCTCTCAGTTGTGGGTTGATTTTGACAGAGCCAGGTGCTGCACCAGAAGGAAGATAGCAAGGTATTACTGATTTCAGGGTAAAACCTGATAGTTAAGTGGTGAATTTACTTTGGGATAAAACCCAAAGTTTAGTTTTAGAATTTGAAGTTTACTAATGTGATTTAGGTTTGAAGGAGTTGGGGTCAAACCCAAACTTTAGATGCCATAAGTAATTGGAAGTTTCTTTTGTGATTTAGGTTTGGAGGAGTTGGGGTCAAACCCAAACTTTTGATGCCATAAGTAATTGGAAGTTTCTTTTGTGATTTAGGTTTGGAGGAGTTGGGGTCAAACCCAAACTTTTGATATCACATCTGTAATTGGAAGTTTCTTTTGTGATTTGGGTTTGGATGAGTTGGGGTCAAACCCAAAGTCCTGTGGTCCTGCTTGAGGATGCTGTATAAATTTTAATGCTGAAAGGTAGAACCTACATTTAATAATACACAGTTCTCTTGATTTCAGGGTCAAACCTGAAAACTTGTGAGAGTTCAAATGAATTAATATCTAAAGTTTCTTAATTGCAGGATGAAATTGTTGATTTAGAATAACCTGCTTTGTGTTTCATTAATATTTAATTTACTTTGGGATTGCTGATTGAGAATAACCTGCTTGTGTTTCATTAATATTTAATTTACTTTGGGGTTGTTGATTTAGAATAACATGCCTGTGTTTCACTAGTATGTAATTTACTTTGAGATTTTTGGTTTGGAATATCATACTTATGTTTTTTGTTATTGAAATGACATGGATTTGTAGTTAGAGATGTCAGAATCAGTCTTTTCCTTCTGCATAGTCTGAAACCAAGGGTTTGTTTTATGATTGAAGCCTAGCCATTTGGCCGAAGCATGTTTTGATATCCAAGTCTTGTGTGAAGGACAGAGCTGTAAGGTTGATTAGAGGCTTTTGATATCTCAGATTTACTATTTCTATTCTATGCTAGAGTATTATGTTTAGATTTTTAGGGATTTTGATGAGTTGATTGCACATTTGT
Organism: Sabellastarte sp. h YS-2021; assembly: GCA_964017235.1. Classification (NCBI taxonomy): domain Eukaryota; kingdom Metazoa; phylum Annelida; class Polychaeta; order Sabellida; family Sabellidae; genus Sabellastarte; species Sabellastarte sp. h YS-2021. The sequence continues at coordinate 139,007,926 of OZ024928.1, forward strand.
ATAATTTGTAACTGGACTCTGTAAACTCAACCCCAGCCTAGGCTGGTGTTTTTGTATTATAAGTATTGCTTTAGAACTTGTTTTATATGAATAAAGTTCATGTTTTGATACGATAAGTGTTTCGCTTATACTTGTTCTGCAGCAGATCCAAATCCCAAACTTAAGAGCCCACTACCATTTGAGAATCTTTGGGTAACACCACCTCGGCACACTACAATTTGGTGGCAGTGGGGTGGGTTTGCCAAATCCAAACTAGACAGGGGCAAAACCCATTTGGTCCAACACCAGATTGACACAGGTGATCATCTTCCAATAAAACAGAGACCTAGGCGTTTACCACCAAGGCAGAGGGAAGCAGAGAGAGAAGAGGTAGGAAAAATGTTGCAAGCTGGAGTCAGTGAGCCTTTGTCTAGCCCATGGGCCTCTCCAGTAGTATTGGTTACAAAGAAGGATGGGTCAATTAGGTATTGTATTGATTACAGACAGCTTAATAGTATCACTTCTAAGGATTCTTATACACTACCTCATCCTCAGGATTGTTTGGAGTCCCTGCGTGAAGCTAAGTGGTTTTCCACTTTAGATCTCCAAAGCGGGTACTGGCAAATTGAAACAGACCCCAAGGATCACGAGAAGACTGCCTTTTGCAGTATGAATGGTTTGTTTGAGTTTCAGGTGATGCCATTTGGCTTATGTAATGCGCCCAGTACGTTTGAACGACTAATGGACAAAGTTTTTCATGGGTTAAACCATGAGGTGTGTGTGATATATCTAGATGATATTAATGTCGAGTGCTACTTTTGAGTCACATATTAAGAATCTCAGCCTTGTCTTTGATAGATTGAGGGCAGCTGGTCTTAAACTGGCTCCAAAGAAATGTAACTTTTTTTTTAATGAAGTGACATTTTTAGGGCATGTTGTGTCAAGTAAAGGGATTTCAACAGATCCCAGAAAGATTCAAGCAGTGACAGACTGGCCAGTTCCTGTTAATGTCAAAGAGCTAAGAAGTTTTGTAGGATTGTGTTCCTATTATAGGAAATTCATAAGGGATTTTGCAACCATAGCTAAAACTTTGCATAGATTGACAGAGAAGAACTCAAAATTTGAGTGGACAGGTGAGTGTGACAATTCTTTTTCAAGGCTTAAGGAATTGTTGGTAGGTTCCACTGTTCTAGCATATCCTGACCCAAATGGTTCCTTTTTCTTAGACACTGATGCCAGTGGCATCGGAATTGGTGCAGTACTATCCCAGGAGCACAATGGTGTTGAAAAGGTGATAGGTTATTTTAGTCAAACACTGAGCAAAAGTGAACGAAGATACTGTGTTGCCAGGACGGAGTTGCTGGCAGTCATAGAACCTTTGAAGCATTTCCATCCATACTTGTATGGTGTTCCTTTTACCATTAGGAGTGACCATGGATCTTTTAGATGGCTGTTAAACTTCAAAAACATTGAAGGGCAATTAGGTAGATGGAGTGAATGTTTGGGTTCCTATAACTTTAAACTGATACATAAGACAGAAAACGTACATGGCAATGCTGATGCACTTTCTTGTAGGCCCTGTACAACATGTAAATACTGTGACAGGATTGAGGTTAGGAAATTTAAGGAAAATATGGATGAGTATAAGTGTAGGACAGTAACCACACCTGTTGGTAATATATCCACTTGGATTGAGGGTAAAACCACATGTGATATAGCTAAAGCACAGGATGAAGATGTAAATTTGAGTGTGGTCAAGGGATGGATTCAAGCCTCAGATCAGCGACCAAAATGGAAAGAGATTTCCCATTTAAATGAAAAGCTGAAGGGTTTCTGGTCTCAGTGGGATCGGCTTGTAGTGAAAAATTCCATCTTATACCACAAGTGGTGGGAACCAGGAAAGAAAGGAGCTATTTTCCAGCTGGTTTTACCAGAATCATTGAAGGATCTAGTGTTGAAACAGTTGCATGATCAGCCTACCTCTGGTCATATGGGTATTCGATGTACCACTGGTAGAGTAAGGAGACGGTTTTACTGGCCAGGGTATAAGAATGACTTTGTTGTTTGGTGTAGCAGGTGTGCAGTATGTCAGAAGAGAAAATCCCCCAGTAGAAAACAGACTGATCAATGAAACAATACTCAGTTGGGGCTCCATTTGAATGTATAGCTTTAGATATCATGGGTCCTTTACCTGAAAGTCAGCAAGGTAATAGATATATCTTGGTCATCAGTGACTATTTTACCAGATGGGTTGAGGCTTTTCGCAAAGCTGATCAAGAAGCCTGTACAGTGGCTGATGTACTTGTCAAAGGTTTCATCTCAAGGTTTGGTGTGCCTAGGCAGTTGCATAGTGATCAGGGTGTGCAGTTTGAATCCAAAACCTTTCAGGCTCTTTGCCAACAACTAGGCATAGAGAAAACTAGAACAACCCCCTATCATCCTCAAAGTAATGGCCTTGTGGAGCACTTTAACCGTACTTTGGCCGATATGCTAAGCAAGGTAGTTGATAATGATCATAGGAATTGGGATGAGTCTTTGCCTCTAGTCATGTTAGCATACAGATCTTCTATTCATGAAAGTACTGGGGAGTCTCCTGTGCATATGCTATGTGGAAGAGATATCCAGTTACCTATTGATCTTATGCTTGGTAAGCCTCCTGTTGAAGTTTCAGATCCGATGTCTGGTGTTGCCTATGTTGATGATTTGAAGGATAAACTATTCATGAGATTCATGATGTGGCTATGGAAAAACTGTTGCAGGCTAGTGACAGGCAAAAGAAAGCTTATGACTTGAGGAAGAATTTTAAAAACTATGAAGTAGGTGACACAGTTTATTTACATAATCCTTCTAGGAAGAAAGGTACCAGTGCAAGTTGCATTCTCCATGGAATGGACCTTTCTTGGTTACTGCCAGAATTTCTGACTTGGTTTACCAGATTCAGAAATCCCCTAAGGCAAATGTTTAATGTATTCATCATGACCGCTTAAAACCATCCCATCTGAAGTTAGACAGCTGGTTGACCATGTCAAAGGACTCTGTGCCTAGTGAAGATTTTGTACTAGATGTGGATCTTTCTTTATTTTTAGACCATGGTGTGATGACTGATCCAGAGGAGGAAGTACCAGCTTCTGAAATATATAGTTAAGAAATCATCTCTTAATAATGATAAATCTTCTTTGGGCACAGAGGTAGTGATGACAACAACAGATGAAATGGGAGATGCTGTTTCAGGTCAAACTGGAATAGTTAAGGAATCATTTCTCAGTTCTCCAGGTAAAACTGGTAGTTCTACTACATGTGTAGGAAGGAAGACGAGACTGCCACAGCATCTTCAAGGTTATAAGTTATATTTTGCTTGTCAGTTATAGTTTGTAATTATAACTGATTATAATCTTTGTTTCTTTTTAGTAAAATTTCAAAGTGTACAACTTGTGGTCTTGTGACCGGCAATATGACCAAGTTGGACGAGGATGTTCATGGAGAGAAAGTGTGATTTGGAGTTTGTGCAAAGTTTATCTTTCCTAAAAGTTGCTGGCATTTACACCGTGAACACCATCGCGAACAACACCCAGATTTCACCAGAGGGGGAGTTTGCTGATTGTATACCTTCTGAAGCTGGCAAGCCATCAGAATTATTACTGGAGGATTGGCAAGTTCCGCCAGTGGATGGGTTTTTGGAGCTGGGGAGTCCCTGGTCAGCTTCATCTCCTGTTAGTGTCAAGGGAAATCTTTATTCCTTGATTAGCTCGGACCCCCTCAGTTCTAGGAGTGAGTGGGAGACGGTCTCTGAATGGGAAGAGGCTGATGAGGAAGTGCACACCTTATGCATTCAAGTGGTACCTTGGAAGCTGGTACCTATTGAGATACCACCATCATGGCCCTTTCATCTGGGGAATCCAGGCGTGGACAGCAAAGATCCAAGACTACAGAAGGAAGACATATTTTGAAAGACATTAATATTTAGTTTGTTTTTTTTTTGTTTTACATATGTGTTTTTTGGAGGTTTTTGAAAGACTTTTTAAATTGATATGTGAAACTATTATTTTTTTATTTTCTGTTAAAATTGTCAATTTAATTTGATACAGTTTGTTTTCATGAATCTTGATTTAAAATATTCATTACTAAAATTACAAGGTTGTATTTCATAAAATATCAAGATCTTTATTTTTATTCAGATTTGTACAATAAATGATGAAATCTGATATTGTACAGTTATTGAAACTTAGGTATAAAATGTGTATAATTAATAGATTTGTGTTTCAGTTTGATATTATTTTGAAATATGAATTATGTTGTTTGGAATTGATATGATTCATTTGATGTGAATAAATTTTCATGTGTAGAATAGACTTCAGTGTGTGTCATCACTGTCATTCTTGTGTTTTACATGTAAAGAATACTATAGTTTTATTAATTTCATTCTTGTGTATTAAATTAAAATGTATTAAACTCTGTATTTTGGTCAGTTTTGTCTTTGTGTTTTTAACTGTGTCAGCTCGGGACAAGCTGAATTTTTGAAGGTAGGGGGTAATAAAGTGAACGGCGAGTGACCGTTCGTTTGTTTATGTTATTTATCGTCAGTTTCGTAAATCTATTGTTTGTATTATAAATATTCATGTGGAGTAAAGAACTATAAACTATTTACCTTTATATGTAGTTCTTTGATGAATATTGTTTAGTAAATGGTGACATTGTTCACATTGGTTTTGGAGGGGCCACGGTGGCAGAGTGGTAACACTCTCGCCTCCCACCTCTGCGGCCGGGGTTCGATCCCCGTCATGGCCGTAAGTGGGAAAGCTGGTAGTTGCTTGCCGTTGGTCGGCAGTTTACAGTACACAACCCTAGCGAACTCTATGTACTGGTTTCCTCTGCCCTTCCAACTACCCGTCGTGATATGACCTGTACAGTGTTGAAAGCGACGTAAAACCCCAAATAAACAAACACATTGGTTTTGGAGATAATGTAGCACAGGAAGTGTTCTGTATTACTGATTTCAGGGTAAAACCTGATAGTTAAGTGGTGATTTTACTTTGGGGTAAAACCCAAAGTTTAGTTTTAGATCCAAGCTTTAGATGCCATAAGTAATTGGAAGTTTCTTTTGTGATTTAGGTTTGGAGGAGTTGGGGTCAAACCCAAAGTCTTGATATCCTGCTTGAGGATGCTGTATAAATTTTAATGCTGAAAGATAGAACCTACGTTTAATAATACACAGTTTTCTTGATTTCAGGGTCAAACCTGAAAACTTGGGAGAGTTCAAATGAATTAATATCTAAAGTTTGAAAGCTAAAGTTGTGATTTCATAATACTATGATCATTAATATTTAATTTACTTTGGGGTTGTTGATTTAGAATAACCTGCTTTGTGTTTCATTAATATTTAATTTACTTTGGGGTTGTTGATTTAGAATAACCTGCTTGTGTTTCATTAATATTTAATTTACTTTGGGGTTGTTGATTTAGAATAACATGCCTGTGTTTCACTAGTATGTAATTTACTTTGAGATTTTTGGTTTGGAATATCATGCTTATGTTTTTGTTATTGAAATGACATGGATTTGTAGTTAGAGATGTCAGAATCAGTCTTTTCCTTCTGCATAGTCTGAAACCAAGGGTTTGTTTTAAGATTGAAGCCTAGCCATTTGGCAGTGCATGTTTCGATATCCAAGCCTTGTGTGAAAGACAGAGCTGTAAGGTTGATTAGAGGCTTTTGATGTCTCAGATTTACTATTTCTATGCTAGAGTATTATGTTTAGATTTTTAGGGATTTTGATGAGTTGATTGCACATCTGTATAATTTGTAACTGGACTCTGTAAACTCAACCCCAGCCTAGGCTGGTGTTTTTGTATTATAAGTATTGCTTTAGAAATTGTTTTATATGAATAAAGTTCATGTTTTGATACGATAAGTGTTTCGCTTATACTTGTATTGCAGCAGATGCAAATCCCAAACTTAAGAGCCCACTACCATTTGAGAATTTTTGGGTAACACCACCTCGGCACGCTACAGTATTGTAAATACTATAAAGGAACTATTGTGCTTAAGAGATGAGGGTAAACACCCATTTACAGTTACAGAAATTGATAAAATGTTAACATACCTATGTACATAGTTAATCAAAACTTACATGTAATTATATTTTGTACATAGTAACAGGTTTTTTTTCTTAATAATAATATTGTATAAAGCATACACCTTGAGTATGAATAAACTATATATATATAGAGAGAGAGAGAAACTTATATACATATATAAATATAGAGTTAGTGTATTTAATACATATAATGTAAAGTACATTTAATTAACCATTTAGTTGAACACAAGATCTGAGTAAGAGGAGGTAGTCGAACATAAAAGTCAGTGTAAGTGATAATGTTAAACTGAGATTATTTACAGATAACAGTAACATGAGTTAAGCTGCGATATAATTACTAATGGGAATAATGACACAATGGAGTAAAGAGCCTTCATTGACAAGACACAATATATACTAACGTCCAGATTTCACATACACATATTTACAGGTTACAAATGTTATTAAGCACGGGCTTTAGTGAGGCTCAAACTTCTGGAGATCACCTTTTTCATTTTTTTTTATAATTTTGTTTTGTCTCTGGACTTTTATGAGAATTGGCATAATGGGATGTGTACCCGTCTCTTCACTGAAGTTAAGCAGCATTGGGCTATGTTAGTACTTGGATGGGTGACCGTCTGAGTTTTAGGCTAGGTATGGTAGCTATCTGACTCAGAATTTATTTTGGTCGCCAGACTTTCATAAATTCTAGTGCTTTACTCTTGTCTCTGATGGCTTTGCAGTTCATGCATGTAGTCCAAAAGATATTTTGGTGTTATTAAAACTGCACCAACAAGGGTAATAAAAGGCCTTGAGTCCATTATGTGGAGAGTTGTTATTTGAATGTATTTGGCCTGGGCAAGAGGTAAAGCGGGGGGATTAGGAGGCAGGGAACAGGAGAAAAAGACAGAAGAGCCTAAAGGGCTGTGACTGGGGAAGAGTAGACAGAGAGTACTTGTACCATTTTGAAATTTATTAGAACCTTCTCTCGCATTGTTTAAAATGTCTAAAATGAAATTGGGGCCAGAATTAATGTTACCCCTGAGAATGTGACATGTTGGGTTAAATGCTGATGCATACACAGGCGCTATATTTGAAAGGCTAAGAAAACACTACTTTATATACCGGCGAAAGGTGAAGCCATGATAAGCATGAATCAAAATGATGAAGGTGAAAATTGTGAAAAGTGGGGGTATAATTAGAATTGATGATATTTTTCATATGATCATGTTTGGGTTCCCATGCACACACCACCATGCACAGTCATTGAACATTTCAAGGGAATAAGTGCTATTAATAGTTTTGGGTTCCTATAAAGCCTGCCTTAATTAACTGATTTCAGTTAATGGTGTAATTTAGGTTAACAAGTTTGTCAAATGCTTTTTGATAGTTTTCAAGCTCTAAAACTTCAAGTTCTATAAATAAGTTTGAACTTCCTTTCTCCAGATCTAAACAAGGATAATGTAAAATTTAAAATTTATTTAATGTACATCAATAACAATTGAATAAAGTAGTACTGCAAGGTAACGCAGGTTATAAGTGATAAAGAAATCAGAAAGTTAGTTACATAAAGAACTGAATTACATTACAAATAAGCACTTTTCCAATAATCAATCATTTTAAACAGTGTGGATTTACACAGGTTGCACTTGAAAGACTTAAGAAACCTTTTGTTAGTTAAGATGGGTTCAATGGTGACTGCTACTGTTTAACATGATTGTAATTGACTGTCAAAAGGGACTTCTAGAGGTTACCACACATTTAATAATCACTGTCAATCAATGTAAAGTTGATGTAATTATAATTGACTTACACAATAGGGGCTTTTTAAGCCTGCCTGACTTTTTATTATTAGTTTCAATCAAAGCTATAAGAAGATCTTCAATAACAGTAATTCACATGTGGCTTCCTTTGGCTTGGGGTCCTATCTATGCATCCTTAAATGACAATTAACATTTTTTGCTTAGATCAAAGGAATGATAATTAAAAAGGCTTACCATTTCATGTTAATATTCTGCCTATGGTTCACTTTGGTAAACAGCTTAAACACATCATCAGTATCACTTAATATTTCACAAATTTATTCCATTGATGACTTTGGAAAATACTGACTTAAAAAGTTTAAGTTTTTGCCAGATTAAATAGAATACCAATATTAAAAGCTAATTTAATTTGAAATGTTTACAGCAAAAGTATAATAAAAACATACAGTTAAGACAATAAAAAAATTATCTATCTATTTGAATCTTTCTGCATAAACTGATATAGAATTTGTCACATTACTACAGTTTTCTAAATAGAAAACATATATTAAAGCCTACTGTAATCTGTAATTTGAAAAGTTAAAAGCAAAAACATATTACCAAACATCAATGAAGAATAGTGCTGTACAAGTTATAACTTGTACAAGCATAATTTTGGTACAAGTTATAACTTGTACAAAATTTGAAAAAAGATTTTGTACAAGTTATAACTTGTACAACTCAGTCGTACAAAATCCCAACTTGTACATGACATATACATGAAATCAGAGTAGCTTATTAGTTTATCATTATAGATAAAAATCAATAAAACTATATAGTTGTTAAAATCTCAGACACTGTAAAATGTATATTTAAATTGAAAACTTCATAAATTACATGTGATAGTTTTCTCCAAAGCTCTATGCTTATGCGACAATAATAAAAGTGGTGTTCTATTGTGTCGACTGATGTGCAGTAACTGCACTTGGGACTGTCTATTATTTTCCATTTATAAAGGTTATCATTACAATTAATTATTCTATGTATGACCTGAAATTGAAAGCTTTGTAAATAGGGTTCGTGTGCTATCTTATAGGGCAATGCAAAAGTGATATGCCATGCATGGGTTTCTAAGAAAGGGTAAATATTTATCCAAGTATTTAGTGAAGTTGGTGGTTTTGATATCCTGCTGACCAATTCTTGGTATATTTCTTTGGTTTTTATTTTATTTAATAATTGTTGCTTAAATCTTATTCTTATGGATGGCTCATCAGGTAATCTATCTGTATCAGTAAAAGGTAAGTTTCTTGTCAGATGAACAATTATTTGTGAAATTACACATTTAAGTCTCATATATTGGAGAAAGTTCAGTTTCCAATTTAAGTTTTCATTTATTGTATTTATATTTAACATTAATCCTGTTGTCAGATTTAGCAAAAACATTTGGGGCAATAAAACTGTATTTCCTGTGGTAATTGTATTTGAGTGGAAAATGTACTCATTTAATATTTCAGTAACTCCAACAGGCTTCATATTTTTTTTTAAAAAGCCAACATTTTAATAGTTGTTTATGAAAGTCAGTTTTGCACTGAGAGATCCAAATCTCTGGTATCTTATGTGAAAGGTGGGTAGAGTTTAAGTTAAGCATATAGAGTGTTAATACTTTCCATTTACAATCTCTTTCATTAGTTAGTCTTTTTATCCGTGATATTTTACTTGTATTGTTTACTGAATACACATCTGGCATACCTAATCCTCCTTCATTAATATTATTAATCATAGTTTCTCTCTTAACCTTGGGAGTTTTACCATCCCAGAGAAAAGAGAATATTAATCTATCTAGTTTTTGTAGAATATATTCTGGTACAAATAGGACTGAAAATAAGAAGGTCATTTGAGATATTATTAAAGATTTTAGTATTGTAACTTTGCCTTTTAACGATAAAGCTCTCATTGACCAAATATTCAATAAAATCTCTATCTTTTTAATTTTTTCATCAAAGTTTAGACTAATTTTATCACTCTTTTTATTGGTGAACCAGATACCTAAAGTTTTAAAAGCTCCAATGTTGTATCGTAATTTTTTCAGTGCTTGTGGGAGTATTATATTGTTATAAACATTTTCACGAAGTGGGATTATTTCACTTTTATCTAGATTCAATGTGAGACCTGATACTGATGCAAAAGTTTGAACTAATGAAATGCTAATGACAGCTGACTCTAAGTTGGCCAAAAATAAGGTGGTGTCATCTGCTAGTTGTGTTATTTGGAAGCTTCTATTATTACGGGTTATACCTCTAATTTTATCATTTCCCCTTACATTTATTGCTAAAATTTCAGCAACTAAAATAAACAGCAGGGCCGATATAAAGCAACCTTGTCTGACTGATCTCAAAACATCAAATTTATCTGAATAATAGCCATTATTGCTCACACATAATTTTATATTAGTGTACAAAATTCTAATCCATGAGATAAAAAAATTAAAAATTTTCAAACATTTAAAAAGAAATGACCATTCTATGCTATCAAAAGCTTTCTCAAAGTCAATCAGGGTAATGAAACCAGATATATGTTCATTTTCTGCAAGAAAAATTAAATCATCGATGGTTCTTATTGACTCTCCAATGAACCTTCCCTTGATGTATCCTACTTGATCTTCGTGAATTAAATGTCCTATGACCTTTTGTAGTCAAGTTGCTAATGCTTTAGTCAGAATCTTATAGTCTGTATTCAATAAACTTACAGGCCTCCAATTTTTGAGAAATCTTAAGTCCTTGTTTTTTTTGGGAATTAAATTGATAATTGCTATTTTCTGTTCTTGAGTTAGTTCTTTAAAACGAAAAGTGTAATTGTAGCTATCTATTAGTAAATCACTAATATCTGACCAAAAAAATTTGTAAAAGTTAGATGTTAAGCCATCACTACTTGGTGATTTATCATTTGCAAGTTTCTTTAAAGCTACTGTATAATCTTTTTTTTTCAAGCGGATTTTCACAAATTGCTTTGTCTAATTCACATAGTTTTGGTATATTTAAATTGTTTAAGAAGGAATGTTCGATCTTACCTTAATTGTCGGATTTAGTATATTTTGACTTGTACAAATTTTCATAATAATCTTTTTGCTTTTGTAAAATAGTTTTTGGATCAGTTATTTCAATATTACCTTCACAAATAAGCTTTTTTATATGACGTATATTGTAGTTTCTTTTTTCTAAATTTAAAAAGACTTTGTATTTTTCCCCTTCTTCAACCCAAATTGCTTTTGAACAAATAATGGACCCATTTAATTTTTCTGTTTGAAACTTTTCCCATTCTTTTTTGGCAACCAGATATTCTTTGAGTTTATTCTCATCATTTATTAATGCATTTTCTAAAGTCATGAGTAAATCTGTTAGCTCCTTTTCTTTTTTTTATTTTCTCTTGCTTTCTTTATTGAATAATCTATCGTCTCACCTCTTATTCTACATTTAACAAAATCCCATAATTGATTTTTATTTTCCATAGTAACCTCACTTTTTATGCTTTGCAGTATCTTTCTTATAGTATTTACATAATTTTGGTCCTTTAATAAGCTGTTATTGAATTTCCAGTATCCTTTACCCCTATTTTGTGTTTCTAAGAGCTCTATTCCTAATTTAATAATACTATGGTCAGAACTATTTCCTGGTTTGATTGAAGTTGATGTAATTTGATACTCTAGTGCTACTGAGACCAACCAAAAGTCTATTCTGCTTTGAACTAAACCCTTTTTTGACATTTCTCGTCGACTATATTGCGTTCTTTGTGGGTTTCTTACTCTCCAAATGTCAATTAAATCAGTCTCTTGCATTAATGCCTTAAGATTCTTAACGTAAGTTGATTTCCTTTCTGTTGAGCCCCCATGTTTATCTATTTCTAAATTTAAGCAAATATTAAAATCACCACCTATGATAATGTTTTGTCCATTATAGTTATAAAGTAATTGTTTTATATAATCTAGAAACTCTGTCTGCTCTTTGGGTTTATGTTTCGTTGGGAAATAAACAGAAATTAGTATTAGGGGAATGTCATGTATCAAACATTCTACTAAAATTAATCTTCCATACTGATCCGTAATTATGTCTTTTATCTCAAAATATGAAGTTAATTTTTTGGAATAGGCAGGGCAACTCCTGAACTGAGTGAGGTGCCATGTGAAAAAATTATTTTTCCTTCCCAATTCTTTTGCCATTCTATTTCATCACTTGATACTGAGTGCGTTTCTTGAAGCAGTGTAATGCCAGGATGGCTTTCTTTTAACCAGTGAAATATATTCAATCGGTTTTTTTCTCTCTTAGTCCTCGACAGTTGAAGCAATAAAGTTAATATTATCCAGAGCCATTTTTCAAAGGGGTTGGAAATTGTGTATCTTACAACTTAATGTCCTATAAATATATACAAGCCTTAATTTACTACATGACCAAAGAGCAATATTAGATCTGCAAACAAAATTTTACAAAAACCTTTATTCTGATACTCAAAATGTCATACATAAAGATTATAAACTCTTAGCCTATCTGAATCGCATAAATGTTCCAAAAATATCTGGGGATAACATGGAGTGTTGTGACAGTGATCTTTCCTTTGATGAAATAACTAAAGCTGTTAAAAGTCTTGCAAATAATAAGACACCAGGACCAGATGGACTTCCAATAGAATTTTATAAAGTTTCTGGGCAGACATTGGACAACTGGTTTTTCAAAGCTATAAGCAGTCGTTTGAAAATGGAAAACTTTCCCCAAGTCAAAGACAAGGTATAGTTAATCTTATTCCTAAAAAAGATAAGGATTTAACAGAGCTTAAATCCTGGCATCCTTTATCTATTCTGAACTGTGATTATAAAATCCTTGCTAAAGCTTTAAGTAACCGTTTAAAGGGTGTTTTGCATGAAATTATAAGTCCTGACCAAGTTGGATATATGGCAGACAGATATTTTGGAGAAAATGTTAGACTGATAGCTGATGTTATAGACTATTGTAACTACTATGATCACCCTTGTCTAGTTTTTATGGCTGACTTTGAGAAGGCTTTTGACACAGTAAAATGGGATTTTTTAAAAACTTCGTTAAAGCATTTTGGTTTTGGGTCCCATTTTTGCAAATGGATTTCAACTTTGTATCAAGATATAGAAAGTTGTGTTACAAATAATGGTTACCTCTCATCCTACTTTAAATTACAAAAAGGAATTAGACAGGGGTGCCCTATAAGTGCACTTTTGTTTTTACTGATTGCTGAAATTGTTGCTACTATACTTAGACAAACTGGGAGTGTCAAAGGTTTAAATATCAATGGAACTTCTTTAAAACTATGCCAGCTAGCGGATGATATGACATTTGTTCAGTGAAAGCTACTGTACAAATCTTTGAAGAATTTTATCGTTATGCTGGCCTAAAGTTGAATAAACAGAAAACTGTGGTATTCATAATAAACTCTAATTCTGCACATATGAAGGATAAAAGTATTGGTGTACAGTGGACAAATAAACCTTTTAAGACACTTGGAACCTGGTTTTCATCAAATCCTAATGAAACTGCTCTTTTGAATACTACATCTAAATTGAATCATATAAAAGCTATACTAAGGTCTTGGCAATCCTAACTGAATTTTTAATGGGTATTGATAGAAAACACCTTTTACAGGAACATTTCTTTGAGAGTGTTAAACCTAAAATAGTTACAAAGTTTTATTCGAATCTACTCTCAGTTTGGTATGACTTTATTAAAATTGACATCAAAAGTGTTTCAGAATTCTTAACTCTCAAGCTCTTTAATAATCCAGCTATCACAATTAATAATAAACCTGTCTCACCAGAATCAGATAACTGGACCAAGTCAGCTTTTGAAAATGTGGCTGATCTTTTTAATGAAACCCGAATGTCTTTTAAAACTAAACAGGAAATAGAAAATTGTTTTAATATTGTAATCAGTAACCTAAAATTTAATCAGATTGTTAGTGTACTATCTTCTATCTTGAGAAGGCTTCCCAAAAACAAGAAATCAGCTAATATTATTCATCCGAAAAATGTGAAACTGTTTCAAGGCTTGGAGAGTTTTAATAAAATTACAACCGCAAAAGTATATCAGTACCTCATTTCTAAGATAAGCGTTATACCAAACAGCCAAAACAAATGGATAGAATTTTATCCATTTTTAGAAAGTGCAACTTGGGAAAACCTATATTTGCTGGCATCAAAAATAGTTACAGATACTTATTTAATAACAATGCAATTTAAGATTTTACATAGGGTCTGTTCTTGTAACTACAAATTATTTTTATGGAATATTAAAACCTCTCCAAAATGTGATGCCTGCCAAAAAGTTGATAATTTGGAGCACTACTTTTATTACTGTAGTGATGTAGAACACTTTTGGATGCAAGTTGAAAACTGGCTAAGTAACATAATCGCAAGTAAAGTTAAATTAACGGTACTAGAAGTACTGCTAGGTTTCTTGAACTTTGATTCTAACTTTTACTATTCCATCAATTATGTTATAATTATTGCTAAGTTTTATCTCAACAAAGCTAAAAAAAATGGAAAACAAATATTGTTCCTGTACTTTTTGTACACCCTTAGGGATAAATTAATTTTGGAAGAAAAAGTATATGTAAAGCAAGATAGAAGTAAAGTATTTTCGGATAGATTTGGTAAATTAATTGAATCACTCTAATATTATTGACTTCGGTCTCTTGTGTCTTAAACTTTATCTACAAACCTGACAGTCAACGTTATGTACTATCTATGTTACATGAATTATTAGCGCTTTTTTTTGTTGCTCATTTAGTACTTATATTATACTATGAGACATGGTTGCTCTTGTAATGTTTGTTGGAATCAAACCTTTCATATCAATGTGTATGTTATCCAAAAAGAAATAAAAAAAAAATTACTAAATGCATACTTTATTGGATTTTGTGGAAGAGGAGACTATATTTTCTAAACTGGGCTGTGTGACTTAAACTGAGAAAATTCTACAATTCTTTTCCAATTTCACATTTACCATATGTTTACTTTACACATACAAGCAATATTAAAAATATTTTAAAGGTTACCACCATATGATATTGATTGTAACATTGAGCAGTTTGTCAGATGAAAAATATAATGCACTTGTTTCAATATGTCAATATGTACACTTGCAAGATTTTAACAACACGGTTGAATGTAGTTTTCAAAAGTTACAGATACATTCACATATTTACCACGAGAAACACTATTACAAAATGCCATGGACAATGTTGGTAGCCATGTTTATTGATATTTCATAATTTCAGTTGAACTTTAGTTTAGAAGTTTAATTTACCAGCACTATTTTCATTTATATTCACATATAGTTTCAGTTCTCTGGTGCCTACAGTTATATATTTTACAGCAGGGCATATGTATATCTTTTCTCTACACTAGAAGCTATACTCACTATCACATTACCAGCACATTAAAATATTAAATATTTTCTGATTACTTATTAATGATTAAAGAACATATGAAATAATATTGAAATATGAGTGAAATTCTTTTGTATTAAATTTTATGGTTTAAGATTTGTTTCATGTAGTGTAGTCATGTATATAGTTGTTATTAATAGGGAACTGTTATCCATTTAGGTGAATAAGTAAGCCATATACATGAAGCACCTTCTCATGGTTATTCCTTTCAGGAGTCACATTAACGTACTTCTCTTTTTCATCTCAGATGATAGAATAGTTAAAGAAAGTGGTCAAAATCAGTGCTGATTCCAGAAGAAAATAAATTTATATTATTCAAAAGTATCATGTTATAGTGTATGTTAAAAACATCAAATGTTCATTAGTTTTACATGTGATTTTATATTTCAACTAAAATTACTTGTAGTTTGTATCAAATTAATACCAACATTAATTTAAATTTTTTGTCTTTGTCTTTCCAAAATCACAAAAATGTGTTCGTAATTGAAGTCTACTGCCAACTTGGCTGCAAATAAATCCTAAGATTAATTTCCAAATTGTATAGGTGGCTGATTACGCTGTTGGTAATGCAACCTTTATGGTCAAAGTTTATGAAACCAGTTATTCATTTGCTGTCTCATAAAAATCCTGGACAGGCGTTATTGGTAAAACTGTGTTGCTATACAAGTGTGCCTTTCTACAGAAGCTGCTCAGTATGTCCCTTTCCTTTGATCCTTACTCCAAGTTTACCCTTTTGTTTCAAACTTTTCAGAATCTCCACCCTGTTTTCCCAGTCAGGCATCCCATCCCGCATTTCTTCGTGGATGATGATATCAATGCTGTCATTGTAATTTGAAGGAGTAAACCTGCCAGATACTTCACTGATAAGTTGTATATTTGCTGCAGCTTTTTCAAGTGTATCCTTCACTAGTATTGTCGTCTCATGTGAAGTTCTATGGAGAGCCTTCAGAAGGACATCAACTTTTTCTTTTCCATCTATTTCATATTTTCGCGGAAGATCTGAAAACTTCTTTTTAGTGACCTCCATCCTTAAGAAGATTTGAAAGGCTCTGTTGAAATGCTGGTCCCAGAAACATTTGCCTGGACAGACTCTGCAATATCCATCTTTCATAGCAACGCATTGCTTTTTGTCATCATCATCTACAATGGCGCAGTTTTTATGGCACGTGACAAAACATATGGAACAATTTGTTACTTCTTCCCCACAGTTTGGCAATTCTCTTTTAATCTTTACTGTTTTGACAACTTTGTATTCAAAATCTTGTACCTGGTCAATAATGGTATCACCAGTGACACGTTTGTCAATAAAACGCTGTTCTTGTTCCATTACTTGAATGTTTTGGCATCTAAGTCTCACCAAGTTGCTCATCTGTCTCAGACCCAAAGTTGCCTGCTCTCTTTTTTCTAAATTCTCTGTGGTTATGCATGAGCTAACAGGTGTCTCACTTTCAAGTTTTGTTGATAAGTCATTCAGGGTTGAAATTGTGTCTGACCAAGAGATTTCTGAATTTTCATCAGCACTCTTTTTGTTGGATTTTTTAAAAACAAAATACGTACTTTCAGCTGGCAATTCAGACTCTTCAATGGCTTTCAAAACTGGAACTTTCCTTTTTGCATTTCCTGCAAATGTTACAACATTGGCATACATTTTACCCAGTTGCTTCCCAAACAGCTTTACAAGTTCTTTGTAGATATAGTTGTACATAGGTGATATCTCTGTAGTTTGAGCATGATGAACAAACCAAACAGCACTTACACTGTCAACCCCATGAATTCTAGGAGTCTCTATAAATTTTTTCAAATTGTCAATGGCATCTTTATCTTCCTTTGGATTTTGATGGACTGTACTGAAACCAGGCATGTCAACAACATTCATTGCAAAGGGTGTTTTTGTCTGGGTCGTGGATGGTATAGTATATACAGAGATGCCTTTTTGGTTTTTAGATCCATCTGTCATTCTTAGTGTAAACTTATCTTGCCATTTCACTCCCAGTGCATAATTTGCCAAGCAGTCTATTAGGGTTCTCTTTCCACTGTCTGCTGCACCAACAACCAATATATTTTTCTGTGGGTCAGTATTTGAAGGCTTCCCTAAAGAAATGAAAGTATACATGCATAATTCGGACACAGTTGAGCTTTTACTGTCCTAAGTAATGTATTTGATGTTACATATGTGGCATTGTAAACTGAAATTTCATTTGAAAACCCTTGAAGTGGTGATCACAAAATCATTGGATAGCATTTTATATCTTGTTTTAAAAGCGAACTAAATAATTTATGCTTAAAGAATGTAAAGTTAAATATTTGAGAGATAAATAACTGGCATTTTGTTGTTGTGGTTGTTGTTATTGTTGTCGTCGTCGTTGTTAAACATGACCACTGCATACAGTTGAGGAATTTTTATTATATACCTAAATTATACTTCTTGGCATTGCAGCCTCTATCTTTCCAAGCAATAACCATTGGAAGCCTCACTACTGTTCTGCTGTTTTGCCTGTATGCCACTGCCTCAGTAACGACTTCAGATGCTTGCTAATTGTAAAAAAACTTAAAAGATATAAATCTCACAATTTGAACAAAACCAAGATAAAGCAAATGCAATACTCGCTTGTGTCCCGTAACCCAGTGTTTGATCTAGTTACTCATACATTACTTTTATTTATTTTCATTACAAATATATACAGTGAGTTGCTTTTTGCATTTTGTTACATTTCAGGTTCTCATGTTATCACTGACAATCATCATTGATCGAGAAGCGGTAATACTAGATAGAGTTGAATAAGTCAATCAAACATTACTTTAGACTTTCATCCATGTTCTAACCAGTAGTAGTCCCTTTTTATGGTTGTTTCTAGTGATGGAGGAAATCAATCATGTAACATTACAAATTACTGTTAACCACTGCTGGTGGCCAAAGACCTAGATTTGGTCTAAACCGATAGGAAATGTCTTTATCTTATTGTCAAGGCCTAAACTGAGATAATTTCATGTTAATTTTAACTATCCGGTTCATAATGAGATAGACCACTTAGTAACACCCACACAAAACTTTGGGCAAGATTTGAAGTATGGGAATATCTGTTTCACATATGACTGTGTCAATATGTCAACTCTCTAGATCTTACTGTAAACATGTACTGTAACATGTTTTATACGGAGCCCAGGAAGGGACATAGAACTGATTTATTATCTTTTTTGACCCCGTTACCATGAGTTAATAAGTCATTACCACAAGATACCAAGTCATTCCCACGAGTTAGTAAGTCATTAACACAATGAGATACTAAGTTGTGGCAATGAGAGACTAAGTCCTGGGAATGAGATACTAACTTGTGGCAACAAGATACTAAGTGGTTACCACAAGATAGTAAATCCTCGTTTTTATTCATACCCACCCCTTAGTAAGTCATTCCCACCACTTCCTAACTCGTTCCCGCCACTTATTAAGTCATTCCCACCACTTACTAACTTTTTCCCACCACATATTAAATTGTTCCTACCACTTATTCAGTCATTACCACCACTTACTAACTTGTTCCCATCACTTACTAACTCATTCCCACCACTTACTAACTCGTTCCCACCACTTATTAACTCATTCCCAGGGACCAATAATATGCAAACAGTGGTTAAAATATTTATTTTACAAAACAGTTATAAAACTAGTCAATAATATGTAAATTCATTTAAGATTGTTACTAGATAAAAGACAGAAAAATTATTTACAACATAAGTGAACACATAACAGTGTGGTTCCCCCTAAGGTGCCACATGCAGACACTATAACCTATTAGTAAACCTCTAAAAGACAGTAGTGCAATATGCCTATAATAATAAGTAGGTGACCTCTGAAGGTCACTAGATATGTAACTAAGACGAATAAGACAAAGAAATTTCCTGTACATTGGCATCAGAGCATAGCTTGTGGGAACGACTTGCTATCTTGTTGTAATAACTTGCTTACTTGTGGGAACAATTTGTTAACTTGTGGGAACGACTTGCTAACTTGTGGGAACGACTTGTTATCTTGTGGGAATGACTTGCTAACTTGTGGGAATGACTTAATATCTCATGGTAATGAGTTATTAACTTGTGGTAATGAGGTTCTCGTGGGCACGACTCCTTATCTCATATCAACAAGATAAAAAATGCGAAGAAAATAGTTCTGTGTCCCTTCCTGGGCTTCATAGTTTTAGCATATGTAAGACAACATTTTATCAAAACTTATAATGTAGGTTTTGCAAAATTACCCCTCTCTTTGGAATACGAAATTCTCGGACTGTGGTCAAGTATTCAGCAATTCTTCTGTTGGTAAATTCTGAAACCTTAACTACCACATGATCCTGGTTTGGTGTCAACTTGCTTGTCCACCTTGGTACATTCACACGAGGGTCATATATTTCTACAACAACGAAAATGATAATAGTGAACACATTCATTTGTCAGTCAATATTCAGTGTAGGTATGAAAACACATATACCCTCATTGTAATTGAGTAATTTAGAGTACATTTCTTTGCAGCTTTCAGGCCAGTAACCTGTAATGTGGACATCATTTAGTGTTACAAATAAACATTTTAATTAAAATGTACTCTTCCTTCGGCTACAGGTTTAATTTTAAAATTTCAGAACTTCTTGGTAACCACAGTTGTCAATTTACATCCCGTTCAACAGCCAAGGGTAATAGAGAGTTTGTGGACAACATTTTTTCCGCTATGTTACACGTCAGTACTCCCCCACCCCAAGTAAATGGCAAGACTAGATTCAAACCCGAGACTACAGAGTTAGATATGACCACATTAATGCAGGAATCAAAGTAAATCTCAAATTCAACTAATGTGAGATAAAGTTGAGGCAAATGATCACTGGAGGTTTTACACAATTTTAGAAGCTAAAATAAGTTAGAAGACATTGGAATGTAGAAGTTTACAATCTGGGATTTGAACAGATGAACTGACGAGGTGAAAAGCAAGGTCAAGGTAAGGTCAAACCTGGGAACCGAGTGATGAACACTATGGTAAACACAGACATGTTTTTACGCAATAAGACTGATACAGCTCACAGAACAGCTGCAAGTGATCACAATCTGTGTTCAAACAAATTTGACCTAAAAGTGAAAACAAGGTCAAGAAAGGTCCCATAGGTAACCTGACACACCAAGAGGACTTTTACGCAACAAAAACTGAGTGAAGTGCCAGAGCAGATCCAATCGATTTGCAATCTGGGTTCAGTCAAATCTGACCTTAAGGTAAAAACAAGGTCAAAGGAGGTAACAAAGGTCACCCCACACGCCAAGGGTAGTCACGAGAACAAGAAGAGAAACCCACAGTGGGTTTTATATTTGTATTAATCTTTTACATTAACATCTATAAAACTAAAATTTCTTTGCAGTTCATATAATTATTAGTAATTAACAATAATACATCAATGACTAGATATAATACCAATTATAAGTTTTCAATCCATAATGTACCCATACAGTGTGGCAGCAGGCAGGGCTGACCCTAGACTTAAATTATTATAAAATAAAATTCATAAAATGTTAAGAGAGAACTGCCATACATATTATGCGTTTAATAAGTCGCCCCAGCAGATTACCATAAATGTATTAATATAAGAACTCGAGTTACTATGAGTACAGACCCCAAGCAGTGGGTTATTCCCAAATAATGGACAAAATCTCACCCAAACCATCCATCGAGGGAGTAGATGTAGTCGGAAAGCTTGGGTAAGAAAAGAAGTGGAGGGATTAGTTTTGTGTATGTACCTCCACACACAGTCAGAGGACCAAGTACCCTGCTGTTTGATTACTTCAATGTGGACCCCGTGTTCAAAAGCCCAAGAGGCCCCAGACCTCCTAAAGGTGTGGAATGTGAAATTGTGATGTTGCAACTGTAATAAAAGCAAAACCCTCTTCAAATGCTTTCTAACCATGCCATCTGTACGAGGAGACCATTTGTTGGCCTTAAAAATGGCAAACAATGGATCATTATTTGAACCAGGAACCAGGTGCAATATGTTAGATAGTGCTGTGACTGGGCACAATTTGGAACCTGGAAGTTTTGGAATAACTACATGAGCAACCTTGTCTCCAGATTGCATGGTTTTAAACCATTTTACTAAGACAATAGCCTCATTATCAGAAAAAATGATATCACCTCGAGCTAAATGGGGAGAGAGGTCAAAGCCATTTTTTGCATGTGGAACTATATTTGACAATCTCAAAAATGAAAAGAATGCCAAAAGGTATACTGAAAGAAAAATTTCTGAGAACTCTAGTGTCTCTGTTGCGGCAATGATATCCAGCAGCATTTGTTCAGTGAATATGGGGTTTGTCTCGACCACAAGTGGCCTGTTTATATTTACAGATTTAACAAACATTTGGATTTTTTCATCCCTGAAGGGGTGAGTTGAAAGTTTATGTATTATAAGCATGGTCCTGAGGCCTGCCAGATAATTGCAAATATTGGCAACAGATAATGAATTATCTACCAGATATTCAAGAAAAGCCAAAATGATATCCACATCTACCTGGCAGGGATCAGCCCAGTGATCACCAGAAAAGCCAAAAAATCAGCAAACATCCTGCTGTAGGTTCTTTGAGTTACAGGTCTAAGTGAATCCCGGAGCAAGGCATACGCTCTGGTGGTCAGCTGGGCTGAGGCAACAGTACAATCTGAACCTATATATCATAATTTAATCATGTTAGATCAATATGAGTGGGGACCCATGACACATTAGGGACAAATGTTGCAAGCAATTCATAAGATTGTTGGTCAAACTTAAACTTAAAGTAGATCAGCAATCACATTTGATTTACCAGAAATATGCTCAGTATGAATAGAAATATTAAACAGGGCAGATAACATCCATATGTTATGAGCACATGTACCCAATATGCCATCTTTTGTCTTACCCGAGGTGAGAACCTCCACAACTGCCATGTTATCGCCTTTGACCCTTATTTTCTTATCTTTCCATTGATAAGCCCATATTTTTAAGGCCACCAAAATATTAATCATTTCAAGGTGAACAATAGAGTAGTTTCGAAATTTTTTTGGAATTGGCAAAGCATAACAAAGCATAACACCAGTAAGGGAGGCATCCAAATGTAATGCTGCCTGAACAGGCTTAATGTCATAGTACACCACCCCATTGAACTGACTCAAAAAAGTGTGAAACCAATTTAAATCTTTAAAAAACCTGTGTTCAGAAAGATAGTATCTTTTTCAAAATTATCCCTCAGAAGCATGAGCAAACGGTTAAGAAATGTACATGCAGGTTTTACACATTTGAGACATACAGCAAGGAGCCCAATAATGACTGTAATTGCCTTTTTGAGCAGATTTTTTTGTTTTGCCATTGACTACACATGGCCATGATACTGTCAAGCTTGTCTGAAAGGACAGACATGGTTCTGGTTTCAGCCACTAACTTCTTTGGGTTGATGGTGAGACCCAACTGGGTCAAAAGCTCTAACAAGGTCTCAAAAGATTGCTGAATATTAGACGGTAATCCACAGTATATTAAATCATCCACATAATTGTAGAGATGTGGAAAACCATGTTGTCTCATGATATATCTAATGCTATTTGTCACTTTTTCAAAGAAAACTGACCCATGTCTGTACCCAAAGGGACCGATTGATCGATGAAATAGGACTGGTGTTTAAGGCCCAAGAGATAGATCCAAATCCCCTGGATCCACTTTAAGCTGCCTAAAGGCTCGGCTAATGTCCACTTTATATAGCAAGGAGCCAGGACCCAACTCAACAATTTTCTTAACAATGTCATCAACAGATGGGTAATTTCAAACAAAACTTGACCCCAAATATTTGTCCTTCATAACACCAGCATTAACTGAAAAATTTTTAAGCCAGCTCAAATCTACAATAGTACGTCTGACCTCGGAATCCGGCTTCTCCCTGGTCATGAAGGGAGATATGTGCAAATGTATTGGTTTCTAGTCAAAAGGTCTTATTCTAAAATGGTAGGCTGCGCAGTAAACATGGACACGTCTTTTGCGCAATGCTGGAATCGCGAATATAGAACTGTAAATAAAACAACACTGTTGAATTCTGCATGCATTGTCCCAACTCGTCAACTCATCAACAACTCGCGGTAAAATAAAATGTAAATTATATGCAGCAAATATAAAATCACATAATTCAGTGGGGATTTTTGTCAATATTTTATTTAAAGATCGACTATTCATTAATATTTATGAGATCACGGTGGGGGATTTCCTGACAATATTTTAACCAAAAGGTTGTTTGTACATCCATCACTATGCATGTTTAGTTAATGGAACAGCCAACATGGCGCTGGATTTGTTTTGAATTTTGCATAAGATTTACTACTTATTTTGACCAAAATATTAGTGTAACCATTTTAGAATAGGAAAAAAGACATATTCGAGTGCTTTATGATGGTTTTAAACTATCGATCTGCTGTATTAAAGCACTCAGCCCTTCGGGCTTTGTGGCTTTAATATAGCCGATCGATAGTTTAAAACCATCATAAAGCACTCTTTTGTCTTTTGGCCCCATGTTTCAGCTCCTCCTGAATATAACATTCTATATCATATGCATGATCTCGCCCAGAGGCATGGTTCTCTTCAGTAGACTGTAGTTCGAAATTTCTGTCGAAATCGAGAGGGAAGCCGGTTTCCAGTAAGTCTACAAGTTGTTTGTCCCAATAATCTGCCAAATAATACTTCCAGTTTTTAATTTTCAATTTTGAAGCCACTGGAATCCGGATACCCATGTTGTTTGGACAATTAGAGTTTTTAACAGCCCTATGCAAATTCAGAATGTCAGATGTAGAAGCATTATTGGTATTTGGACCTTGATAAAGCATTAGAGGTGACAGTGGGATGACACCAAACGCATTACCCATTTGTTGTTTGCAAGCCACGTATTCAGAACACGACCTAGCCTGTTGAATCAGTTTCTGATCTACTCTTTTTTTCAACAATAATTTATCAAAAGCATCATGATTTGTGATATTTACACTGTTCTCAGTATTCAGTTCAAGGATGACAAGATCACCCTCAAGGTCAGAAAATTTGTAATCAATATCATCCAATGTGTCATCGACACTATTTTCATTCAAATCTGCAACTTCACACAAAGGCGAAAATCTATTTGAGACAGGTACTGGTCTCTGGAATTGATCAGGTGTAACATTAGCCTTTACCTTGGTAGTATTTTTATAAGCTGGGCTGTCAGAACTGATATTCAAATTCTTGGTGGGTGCAAGATCAGTGGGCGCCTTTGCTGGGTGGCCACCCCATATTTTGCACGACTATGCATGCATTGAGACTGTGAATCAGTCTTCAAGACCTCAGCATAAGACTTACCAGGTACGACAGGTTTACATCTATCACTGGCTGTCAGCCATTCCTTCCAAGTGGCTCTAGTAGCCGACATTTCCTGCTTAAAAATATTTAAATCAATAATAGATTGACTAAACTCAAACCTACAAGAATATTGGTTATTTACAACTATTCCAGGACTAGTATGTACAAATTTTTGTTTACTTTTAGAAGTATTGTGAAAATCTTCCTGGACATGATCAGGCTGTAACTGAGCCCTGGTAACCATGCCCAGGGTTAATAAGTTTTTACTGATTTTTTGCAATCACTGGCGCTATGAATGCTGACCTTGCCATCCTGTGCAAAACAAGAACTGCAAACACCCCTTTTGTCTCATGGTGTTTGGTAAAAGTACAAGAATTGTCATTAAAATATACGCATGGCATTGATTTGGCACTTTTCTGATAAGTCTGACCTTGTTTTTTTTTTTTGGCCACCAGTATTGGTAGGGGGTCCGGATGTGTGTCTCTGTGTATTTGCTCTTCAGATGCGGTTGATTTTTTCTGTTTCAGCCCAGCTAGCAATTTCACCTTGCTCCATTTGACATAAGAGTACTGCATGACTAGCTTTCGCTGCTTACCATGAAAAATCATTGGAGTCATCCAATAAAGCAATGATATAATTGAGCATGTGACCTCTTGTTTGTAAATTTTCTTCATCTCTCATGATCTGACAGAATCCGGCCATCCACCGTGAGATTCAGCTGGTTGTAATTTAACCTATCTTTGGAAGTTCCGGCTAGGACGAATTCATGTGGCCATTTAACTCTTTGATTCACATATACATCAACCGACCCCTCTGTGACTTAATTTTTGAGTCAATACCTTTTTTATTAAGGCCAGACAATTCTTTGAGACGGTTCTCAACTTGCTCTTGAATGAATCTATCATGACGCATAGTTTGTAAATTTGGCAATTTTTCTTGCAAATCAGCCTCCCCCTGGGAGACAGTGAGATTTGAACTCGCAGCTACAGGTTTACATACAGATTTCTTAACCTTAGAGCGAGATTTGTGCACAGATTGACTTTCAATGACATTAATCAAAGCTTGATCTGAACTTGTCAGATCCGACATCCGTTCAGCATGTGGTGTCCTCTCAGATTTCCTAACATCCAATCTATGTTTTGATGCGACAGAATCATGATCTGAATCACTACTACTGGCATTAACAAGCACATCAATATCACTATCAATATCAGTGTCAGATTTTGAACCGGATTGACCCAGCGTTGGTTGTGAAGAAAATTCATTCAAAAATGCACCATCATCTTGAACTTGTAATTCAACCGGAATCTCAACTTTTCTATGCAAATTGTAAGGTTTATCTGCCATTCTGTGCTTCTGACGAGTTGCCATCTGTTGAATATAGTGTGTAACCAGAGACTGTATTAATTCAAGTTAAAACTAATAAAAAACTAAATAAACACTAAAATAAATATTTGTAAAATATTTTTAGTCTTGTCACGTCGACTGCCAGTTTAGATCTGACCATTATCCCCTTGGTCAACAAATGGGTCAAGCTGCTGACCAATCAGAGCTGCCCAACCGAATAATCAGTAACTTTACAAAAATATGTGGATAAATCTATTAAAGTGGGGTGCAGGAGTGACTAAGGCTGACACCTAAATGTCAACCCCCAATAATTTCTGTGCTGAGTGACATTTCACAACATTGAAAATACCAGCTGTTACGTGTTTCATGTTAGAAAGAGTCTTGCCACGTTGATCTCCCCAGAATTTTGTTTGAATTTATGTTGCGTTTTTGTGCTACGTTTTCAATAAAACACTGTTTGCAAACGCTATTATTTGGGGAGGTATTCATCATTGCCATGCACTCACACAGAGTTGAAAGCCTGTAATTTGCTAACCACTAGACCACCGTGGGTCTGTAACCATATAAGCAGAGAAATGGAGAAAAACATACAAAGTTTACAGCTACTGAATAAAATAACATCAGAGATGTCCGTACCCCACAGACTGGGGAAATAGTACAGAAACAGTACAAAGACCAGGGGCCGGTTTCATGAAACGACTTAAGTCTGGTCTCAGGCTCAAATCTGAGACTTTGGGCTCAAATATTGTAAATATTGTGCTGAGTCTGTGGACTCAGACTCAAAGCATTTCACATACAGGCTCAACTTGAGATTTGGCTAAGTCATGGGCTCAATTTTGAGCCCACCAAGGAGGTGTCTCAAATTTTGAGTCCAAAGTTTGTCATCCAATACTTGTGTATAAACCAATATAATTTGCATCAAAATGAATTTGTTGAATCTTGAAATATTATATTTTTATTTTGCTTACTAATTACAACTACATATTCAATATTCATAATAAGAAAAGTCAATGGAATTGACAAGCTTTTTTGACCGTTGTTATGTGACTAGTCTCAAGAGTGGACTCAAAGCTTAACTCAGTCTCAGTTGAGTCTCAAACAATTGGCTTGTTATCAATAATATTATATCATTTTTTTTCATGTGTTATCAGTGTTAATGCAATCTAAATCGATAATGATGATGAAATAAATGCACTTGCATAAAAAACGAAGGAAGCATCTTAAATGAAACTTAAAAGTTGAGACTATGACTTGAGACCAGTCTCAGCTGAGTCACCTTTTGTAAAATCAATTTGAGCCAAAAACTCAGCCGAGACAAAAGTCTCAGATTTGAGACCGAGACTCCGCCCAAAACTGGTCTCAAACTGAGACTTTCCATGAAACCGGCCCCTGGATACTTTCAGTGCAGTGTCACTTATATAAAGGTTCAAATAATGTTTAAATAGATAAAATAACTTCTAAGAGCAAGAAAATTATGTAAAGATAAAGTATTAAAACAAGACAATTTAATAGCAAGATAACAGCATTAATCAATATACTTAAAAAATATGAAGCTGTAAAATTTATTAACTGAAAAACAGCTGTCTATGAAATTACCACAATTTCGAAAAGTTCATATAATAATCAGTTGCAGCAATCCATATGTCTTTGTCATAAGAAAAACATGTCTCCAAAATGTCTCGATGTTCGGTAGGACCGTAAAGGGACGCGTATTTCAAAATTATATAAAAGTGGTTAAATTTACCTAAA
Source organism: Sabellastarte sp. h YS-2021 (assembly GCA_964017235.1). NCBI lineage: Eukaryota > Metazoa > Annelida > Polychaeta > Sabellida > Sabellidae > Sabellastarte > Sabellastarte sp. h YS-2021. Next base: position 139,035,637 of record OZ024928.1, read on the forward strand.
AATCTGGGCTTTTAGTCGTACTTTTAGTACTTATTATTGCTTTCCATGATATACCTTCAGTTATTTATAGTTTTTATGTTGTTCTGAATTGTTTTAAATCTATCAATAGCCTGCTAGTTGATATGGCGGGTATTATCACCCACTACCAGGAGTTACTCGGTGATTAGAGTTGTGGTCTGTATTTTAATTATTTTGCTAGTTGATATTGTGGGTATTACGGCCTTTACCAGGAATTACTCTGTAATTTTTGGTTGTGGTCTGTACTTTAAATATTTCAAAGATTGAACAACTGTACTGTACGTTAAATATTTTATAACTGTTTGGGCTTTACTTTTTATGAATTTCTGCATGTTCCATTTTATTCTGTGGTCCCTAAATTCCTTATGATACGGATTGTTAGGCTCCTCCTCTGTATTGTTGGTCCCTTTGTGCATTGCCATAAGACTCACAACAGAATTCAGAGCAGGTGTGATGTTGGCCTGCATGTATGTAAATATAATGAACCTACTGCCAAATCCATTCTGTTCATTTATGTCAAGTCACATAGAGTTACATTTTGTGAAAAGGCGTCATTCAGGCAGCTCGGTCTGGTTCTGTTGTCGAGCGATGTCACTCTCAATCCTGGGCCAATGAAGTTTGGATTCGTTAACTGTCAGTCCATTAGGAATAAAGGCCCAACTCTTTGTGAAGAAGTTAAAACTGGAAATTTTGATGTTTTTGGTCTCACTGAGACCCATATTAAAGCTCTAGACACACCCTCATTTCTGAGTTAACACCTGAAGATTTTTCCCTTGTTCACACCAACAGAGAAAACAAACGTGGTGGCGATGTTGGCTTTTTTATTAAATCAGCTCTTGATTTCAAAACCATCCATTCCCCTGAGTTCTCCTCCCTTAAAATCACACTGTCTCTCTCACTCTCAATGGGCGTCACATGTTTCTTGGGGTCGTTTACCGGCCCCCTGCCTCATCTGTTATAAAATTTGTAAGATTTTCTGTCATATGTGGGTTTTTTGTCTTCCTTATCCTCCTCCTTTGTCATTTGTGGTGACTTTAATTTTCATGTTGACACTATGTCTCCAACAGTCTCTGAATTTAAATCAATCATGGATTCTTGCTGTCTGTCCCAATACATTGATTTTCCAACTCACCTTCATGGTCATACCTTAGACTTGCTGATGGCTCCATCCGAGTTTTCTGCAATTTCTGATGTAAAAGGTTCAGGCTTCATAAGTGATCACAAAATTATCTCTTGTGTGGTTGACTTTCCATCTTCGGATACTCCAATGCAGAAAGTTGTTACCTTCCGTCAGTATCATAAATTGAATATTATCCTGATAAGACTGAGTTTATCATCTTTGGTTCGAAGAGACAAAGGGATAAGTTGAAAGCATGTTTTCCAATTGATATCCTGGGCAACTCACTCTGCCCTGCAGATTCAGTAAAAAATCTGGGTGTGTGGCTTGATTCAGATTTCTCTTTGTCCAAGCATGTTCAGAATGTCTGCAAAAGTTGTTTTGTTAAACTCCGTGACTTCAGACATGTCAGGCGGTTTCTTACTCATGATGTTTCTGTGCTTGTAGCCAACGCTCTTGTTAGTAGTCGGTTGGATTACTGCAACTCACTTTTCAGGAGCCTGTCCAAGTTCAATCTACGCAAATTACAGTGCATCCAAAATAGTGCAGCTAGAATTGTATCAAACACCAGTCGATACACCAGCATAACTCCTGTGCTAAAGAAACTGCATTGGCTTCCTGTTGAACAGCGCATTGTGTTCAAGACAGTCACACTTGTTTATAAGTATCTTCACACAGGTTTTCCCAGGTATTTTTCACCACATCTTTCTTCCTACAGCAGTTCTTATAGTACCAGGCGCAGTGAAAGTGGTGGTAATTTCCTAGTTATTCCAAAGTTCTGCCCCTCTGTTCATAAATCTGTCAAACAGTTTGGTAATAGTTTTGCGTTTGATGCTCCTACTGTGTGGAATACTCTCCCTGATGTGATTCGTGCCTCTCCATCCCTGGCCTCCTTCAGAAAACAGCTTAAAACCTACCTGTACACCAAAGCATATCCACCCTAGCCTGAATCATCCTCCTGGCGTTCTCCGTGGTGTTCGACCCCTGTTATGTCCCTGGACACAGAATTTTGTTGACTGCTTTTTGTTTTGTTGCACCTTAGAGTCCTCTTGTTTGGGGAGATTAAGCGCTATAAAAGTCCAATTAGAATAGAATAGAATAGAATATTGATAAATTCAGAAGTGACCTCCTGACTATTCCATTTGTAAGTTCACCATCTGATGACATTGATTTATTGCATGAACAGTACATGTCTGGTTTCTCTGGCCTTCTAGATATTCATGCACCAGTGAAGACTAAACAGCTCATCAAACCAGCACCAAGCTGGATAACTGACGAGTATAGAACTGCCAAGTGCATGAGAAGGCAGTATGAACGTGCTTGGAGAAGAGACAAATCCTCTGTAAATCGTTCCCATCTTCGACGGCAAATAAACAGATGTAACCACATTCTAAATAGAAACAAGGGGCGTTTCTACCGTGATCTAGTTAGTGATAATTGCGGTGATGGTAAGAAGCTATGGCAGGCACTGAATAGAATATTGAGTCGGTCAAATTCCACTGTCCTCCCATCCTTTGTTGATGAAAAATCATTAGCAAACAGATTTGGTTTGTTTTTCATTGATAAAATTAAAAAGATCCGAGATACCTTCAAACACACCCGATCTAAGTTTCTTCACCCTGACAAGGAGCCGCGAACTTTCAGTTCCTTTCAAGTTGTCACTGATAGCAAAGACCTCAAGTTTATCAAGGAAGCCCCTTCAAAAACTTGCTCTCTAGATCCATATCCCACAATTATTGTGAAACAATGTATAGACATCCTTCTCCCTTCATTGACAAAACTGGTTAACTTGTCCCTCAAAAATGGCATTTTCCCAAATCCTTTTAAACAAGCTATTGTCACACCTCTCCTCAAAAAGTCCACCCTTTCAAAAGAGGACTTGAAGGGCATGGTTCAAGGTCCAAGGGCATGCCTACAGCGCTGGTGCTACTCGACCTGTCCGCGGCTTTCGATACTATCGATCATGACACACTCCTATCCTGTTTGTCAGCTAGGTTTGGCTTTGCTGGATCGGCACTAAAATGGTTTAGATCCTACCCCCAGGATTGTTTTTAGTCAGTCAAGATTGGTTCCAGTCTTTCGAATTTGTTCAAATTGAAGTTTGGAGTCCCCCAAGGTTCTGTCTTAGGTCCTCTTCTGTTTTCCCTCTATACAACACCTCTTGGTCAAGTCATCAGAAAATATACTGGAGTCAAATACCACTTCTATGCGGACGATACTCAGCTGTTCATTCACTTATCCCCTGATGATAGTCTCAAGTCTTTTGACCGTCTTAAATCCTGTTTGAATGATATTCAGGTCTGGATGTCTGAATGCAAACTCAAGCTAAATCCTGATAAAACAGAATTCATAGTCTTTGGTGCCAAAGACAGATACAAATGGCTCAGTGACTCATTTCCTGTCAATATCCTGGGTAATTGTCTCTCTTCCACAGATGTTGTATGCAATTTGGGTGTTCTGTTTGATGCAAAGTTTTGTTTTACCAATCACGTAAATTCTGTCATCAAATCTTCTTTTATTAGCCTCAGGGACCTTCATCGTATCAGGAGGTTTCTTTCCATTGATACATCAGTGGTGATTGCAAATGCTCTGGTCAGTAGTCGTTTGGATTAATGCAATTCTCTATTTCGCAGTTTGTCATCCCGTAATGCTACAAGGCTCCAATATGTTCAAATTGCTCTTGCACGGTTTGTCACTGGTGCTTCAAAGTACACTCACATCACATCCACCCTGAGGATACTTCATTGTCTACCCATCAGACGTATTATCTTCAAAACCCTAGTTTTGGTTTATAAGTACCTCACCACTGGTCAGCCTAAGTATTTTGCACCATATCTCTCCTTGTAAAAATCTGCCATGAATACAAGACCTTCCAACCCCCAAAAATTGTTCTTCCAGGTTCCTCATTATTGTGCTTCCATCCATAAATCAAAGGTCCATTTCAACAACAGTTTCTCATATGATGCCCTGAAGTTATGGAATGATCTTCCACATGATATCCACAGTGCTCCAAATCTCTTGTGTTTCAAAAGTCGACTAAAAACCTACCTATTTCAGAAATCATTTCCACCATAGCTTCTAACTACCGAACACCGGATCACCTCCCTGGGTACAACTTGGAACATGTCTAATGTCTTGATGATTTATGCCTTACAAACTGGATGGTGTGCCTTAGAATCCGTAGATACGGAGATTAAGCACTTGTACAACTGATTGATTGATTGAATATGGCAGGTGAACACACTTTGGCAGAGCCAAAGTTAAAGGTCATACCACGATGCATACCTACACCCCCTAACCAATGTCCCTACCAAGTGTCAACGATCTACATATTATGGAATGCAAGAAATAGCCTGGACAAAATTTTAAAACTCATGGTCACTATGACAAGGTCAAAGCTCAAATCAAGATTGCAGCATGGTGTGTCCCTGTAAGCAATGTCCCTGCCAAGCATCAACCTCTTACACTTAATTTCTTCAGAGACATTGCTCGGACAAAATTTTAAAGGTCAAGGTCACTTCGATAAGATCAAAAGTCAAATCAAGGTCACACGATGACTTTGCTCACCTACACCCCCTAACCAATGTCACTACCAAGTATCAACTTCCTACACCTTATGGTTTCCGAGATATAGCCCGGAGAAGATTTTATAGGTCAAGGTCACTAAAGCAAGGTCAAATCAAGATCACACCATAACGTTGCACACCTTGACCCCCTAACCAATATCCCTACCAAGAATTAACTTCCTACACCTTACGGTTTTGGGGATATAGCCCGGACAAGAACTCAAGGTCACTAAAGCAAGGTCAAGGGTCAAATCAAGGTCACACCATGACGTTGCTCACCTACACCTCCTAACCAATGTCCTTACCAAGTATCAACTTCCTACACTTTACGGTTTCTGAGAGACAGCCTGGACAAACTTCTTCTCGCTGCCTGCCCAGGCGAATGCCCGCCCACCCGCCCATCCGGACACCATGGGTGAAAACCATACCCGACAGCCCTTGGGGTAAAAATCACATGAATAAGAACATTAATTGTGGAGCTTATAACTTTGTACAAGTAACAAATTTTGTACATATTCCATACACTAATTCTGCCATTTGCAGTGTCAGGGCAGTGCAAACGACAGTCCTCATGACACCTCTTATGATAGTGTTCATTGTGTCAGTGTGGGTACCCTAGGTCCCTATTGTTATAAGGTTTTTCACTGGCTATGGGTTTTCGGAGGGAATTTTGAATCTACCAGAAAGTCATTCTTACGTCAGACTTTGAACTGTGAGCATGAAATATCTTCCCATCCCTCCCACTTATACACTTGAACGTATTATAATGGGATGTGAGGTGTTTTTGTTTGTTTGCTTTTTTTTTTTTTGGGGGGGGGGGGTTACTTCTAGTATGGTATGGATGTAGTGACATTAATACTGCAGATGTCAAGACTGAAATATCTAGTATTATAAGTGATTTCATTTTCTTAGTAACTTTACTGGTAACTTAATTTTAGCTAAGAGAAATTTAGCATCTGATTGTTTTTGTGCATATACTAATACAATAAGTTTGTATAGCCTTGAAGGAAGTGTAAATAACCAGTAAGTTAGTACTATATTTTATTATTATTTTATTATTATATCAATGAATTTTATATGGTCAGTCACCCCCCACCCTGGGTCAGTGAAAGGCACCCTGCGGAGCATAGTGTTTATTATCATTAACATAAGTAAATACATGTATTACATCAATTTGACTATTGAGACTACTAATAATATTTACAGTCCACAGTCACAAGTCAAGACTTGTATAACATATGATTAATTACTACTAACATTTAGTATAACTACCATAGGAATTACTTAGAGTCCATTACACACCGAGTGGATTACAAGTAAAGTTCATTCACACATAAGTACAAGTAATATGAACACAGCAAGTAATTAAGTACTCACTCAAGAAATGGTTGAGACACAGGTAATTAATTACATATGAAACATTCATGTGCACTAAAGTGCAATCCAAAAGACTAGTTTTTACATGTGGGTCGAAGGTGACCTTGGGTCAAGGTCACGACAGAACATAAGTTTAAATTTACTGAATAAAATAATTACTCCAGTTACTACACAAAGTTACATATCAGTGATTTTATACTGTAAAGGTGAACTGTAATTTTTTACTATATTACAAGACATTGACCAAAAAGTATGATGTTCACAACCATGTATGAAGTACATCAGTTATAACAAGTAATTTATGATATTAACCACCAGCTCATTATAACAAGCGAGCAATACTAACACTCCTCAAACCCCAACCAGACATTATCTACAGTATGCTTAGGAGGTAGGGGCACTGCGAATAACTTCTACAAATGACATAGCAATATCTTTACTGAAGTTCTGATCAGCTTGGATGTATTTCCAGACATAATCCGACGTCCAGGAGCCATGGTGCTTAATTTTTTGGATGGGCATATGTGAGTTATAGGCAAGGGAGGCTCCTGAACGTCGGAAACAGTGAAAAGAAAAATGATGAGGATGAAAACCCAATTTTGAATTTAGTTTTGAGAGGACCTTCCTAATCCTACTATCTATAATGACTTGCCATCTACCAGCACTATAAACTTGGAACAGTGGCTGGTCACCAGTTGGGTTGTACATTGCCATTGCCTTCTTGAGGGCTTTCACTGGGCATAGTGGAGAACCACATAGCCTGGGAAGGATGAGGACATGGGTACGATCCCGAGTCTGGAGGGTCTTTGACCACTTAATAATCACTTTCATGCAACTGGGCTCAAATGAAATATCTCGAGGGGTCAAGTGCCTAGAAGGGTCAAAGGCTTTACCAGCATGGGGAGCAAGGTTTGAGATCCTCAAAAAACCGAAGAAAGCCATTAGAAAAATGGCTTTGAATACTTTGCCAGCAAAAATGAAGTTACACTCTCTTACCAGATTTTGCAACACCTGCAATGACATGATATTTCGCTTTATCTGAACCAAGGGCCTGTTGATTTTTAGCGACCTAATGAAATACTTGACTTTAGGGTGATCTAAGATTGCATAATGTAGGTCATACATGATAAATTTTGCTTTGATAGCAGACACATGATTAGCCACCATATTCACAGAAACATTATTTTTTACCAAAAACTCTAGATAAGCTAGAATGGTGACCAGCGAGACACTCTGCAAATTCATTTTACTGCACACACAAAACCCTACAAAGATTCTGAACAGCATGTTGTAGCACTTTGTGGTCTTGGGTCTGAAGGCCCTTGATACCCTTGCTTGTGCTTCTCCCGCCAGGTAGCCCAATGACTTCTGACCTAAAACAAAGTGTAGAATCTATCAGAGTACATTGAATCTAGATTTCATAATTGAGGTCTAGGAGGTGTGGGCCCACTTCCACCCACACTGGGCTCTGAACCAGAGCATTTAACAAGTGATATTGTGCTGCAGTATTCTCCCATCTCGACAGCAAATCAGCTGTTTTGTTTTGTTTACCCATTATATGCACATATTTTAACTCTATGTCCCTAACAGCTGCTTCCTGCCAGATGTTCCTGGCACATGTTGCCAGAAAAGGGTCCTTAGTTTTGCCTGAGTTTAACACTTGGACAACTGCGTCATTGTCACATTTGACCAGGATAAGTTGCCTATGCCACATGTGACCAAAGACTCTGATGGCAACCAGAATGTTTATCATCTCCAAGTGCACAATTGATAAATTTCTGTAATGTCTCACCACAGGGAGATGATACACAAAATTTTTGAACCTGCCACCCAAACCCACTAAGCAAGCATCCAGTTCTGTAATATGATCAGGAGGTTTGTGGCCAAAGTAGGAAGTACCATTATATCTGGCCAAAAATTGCATGAACCATCTGATGTCTCTTTTGAATTCAGGGGTCAAGGTTATGCGTGTGGCGTCATAATTGTGATGCAGGAGCTCAAGCATCCTGTTGACAAATATACGTGATGGTCTTGCACATTTGTGGATGTACAATAGGTTTCCAAGCAACGACTGCAGGTGACGCCTTGTGCAAAATTGCTTTTTTGACCATTCATGAACCATTGCTGTGATATGACCCAGTTTTTCTTGAGGTATGGAGATGGTGGCGTCAACTGTGTCAATATTGACGCCCAGACATACAGCAGATGTGGAGGGACTAACTAGTTTTTTGGCACTGACATCCAAACCAAGTTGACGCATCAGTTGACGCAAGGCGTCATAAGAACGACGGGCAATGTCGGGCGTCGCGACCCCCACAAAATCGTCTACATAATTTACAAACTTGAAACCTTTTTGACGCATGACGTGACGCACAGCGTCACTGAGTCTCTGGAATATTTGCGTCCCGTGACAACTCCCGAACGGGACGCACATATCGACGTACGTGACGTCACGCCAACGCAACCCTAAAAGGTCATAATCTCTGGGATCCAGTTTTACGTGATGGAACGCACAACTGACGTCGACTTTGTAAATATGACACCCTCTGCCAAACTTTTTCAACTCTTGATTGATATGATCTACTGTTGGAAACGTCAGACAAAAATCAGTGGCTAGGTAAGAATCTTTGTGAATACCGTCATTAACTGACGCCCCCTTTGGCCAGGAAAGATCTATAATGACCCTTCTCTTGTCAGAATTACTCTTCTTCCTGGTCATAAAAGGAGAGAAATGGGCGTCATTTATGGGATGTTCTGAGAAAGGACCCAAAATGGCTCCAAACTTTATTTCTTCTTGCAAGTAAGCCTCCACATGCTGTGGAAATTCCACGGCTGACTTATGATTGCTGGACTCACTGCCAAGATAAGAATTCCTGTTAAAGTCCAGTGGGAAACCGAACTCTAAGAGTTGAATTAACTGTGTGTCCCAGTAACCATGTAGGACTTGTTTCCATGCTGCAATGTTCAGTTGGGAAGGAACAGGGATTCTACAGTGCATATAGTTTGGTTGACCACTGGCCTTGACCATGGCATGCATTTTCAATGGTGTTAAACCTTCATAACTCTTCTCAGCCAGCACATGTGGCATAATAAAATTAGAAAGTGGTAAAAACCCAAAATCAAAATCAGTTTGATTCTTCCATGCTTGGAAAAACACACTCTTTTTGCACAATACAGATTTCTTGGTGTTCATGAAAATGGAATTTAAAAATTTCTCATCCCCACAAGAAACCTTGACATCAAACACAGGGACATAATCACCTTGGTCTATCAATGTGCTTTTTACAGCTAAAACACTGGGTGTTTGTATTTTTTCACACTCATGAATTTCACTGACACATTTGACACTAACCGGTGCACCCTGTTTTTTGTGACCCCTTGCCTTTGCACCAGTGATATCATTTTTATTGTCACTGTTATTCAACATGTCAAATACCTTGTCTTGGATATACTGACTATACATGTTACTTTCTGGGTTTCTGTGAGGGGCACCACCACCTGGGTTCACACTACCCCGAGAATTACCTTTTGTGGCCATTGAACTTTTACCATTAGTCGAGCAGACTGGCTGACCCTGCACCAGATCTTTCTTTTTATTACCTTTTGCCAGCAGGCCAGCTACTTTCTTGGCTTGATATTTTGAATGATAAAAATATCTGGTTCTAATTTTGGGTGTGTGAATGTACTTACCCTCGGTCGTGCCTCCCACTTTATCCAGGTTTAATACACTTTTTGCTTCAGAATTTTTATTCTGACAGCTGTTAAAAACACTATTTCTCTGACTATTGACACTTTGATTGGCTTTTCTGCTGCCCAATTCTGTGCTTACAACTGAGCAGCCACTTGCTCGTTTTTTGAGACCTTTCTACTGAAAGCACATTCTTTTTCAGAATGATTCATGATTCGACCCTGGGACAAGCAGTAGGAACAAATATGTCTATGCATCTTGCCATTTACCTCATGGTCTTTTTGAAAACGACAAGCATTGGTCTGGAATGCCTTGCAGAACCAAGGTTTTTTAACATCTTGATTTTTAACCCAATTTGTTCTATGAGATGTGTGCTTTTGGGCATGTGCCCTTCTGATCCTGTCTATCCTGGGCGTATCTGACCATTTAAGGGCCCCCCGCTCCATCTCACATAGGAGCACCGCATGTGAAGCTTTGGCACTGGCCCAGGAAAAATCAGTAGCATCCTCCATGAGGTCTGCTAAGTATTGGAGCATGCTATCCTTATAATTTTGATTTTCTTCTTCCAAAACATTTTTTATAAAACCCTGTACAAAATGTGTCAAGCTTAACTGATCATATGAGATTCTTTGTTTGGTAGACCCCCCCAATATTTGTTCATGCGGCCAGGCCACCTTGTGGCTGACTAGGACATCAACTGCCCCCCCCCCTTTTGGATGTTATCTTTTGACCTTGATCATTACCTTGCAAGTTCTGTGTTCGAGCCAAACTGCTAATTTTTTCATCAATTTTCCTCTGTACAACATTTGACATTCTCATTTGTGACAGTGTTGGTAAATCAGAATCCTTATCTGAGGAATCAGACGAATACACAGCTTTACATTTACTTTTTAAATAAGAATCTTGCTTTCTACTTAACTTTGTAATGTCCTTCCTATTGTGTTGTTTGCCACTGCCATCTGCTTCCACTCTCTCCTCCACCGCATCCAGTCGCTTGTTCACTCTCTTCAGCTCTTGCAGTATCTGTAGTTGAACATCCCCTGTACAGCTGCCATCCGCCTTCGGTTGCACTTCTAGCTCTGAAGCAGATGAGTGCTCTGGGGCCTTGGTCCCCTTAACTTTGCAGTTCTGTCCTCCAACACTCTGAGCACTCTTACCACCACTATTCTTCTTGCCCACGCTGTCTTTCTGCACTGTCTTATCATGAATTGTACTAACAGAAGGATTGTCCTGTCATGATTCTTCTGACGAATCTTCTGAATCAGTTATTGCTTGTATTTTGCATTTTTTCCCGGTTGGTGGGTAATGTCTCACTTTACAGTTCGTACACCAACCCTTATGCTTTCCCATAGTTAATAATTATTGTTTAATACTGAAAATACATACGCCGCAGGCACTGAGAATGCTGTCCACAAACAAAATCAGAATTAACTTGGCTATACAATGTGCAAGGGTGCAGAAAAATAGGTTAGACCGTCCCTTTCTTGTAGCCAAATCAAGCCTGAGGTTGTCTCGATGACAGCACAATCAGTGATCTAATAATGCAGGAATCACAGTTCTGTCACACCACTAAGATGGTTCATTACACAGAGTCTAATAGTCAGATTATATCACATAAAAACAGTACATTAAGTATTCCTTGTGTATAATATGTATAAGCTAAAAAATGTCTCAGTATAAAACCGTTCATAAAAATATTAAAAACAACAGTGAATTCAAATAACAGTTCCAGAGCAAATTTTTCAGTCTGTACACTCTGGTTTCCAAACATAAACTGACTTTTTGCCTCCAAAACCCTGATGCTACAGATGGCTAGCGAATGAAATGTCCCCAATTCAAAGGTTGCCCCAGTGACCAAGAATGCCTTCCTGGCATTCCAGATGTTAACCCCAAAGGCCCCTTAAGCGGCAGTCCCACTCACCCAGGGTGAGTGACTGATAGGCGTGATGTCCTAGACACCACTGTTGAAAATCTGTAACCCGTGTTGGTTGCTGTTGTTTGTTTTGGCGTTGGGCTGTTTATGAATACAACTGCATTTACCACATAAGCTATAATACATTACCGAATTTCTGGAAGAAATCTCTGTCAGGACTCTGCTGTTGACCTTTCTCTGGTAATTCTTTTCTGAATTTATCTGGGGATATCCCTCGGCTTCTTGAGGTCTCGACTGTAGCGTTAACATAAAACATATTTACAATGTAGAAACTACATTTGTGCCAACTATTTGTCATTGCCAAATATTTATAGCTCACCTGTCCTTAAAATTAAGATTTAAACCTCTTTTCCTATTTGTATGATGTGGCATGATGGTATAATATCACTTCCCGCAACCTAAGGCATTGGAGTCTGTCAATTCCAATACATACATTTCTTTTGAAAGATGGTATTGATACTTAAAACATTACTAACCTAAACTTAAAAATTGGTCACTTTTGAGGATTCGGACAAAAAAAAAGAATTCAGATCCTATTTTCAGACAAAAAAAAACATTTACCAACTGTTTTTGACACCCTTGATCACCTACCTTGGTTATGTATTTTATTTATTTGGGGTTTTACGTCGCTTTCAACACTGTACAGGTCATATCACAACGGGTAGTTGGAAGGGCAGAGGAAACTAGTACATGCAGTTCGTCAGGGTTGTGTACTGTAAACTGCCGACCAAATGCAAGCAACTACCAGCTTTCCCACTTGAGGCCGTGCCGGGAACCGAACCCGAGCCTCAGAGGTGGGAGGCGATAGTGTTACCACTCTGCCACTGTGGCCCCACCTTGGTTATGTAAGATCATAGTTTGGTGTCAGTGGTACTACCCAAAAGTGGTTCATTTTCTACTTGAGCAGTTGTTATCAGGCAATCATTATTGACTCGACACTTTCTGACTTACATAAGATCAACTAGACAGCTAGACACTGTGTTTAAAGATGGTTGCCGATGGTTGTTTCACTAACGAGGGTCCAAAACTTTGACAAACCTCCTTCAAAACATGAGACTGACTTCCATATTATCAGGGTCGACTTAAGGCACATCTTTCGATGGATGAATATCCCCCCACTTCAGTGTTTGCTAACGAACTATGATCATGAAGCAATAAATAAGCAATGCAATTGTTTATTATTAATAATGATAAGAACTGTGTACATATCTGCTCAAAGCTGTACACATGTCACTTAGATTCAACTATATGTGTTTACAATTACAGTAGCAGAGAATTACAAATATATATAAATTTAAATATTTTCTCCATAACTTACCAATTTTGGGTTTTGCTACACCAGCGTTTCTTGCTTTATCAGGTTTCATTATATGTGTTCTTTATAAGGCTTCTTAATAATATTTCTACATTGATCTTAAACAGATGAAGTCTCTTTCATTCCACTTTACATTTCAATGTTCAAAGGCATTATTTTCACATTTATATGTAAGTTTAATCTTTCACAAGAAACATTGATGGGCGCATTGAGATCAGCAGACTCCTTATCAGTCAAGTGTTTAAGATTTAACTTGTTTTTTATTTTTGTTATTGACAGATTGAAGTGAATAAAAAAGACTTCTCACAATCAGTGACAGCAAGAATTGGGATTAAATTGGGATTAAATTGTGTTGTAACATCTCTGAACACTGTGATGATTTTTATATGTCAATAAATATTATACTTAGTGAGTGCAAAAACTAAAAATGTATTTCAGCCTTCAGCAATATGAGTAAATATAAGCCCTGCCACAGAATTTTATATGTATATTATAGACACAACTCTTTGGAGGCTTTATAATTATTTTTGTTATGTTTTCATTTGTTTATTTGGCGTAGGTAGCTTTTTTAGACTAGAGAGGTTTTTAATAAAGTGTGCACTATGACAAAAATATTGCATGTTTGCATTATGCTCTGGACAGCTTGAAGGCCAGACTAAGTAAATATACCAATGTGAACACGATATGGGTGCAGTTTGCCATTGAGCGAACGCGGTAAAAAATGTAGAGGGAATGTTTCTGTATATGCCGGCTGTTGATGCAGCTTGTATTCATAAAGCCCCCTTCTCATCTTGGCGGTAGTTAAAGCGGCGATTTGCGGTAGAATTGCAGCGGTTTTTCTTCTAAAATTGGGTGAAAAATGTAGTAGACGATGGTGTTTCCGTTTTGATGACGCCTATTGCCTTGTAAAGCCGAGTATAACCGCTTCCAACCCCCTTCAGTAGAGTCATTCATTTCCAGTAAGTCCGTGTCAAGGTCTGCTGTTTCCCTGTGAAACTGCAGACTCAACCTTGTGTTTCCTTTTTTGTGTATGGTAAATGTTTTCAAGGCGGAAATTCGCGGTAAAAGACAACCTTGATCTCGGAAAACATACAACAAAGGTCGGCTTTACCTCGGTGTGAGGCGATCAGAAGCGATTTTAAATAACTAGACAAAAGTTTTGAACACAACCAAAATTTCCGTGGCAAGGACAAATGCAGGGAAGGTAACTAAAAGTAGAAGGCGGAAGTATAAGGTTTAAAGAAGATGTTAGGAAGGTTGCAGACGGCTTTATAACCGTCATTTGTCGCTTATTGAAAACGTGTATATGAGAAGGGGGCATAAATGCTTACTTATGTGGACTGTGTTAAGTTTCCAGTGGATCTCTTTTTTCTTTTTCACTGCTTCTTAATTCATCGCCTTAATTCCTGGAGGGCTTATTCATCATTCACTGGATTGTGTACCAAACCAATCACATAGCATTTAATTTTTATTAGTTTTTTATTCCTCCCTGTGGGGCCACTTTTGCATCAGTCACCACGTTGGAAACAAATGTTTTAAGGTAATGCACATTTTGTAGGGTAGCTTTGACAAAACACATTATTTGCATTCAGAAGCACTTCCTTAAAATGTTTGAAACACCTCCTACCTCCTTTCATGAACTTTACTACGCTATATACAGGGAAGGGGTTAAGTATTCACTGAGTGGATAGCACGTTCTTTAACGTGCACTATCCATCAAGGTCTCTCTTTGGATCCATAAGGAAGTGTTTGTTAAATGGACATAACACAGGTGCAGAAACAACTGTACTGAAAGGTGTGACCTAACCATTACCAAGAGCCACAGTCCTGTTCTAGTTTGTCCATAATAAGTAGTGTGGACGTTCACTTGCCTTGACCACTGATGTCTGTCCCTACAGAAAGAAATTCTCTTTGGATTGACATCGACCATTGTCATATTTGTGACCAGTTGCACAAGACTGACCCTGGTTGCCCCTACTGGAATGTCTTTATGAATACAAAATTTTGACACCATGGCTTGATCCACCTATTGCATGATTACTGGCTCCTTTAGCTGATCACTATAGGTTTTAGTCATAATCTTGACTGGATTGAACGTTCTAGTAGATTTTACCTAGTTTCGTGACTGCACAATTCCAAACAACTGCTCATCTCGCATAACCATATTTTGAAATGCAACCTGGGATTATGTGCTTTAATCGATTCCTTACAAATGTAATAAATTCATTTGGACACTTTTAATGCCTATAAATGCATACTGGGAAGTTTTTTTTGTCCTTTGAGAGTTTGGTTTTTGACCAAGGATTTGATCGTTGGCCTGGTCTAACAAAAAATTGACTTATTGTAGTTGTGCACATCAAGAATTTATGAATTATGTACAGACATTAATGTGCTGAATGAAACAAAATAGTAGAAAATAGAAAATAATTAAGCTATCTTGGTGTTGTTATTATTATTATTGAACATAGGGAAGTGCAAATAAATTCATAAATTCTGACATAAGTAACATCTCCTTATACATCACTTACATATACTGATTTAAAGTAAGCCAACAAAGTGGTTTACAAGTTGGATATTTAATCACCTGGGTCTCAAATATGTCATTTTGGGTCCAAATCCAGCGGCATGTAGCTACATCTGAAATGCACTGAGCTCTTGAACTAACAAGATCCAACTTTCAATCTTGACATGTTGAACTGGGCACATTACGTTTCATGCGTCAAATTATGATATATTTTGTAGACAACTTGATTAAATATGTGAACCTAGGAACGAATTTTAGGATTTGAATTTTTTTTATAAAAAAAATTATAAAGATGTGAATATAAGACTTGGAACAAAGAAGATATATTATTTTACAGCCTTCTGTGGAAAAATATGACGTGTATTTACAAAAATGGTTAATATTTACAGGTATAACACATAGGTCACACCTGCAATGCTGGAGTCATAAGCTACAAGCAAATGGGCTCCAGCGAGCTTAGCATTTTGTAGGACATGTTTGACACAGCTTGGATTGCCATTTCTCATTAGGTTTCACTTTTATGACCCCCCCCCCCCCCCCCCAAAAAAAAAAAAAAAAAACTCTCACTAGCCAAAATAATATGTACATGATAGCAGGGTGAAGGGGGAGGCAGGATGCATATACAGGGCTACATGTTCTTCAATACATACTATCAAGATATGAAATCTCATTACAGAGCCATAACAAGGAGGTCGTGAAGCAGAAATCATTTCAAGACCTCAGCACAGCAAGGTGAGACCTAGGCATTATCAACAAGAACAAACACACCACAACTGGCTGTTTTAATTCTTATATAATGTTCTTTAAATTCTTATATTTATATCATTGTTACTACATTGATATGTATATTAACCATGTGGCATTTGCAATCTATATGTAAGATATGTAAGGATCTTTACCTAAGTATTAGATTTAACAGAGGAATGGGTGTATTTAAATGTTCCTTGGCCTGATTTAAGACATACTTTATATGTAGCTTAAATGGTTATTTGTGGGCTATGTTAAGACTTTATCAATACAATATCTACTTTAATGCCAGTTTATTTATAATACTTCCTTGTATTTAAGATATAATGTCTTTAGACACACGTGCATATACTATATACTATAAATGTTCCCTTAATTTTGGTGATAAGCCAACTTGATCACAATGACAAGTCCGAGTTTCTTTCTGTGATTACACTGGTTGGCATTATTCTGAAAAGCTGCATGTCATAATCACAGTAATGCCCCTTTCACACTTCAGGTATATACCACGGTTAGAAGTTTTTCTCGGCAGTGAAACTGCCTCCAGGTCTCCCCATATTGTCCGAGTTGTTCACACTACAGGCGGATGGCCACTGTTTAGACTCGGTTTTTTAACCATCAATAACAGTAGAATGACAGTACTACAAACGTTGGTCACCATGAAGCAATCTCATCTCACCTCCGGTAGCCATTGGATGAAACAACCAATACCTTGACTCACCTTTATGTCACAGTATTACACCAAAAGATGACTGAATCACAACCTTATATACACCATGGACCACACCTTTGGTTACCATAGTCAGAAATACATATGCGCATGGGCGAAATTGTCCAGGGAGTAACTGTATGAGCTTGGTGAGAGCAATCTGGCTCCAGGTGACATTTTGACAATTCACAGGTTCATTGGAAAAACATTTTAAATAATACTTTTTAATTAGGGGCTTCTCTGTCAACAATGCAATGCTACACAGGCTTTTGAACTATTGGTATTTGAACCTTATCTCCCCTAGTACAGTATGTAAATTATGAAACACAATCAACTTGACCTTATGGTGACCTCAGATCTGTAGTCATATGATTGTACTGCTTCTCATGCCTAAGTATTTACAAGCAGTGCGCTAGTCAGTCATTCATTAGTCTTAAGCTATGGCCACCTTAACATAAAATGTAAAAATATTCTTCCTTAATGCCCTAATCTTGGGGCAATGTGTTTGGTATTAACAAAATCTTAAATTTATGTTGGTATTATTTATTCATAAATTGTAGTTTCAGGAGATATTCAGATGACTGTAATCCATTGATAAAGATTCTTATGCAAAATTGTGCATTTTGAATGCATTTCTTTTGCTTGAACTTATCATAGCACAAATTATATGAGTCTTATCGTGGATCCTATACTAGAAAATGCCCTTGGAAAGTAATTATTAGGCATTCATACTTACTTTAACGAATGAGAGCAAAATACATTTAACAGCTTAATGAGAGATAAATGTTTTACTGATGCATCTATGTCAATACATACATGTAAAGCTTAGATTAAATAATGTACAGACACAGTGCCCATATATGTAACATCTACGACCATTTGACAATAGTGGCACCTACCTGCGAAAAAATAACATCTCCTCTTGCCAACTGCGTGGAGGGGTCAAAGGGTTACAGTATGTGGTACTATATGTGAAATATGCATAAATGAATAAAAAGCAAGTAGATATAATGCTTTGAAAAACAACAGGAAAATCCAAGGATATGGTAGTATGAACAATATCTTGCAAAATATGAATTGCGATGGACCTGTTTTGCCTTGATTGTCAGGGTCTGTTAATCTTTAATGATTTGTGAAACAATTGAATTTGTTCATGCTGGAATGGGGTATATATAAACAATGCACTATACATTGTGACCTGATGCCAGCCATATAATTGGCAATATTTGACTGTAAAAAGTTATTTTGGGCCAAAAATTCCATGAACATCAATAGAATATGGTGACTCAGCTGAAGGTGGCACAGCCCAGCTGCCACCAAAATCTGAGAAAGTCCCTGAACATACATGCATATATATGCTAAGTTGCAGGTCTAAAAGCCATAGCTACTCTTCTTTCGAGTGAAGACATATCTGAAATATAGATATCATATGTCAACATTTAAAGCAAACAGGTCAGCACAGGTGTTAACCCATATAAAATTAGGTAGTAATCTTCGCAATCTGTTCTCAGGATCCTGTATAATGGTCCACCTGGATAACAGATCTGCTGTACAATTATATTTACCAATTAAATGGGACCTGAAGCTGAATGTTAAATATGGAGGTGATGAGCCAAACATTCCTGACTTAAGTGGCCAAAAATTCATCTTTTGTTTTGCCTGACATTAAACTTCCACTACAGCTAAATTATCACAATTTATTTGGATTTTTTATTTTGCCATTGTTTAGCCCAGACTTTAAGTGCCACTATAACATTAAGCATTACCAACTATGTGATATGTGAATGTGGGAACTTGCCCGATAGTGGAAGTGCATAGACCATATGGCCAAATCCTCCACCCTTACCTTGCAAAGAAGAATCTGAATGTATGGTATGGTCAACAGCTTTATTGTCAAAATATGTAACCCCATTGTATTGTGTGAGGAAAGTATAAGTCCTTGTAAAAAGAACTGGTCAAAGTTAATTTATCATTATGACCTTGTGATCTCAATGTTTGCAACATACTGTTCAAAAAGAACCAAGCAGGCTTTATGCGTTTAGTTATATACAGTAAAGACGCTAATAAATAAACTGGTTCTTTGTACAATATTTTTGATAACCCAAGAATTACACATACTTGTAATTTCTTGAAGCTTATCTGGGGTTATAGATAGTGGTTTTTTTCAACAGTATTAACTAGAATCCCTAGACATATAACTTCAGCAGAGGGGGCTCATAACTTAGATTTACTAATCTCTATGCAACAAGGACAATAGATAAGTATATGAGTGCATAATTATTGACGATAAACCGATAAATATAAGGTCAACTATGTAATTAAAGAGTGCATTATGACCATTTTTGTTTCATAATAAATCTAATGGCGTTGAAGGACCACTCAAAAAATCTGGATCTGAGACGATATCCGGATGGCAAAGATCCGTCCAGGAACAGACTATTATGATATAACTCCAACAGATCACGTCTCTCGGATAAATACGTAAATGCCTAAAAGCTCTGCTAATGTCTACTTTGTACAATAAGGCACCTGGACCCAACTGCTTGACTTTATCCACAATATGGTCTATGGATGGATATTGTAAAGTAAACTAAGTATTCAAATAACGAAATTTATGTATGGTAGTATAACTGCAGCCCCTTTGGGCCAATTCACGTCCATTATTGCACGTCGCTTAGCAGAACCTTGTTTTTCCCTGGTCATTAAAGGAGATATATGCACAAGGAAAGGCAAATCCTAGAAAGGTCCATATAGGGCCTCATATTTAAGCTCCTCTTTGATATAATTATCTACATGTGATAAATGCTTAGTAGCTGAAGCATGATTATCATATGTGGATTGTAGTTTGAATCTAAACAAAATCCAAAATATATTAGGTCAACCAATTGCTGATCCCAATAAATTTCCAAATGTCGAGCCCAAACTTTAGCTTTTAATTGTTTGGCTACAGGTATTTTGCACCCCTATATGTCAAATTATCTTATGTGCCTCTAATATAGTGGAATTAATTTCAAATGAATCTCTGGGCCATCATATATTTGCAAATTATTTAGAGGAATGTAAAGAAATTGGTCCCCATTTCGTGTAATGCAAGCTTCACGATCAGTACTGTTATGCCTATTATGCCAAACATACAAACGGATTTTTTCTTTATCTTCAACCATGCCTACACTATCTTGATTTTCACTGTTAGATTCCTGTATGTTATCTGATAAGTGCACGACCTCAAGCTGTTGTGTATCTGATAAGGTTGTTTGTAAGTTCCCCTAAAGCAAGTTTGGAATAGGTACTTTTTGTAGATACCCAAATCGCCTGCACCCGCCAAAGTGTCCAGTTTGTTACCTTGTACATTGTCTGTATTAGTCATATACTCAGCTGTGACAATGTTTTATAAGAATTTGGTTCTGCAGTACTGGCTTGATGTGCAGTATTTTTATGGTGCAGGGTGCTACGTTTTTGACTTGCTGGTTTGTGCAATTTTTCTGAGCCACACCCCCCTCCCCACCCCCCAACTGACCATCTCGTTGACAAGAGTCCATCTATGGAAATTCATCCAAAATTTTAAGTCTGTTATACAATGGAACAGAGAGAGAATCAATGAAAATCTTTGGTCTCAACCCATTTTTAACCTTTGTATCATTGGGAGACAGGGATGGGGACTGTGGCCATGATCTTCAATAAAACCTTGAAAGAGGTAATGAAACTGGCTTTTGCATTATGACAACCGGAGGTGACGATGCAAGCATGTTTCACTGGATTGTCATGATGTTGTGCAACACTACTGTAGTTGCTGTTTTTGACTGCCTGGGCGTAAGTGGCCATCCCTAATAGTCTGAAATACTTTCTGATGATGAAACCAAGCTAACGCTTGTTGTTTGGTAGCATTACTTTGTAGAAATAAATCTTTTTTCAAAAATGTCTTGTTCCACATATATCTGGAAGCATAAATTTTTGAGGATGGCCATACCTCAGCCCACGCTAGTCATTTTTGACTGTTTATTCTTATTTCTGCATTCACTTTCTATGTATGAAAGGGCCTTGCCAGTTTTTGCATGACAGAAAGCACAAATGTGCCTGTATAGCATTCCCTTAGTGTCATGATTTGGTGAATGCATACAAGTACCTCAATTGAAAAATTGACAGACCATGGACTTTGTGCTACTGTCTCGCTTGGTACTTTGGTTTTTGCTGAAATTTTGAGCAGTCTGACTAATGTGTCTCTGAGCATGTGCTCTACCTATACAGTCTATCTTTTCGACTTGTGTATAATTTTGTATCTTACCCTGTTTCATGCGACACAGGAGAACAGCATGGCTGGCTTTAGTTGCAGACTAATTCATTAGAATCAACTAGTAACAAAATGAGGTACTCTATCATGGCCTCTATTTGTTTGACAAGTTTCATCTCGCATGGACCTACAGAAGCCAGCCATCTATTAACCCATGGTCAACTGGTCATAGGAAACCCTTTCTTTTTTAATTCCAGCCAAAACGTACTCATGAGGCTAGTAATGGTACTGGGTTGTGCTAAATGTGCTGGTTAACCAGTGCTTGTACACCATTAGAGTCAGAATTTTGGGTAGGGTGGCTGGAGGTTTCTGGTTCCAGCCGGTTAAACGAATGGCCGGATGTGCTTGCATTGTCATTGTCGGATCTATTAATGGTAGCACTACAATCTAATTCACCGTCAGAAGAAGAGTTTTGCAATTCTTGCTGAGCCATAGCCAAAGTATTAGAGCTCAGTAAGTTCATTATGAAATCGTTATCACTTGATAGCTGCAACTGTACGGGTACCTGAATACCCTCACTCTTTCCAGACTGCAAGTTGTATTTCTTTTTCCCATACACAAAGCTGTAAGTACTAAAACCCATATAAAACAAAATAAGACTAAAATTAAGTAAAGTCCAGCTGTGTAAAGGAAGAAAAAGAAATAAGTTTTTTATGATGTTATGATTACCCCTTCTAAGAGTGAAATGCAAATGAAAGAGGGGTTGTAATTTACTAGGTCAGGAAAAATCGTTAGGCCAATAAGAGAAGAGTTTACAAACAGCATGGTGGTGTAAACTAAAACTTTATATAAGGTGCTCCCAAAGGAATGATCTTGCTGGCACCTAGGTGCCAGCCTGCACACTAGAGCTTTGAATAACAGGAAATACATTAAAATTTATGTACATGTTTTTATTTTTAAGTGTAATTTTCTTAAGATGAATATATTCTTTTACAACCTTGTGTTGTGTTTACATTCATAAAATACATTACCCCCCTTTTTATCCAATTGTATGAAGCAAAAACTGATTAGGAGCACATTGCATAACTGTAGGATTGCTAAGTTATGATTGAAGTTCCAATTTCAAACAAAAAGTCTGGGTTAACATTGGGAATGTGTGTGCCATAGAAAAATGGCCCAACCATGTTTGGACCTGAGAGGGAGGCAGGGAATTATTTAACTACTCCAACTTAAAACCCAGTATTGACCTTGTTCGTGATCCATCCTTGTTCATGATTTTGTCAATGGTAGGTAGACTCGAGAAGAAGAAAGCATGTCAGGAACTTTCATTTTTTCAATGTGCATTTATGGAATGATTCTGTGGAAAGCTAAGCTGTATTATTACATGTTTTAGGACAAATTTCGCTCATTCTCTGGTCATTAATAGGGATGCCAACTGGAGGATGCTTGAATGGGAAATATAGCCTTTCATTCTGTTTGGTGTTTCAGGTATGCGCTAATACATGATCTAATAAATCATCATGCAGTTTGAGAGGACAGAAGTCAAGAGGAAACAGAAACAAGGTCAAATAGGTCAATTGTTTGTCAAGTTTTGGTGTCAGTTCTACCTCGTTGCATTTGTGATTATTTTTTTGTTGCTGTACCTAAGTCAGAAGTCTTTCTTTGAATATTAAGCTCACATGTTTCAAATCTGTTTGTGGTAATATGAGATTATCAAGGGGTATAACAAAATAAAATGTAAAAAAATGCATCACAATTAATTTGTTGTATTATATCAGTGTTTGTATTTCTCATCCTCATCCACAGTTATAATACTTAAGTGGTCAAAAATCCAGCAAGACAGGCGTCATATTGACCCTGTGCCTATCCCACATCTGGGTAGTTCACCTATCTGCCCAGAGGCTGCACTTAAGGCTATGCTAAATGCCGTTCCCCATTCCAGGGACTTCCCTATTTTTCAGGTTCCCTCTTCAAAGGTTATGGTTCCCATGACAGACTCCTATGCAAGGAAACACTTGAAATATGCATGTGCTCTTTTCAAATTACAGTACCATATCACTTTCTATTATTTCAGGAGAGGTAGCACCACCTAGGCTTTCAGGCATTGTGTCTCTTTTGAGCACAATCAAGCATAGGGCACCTGGCCTTCCAGGTGTGTCTGGCGTTTTATACAGCTTCCCCCCTCTACCTCTTCTATGGTGTCTACTGCTTTTCACAATTCTCGATATGCTCCCTAGTCCTCTTGGGTGTTTGGGTGCTCTTCATATTCCCATTTATTAGTAAAGTAATGCCATTTCAACTGTTTGGTTGAGTTTGATTTTGGCAAGCAACAGTGCTTTGGTGACCTTCAGAGGTCATCCAGTCCCCTTTATATATTGCATATTATATTCTTAACTTTACTTGGATGCTTGGATATTGTAAACTGTTCTCTGACTGAAGGTGCTGTCCCTGCTGGTTTCAAAAAGGCCATAGTCTCTCCTTTGATTAAAAAGTCTTCACTACCACCTGATGAATTAAAAAATTATCGACCTGTCTCCGGCCTCAACTTCATCTCCAAACTTGTTGAACGTGTGGTGGTTTCCCAGTTAAATGACGATGTCACCTCCAATGGTCTTGAAAATGTTAGTCAGTCTGCCTATAAGCAAGGTCATTCGACTGAAACCGCACTACTGTCTATTAAAAACGAAATCCACCTTGCTCTTGTGAGAGGTGAAGCTACTGCTGTTGTTCTCTTGGACCAATCAGCAGCATTCGACACCATTGATCATAGTACGCTCATGGAATGTTTGAGTTCCTGGTTTGGTGTTGGTGGTGTGGTTCTGGACTGGTTCAGGTCGTACCTTTCTGACCGCTATCAGTGCATCAAGATCGGCTCTGTTTTGTCTGATGCTAAAAGGCTATTGTATGGTGTGCCCCAGGGCTCTGTCTTGGGTCCGATCCTTTTCTCATTATACACTACACCCCTAAGCAAGGTTATTCAGAATCACCCTGGCATACATTTCCACTTTTATGTGGATGACACACAGTTATACATTCATCTCACACACAAGCATGCCACTCTGGCCTTTGAAAGGCTGAAAAACTGCTTGGATGATGTTAGAAAGTGGCTCTCAGTAAACAAGCTCAAACTCAATCCTGATAAGACAGAGTTTATTCTGTTCGGTTCAAAAAATGTCCGTACAAAACTTGGCAAATTTTTCCCAGTCAATATACTTGGTACCCTCCTGTCACCTGCTGAGGCAATCAGGAACCTTGGTGTCTGGTTCGATTCAGATTTTTCCTTTTCTTGCCATGTCAGGAATATCTGCAAGGCTTGTTTTGTTCATATCAGGGATTTAAGGCAACTCAGAGGGTATCTTACATGTGAAGCTGCTCTCTTGGCTGGAAATGCCTTGGTTGGAAGTTGGCTTGACTAGTGTAATTCTCTTTTCAGAAGTCTCTCTGCTCTTGACCTTCGTAGGCTCCAATGTGTTCAGAACAGTCTAGCTAGAATTGTGGCGAATACCACCAAGTACTCACATATCACTCCTGTAAGAAAGAGTCTTCACTGGTTGCCTATCATGCATCACTCTATTTTCAAGGTCGCTCTTCTGGTGTACAAGTTTCTACATAGTGGCCATCCAAAATACTTCGAACCTTTCCTTAAACCTAGACACAGTATGTACAGAATGCGTAGAAGTCAATCTCAGGGTGTTTTGCTTGAGGTCCCACATTTTGCATCAATATACAAATCAAAAAAGCAATTTGGCCTTAGCTTTGCATACGATGCTCCGATGATTTGGAATGATCTCCCTGATGACATACGCTCAGCTAAATCTCTCTCCTCATTCAGGAAGAAGTTGAAAACTTACCTCTTTGAAAAAGCCTACCCACCCTAGTTTTTTTCCTCTGTTTTCATTTCATCTTTCTCCATGGTGCCGACCCCTGCAATATCTCTGATTTAACGATTACGATCTCTGATTTTTTTATGCGTCTTAGAGTCTGTCAATAGATAGAGATTGAGCGCTATAAAAGTACTATTAGAATTAGAATTTACTTATTTTATATACATTTACTTATAATAATGTTAAGGCTTATTCTCTTAACGTTCAAAGATATGACCTTCAGAGGTCATCTTCTTGTAATCCTTTTTGCGATTTTGATACAACTCTTGCTCTGTATGAGCCCATTGTTAACTTGTTGGATTACTTGATTACTTGTGTTTTGGGCAGAAACAGGAACACCTTCATTATGTACTCATGTATGGTGTTATAATTATCAGTGTTGTTTACTATCTTTATATATAATCTTCTTTAATGTTGTATGTACTGATAACAAATACAAGTTTGGTAGTAGCCCAATGTTGTACTCTTGTGTATTTATTTTTGTTTTTCTAATAAAAAATTTAATACTTATTTTGCTTATTTTTGCTTATTTTTGTGGACTCTGGGAATGTAGGGTCATTAGTGTTGGTTTTTTTTTGTAATGAATGGGTTATACCTTTTATTTTATCTTTATTTATGCCTACCATGGGTAGGGAATGATGTACATACCTAAGAATTTTTCATTCTCATAAATAAAAGTAAACTTCAGGTACGGCAATTTTCCACCCCCACACCCAAATTTGCAAAAGAATGATCATCGCTGACGGGAGGAATCCACAGTCGGCCTTGGGGCTCACTGTAACAATAAGAGTTCAAATTATTTCAAAATGAAAAGCTAGTTCCCAATCGAAACCACAAAAACAACTTTATCCAGAAACATGCACATAGTTCTTTTTTTTTTACACAGTGGGCCCATATCTCCTCATTTTAGGACACAGTGGGCCTATACCCCCTCATTTACTGACACAGTGGGCACCATCCTCGCCATCTACTGTACACAAACTGTCCAGCCTCACTTCCTCCCTTATTTGCACAGTGGGCCCATGCCTCCTCCTTTTATGACACAGTGGGCCTATAGCCCCTCATTTATTTACACAGTGGGCACCACCCTCGCCATCTACTCTACTCCAGCCTCAGTCCCTCCCTTATTTGCACAGAGGGCACATACCTCCTCATTTTATGACACAGTGGGCCTATACCCCCTCATTTACTTACAGAGTGAGCAGCACCCTCGCCATCTACTGTACACAGACTGTCCTACCCCAGTTCCTCCCTTACTTGGACAGTGGGCCCATACCTCCTCATTTTATCACACAGTGGGCCTATACCCCCTCATTTTATTACACATAGGGCACCACCCTCCCCAGCTACTGTTCACAGCCTGTCCAGCCTCAGTTCCTCCCTTACTTGTACAGTGGGCCCATACCTCCTCCTTTATGACATAGTGGGCCTATACCCCCTCATTTACTGGCACAGTGGGCACCATCCTCACCATCTACTGTACACAGACTGTCCAACCTCAGTTCCTCCCTTACTTGGACAGTGGGCCCATACCTCCTCATTTTATGACACAGTGGGCATATACCCACTCGTTTACTTACACAGTAGGCAGCACCCTCACCATCTACTGTACATAAACTGTCCAGCCTCAGTTCTTCCCTTACTTGTACAGTGGGCCCATACCTCCTCATTTTATGACACAGTGGCCATATACCCACTCGTTTACTTACACAGTGGGCAGCATCCTCACCATCTACTGTACACAAACTGTCCAGCCTCAGTTCTTCCCTTACTTGTACAGTGGGCCCATACCTCCTCCTTTTATGACACAGTGGGCATATACCCCCTCATTTACATACACAGTGAGCACCACCCTCGCCATCTACTGTACACAGACTGTCCAGCCTCACTTCCCCCCTTACTTGTACAGTGGGCCCATACCTCCTCATTTCATGACACAGTGGGCCTATACCCCCTCATTTACTTACACAGTGAGCACCACCCTCGCCATCTACTGTACACAGACTGTCCAACCTCAGTTCATCCCTTACTTGTACAGTGGGCCCATACCCCCTCATTTTATGACACAGTGAGCATATACCCATTCGTTTACTTACACAGTGGGCACCACCCTCGCCATATACTGTACACAGACTGTCCAGCCTCACTTCCTCGCTTATTTACACAGTGGGCCCATATCTCCTCATTTTATGACACAGTGGGCCTATAACCCCTCATATTATTACACATAGGGTACCACCCTCGCCAGCTACTGTTCACAGACTGTCCAGCCTCAGTTCCCCCCTTATTTGCACAGTGGGCCCATACCTCCTTATTATATGACAATGTGGGCCTATGTCCCCCTCATATACTTACCCAGGGTGCACCACCATCTACATCTACTGGACACAAACTGTCCAGAATTAGTTCCTCCCTTACTTGCATAGTGGGCCCATACTTCCTCATTTTATGACAGTGGGCATATACCCCCCATTTACTTACACAGTGGGCACCATCCTCGCCATCTACTACACACAAACTGTATAGCCTCACTTCCTCCCTTATTTCCACAGTGGGCCCATACCTCTTCATTATATGACACAGTGGGCCTATACCCCCATTTATTACATTTATTACCTCGCCATCTAATGGACACACATTGTTCAGCCTCAGTTCCTCCCTTACTTGCACAGTGGGCCCATACCTCCTCATTTTATGACACAGTGGGCCTATATTTCTTCATTTTCTTACACATTGTGCACCACCCTCGCCAGGTACTGTACACAGACTGTCCAGCCTCATTTCCCCCCTTACTTGTACAGTGGGCCCATACCTCCTCCTTTTATGACACAGTGGGCCTATACCCCCTCATTTACTTACACAGTGGGTACCACCCTCGCCATCTACTGTACACAGACTATTCAGCCTCAGTTCCTCCCTTACTTCTAAAGTGGGCCCGTACCTCCTCATTTAATGACACAGTGGGCCTATACCCCCTCATTTACTTAAACAGTGAGCAGCACCCTCGCCATCTACTGTACACAGACTGTCCAGACTCATTTCCTCTCTTACTTGCACAATGGGCCCATACCTCCTCATTTTATGACACTGTGGGCCTATACCCCCTCATTTACTTACACAATCAACACCATCCTAACCATCTACTGAGGGTGGTGCCATCTACTGGACACAAACCAATAATAAGAGAGATATGAGCTCTTTTAATAAGATGACCCTCTTGACCTGGAAACAAGGGTCAAAGGTCAAATTTGACATTTGCCTTTGGATTGACAGGCTATGATTTCATATCTATTGTTTTCACATTTCAAAACTCTAGAATCAATAATAAAAAAGATATGAGACCTTTTTACCCCACACCTATTAAAGGCTGTTGGAGTATTGTTTTCAATCTTGGTCAGTGGATGGGTGGGTGTCCAGTTGGGTGGTGGGAAAAAGTTTGCCTGGGCTGTATCTCAGAAACCATAAGGTGTAGGAAGTTGATACTTGGTAGAAACATTGGTTGAGGGTGTAGGTGTGCGACATCCTGGTGTGATCTTGATTTGACCTTTGACCTGCAACATCCTGGTGTGACCTTGATTTGACCTTTGACCTTGCTGTAGTGACCTTGACCTTCACAGTGTTGTCTGGGCTGTATCACAGAATCTGTAAGGTGTAAAAGGTTGATACTTGATAAGGACAATTGTTCGCTGGTGTATTTGTGCGACATCATGATTTGACCATAATTTGACCTTGCTGTAGTGGCCTTGATCTTCTGGTGGCTATGTCTACAAAAAATTTATGGTGTAGGAGGTGAAGGTTGGGGGTTGTAGTTGTACATTGATGATGAGGTATGGGCCCAGTGTGCAAGTAAGGGAGGAAATGAGGCTGGACAGTCTGTTTACAGTAGATGGCGAGGGTGATGCTCACTGTGTAAATAAATGAGGGAGTATAGGCCCACTAGTACTGTGTCATAAAATCTTCTTTTTTAACATAATGATTTATCAGTATTATTATTCAGTCCCCAAGAACCACAAGTTGAGGTTATATTATTTTTATTACTAATTATATACTATCATTGACTTTTTAGCAAATACATAATGATACACAACATAATACATTTAACAGGAAGACTTTCTCACGTAAAATGGTGCATAACAAAAGTTAAGAATATTAATAATATAATACTCATGCTATGCATTTGAATCATATTGTCTTCTTCATTCGTGATAACATTTTCCATATATTATTAGGGAGTTTTCCTATTACATAAAAACTACTTCATGGAATATCAAGTTTTTAAAGAAACCTTTCTCTTAACTTTTAAAAAAATCATATATATAGCCTTTCAGTTATCATAACACAACATAGTTATTTTGTATACTTTTATGAATAATTAAAATATCAGTTTGTTTAAAAACACAAGCAAGTCTTTTAATGTCAAAGATGTAATGAAAGCTTTTCCAATCCCATCGTGTTATTAATGATAAGCTTGTGTTATAGGCTTACAGTTTCGGTTTAAGATCTGTTCCCCTGTATTTCTACAGGCTCGTCAGTCCATTGAGGTTTGCACCAATAAATTCAAAATGATAATCAATATTTTATCTGGTAGTCCAGGTATAAATCATGACACAATTGCAGGAATTTCACCAATATGAGTAAAGTAAGGATTTTGCCTTTCTGGTAATTTAAAATACGGAATAGTAATATATGCACCTATTAATTTAAAGCCTGAGAATTGTTATGTGGAAAATATATAAAACTGGTAAGTACAAATATGTGTTGAACCTTTTATTTTACTGTACCGAACATTTATTACAAGTCTTGTTGAAACCATCGAAAAAATTTCAAACTATTGAAAAATTTTCAAAAAGAGTTGAAATCCAAAGGCTAATTATCCTTAGATGGAGTTCAAAAAGAGTTGAAATCCAAAGGCTAATTATCCTTAGATGGAGTTCAAAAAGAGTTGAAATCCAAAGGCTAATTATCCTCAGATGGAAACTGATCATACTCGCGGGTATACCCGGAGAAGTTGTTTGAAGATTAAAGCGCTGAAACGATTAGTGACCCGAGGCTCTTTACAGAGGATGGGGATGATTTATGCAGTGCCACTTCTGAATTGAGTAGTTTTTATGGTAACTGATGTGACAGGGTTTGGAAAAGGACTTGCGTTTTACATTTTTGTGGAAAAGGCCAAAAATTTGGAATTTGTACCCCGGTCTACATCATTTGATCCTGTTCCACTGCAGCCAACCCTAACCAATCCTTACTGATTCTAGGGTCAGTTACCTGAGGCGGGAATTGGGGACATAAATTCGGAAAAAGTATGGGAAAATTATGGGTCGCTTTCTAGATCTAGATCCCAATTTGAAGTCAGCCTGTTTTTCTCCACAACCAGATGTCAACTTCCGAGGACAAGCTGTTAGAGGTACAAAGAGAAGTTGTAGGTCGTTTTAACAAACCAACAAGATTGGGAAGTTTAAGGACTAAATACAACCAAACTTGCAGTCAGTATTGCCATTCTATTTTTCATGAATTTCTGGTAAATAGAAGGACCTCATGTCGACCAATAAACAAATCAAAAGCTAGGTCAATACTAAATATTTGGATCCCATCGCATGACCAAAAGCACAGCTTTGACGGCTTTTTGTTTTTTAATTATGGTATTCAGTTTTGGGCTTG
The DNA here is from genome assembly GCA_964017235.1 of Sabellastarte sp. h YS-2021. Taxonomy (NCBI): domain Eukaryota; kingdom Metazoa; phylum Annelida; class Polychaeta; order Sabellida; family Sabellidae; genus Sabellastarte; species Sabellastarte sp. h YS-2021. The sequence continues at coordinate 139,066,401 of OZ024928.1, forward strand.
AATATTATTTAAGAAATAAATCAACCTATTTCTGATTATGATTATGACAAAAAGCCACCAAAAATTTAAAAAATTTCATTAACAATATGACATCTTAATCGAACATTCAGATGGGGTATGTGTTTCTGAGAATATCTCACGTGACAATGAAAACCCTCTTACTTGTTTCTCGCTATTATGGACAACAAGTAGTAATTGCTTTTAAGTTGCAACAGGAAAAGACAAAAGACTACTTGACAAATTTATTTAACAACTGAAATAATGATTATAGTAAACTTAGATAATCTTAATAGTTTGCACTATAATATAAAAATACAAGAATGAAACCAATCCAACTTTACCACAGTCCTATCCACATAATTAACAGTTAAGATTGTCCACTGTATAGAGCAATCTGCCCTTTCATCCGTTTGGCATCCACTAACACACAATGTCTGTATCTTGTGATCTGTTCAGCACTGATACAAAATTTTCATATCCAGACATTCAGAGAGTCTGTATAACTAAGCTCACCACTGCAGGATGCAAACACCATACAGTGTATGACAAACCCAGTCTCTAGTAGATCCACAATATATATACAGATATAAACAATATCCAAAGTACAGCAAATCCACTCTCTGATAGATCCACACACTATATCCAGTTCACTCCAACAAAACTTTGCCACAAAATGTGTATAACCCATTATAGCAGTCTGTACACCACAATAACTCAACATAATCTGCTGCTGTGTGGCCAGATTTTCAACCCTTAATATACAGAAGATAGAGAAGATTCTAGAAAAATGTATACACTACAGTAGCTGGAAGGTTCTAGAAAGATTACACAATGCATTTCTAGTTTTCACAAGAGAGATTGTGGTACAAGAATTCTGCACTCACACACACAACATTATCGCCTTTACGAGAAATGCTGGAAGCATGCCCTTCTTTGTAACACTAGCTTTTTAAACTGCAAATTTGGACTTCTGGTAAAGCCACTTTAAAAGTGTGGTCCTTGTGAGCAATTTCTCTACACATCTATACTAAATAAATCCTAGCCTCTGGGAAATACCAAATATTCTGGATGTACGGATAAAACATGCTGTATTTCTGGTCATGTGATGAGATACAAATATTATGTTGATTCTTGACCTAATTTTCTCAATTTTTTTATTGTCAACACTTGATCTCTTGATTGGGGAATATGAGTTACTTGTGACTTGGGGCTGTACCTGTACAGTCGGATTGGTTAAATAGCGCTTTGAGTCCTGTAGTATATGGAGATATTGCGCTGAGTATAAATACATAATAATAATAATAATCTCTCTGTTTTTCTGAAATTGCTAATGGGTTTTATAAAATAGCCGAGAACAAATGGTCATGTGATGGCATCCAAATATTTTGTTGACTGTCCTTGACCTTATTTATGGATTTTTTCATTGGCCAACACTTGAGCTCTTTTTTTCCCAGAAATTCCTCTGTTGAAATAGGCTAATAATTTGGGATTCCAACTGTTCCAACTTAAAACCCAGTAATGACCTTGTTCATGACCTGACCTTGTTTATGATTTTGCCAATGATAGGTAGACTCAAGAAGAAGAAAGCATGTCAGGAACTTTCATTTTTTCAATGTACATTGATGGAATGATTCTGAGGAAAGCTAAGCTGTATTATTACATGTCTTGGAACAGATTTCATTCGTTCTCTGGTCATAAATAGGGATGCCAACTGGAGGATGCATGAATGCAAAATATAGCCTTTAACTATTTTTCCTGTTTCAGGTATGCTCTAATATATCATCTAATATAACATCATGCAGTTTGAGAGGACAGAAGTCAAGAGGAAACAGAAACCAGGTCAAATAGGTCAGCTGTTTGTCAAAACAATTGAGTTTTGGTGTCAGTTCTACCTCGTTGCATTTGTGATTTTTTTTTGTTGCTGCACCTAAGTCAGTAGTTTTTTTGTTTGAATATTAAGCTCACATGTTTCAAATCTGTCTGTGGTAAAATGAGATTATCAAGAGAAAAAAATGCATCACAATTAATTTGTCGTATTATATCAGTGTTTGTATTGGGAGGTCCCAAATTGAGTAAATTTCTGTTTTATTGCAATAGGTACTACACCCAGAAGTCCTGAGCGTTTCCAAAGTAGAGACTCAACCAGGAAACTAGAAATCCCAATCAGGCAACCACCTAAAGAACCAGATGCAACCTTCTTCCATAAATTTGGTATGTTTTGTCCACATTTTCAATCACTCTTTGGGGGGGAGGGGCTCTCTTTGGCCTAGTGGGTTAACAGGTTTGGTATCTATAACCACAAAAGCTGTTACCTCTGTGTGGGATCGATTCCACCAAAAGGCAATGATGGGGGTTTGTCTTAAAATGACTCTGGCTGTTGAACGGGATATAAAACCCCACTTTTATCTTTGTCAACCAGTCTTTGTATTCCCATATATTTTCTGGCACAGTGTTAACCTCTTCCATAAATTGGACATGAAAGTTCCCATAATTATTCACACACACTTTCTGGCATATTGTGAAACTCTTCCATAAATATCATATATATTCTCCCATATATCAACCAATCTTTGCATTCACATATATGGTCCCTTTTGTCAGTAGGTCAGGAGTAAATTTCGAATAATATTCTAAACAGTGAAAACACCTGACACGTGTGACAAACAAAAAATATTAAATAGTAAGTAGAGGCATATATGAAACAAGGGGAATTCATCTGACAAAGTTATTGTCCTATTAAACAGATGTTATTGCTATATTCTGGCGGAATTAAGTATCTCTATATTCTTTTTCTTTATTCTTTCTTCAAAAATTAAGTGTGTTTCAGTTGTAATGTTCCATCAGTCTGGCCAGGGGATAACTCACTTATGTAATGAAGTTAAGTGAATACACAGAGTGGGAGAAGCCTTTTATTTTACAATATCACATGATATGACAACTAAAAATCTACACACACAGTTAGTAAATTAATTATACAACACAAGACGTAAAAGGCCCAATACACAGAAGGATCATAGTAAATGTACTAGTAAATATACTAAAATGATTAAAAGACAATATAAATACAACTGAGTAGTAAGAATGTTACTGCTTAGCAAGGTTACACTCAAGACAAGGTAGTACAACTATGCAGCGTGAAGCTGGTAAGATTACATGTAAGATGACTTGGCATGCAGTGCCAGTTTAATCGAAAGGTCGAAAACGAGAGGGGGACACCAGGGTCAGCCTGGGCCAGCCTATCCCAAGATTCACTTTAGGCTACATCAATCCAAGAGGAGACCTCCCTTACCCCGGGATGAGGGCAAGGGGTCACAGTTAAAGGTAGACCGAGCTTCTGTCCCGTTGCCAATTACTATTGATACACTGATGATACACAATGGCGAGGGACAGAGTTAAACGAGGTCAAAGGTTAATCACAGACATAAGTAGACCAAACTTACATGTGAGACATTCTAGTTATCTCTAACTAGTGATGTTAACAGTTACTGTAACATATTATACAATTTATAACCATACAGCGTAACAGCTGGTAGGTGACTGTTTATGCATCTGTCACTGGAGTGATTGACAAGTGTTTAATGAATATACCTTACAACAATGCACACTAAGTAGACTGGGGCATATGATGATAACCTGTGAACAGGGTGATAGGTGTGGGTGGAGGTAAGCTTTTCACACAACCGGATCTAAAAGTAAAGTGGACTGTAATTTGAGAGAAGCTAGGGCCCCTTAGGGCGGGAAATTTGGTGACATGAATCATTAGCCCCAGTGTACGCATGGTATTTATGAATTTGTTGTTGATACTTTAATTACTGACCTTAAACCCCTGACAGACTGAACAGTTGTGACAAGCATCAACAAGCACAGTCTGGCCAGGGGATAACTCACTTATGTAATGAAGTTAAGTGAATACACCGAGTGGGAGAAGCCTTTTATTTTACAATATCACATGATATGACAACTAAAAATCTACACACACACAGTTAGTAAAAGTTGTAATGTTTCATTTATTTCGGATTCAATTCGGCTATAGTTTTGTCTCTGACTGCTTCATGCTGAATATCCTCTTAAAGAGCCTGTAGCACCAAATTTAATATATCACTTTTTAAACTGTATATAAAGTACATAACCACACAAAGACATTTACACTTCTTCCAGTTGCACCATGCCAATGTTGATGCCACTATTTTAACTTTTATTACTCAAATTTCCCTCCTTCTTGGAAAAAAAACACTCAAGGACAGCAGTCCAAAGCTTGTGTACTACGTCACACAATTGCAGAAATTTCCACTATAAAAACACACTATAAAGACTACAGTATTCTTGTACTTATTCCATGGTGTTTAAAATCTAATTATGTCTCCTGGGGCCGGTTTCACGAAGCCTCCTTAAGATTAAGGTCACCTTAAATTCTAGGATTTCCTTGACTTTCTCCCTCCTTTAAAAAATCTTAGTTTCACAAAGCCTCCTTCCTTAAAGGAGTCCTTGAAAACTCCCTTGAATTTCAAGGAAGCTAAGGACCTACCTTAGATTTAAGGAAGTGTCCTTCAAGGAATGTTTATTAACTTTCAGAAACATTGTAAAAGCTTTTAATTGCAAATATACTTGCCTATTATCATGGCAGGAGTGATTTTTATGAACAATTTTTTGTGGAGAAGACGTGTTAGAATAGAGAGACGATTAAGGGACAGGCTTAATCCATTGGAGGAGTTCAGTGATGAGAAGTGTTTACCCCGGTACACATATTTAAAATTAATACTCACAAATTATCTTGTCTCCTTACAGGCACAAAATATGAATCTATCCATATTCATCACCAAATGCATTTTTTTTCTATCAAATAAAGGTATTTTTAGCAAACATTTAAAATCAGGTACACTTCAAAAGGAAAAGCAAATTACAGTGCTACAATAATATTAAAAGCACTGAAATGTGGTTTCCCAATTTTGTGCAACAAATTTTTCTACAAGAGAAAAAAATAACAAACATATCCAGTTAAAACTGATGTATCCATATTGGCCATATTAAATTATAATTTGTTATTTACAAAAACATTGTACAAATATCCACATTGTTATTACAACTGTATCACAGAGTCATCATTCTTTTATATAATTATAAACACTGAAAGGCATATGCACATTATTTTCAGAACTGTTTTCAAAGATATCTATATAATATGCTATTTTGGAAAACATTGAAAAAAAATTATGTACTATTAATATCTCCTTTGTGTATTTTCACTATTACATAAACACTGACATGCTGTCCTTCATTGAGTTCGGTTAATATGATTGGTTTATGCCAGGGAATGTAAACACAAGTGAGCTGTTGGTTTCACCCTGCATGTGCCACTTTGACAAAAAAATCAATACACTGCAAATCATGTGATAATAATCTCTAGCTATGTCAAGGTCAGTAAACAAACTTTTCTTGGGGAAAAAAGACATGTTTAAGTAATATTACATATTTTATGTAAGTTATATGACTATAGCGTGGTGCAGTTTAGTAACTTTTATGAAGAATATATTTTTACTCTTATTTATATTTTGAGTTATAAAAGAATATAAATAGTAGTGGAACCAACTAGATAAAAAACTTTTATAAAGTGACACATAAAACTTTAACAGTGGGATATGTGTACATTATTTAATGTGTTCATTGTGGATATATTTTTTCTGTGGATATGTGTTAAATATTTGTTATATACAACAAACTAGTGGACATGTATTTCTCTGAATATGTGTTGATGTACACTGTAAAACTTGTCCACTTACTGTTAATAAATGGACCAGAAAGGGATAAGTTTTGCAGTTTAAAACCTTCAAACCACTTTAAAACATAAAATAAAATGCTTTACAGAGATGTGGTAAGTCTTTTAAACTCAATTTTAGTCGTATGAAGTTTTGAAGTGGGGAAAACATGACATGGCGGCCATATTTAAGACTGGTCCCTTTGATGCAGACACTTTTTCAGCAATATTTTTTTCTGTGGCCAGCAACAAGTAACATTACACAGTCGAAATGGCTGTTTCAACCCATTTCCACAATACTTTGTAATATTTACTCCCAGTTCAAAAACAACTATCTCCTTCCTTAAACCTTAAGGAAGGACATTTGCTCCCTCCTTAAGATTCAAGGAAGACCTTTGGTAAGGAGAATTAAAGGAAGCTTTGCGAAACTGAATTTTAAGGTGGCCTTCCCAAAGGAAAAAAAACCTCCTTCCTTTACTAAAGGAGGTCCTTTCCAAGGGAGGCTTCGTGAAACCGGCCCCTGGTGTTGAAAACTGTATACATCAATCATGCACAGATTCAGAAGTTGGTACTAGTGAAAATAAATCAAATTTTAGTGATGATAATAGTAGTAATCATAAAGGAGGCATTGTGCTTTTGTAAATCTGAACCCTTTCTCTCTGATGATGACAGTATTACTGAAAATGAAGATGTGAATACAATATCAATGGTTCTTATGTCAATAATATTTAGATTACAAAATACTGAATGTAATATAAATTCAGTTCAAAGTTAACAAGATTATTTTGATTCTATCCATATACAAAGTCATAAATGCTAATGATTTGAAACATGGGTTTGTATATGGCAGTTTTTAAAATTCTATTGTTTTGCTCAATATAATTTCTTTCCTTAATGTTTAGCATAATAATAATGACTTAGATGGCACCATTGCTATTGATAATGAAAAAAAAAACAAAATAAATAAACAAAATATAGTCTTATAAATAATCCTTGCAATTTACATATCTCTTAGTTTTTTATGAAACAACACTTCAAAGCTTTGTTTTGCTTGTTTTTCATGTAAAGTTTTGAAAACTTAATTTGCTCATAAATCTTGTGTATATTATACCAGAAACATGAGAATTTCTGACATCAAAATTCAAACCATGGCTAGGTATGTTTTAGCTGAACTACCATAGTTGACTTGACAAAAAGAAAAGTAGTATTAGATTAACAAAAAAGATGGGATAATTATAATTCTTTAAAGTAAACTAAAATCTGGACCTCCAATTTGATTTTCCTGAGGATTATTCTGTCATAATTTAAATTCTGAGTAAATCTTATACATAATGCATGTGGACAAATGTTTTTTGAACACTGTACGTTTAAGTTTTATCAACAGAATTATGAATTCTGTCTAAATTATGCTGACTGAACTTGATATTCTTCTGAACCACTGCAATACAAGGATTGGAAATTTTGTCAAAAGAATTTCAAATTCTGCCATAAGATTTGAAGTTCTGCCATGACATTTTCATTTGATATACAAATGTGTGCATTATCAAACTCAGAGATGTTGATATTCTTGTAATTACAGCATTTAATAAGAATTGTTTACAAAACATAAACATCATCAAATATTGAAACATGTTATTATTGACCACATTTGAGTGGAATGTCAAAAAAAAAGCCATACACATACTTTAATATAAGTATTATTTAATAAATTAATATCAAATTACTTCTGGAATATTTCATGTCCATTGTCACTATTTTTTTCAAGAAACACAAACTATAAAGAAAACTTTTATTGTGTACTTGTATTTTTTCCTGTAGATGGGTTTCCAATTTATAAAAGGTGCACGAAATACTATCTTTGAGTAATTATTGGCCATTTACTCAAGTAGAATAACTTTTTATATAAATTAAAACAATTTGTGTGCACCAGACAAAGAAAACTTTTACTGTACAGTTTATAGTGGAATATTACTAGGGTATACAGTGGCCATGAGAAAGCAATCCATTCTCATACATCACAGCATTCTGCTAACATGGCTGTTTATTAGTGGGTAAATTGTTTATCGATATTGCCGATATTTATTGTTTTGGAACTGGACTCCCGATATCGAGATCTAAACACGTATTTCAGTATCGCCATTTTAAGTAAAACTGTAAACTTACACTATTAATACTCGAAATAAAGCAAAAATCTGAAGACATTGTACACTTTTATCTCACATTTTTGAAGTTTTCAATGTGTTTTTGATGAAAACTGCATTGTTTTGTTTTGATACATTTCGCTTCCTGTTAGCGGTTCGGGAAACACTAAAATAAAACGTTTTCAGTTTCCCGAATTCGGACTATTTGGTAGATAATATGAACCCCCCCGATATCGCCCGATATTGAAATATTTTTACATTCAATATCGATACCCACAAAGCCAAACGATTTACCCCCTACTGTTTATGTTTGAAAGCTGTGGGGAGGGAGCTGCATAAACAGTGAAATATATCCCTTATAACATGGCAGTTTTCAAAATGTTGTATGTAGGTGCTCTGTTTATGTGGTTTTTCAACTGGTTGTGTTAAGTTGTCTTGAGTGCTACAGGCTCTTTAATGTCTCATTGTCCCACTTTTACTACTCTTGGATTGTCTCATCTTTAATATTCTCTGATTATGTAGTAATCTCATCTGTAATATTTATCTGCCACTGTGGCCTAATGGGTAGTACACACCCGTGGACATACAGAGGACATTGGCTTCAATACCAGGGAAAGGCATATATACATGCTCAGATAACCACTTAAAAGGATGGTCTTCTGCCATTTGATACTGCCTCCAAGGGCAAGCTAAACAACCTCAGGGACGTTGATAAATGATTGTCCCTGAGACAATCCTCTGCCTCTCAGTTATCAGAACGTCAGTGATTAGAAAGTGAGGATTATACATATGCAGATACTATGGATCAAATAGCGATTGCGTCCTCTAGTAAACGAGATATTGCGCTGAGTGAAAATATACAATACAAAAAGTATTATTTTTAATTATCTCATTGTCTTATCTTTAACAGTCTTTTAATGTTCTGGTTTAATTTTTTAGCATTTTTTATTTATGCTTAGAACTGTATGATCCACGGGAGAATGTGCCACTATGGACAAGTAAATTGTCTCCCAACCAGGATCACTTGATAACTAAAATCAAAGAATTCACCAACAGGAAAATAGCCGAATATTTAATCACAGTCAGAGAACTCCGTCTACCAAAGAAAAAGGTAAATTAGAAATGGGTTACACATGAATGGTCTGCAAATATGTTTGAGGGTTTGAAGCCCAGAACTTTAAAAGTTAATGGCCAATACCCAGTGTTTATACTCAACCATCAGTAAAACTGCTTAAAACTACTTGGGATGTGATTTATTTAGTGCATTGCACCATGTTAAAACTAAATGTATCTAAGACAGAATATACCTTCCTCATAATAGTATAAATACATGTTCTAAATAAATAAAATCTCTCTAAATATATAACATCTCTATAAATAACATGTTCTAGTCTTCTAGACTATACTGGAGGGTCATTAACCGGAAATTTCTGGCTTGAGTATCAAACAGCAGGTGTTTAAATCAGAAGGGTTGAAACTCTATGAGATCCGTAGCTGACATTTGGCATTAATAGTAGCAATTAAGCTGAATTTCAAAAGTCATTTCAAAAAATGGATGAAAATAAACAAATTCTTTGGGGTTTTTATACAATATAGAAAGAGTCTGAAGTCACAACTCAGGCAGTTGCATATAGATTGAATGGCAGAATGGTGATGAAGCTTCCGCTGGTGAATGTATGGCAAGATAGAGGTTGTAATGCCAAGAAGTATGTCTTAGGTACGTTGTCATGAGTTTGATCATGGTTTAATTGAAAGTGATAATGGCGTAGGAACTTCACAAATGAGGTGCACCATTATCAAACTGAGAAGAAGATTAAAATATGTTCCAGTTTTTCATCACACCAGATTAAAGACCTAATGTAATCACAGAAATTACATGTGTAGTGATTTTCCAATAAGTCAAGGGCTTATTATGATTATGTATTTCATATTTTCCTTTTAACATCAAAACTTTGGTGGAAAAGATTATGTGGGAAAATAATTGATCTCGCCCTATAAACAAATCTTGAATGTACATAGTCTCATTTTAAGAGAACACGAGGAAGGTATCGTTTAAGCTACACAAATGTAAATGTTTAAAATATATCTGTAATAATTATTAGCTTATCTCTTGTAAATTAAATATTAGATAAAGTAGTTTTAGAAAGAATGTTACAAGCTAAAATTTTAAATTTCCAAAACAAACAGGAAACCCTTCAAATACAGACCCACAGAAAAACATTCTGGTGATTGGTGCCGGGGATAGTGGAAAGAGTACTCTGATAGACTGTGTGGTCAATCATGCACTTGGGGTAAAGTGGAGTGATGGCTTTACACTGAGGGTTACTGATGGTTCTAATCAGCACAAAGGTATCTCTGTATACACCATTCCATCCACAGCTGACACTACAGCATCCTTTGCAATGAATATTGTTGACACACCTGACTTAAGCACATTTAATGAGAAAGAATTTGTTATCAATTTAAGAAGGTTTATCAAGAATCCAGTGACTCATGGGGTTGACAGTGTCCATGCAGTATGGTTTGTGTACAATTGCCATGCCACAAAAGTATCACCAGCATATTTATCCATTTATAAGCAGCTTGCAGATATACTTGGCCAACCACTGATTCATAAAATAACCAATGTTATTACACTGGCTAATGTAGATAAAGAAGTTCTTCTATTGCAGGCAATAGAAGATTCTGGATTGCCAAATAGCAATGTTCATTTTGTTTTGCCTGTTTCAAGTAAAATGAGTGTTGAGACAAATCTACAGACATCGTGGTCCAAGACTCTCAACACTCTAAATTCTTTGACAGAACAGCTAGAAAATGAGACACCTGTCAGTGTGCATATTAGCTCAGATGACTTAGAAAAGAGGGAGCGTGCCATAGAAGGTCTAAGACAGCTGAATAGCTTGGTGAGAATTGGCTGTCAAAAAATCAAAGTTATGCAGCAAGAAACACACTTTATAAAAGAAAGAGTAAAGTCAGATAATATGATAGACCAGGTGAGGGATTTTCAGTACACTGTGATCAAACCAGTCAAGGTCAAGCGAGAGTTGCCATACTGTGGGGAAGAAGTCACAAATTGCTCCATATGCTTTGTCACATGCCATTCACAATGTGCTATTGAGAAGGATGAAGAAAAAGAGCTCTGTTGTGCCATGGAAAATGGGTACTGCACTGTATGCCCAGGACAGTGCTACTGGGATCAGCATTTCAACAGAGCTTTTCAGATATTCTTGAGGATGGTGAGGCAGACAAAGAAGTTTTCAGATCTTCCAGGAGAGTATAAAGTAGATGGAAAAGAAAAAGTCAGTGCTTTGGTGAAGGTTGTTATGGACACTGTAGATGAGACAAGAAGAGTTCTAAAAGATACTCTTGAAAAGGCTGCAGCAAATCTTCATATTATCTCTCAGCTAACTGGAAAACACACACCCAAAGATTATGACAAGTGCATTGATATCATCATCCATGAAGAAATGCGAGATGGGATGCTTGGTTGGGAAAGCAGAGTGGAAATTCTGAAAAGGATGAAAGAAGAAGGGAAACTTGGTGTACGGATCAAAGGAAAGCAACATACTGAGAAGATGCTGTAGAAAATATGCTGTATTGGTTGAAGATTATATTTGATAGTAAGTGCCTTTTTGAACAATGATGGAAGCGTAAAATATATCAAAGTGGCCTTGTTGCAAAAAGATTTAATTTCCACAAAAGTTCCTAATTCCAGACACAGTTATTCCCTAAAGTATAATTCCCTCTTGCAAAATATACAAAACAACAGCCCTTTTTCACGTGATGATTAATATTATTAAAGTATTTGTGTATACTGAAATTCGAGAAAATAAACTTTAAGGTACTAAATTTGTTGCTTTTGTTTTTGCTTTAATCTTTGATGTTAGTGTCTTTAATGCATTCCGTGTTATCTTTGTCCTTATTTTTTGTGTGTCAAAAAGAATGTTTTGTGGAAGTATGTTCATCAACATCACGTGTCTCTTCTGTGGGCCTTTTAGTTCACAGATAAATGATTTTGATTTATGACAACTATTTCAGGATTATACACGACTGAACTAAAGGCAGGCAGTGAGGTAGTACAAAATGGCAAATTGTATAATGTGTTCCATGGGACATTTCCTGGTCTTTATCGGATAACATTGATCTTCCAGTTGAAACATGATTCATGCCAAGCTTTTTATGGATCCCATATAATAAGTATAAATAGTATAAGGAAGTTCCCTGCTATGTTTTTCATTACCTGTCCAAATCTGTTGAGCTGTGGTATTTTTCAATAATATACACAGATGGGTTATAAAAACACTGATTTTACCAGATAAAAGGAAACATATATCTATTAATGATAGTAATAATGGACTTTTAATCATCTGATGAATGCTCAGGGTATTTAAGACTAACCTGATGACATAAGAGAATAAATAGCCATGAACAATCCTAAACGCATGTTTCCATGTGCTTGCTTGGCATCAGCGATATTTTGTCCTATTCTAAATTGTTACCTCCGCCAAGGAGGTTATGTTTTGTGTGAGTTGGTTTGTGCGTTTGTTTGTTTGTGCTATTGTGAACAAGATAACTCAAAAACTTATGGACGGATTTTGATGAAATTTTCAGGATATGTCTGAAAAGGTAAAAGGAAGAAATGATTCAATTTTGGGAGTGATCCGGATCACTATCTGGATCTTCTAGATCCATGAAATGTAATTTTTAAAGACAGATAACTCAAAAAGTTATGAATGGATTTTGATGAAATTTTCAGGAAATGTCCTAAATGGGACAAGGAGCAAGTGGTTACATTTTGGGAGTGATCTGGAACACTGTCTGGATCATCTGGATCCACACTTGGCGGAGGTCTGCACTCTCCGAGTGCTCTTGTTATAACATGTTTCAAATATGAAAATACAGTTTATGATCTTAAATCGGTCTTTGCACTATATTGCCAAAATATCATATGAAATATACCATTTATATGTTATTACTGGGTTAATACAGATGGATATGAGTAGGCCTGAATATTTGTATTCGTATTCGTGTTTATGGGTATGTGTAAACACTTTCTTAGTTTGCATTTTCGAATACATCTGTGAATAATATGGAGTATTTGTATCCGAAAACATAACAAAGGTATTAATGTTCATGAAAGCTGTGATCAGTGCTTATCATATTTTGCATATTTATTTAATATTCGTGTTTATTAGAAACATTACCAAGAACTAGAGAACCACTCATAGACTGCAGACCACTACCAGTTGGCATTTCCAAAAAGTCGTGATTTTCTTTTGTATCCAGTTCATGATCTGGTTCATTCCCAAACTACAATCATTACTTCCTTGTACCAGGCCCTTCCCAGAATTTTTTTATGAAGATCCACTCAATAATTTTAGTGTAATGTCAACCAGAAAGCCAAAGTCATTGAAGATGGGACTTTTGCACTTTTTCCTGTATTGATAACCCAAGGGTCGTAGACTTAGCCAGGTCTTAGGCTTAAATCCAGTCTTAAAGTTAAGACTTTTGTCTCAGCTAAGTTTTGTCTTAAAAACATATTCACAAAGGGTGACTTAGCTAAGTCCAAGATTGTCAAATAACCACAGTGGTTTTCTGTGTCATGTGACCTTTCTTTTCTATTCAAACTATACTATTGGTGACACATATCCTTCATTCAATGCATTTTATCCAAGGAAAAGTGTGGTTTTAAAATGGAAAACCTTGTTGCCACATATAAACTTCCCAAAGACTGCTTTAGTGAGGTGTTCTGTATACTTTATTTACAGCCATTTCAAATTTTAAAGTGGAGAAAAGTTTATGGCGGCCATATTTAAGTCCTCTTTACAAAATTTAAGCCCTCTACCAACCAGTCTTAAAGTTGAGTCACTAAGCCTAAGACAAATGTCTTGGCAGTTTTTGGGCAGAAACTTGAGACAAATGTCTCAACATTAAGCCTAAGCCCTGCCTAAGACTTTTCGTGAATACGGGCCATGGTGCAACTAATATTGACTATAACTATGGCTGTGTCTACTTAAGCTAAGCATAAGCTGGAAGTTGGAATTTTGTTTGAATCAAACTCGTAACCTTCAGTTGGGAATTTTTCAATTGTTCAAACTATTCTCCAGCTAAATACCCATGTACTTTAGGTTTGTGTTTTTGAGTGGCCACATTTTTTCTGGAGGAACACTCCTGACCTTATGGTCCATTCACACTATTGCATGTGGTCGTATCAGCATGTATTTGAAATTGGCTTCACAACTTTGACCTTTTAGCTCTGTAAATGGACCAGTATGAGGGTAGTGCACGTTTTGAAACGAGTTGCCCTATACAGCCATTCAATGCACTGTTCACCCCTCTGGCGTGTACATTTTAGTTTAGCACATACGAGGTCACGAGAGGCTTTCCAACCATTTCAAGAAATCCATTGCATGCTAAAATGGCTGCCCATGTTGTGTCAAATGTTGTGTCATTTGTGACAATATTTTCGTTTGCATCCACAATGAACCTAATCATGACCTAACCTAAGTCTGTACATTGTGTAAATAAGATCAAAATGAAATGGAAATAAAATTTTTCAAAATTTAAGCTTCTGTATGTTGCTCGTTCTTAGAATAACACCAGATTGTGAGGGCTTCACTTTGATGGTATATTGCAAAACTGGCAAGAAAGTGGGTGAATGAGGGTTAATATGTCCATTATATATTTATAAACTTAATTTGTGAAGTCACAGAATTCCAGGTAATTATTTGTAGTTTTGACATGAGTTTGATCCTTGGCCTGAGCTGAAGTGGGAAAGTTGCTATTTGTTTGCCAATGGCATTATGGTATTTAGTGTAGAATTCTGAAGAGCTAGTATGCAGTGCTTTCCTCCATCCCCTGAACTATCTATCCTGATAAAACCTATACAATATGTTAAAAACTTAATCAGTTAATCAGAGTCTTGGAAAATTAACAGACACTTCAAAACTGGCACACAATTGAACCAAAAAAAAAAAAAAGATTTTAAATTCTAGTCACTCAAGAGTATATAAAATATTGATTTTAGCCAGTTTAACGTTGTTTGTTTGACAAGATTTTAAATTCTAGTCACTCAAGAGTATATAAAATATTGATTTTAGCCAGTTTAACGTTGTTTGTTTGTTTGTTTATGTATTAAGTGGGGCTTGGTTTTAAGAAGGAAATTGTGTAGTCGCATTAAAAAGTTTCCCTGAATATAATTTATTTCACGGTTAAGTATACTCATATCTTGCACGTGTGTGCCTGCATGTTTCTATACAAATAATAGGCATGTGAAAACTACATAATCTAATTCTCATTCAACCTTTATAGCTGTGAATCTCTACGAATTCTAAGGCACAACATATCCATAAGCCAGAGCCCTACATCAGATATTAGTGGATATAAAGAGGTCAGTAGCCACAGGGACACCAGGGAAGCCCGCATAATAGGAGACTGGATTTTTATATAAGCTTTTACCATGAACAAACTTATTTCCTCCTATGCAGAAATTCAGTCAATTTAAATATACATAGCTATATTTGTCCTGTTTACACATTCCTTCTCCTATACATGTCAATGTGACAATAGGATCAACCAAATTAGATCTACATGATTACCCTGATCTGGTATACAAAAAGCTGGTGTATTTTCCAATATGCCAAGATTACAACTCATTGTTCAATAAAGGCTGAAACAAATTTTACTGTAAGGTTATAAATATACAGAAAGGCAAGCATATAGTCCCTCATACAAAAAAACATGTAAAATAAAGATTGAAAATCAGACAAAACAGGACAGTCAACAAATTTTATTTGTGCTAGAACCACACCTGTGCAATGCAAAAATATGTGAGGAGATATAATATGTATAATATAAACATAATATGATATGTCTGAAAACCATACTCCAATTAATAACAAATGCTTAAGAATAATCATGGGAAAACTCACACCAAATAACTTAATTATAAGAAAACTGTTTATATTTTTGCTGGCAATTACAAGCAACAACCATAAAAAAGCATCACAATGAAATAACTCAGCTTAAATAACACACTACACTAAAACCAAGAGAATTAAAAAAAAAACAGAAACATATATGTGAATGACCACGAAATGATCAATTTGTTCAAAACAAGATGTTCCAAGTACATGGCTGTCATAGTTTATCATTAATCAAATATCTGTTTGCTACTTTCCCTTGACTCCAGCCTTTATTCTTCTTTTAAGCACCGACAAGTTAGATATTAGTCAAGTTACTCACAAAAGTTTCTCTGTGTGTTCCTTACCCTTGATCCTAATACCAAGTCTTCCCTCTTTTTTCAACATCTTGAGAATCTTCACCCTGTTTTCCCAGTCAGGCATCCCATCTCTCATTTCTTCATGGATAATAACATCAATGCATTCACTTTGTGTTGAAACTTTCCTTCCAGACATTTCATCGATAACTTGCAGATTTCGTGTAGCTTTCTCAAGAGTGCCTTCTACATACATCTTTGCTTCATCTGAACTTTCAGCCAAAGCTTTCAAAAGCACGCTGGTCTTTTCATTCCCATCTACTTTGTATTCTCCTGGTAGATCAGAAAATTTCTTTGTCTTCTGTTCCATTCTTACAAATAACTGAAATGCTCTGTTAAAATGTTGATCCCAGTAACATTTTCCAGGGCATATTCTGCAATAACCATCTGTCATTGCCCAACAGCGTCTTTTGTCCTCATCCTTTCGAATGGAACATTTTGAATGACAGGTGACAAAACATACAGAGCAATTTGTGACTTCTTCACCACAATATGGGGATTTTTCAATGACCTTGACAGGTTCTTGGATTTTGTATTCAAAATCAGGCACCTGGGCTATAATTTCTTCTGGACTAACCTTTTCCTCTATTGCATGTTTTTCTTGATACATCACCTGAAGTCTTTGGCAGCCTATTCGCAGTAGATTATTCAGTTGTCTGAAACCTTCTGTGACCTTTTCTCTCCTCTCAAGGTTTTTTGGTGTAATAAATATGCTCATTGGTTTTTCATTTGCTACTTCTTCGGACAGATTCGCCATGATAGCAAGATTGTCTGACCAAGAGCCTTTCAGATTCGCCCCAACTTCAGCTGCATTGCTATAGGGAGTTTCACTCATTCGGTTGAAGGCGATCATGTTGCGAACTGACATCTCACTCCCATCGAGTAATCCAGGACCGGCAACGGATTTCTTTACAAAGACTTTGTCATTTTTGCTGGTATGTGTCACGAAAGTTTTTATCTTTGTGTGAATATCATTTCCATACATTTGTACTAGTTCATTGTAGATATATTGGTACATAGGTGAAACTGTGGTATCCTTTGCACTATGAACAAACCATACAGAACTGAAGTTATCTACTTCATGGGCCACTGGATTTTGCATGAACTTCTTTAAGTTGTCAACAACATCTTTGTCATCTAATCGACTTGGTCGGACTTTGCTGAAGCCAGAAACATCAACAACATTCACTGCAAATGGCAATACGGTGTTAGTTGTGGAGGGAATAGTATAAACATTGATCCATTTTAGACGATGAGGGTTATCATTTTCCTCTGGATCTGTGATTCTTAATGTAAAGTTGTCCTCCCATTCAACACCAAGGGTATAGTTTGCCAGACAATCTATCAGTGTACTCTTCCCACTGTCTTTTGTACCGATAACCAAGATATTCCTTTGGGGCTCAGTTTTGGTTGGCCTCCCTAAAAAGTGTAAAAATATGTTATACTGGATTTTAGTTAAACATGTGCAAAAGTTGTGCACGTTAATTTTAAATATTAAAAATATACGGATAAATCTAGAAAGAATTAGATCATGACATTAATTAATCAACTGAAATTTTTTAGCATTAAGATTATGTCTTTGCTTAAATGTTGCCATATCCTCAATAGGTAATATTATACATTAAATCGTTTTAGCTGGAGCTCAAGCCATCTTTCATTGACATTGAAATACATCAAGTTAACTTAGTTGAGGCAAAATCCCCATAAGAAATTACACCTGGAAATCAGAACCCTAGCTGTCAGGGTTTCATATAGTCACTGTGACCAGAATTGCAAAAGAGGCTTAAGCAGCCGGTCTTAATTCTGGCCAAAACTTACATCCAAAATTCAAGTGATTGCTGCTTAAACTTATTCATGTTTATATTTCCCTATTGCATGAATTAGGAAGGTGTACAAGTGCTGTCCTGATAACAGACGAAACAAACCTATCATGTATTTCCTGGCACAGCAGCTGTTATCTTCCCAGGACCTGACCATAGGAAGCTTAAGAGTTGTCCTGCCATCCAACTTGTACACCATATCTTCAGTAACACTCTCAGGAGGTCTATACTTCCCCTGTAAATGAAGAAAGTATTAATACAAAATATAATTCCAAATATGAAGTCACTGGTTGATATCTTTGTTTTGACCTTTGGTCTGCATGTTGCATGTTTCTTTCCTAGTTTAGGATTCAGAATCTCAATACATACTATGTACTGTCTTCCTCAACCTGTAGAGCTACCTTTGCAGCAAAATGGTTCTTATAGGGCTTTCACGCATCACTCCGGGTGAATAAAGACATCCTCAGAATGTCTCAGAATGAAAGGTTTGCGCTAAATGTATTGACAAAAATAGTTAGATGTGGCCAGTGTAGTAACCAACAAATTGTATCGAAGTGGACAATATTCACACAAATGTATTTTTTCTTCATAGGATTATAGGAGACATTGAGGTGCTCATACTGGCCAGTTAGACAGGGATTTAAGTTTTTGTTGTAAAATAATTTATTCCTTGAATTCTGCTACTAATGTGTAATTTATAAAATTGTTGCCTGTTATTTTACATGAAGAATGCTATAGTATCTTGTTTATTTCTCTCTTGAATATAGTTTTGCAATACTACCCAACTTTTTATATTATTATCAGATCATAATTATAAAATTCATAGAAGCATCCGTACAAGTGTTTTGCTCCAAGCCATGTAACACTACAAGGCTTCTGAGAAAATGCAAAAGAATGTAACACCAACTGTCCATAATTCTTAAATATGCAATATATTGTAAACCTTCTTCCTGATTAAACTACCTTTTTGCTAAGGTAGTATACATACAGTTTGTATGTTCCATTTACATCATACACAATGAATATACTCAAATAAATTTAGTCAGCCAACACTTAGATCATGTTCCCATATATTTGCATTTGCCAATCAGTTACTATGATTGTGCGGTCCATGTATAATCATAATTGGTATTTCAGTGTTTCCTAATGTGATTCAATATCAGTAATAGGCTATTACTGAACACAATTTGTTATGCAAAGATAGGCCATTTTATTTCTATGCTGCTTATTTCTGTCGACATTGTGGTAAAACAACGGCATGTGGAAACTGCAGATGATATTCTTGTACTGCCACAGATCAGGTATCACAAATCATATGCATGGGAACATTACCAAAGTAAGTTATCAAATAAGTGGCAAATTAAATAGTATAAATACCTCGCCACGAAGCCTTCTGACATCCTGTAAGTACTTGGCTATTCTTGGATTCGTTGATCTGGCCACTTTTTCCAACAGCTCGTGGTAGTTTGGTGTGACCTTGATTGCCCATTGTGGCACAATTTCACGAGGCCTGTACATGGCTAAAAGAAACAAGAATTTGTTCGTGAAATATAGATATAGGCATAATATAAATGATATGGCTATTTACATATGTGTGTACAAGAACATGTGTAAGGTTTCTGTCCTTAGTGTAATAACATGTTTGCGACTCAACACCTGATGTTCGAAGCTATGTTTATAGTTGATCTACTGTGAATTACAATACATGTGTGGCAATAGCACACTCACCATGCTTCTTGAAGAAATTTTCACTGGGCATACCGTGTTCATGCTGCCATGTATTTTCTTTGTGCAAAATCCTATTTTTTGCTTGCAAAGCCAATTCAGCTAAAATACAAAAGAAAGCAGAATATTTCATAATAATTAATACATCAGTTGGTATGGAAAATATAAGAATAAACATGATGCATTTTCACTTATTTTATCTTTTTCTACCTTTTACACTCATAGATACTTGTAAATTTGTTTCAGAATGGCCACCTTGTCATTGAACCTTAACGTGTGAAATTTGGTAACTTTAAGTTCATTGAAGATGGTCATATCTCCACACACCAAGAATCAAGTATTACTATAGCAATCATATTTGACATTCAGAGTGATATATTCTATCATATGAAAACTAGACTGATATCTGCTTCAATTGTGATGTAAAACATACTCTAGAAGAAATATTTATGCAGCCTCTCTACCCTGTTTAGTATGCCCCATTCAATCTAAGAAGTTACAGAAATATATTCGGGGATCCATCATAGTCTGGAAGCGTGGTTACCAGACATTACTACTAAGTGCCAAATTTTAATTTCCAAAAATAAGAATTTATTTGCACTCTATTTAAAGGTCATAATTGATGACGTTCAAATCGAAAATTAGATCTGAAAATATGATATATTAAGCACATTATTTATGTTCAACTATTATTACAGAAGCATGTCTTAAGTCTATCGACTGTTAATGTCACATTAAATTTATTTGGAATGTCTATTATTCTATTTTGTGTGACATAATCATTAACTAGAGCTAGGACATCTTATATTTC
This sequence comes from Sabellastarte sp. h YS-2021, assembly GCA_964017235.1. Lineage (NCBI taxonomy): Eukaryota > Metazoa > Annelida > Polychaeta > Sabellida > Sabellidae > Sabellastarte > Sabellastarte sp. h YS-2021. Next base: position 139,086,928 of record OZ024928.1, read on the forward strand.
CCCCAATGCTGTTGATAGTTGTCTATTATTCTATTTTGTGTGACATAATCATTGATTAGAGCTAAGACATCTAATATTGTCTCCAATGCTGTTGATAGTATCAGAAAAATACACATGTATATTCTAGATTGCCACTATCAGAGCCACTTCATATAATTTATTCTATTTAGTTTTCAAAATAAGATGCATTAAAAACTCAGTTATATTATTTTTTAACATTCTTGAACAACCATAAGAGCGAGCTCAATTTAGTCCTAGGGAGTCTGCTACAACTGACCCTGTCGAAAAGAGAAGAAAACATGAACACCCCAGACAATTATATGATTTGTCTTAAGTTACAAGTTCAGCCACACAACCAAAATAATTGATCCTATGACTTATTCCAGATCAACAAAATTCATAAAGATCACTTGTAACACCAATTCCAAATCATTCTTGGAAAACAGGCTCCTGTAACCAGCCTCGTCTTGGAACAAGATCACCCGACTGCATATTTTGGGAATGGTTGGTTATATTATACAAAGAGCTGGCAAGACTGGTTGTCCAAATGGAAAATAATAGCACTGCCCAAAATATCTGTCCTACAACCAAAAAGATTGGGCATTATTGGTCTAGGCACAAGCATCGCATGATGGACAAGATTATGAGACTGGGTAGAATTAAATTGGGATATTGATATTCCTCTTGAAATCTTCACAGCTAATATTATACTTGCTGTTTTATTTATTTTGATTCAAAACTGTTTAATATAACATCGTCCCGTATTCCCTGTGTAATTTATTCCATGTTTATATTTATACTTAATAAAGTTTTATTATTTACCTTTCATCTGATTATCTTCAATTTGTTCATTTTCTTTATCACTCTCCATTTGTTCTTTTGTAAAACAAATCAAATATATATATTTCGTTTTCACTCAGAGACTATTCATTTCCTTTGGTTCCACTTTTACAAAGAGCATTCCATGTCCTTAAATAATGATGAACTGGTTGAATTCAGGCGACGATTGCCCCTTTTATAACAGTTATACCGTATTCACACTGTTCCCATAGAACATACCAGTATACCCTTATATGGAGACTTTCTTTAAAAGCCTGACACAGTTATCATACCATGTATAAAGTGCATAATCAGTTCAGGGGCCGGTTTCACGAAGCCTCCTTTGTTTTTTCCTTCCTTAAAGTAAAGGAAGGGGGGTTTCTAACCTTTGGCAAGGCTTCCCTTAAATCCTGTTTCACAAAGCCTCCTTTATTCCACCTTACGAAAGATTTTCCTTAAAACAAAGTAAGGGTGTAGACGGGAACCAGCCTCCTTTAACAATAAAGGGACTGGTATCGGCCAGGATGGCCTTGAATACATCATTGCCAGCTGTTATTATCAGGATATCTCGATCTTTATTTTAATTACTTATATGCTTTTTGTATGTATTTAAAACATTTTAAACATTTATTATTGAAATTATAACATCAAATATTGTGAATTAAACTTAAAAATATTTTGGAATGACAATAATCTTTAGAGGCAAAACATGTTTTGGGTGATAATAGAAGATTGACAGTACTTAAACTAAGTACCCAAGATGGTGGGCGATACCTGACCCTACATTGCAGAGTAGGGTCGACGGAAACCAGACTAAGTAAGGGTGATTCCCTGTATAACCACACTGCTTGGAATTTTCCCTCCATTACTTATATAACCTTCACACAATTTATTTTAAATATTAAGAGAGTAAATTGCATTTTAGCATTTTAACTATTTTAAACTTGGTACATTAGGTACATTTTAATTTTCAGATACATTATTTGCAATTTTATTTCTTTTGGGAGTTGTTTCCAAAACCTATAACCACAACAATGTTTTTCTTTCACTGTAAGTACATGTGTACCTGTACACTTATTTTGTACCTAAATTACCTTATGAAGGCAATGTCCTTATTGTAACACTGTTAAAGATCAGTAAAGTCAGTAAATCTATATTTTACCATATTTTAATAAATTTTGTAAAACGCAGATTGGTTGCGAGTATATTTTGCAAATTAATACAGTAGGTCACCTAACAATTTTTTACCCAAAGTAAGGGAGGGGCCCTTTATGTTCAATGAAACTCCATGAATATGTTTCTCACTTCAAAAGTTTGAACATCAATTGTTTAAGAATTAAACAACCAAATTGTATGAAATAAACAGCAAAACATTGTTTGTGGATGTAGGTTTGACAATAATGTTTCAAGTTCTATATATTTAGGTGAATTCACCTTAAAATGGTTATTAAAGTTAGTAAACATTCCTTGAAGGACACTTCCGTAAATGTAAGGTAGGTCCTTAGCTTCCTTGAAATTCAAGGGAGTTTCCAAGGTCTCCTTTAAGGAAGGAGGCTTTGTAAAATGGAGACTTTTTAAAGGAGGGAGAAAATCAAGGAAATCCTAGAATTTAAGGTGACCTTTATCTTAAGGAGGATTCGTGAAACCGGCCCCAGATCTGGATCCATAACAAAAGTTGTGCAATTATTTAAGACTGTCCATCAAAAACCATAAAACTTTTGGTCATGTTTCTAGACTTTGCTGATACTTCAGGAATCTGCTACATCTTCTATGTTGTCATCTGACCTACATTATTGACACATCTGTTCTGGGAGAAGTATTATAATCTTCATTTCTATTAAAGATTTAGCGAGAACAAAAAATGGGAATCGATTATTCACAGACAAAAAATTTGGCTTGACATTGGTTACTCCCGAAGTTTGGCATATAACTTCATGGGGGGAAAAATCCAATATGAAGGCTTCCATAGGAGGGATCTGTGATACATCGTATACCTTGCTCCCAATTCCCAATATGCTGGGATCAGGAGGTAAGTTTTTTTCATTTGAAACGATCTTAAAGCCATCATACAGAGATCTGGCATGAAAAATATGGAACTTCCAAATTGATTTATGAGTACAACACTCCTGAGTGCATCGGGAACAGTTTACGAGAATTTCAAGCTGTCTGAAATTGCCGCAAATATTTCCAGATTCTAAGATTTTATTACATTGTAAGCCAATCATCTGTTTAATCTTAAGTCTGTTTTAAACCAATCAGATACCAATCTGATGGATCGGGAAACAATGGTAAATCTATCAGAACATTTTCTGAGGCAATGAAAATGCCAATCCGGAAGCTATCAGGAAAACCTCTTGTACATTAGGAACACATCCTAAACCCATCACAAACCTATCATGAACTATATCCTGAATCATGCATTTTCACAACCAGGAGCAAGATTTACAATAAATTGCAGAAATAGAACAGCCCCATAGGCAACATTTACATATGAAATGGAGATTCTTTGACCTTTGAGCTTCAGTGCCTGTTAAATTGTGTTGGAAAATGCACAGAATATGTCACACGGGAGAAGTGTAACCAATGATAATATAACTTGGCTTTTCCCAAATCCATAAAGCCCCAACTTGAGTGGATTTTCATGTGGCAATTAGGCTAAGCTTGAGAATGAACAAGACTGAAACTATAAATGCATCTATTTCCCCACAGTGTTTTCTGTAATACATTTTGCAATAATGAGCAAGTAACCATGTCTAACGTGAGTACATGTTTTTGTAAAAGAGTTAATTTGAGAGGAAGAATTAGCCTAAAAATTAGACTGATCAAGATTAGAACCGAAACTACATGTATTTCCTCATAATATTTTCTCTAAATACATTCCACAATAATAAGGAAAAACTTGTGCCCCTACATTGAAAGTGTCATTTTAAGAGAACTGAACTAAATATGCTGTAATCGCTTGGGCCGTCTAGGCGACCCAGGTGTCAGTCCAGCTCTCAAGGCAGCTTTGTATTGGTGGGTACTTTAAACTTGGGGTATGGATACCAGACTAGAACTCTCTGGTTTACACAATAAAACCCAATGTGGGGTTTTCTGGGTTTGTGCTCAGTTCCCTTGTCAACAACATAACAAACTAAACTGATTGGTCAAAAACTTGACCCCTGTCCTGCAGCTCAACTGATGGTCACTTTGTATTTGACACTTGAAGGGCAAACATGAAAAGTTTTCTTGAAACGAGATTTTTATTTTTTGTTTTAGTTTTATCTTAGGCTTTTAAATTGTTCATATGTGAATACTGAACGGTTATTTATCCTGTAACAAGTTGTTTATTTAATCTTATGATATGCTGCAAGCATTTGATGCTGTGAATGGACCATATTGTGTGATATTGATTGGACTATTGAACTGTGTTGATTGATCTGCCAGCGTTGAGGAGTTGTAGATTTTGTGTCATTTTGCCAACCTCAGGCTCTGTATAGTCGCCTCAAAGGGACGGTCTAACCTATATTCATCTTTTTTACATGCTTATCGTCATTTGGTCGAATATATGTAGCCTGAATTTGACAACTGGACAATTTATTGAATATATGAAAATATAAAAAATTACCATGCCAGACAATAAACAAATGTGCAAGAGTTGTAAGACGAGGCATCTACCGCCTACTGGTAAAAAGTGCCAAAGGAAGAAGCAAGAAGGTACTGTGAATGAACATTTACGAGATGCTGCCATTGCAGGAAGTACTCCTGCTTCCCAGTCAACATCAGGGGCTCAGGGAGACGGACAGCTGTTAGAGCTGAAAATTCTACAGCAACTCCAGAAGGTCTCACAGCGGTTGGATCAAGTCGAGGAGAGGATTTCAACAACAGACAGGCACTCCACACCAGAAAAACGAGAGTTAAGTACAGACAGTTTTCTTGAAAGTATTAAGGCTTGTAAAAGTAAGAAAACAGTACCTGTATTAAGTAGTTCGTCCTTGGACGACAGTGATGAACCCTCCCTTGAGTTATTAAAGTCTAGTCGCCTACAGCGTAAAGCTGACAAGAGATTGAGGGACCTTAGTCAAAGTTCACATTCTGCAGGTAAATTAAAGTACAAATCTCAGAGAGGTGGTGACATTGATGTCAAAGTCAGGCACAAGGTACACTGGCCCCATGAGGCCATTTTGGGTGGGGTTAATCGTCAAAGAATAGGGTATGACCAACTATCTCTAACCCAATGGGTTCAGGGATTCTGCCATAATGTACTTGAAGAAAAATCTGAATCCAGAAAAGATGCTATGATCTCATACCTAGGAGACTTAATGGAAGATGCCACGGATTTCTCCTGGCAAGGGGCGAAGGCCGCTCACGCGGTCCTGTTATGTGAGATGGAGAGGGGGTCTCTTAGGTGGGAAGATACTGAAAGGATTGACTGGGTACGCAGAGCCCATGCCCAAAAACATGTCCCTTTAAGCAAACAAAATTGGGTTAGAGCAGACAAGAAGCCCTGGTTTTGCAAAAATTTTCAGTCAAACTCTTGCTCCTATCAGGAAGACCACGAGGTCAATGGTCGTATGAATAGACACATATATGATTCTTGCCTGACATTAGATAAACAACTCAGTCACTCTGAAAAAAATTGCCTCACCAAGAGTAACCAGTCAAAAAATGAGCAGGCAGCTGCTCATCGTTAGGATGGGGCAGCTGTACAGAAAATGGCAGTAGTACCCCTGTCATCAGTATGTCAAATGTTGAAAATGTATCAAAAGATGCTGATTGTAAGGTCAGTGTCACCTGTGGTTCAAACCCAAATTCACTATCTGGCAAGAACTACAAACGTACAAGATTTATATATAACTCTAGTGTACATCCAGCTCATATTGAGGCATTACTGGCCAAAAGTGCAAAAAACATTACACATAAGTAAAGGTGAAGCCAGTGGTTTACAGTAGTATATATCGGGCTAATGTGAATCCTACATGTGACACTGACTGCAATGTGAAGACTTTAGTTGCTTCTCCAGTTAATATGAAGCAAAGTATTAGGAGAGGTATTTGTCACGCAAATGCTGGTTGTGAAACACAAGGCAATGGGAAACACACCCTGGTATGTGAAGCAGGGCAAGCTAATGTGAAGCAAAAATGTGAATCACTGCCTAATGTGAAACCTGTTTCCTTTAGTGGCAGTGCATATCATGGTTTAAATCAAAGAGTGTGTAATTCATTGAATGCTGATCAGGCCTCACAAAAGGAGGCCCAAGGTGACTCGGATCAGACAGCTAAGGTCATACCTTCCCAGGGGGTAAGTGTGGACATGAATGTACCAGATTTCAGGTTCAAACACCAGCCCATTAGTGCAGCTAAGGTGGTATCTAACCCTGGGAAGGAAGGAGAGTGTCCTGTTGCTGTAGCTAAAAATTCCCAAGTTTGTACCAAGGTGACCTTGGGCAAAGGTCACATGAGTAATAAAGATGATACAAAGGATGAATTGCGTCCAATTTTTGACATTAATTTTGCAGGGGTTGCAGATAAGTTTGTCAATTCCATCCTGCTTGTAAATCAGTTGAAGTTGTCTGCAAACACTGATAAAGTTGACACAGAGATTTACAATGCATGGCGTCGTCAGTCTGACTTCAGTTTTGGCTTTGTCCCACTTGATGAGCAATTGTTATCGGACATAGAACATACAAGCAATGTCATGGGTAGGTCCCCTTTTGCAATACATGAAATTGTGAGATCCACAAATAAACCAAATTTCATGCAAGCCAGATTCCCAGTTGATTCACAACTCAATGTTAAAGCATGGAAAAGGCATTTAGAAGGTTACTGGGACCGCCAGTTTATTCATCTTATTCAGTTTGGCTTTCCCTTGGACTACAATAGATCTTGTACATTTATTCATGAACAAGGCAATCATAAATTAGCCACAGAATTTCCCACTGATATAAATGCTTATATTGAGGACGAAAAAACATATAGTGCCATTCTGGGTCCCTTTGACAAACATCCCATACCTTCAGGTCATTGTTCACCCTTCATGACTAGGGCCAAGCCCAATTCTGACCGACGTTGTGTCGTTGTTGATCTCAGTTGGCCCATAGGTGCTTCAATAAATGCTGGAATAGACAAAACATCCTACCTTGGTAGTACGTTTTCCCTCAATTTCCCCACGGATGATGACATTACCAGGTAACTCAAAAACATAGGTCGTGGGGCCCTTCTATATAAGGTGGACGTCAGCCGTGCGTTCAGGCATGTCAAGGTCGACCCTGGTGATTACGACTTTTTGGGTTTGGAGTGGCAGGGCGTCTATGTGGACACGTGCGTCCCGTTCGAGACATGGCACAGGAGCCAAATTTTTCAACGTTTAAGTGATGCCATCAGGTATATGATGCATCAGAAAGGCTTTGTCATGGTCGATTATATTGATGATTACATTGGGATGGATCTTGCTCTACGTCCACAAATGCGTCAAGCCTGCCCGGATTTTTCTTAATCGAATGTTGGATCTGCTTAGATCTTCTCATGGGAGTCAAAAGATCAAGTTGATACCTGATTTCAAGAGAGACCTGAGATGGTTTGCAAAGTTTTTGCCAGCTTATATTGGAATCTCCCTGTATGATCATAGGCAAGTGGATGTAACTCTCGAGTTGGATGCCTGTCTGACAGGTTTTGGGGGCAGATCTGGCAATTTTGTTTATCACCTGCCCATCCAAAGAGGTTTTCGAAACTGGACCATAGTACACTTGGAAATGGTAAACATCCTCATAGCCATAAGACTGTTCAAATTCCAGTGGGCCTCTTGCAGAGTGCTCATACGTTGAGATAATGAAGCTGTGGTCACTGTGCTCAAAAATGGCAAAACTCGAGACCCATACTTGGCAGCCTGCGCGCGCAACATATGGTTTGAATCTGTACTGTCTGATATAGATTTGCAATATTCTCATATCAGGGGGATTGATAACAAAGTGGCTGATGTGTTATCTAGATGGCAAGGTTCAGTAGAACAAGCACAATGGTTACATTCACAAGTTGGTACACTCATATGGTTGAATGTGTCTTATCAGCTTCTGGAATTAGATCCAGAATTGTAATTTACAAATATTAGGTTCTTTGGAATTAGATCCAGAAGTATATGTGTTAGAATTGTAAATGTTATCTTATCACTATGTGATGGTGATGTATGTAAAGTAACGTATGTCTTGTTATGACACGGGCTTGAATTATCAGTCATTGTCAATTAGTAAGCTTACACATGTACCCCCTATGGTGGCAGGGGCCTATGCTGTTATTAGTAATGTTTTAAGGTACTGCACTTTGTGTTGTAGGTAATGAGGTGTTGAATTCGTGGTCATCAAAAGCGGCTGACAGATTGCACTTGGCCTTTCGACCCAAGACATGTTCTGCATATGCTTTCATGTTCAAGACCTTTGTGGACTTCTGCATCTACACAAAAGTCTGCATTGTCAATATAAATGTAAAAGTGGTCTTGTCATTTCTTGAATGTTTAGTTGTCAATTCTTGTTCATATTGTATGGTGGCAAATTATGTGTCGGCCATAAAGGCCAATTGTGTGCTGTATGACTTACCATTTCAGGTGTTGGATCACCCTCAGGTAAGATACTTCCTCAAGGCCCTTAAAATCAACAGGCCCATGAATGTCAAGTCAAATAATGTCATTACCGTTCCATGGTTAATAGAAATTTCCAAGGCGTGTGAGGGGTTCACCTGTGGATTGATCTATAGAGCTGCTGTGCTTTTAGGCTTTTTTGCATTTTTACGACTCTCAAACCTGGCACCTCATTCAATTGCTGGCTTCGATCCCACCAGACATCTAACTGGCCAGGACATTTTCTTTACCAAAACATATGCTAAGGTCCTAATAAAGTGGTCTAAGACAATCCAGACTAGGGACAAGGTCCAGTGTCTCACAATGCCCAGACTCAAAAATAAGACTATTTGCCCTTATAGAGCGCTCAAACAAATTTTTAAATTATACCCCATGTCTGCTGATTCCTCCTTATTGCAACTACCCTCCCATCAGGGTTTCAATCCTCTGACTGATTCTCATGTCAGGAAGTTCCTTAAACGTATCAACATAGCACTGGATCTTCCATCCAACTATTTCACCTTTCATGACCTTAGAAGGTCAGGGGCAGCTCTGGCCTATCATTCCCATGTCCCCATACAGGACATAAAGAGACATGGTACATGGTCTTCTGACTGTGTTTGGCGATATATACAATTAGATCATTCATCAACTCTAGCTAATGCCCTAGCCTTGTCCATAAATGCTTTATGATGCTATGTTTCTAGGTTGGGCTTGAGGGCTTCTTGTCTTTGTGATATTGTTTTATGTTCAGTAAATTTTAAAAGTTGTAGGTTAATTCCTGTAAACTCTGGGGGTCCTTCCTCCTTGGGCAGCTTAGCGGGGCTTGATTCACCTTTGCTCTAAAATTTTTCACATTGTGTAAATATGTCTCCCTGCTGTTGAGCACCTTCAAGCCTCCCCTTCTGCTGGGGTTCGAGGTCACCCCAGGGGTCAATAGGTCGTAACTTGGTATAAATCTTTTAAACTTGAACTGTGACCTTGATTGTAACAGGTATGAACTCTGAACTCTGAACTTTACGTTAAATTATGCTAGTCACAGTTCTTTAGCAAGATTTCATTATTCATTGGCTGCCAGCCACAGTAATGCTCACTGGGCAGCCTTGTTAAAAATATTATTTTATATCTTAACTTGACTTTTTATATGTAACTTTTACTGATTTGTATATAACATTTAGATATACTGTATTTACTTATGTATAATAATAAAGAGTACCCACAGTTGTGTCTTTACTGTCTTGGGGTGGGGACTGTGTTTGCAATTAGCAATGATGAACATGTTTATTGTGGTTTATTGAATCGGTTTATTGAATATTTAAACTTCTTTGGGATTTGATAAAGTTAGACATTCTTATCAACTTAACTTAATTAGTAACACAACTTGAAGCATCACTCACTTTACTCAGAGATAGTACCTAAAACTCAGTGTGATGCAAGTTTCTTTTTGTCGTCTTTAATATCTGATCAAATTTTAAAGTGTTTGGGTTGACAAAGTAGAAACATTATAATGATCACTACTCAAACAACAACAAAAAATAATCCACTTTAGAGTTTTTATAATACAAGTGCTAAGTGTTATCTAAAACAAATTAATTATATACAGATTAGTTGTTAAAACATGTTTCGATATTACCAACTTGGAAGATGCAAATTGAAGAGATTGGTATTACATTCAGACGGACAGGAAGTTTACTTTTACAAAAAGGTAAAGTTATAAGGAGAATATTGCACTGTAAACAAAGGCGATTGCTTGCATGAATGAGCATAGTGTACAGACTTATACAGATGTAGGATCTAGTAAGGCTCAGATTATATTGATACAACTGAAAACGATGAAATTATTTCAAACTATGGTTCCGTGGACTATGGTTATCCATTTAGTGAGAAAAATAGAAATGAATTTATTGGTGGATTTATGTATCTTATGCATAATGGGGGGAACTCATGGTACAACCATGAATGACCAAGTAGTCACATATATTATATTAACTTTCTTTGAATCAATGTCAACTGGTTTAACCAGAACTGGGATCTGTACCAAACCTTTTTTATTGTTTGCGAGAACACCAACAACAGTTTCAAATATGGGACCATTTTTGTTACATATAAAAGGCATAGTATAGTCACGATGTATATATGCTGGAGCTTTACACACTCGCATTCCACTTATGAGGTTGGTGGTTTAAACCCTAGAACCAAATCCATGTAGGAAAGTTGGTAGTTGCTTACCAATGCCAAGGTCCTCTAAATTACAAAGTGTGTGGAGGGAGGGTTTTGAAGCTATAACCAATGTCAAAACACGTCACATGCATCATAATCTCCTGCCATAAAGTTGTTGTTGTTGTTGTTAAACCGTACACACCACTGTTTGGCAGTATGAACTTAAGGTTTAATCAAGATACATTCATCTTAGTGCATTTACATAAGCGAACAAGATTTATACAAGGATATTTCTCTTTGGACTTCTTCTGCTTTGCTTTTTCTTCCAAAAGCCACACTTAGTGCATCAGTGGCAGATGGAAAACAATGTGGACTGAAAAACCAAAGGCCACTCAGGGTAAGATTTTGTTAGAACTTGAATATCAGTGAGGCAATTCCTAATTCAAATGAATGGGAGCAAAAACTGTTTCTTAACATCCAAACTTCACCCTATCAACATACAGTTCCATCATCATACTAGGTATCAGGACATACCAGGTTTTCTGAACAACTGGAGTCTAAATTGGATCAGTTTAATATTGAGGAAAATGGAGCCGATTGAGAATAAAGTCACATTGTTAGAAATATGTGACTATTTGTGAGTGTCACACAACTCCCCCAAGAGTGCACCACTGCTTGCCTCACAAAACACTACAGAAGTCACAAGGACGACAGGTTGAGGTTTCAGCAGAATAATTGTCTGATGAGGACCAGTTCCAAAACCTCACACCAGCACATCAGTTTCTCAGCTCTCACATCTTACAATACTGTAAACTCTGACATTGCTTCCAATGACTTCCTTAAATTTGATAACAGAGTTCAATGGAAATTACAGAGAAAAACTTAGTAGTTGCGAGGCACCAGCGTAGCAGCCTCAATAGGTAACAAGACATTTAAGTTGGGGTTTACACAGATTAGAGGATAATTACGTGGTTAGGGTGGCCAAACCATTTCTGTTTACTAGGTCATATGAGTCAGCTTCCTGATTATTAAGAATTATTTCCGATTCAATTTATGATTGGATTCTCAGGATGCATCATCCAGAATGAGGCGTCAGGCTCTGTGATGGAAAAAGTTTGCATTTACATGGATATTTGAGCAGAAAACATCTATCATATACGTCATCGCAGATACCATCATTAACTGAGGCCCCATTGGGGGTGACTAAGGTTGACCATTATCCTGCAAGTGTCGTCAGGCTTTTGTCGGGACAGGGTAGTGATGCACTAGGAATGCATGGGCCCACTATAGCCCTGTGTTTAAGTTCATTGTCTGCGTTCGTCTCAATGTTGTGTGGAAAATTGCTTGCCGACAGGTGATTTTCAATGACAGTGGTGAACTTAATGTGAGATCTGTCTGCACACAGAGGAAACCTGAACTTCAGGTATTTTAATAATAGTTGATCATGGTAGTTCTTACACAGACTCCTCCAGTTAGCAATATTTAATTTGGTAGGCACTTAATTCTTGCCTGTTGATAATAAAAAAAATGTCCTGATTGTCTAACTTTTAAATGAGCCTCGACAGCCTGTTGTTACAGAGAATTCACTTGAATCACTGACATGGTGTAAATGTCCCCTTCACTGAAAGCTAATAGATTAGTCAAAACTGATTGTATTTTGAGTGTGTTTACATGGGTACTGTATTTGTTTTTACAATGCACAAAGAACCAATTGAAACTTTCCTCTCATCAGTTACGTAATTGTTCCTCTATTAACCATTGATGATCAGTTAAATTAAAATCACTGACTTGACTAACAAAAGTGTCACAAATGGAGATTAAAATTGATTTTGTCGCCTTTGTGACTCCACTGCTGTTGGTGGTTGTAACTCCCATGCATTGTAATGTCATTGAAATCTTTGAAACGTATGTCTGAACTCTCACCGAAAATGCCACTGCAACTATAATCTTTGTGATTGTGCTTTGGTCACCCGTTTAGAATCTGTATTATTTCCATGTCTATTGGAGTTGTTCTTTCGTGTCCTAGTGAGTAGTGGTCAATTTTGTTTCTTGAAATCTGAACCCTTTGTTTCTTGAACCCTGCACCTTATGAAAGCACAGTTCATTACCCAGAGAGAAGGAATGGTTTAATAAATTGAATTCTACTTTTTTAGTGTGGCAAAGTTAAACAATGACCTTAAACCAACTACCATGACCTCTTTCACCAGCCCTTGACCCTGGGTCTCATGTGGGCTTGTACTTTAAAATGTAAAGAGTAATATTTTTGCCCATATGTAGAGAGTAGATTCTTGATTTTATTACCATTATATAATATTCCTTCTCCCCTTGTCAAGGTAATTGTTTACTTGGCCATGCTATTGGGGAACAGAAGGTCTAAAACTTTAAGAATAGACGCTGGAAGCTATAATGTAGGATATTAAAGTATTACTGTATATATTAGGGGCCACGGTGGCAGAGTGGTAACACTCTCGCCTCCCACCTCAGAGGCCGGGTTCGGTTTCCAGCATGGTAGTTGCTTGCCATTGGTCGGCAGTTTACAGTACAGAAGCCTAACGAACTGTATGTACTGGTTTCCTCTGCCCCTTCCAACTACTCATTGTGATATGACCTGTACAGTGTTGAAAACGACATAAAACCCCAAATAAATAAATACTGTATATATTATGTAACCAAAGTTTCCCCGCTGCTTGATGACTGAAGGAGCATGCGTGCTGATGAATTTGCCCATCTACCACATGATCTGAGGGGAATTTGCAATTATTAGCATTATAATCGGCACATTACTGTCTTGAGATATGATTGGGTGGGCTTAGGGTTGATAATCCACTCTGTGTTACTGATTTTTTTTCAATTATGTCAGGATACTTCCAGGAGCTTTGGCCCCTTTCTATCTTTTGTTGGATGAGGTGTGCATGACACTCCGTCATCCATTTAGTTTTAAGCGTGTCCTGAAATAAGTGATGATCATCATATTTTTCCCCAGCTGTGCCTGATGCCACTTGTAACCAAATTATTAACACTCACAACAGGGATTCCCTCACACTAGTTCTTAAGGTGTTTTCTAACCATGCTATCTGTTAAGGCATTTGCTGTGCCACCTTGGCAGAGGGTAAATAAGGGGAGTGGTCCACAGAACTGTAACTGGACAAGGGGGGAGGCACGCAAAAAAGGTATTTGTGTGGTGGTGAATCGACTTCTAGTCTGATTATTTTTTACAATTTAATTAGTATTGTAAAACTTTGTGAAAATATGACATCAGCCCTGGCTAAATGCTAAGATTGTTCATACTGAGCTTTGCAATGTGGGACTAAATTCTATAGTCTCAAAAAGAGAAGAAGGCCATCACATACAATGCACTAAAGGCATGAGCTAATTATAAAGTCTCATTAATCTTAATGATTCTCAAAAGAACCTCTTCTGAAAACACAGAAGTGATTTAGGAGAAAGTGGCCTAGTAATTTTAAAGCCTTCAGAAACATATGAATAGATCATCATATGGGTTGACAGAAAGTCCATACACTATAAAGGAAAATCTCAAGGCTGAGATATAATTATAGTAGGAAGTTTAGTATGATTTGAATGCAAATATTCCATCAATGTAAGAATTATGAGAATATTTACCTGAGGCAGTGACAGACCAGCCACCACCAGGAAACACAGAAAATCTAGAAACATCCTGCCATAAGCTCTTTTTGTGGAAGGTCTGAAGGCAGAACCCAACCTAGCAAAGGCCCTGGTGGTCAACTAGGCTGTCACTGGAAAAGAATCTGAAACTATCATAATTTAAATAGGTATGATCTATATGGGTTTTAATCTAGATAGGTTCTAGAAGATAAGTTAGTAATTTTTCCCAGGAACTCTGATCAAAAGTACATCTGGATAACAAATCAGCTATAATAGTGGTTTTGCCTTGAGTATGCTATTCATGGATACTTACATTATATAAGGCCGCTAGCAGCCAGATATTTCTAACAGAGGTACCAATGACTTCTTCTTTAGTGTGGTCAGAAGCCATGACTTTCCACTTCAGCCATGTTATCACACTTCATGTAAATTTTTTAATTACGCCATTGAAAAGCCCAGATTGTCATTGCAACAACTATGTTGAGCATTTCCAGATGTACAATGATGTAGTTCTGAAAATTGGTGGCTAACGGGAATGCACAACACTTATTGCCATAATGGCCACATTAACCCATAACGGACACATCTTGGGCAAGTTCAGCCTGAAACCGTTAAATTGATCTAAAAAGAGTAAAACCCATTTCAAATCTTTAAGCAAAAACTCAGATTTCAAAGTAAAAGAGTTACTTTGGTGATTATCTGTACTAATTGAAGAATTCTATTAAGAATGTATGGGCAGCTTGTACACATCTGGAAATGCATAGCAAGGATCCCAAAAGGGACTGAAAGTGTTGTTTAGACCAGAATTTCTTGTTTTTCCAATCTTGACATGTCAATTATGTCGGAAAGCTTTTTAGGGGGTACCAACATAGTTCTGGTATCAGTATTTATCATAATAACTAGACAATCGACAGTGGTAGAGGGAGGTACCAAGTTTTTACGGTTGACTGTCAAACCTAGCTGTTGCAATAATTTGCATAAACAATAAAAATCATAATACATAATTGTACAGATGAAGAAACCCTTATTTATTCATAATAAATCGAATACAATCTGTCAGATCTATAATAGCCCCCAACTTAAACCAAAGTAAGTCTAAATCGTCACGATCAACCTTAAGCTGCCAGAAGGCATGACTAATATCCACTTTATAAGTAAGTGCACCTGGACCCAGCTGGATAACTTTATTAATAATACCCTCTACATATGGATAATTCAGTAATATATGTGATTGTAGAAACATGTCGTTATCACCTACCCAGTTAACAGAAGCCCCTAAGGACCAACTTAGATCCAAAACAGTACAACACCATTCAGAGTCAGGCTTATCTCTAGCCATAAAAAAGGAGATATGTGAATCAGCTGGCTTGTCTGGAAATGAACAAAATTATTATCAGAAGCATGATTTATTTCTGTAGATATTAAAAATCAAAGGCGAATCCAATAATCGTAGAGTGGCTCTCTCCATTTACTGATATTAAAATATGAGGCTTTTAGAAATCAAAGAAACAGATAATTTAGAATGCCCGTGTGTGTACCGGTTTATTAGCAGTGGCAGGCCTCACAAAGTTGAATCGGGTCAAAGAAAAAGCCCCAAACTCGGAACCTAACTGACTTGGCTCTAGATAACAACTGTGAATTAACTTTCGTTTTGCAAATTCTCAGTACATGCCGATTGACAGGATGATCTGAATTGTGGATTTGATTGACATTCTATGTTATGACAAATTGTTCTTGGTAATTTTCTCACCTGTACGGCACACCCCACCCTGAATTACCTGGAAACTATGGACCGGTCACCCCATGATCAGATTTCAGGACAGCTAGAGGTGCAAACCCATTAGCAACACTAATAGTACTGAGTAAGTTATGAGACTCGCCAACCATGTTTACTGGACTTGAATGTCTAGATTTCTGACTCTTATCTACAGAACTCACTGTTTGAGATGGCTGTTTGAAAGGTAATTTGCTATCAGTGGGATATGGAGGTTTACCACCATCTGACTTCAGGGCCTGAGCATAAGTATGACCTGGAACCACAGGTTTGTAACTATTGCTAACTGTGAACCATTTCCTCCAAACCCTGGGGTCCAGACCCCAAGATGATTCGTTTGCTTTAATATTGTCACATATTCTTGAATTTTGATAACCCTGAGGTTTGTGATAAGCGATAAGACCCTGGACTGGAGCCCTGTTATTAACAATGGTCATGCCTAGTTTTATTCGTTTTTGAGTGTTTTTACTTACATTCTACTGCAGTGTGAGTACTTATCTTACCATCCTGAGCAAGGCAGACACTATATATGTGTCTATTAATAGACACCATTTGTTTCACGATGTTTTGTGTAAGAACAAGAAACATCATTATATTAAACGCAGGGCATGGATTTTGCAGATATTTTATAAAAAAAAAAATTTTAAAAATTCCTTAGCTTTTTGACCATTGCCAACAGGGTGATGAGCTTGGTGTGTGTCTTTGTGCAAAAGCACATCTAACCCTATCATTTTTTTTTATTCTGTGACCAATCATAAATCTCACCCTGATCCATCATATATAGTGGAATGGCATGGCCTGCTTTGGCTGACTGCCGTGAAAAATCATTGGCCTCATCCAACACCTCTATGAGATAATCTAGTGTGTGTTCTTTTGTTCTTTTTTTGACAAGTTCCCTCTTTCAAAATCGTGCCAAATCCAGGCATCCGTTGGTTTATATTTAGCTGATTTTAGGGATTCTATATTTAGTATTACCAGCCAATATATACTCATGACGCCATTTGACGCACTGTTTGACATATACGTCAACTGCCCCACCCTTTGAGATTAGAAAAACTAAAATTGCAACTAAATCTTTTCATGTCCTGTCCTGTCGACTGCCAGTTCAAATCTGACAGCATGGCCTCAGAGGTCTTGACACTAAAGCAGGGAAGTCCCACAAAAGCCAACAAAACAATACCAAGTGTCGACAATTTCCCTCCAAAGAATAGGGACAGACTATTTAATAGGATGGAGGAATGACTAAGGTTTGACGCCCAAATGTCAACCACCAGTTATAACCTGTTCAAGCAGCCTTGGTCCTGTTGGGACAGGTCCACAGCATTATCATTTGTGGGAGTCGAGCCTACACAGAGGTGACAGACTGTAATTTGATGCCCAATTTGCTAACCCACTAGGCCACCGAGGGTCATGTTCAAGTTAAGATCCATATTTATTATACATTAATGCTACATTCAGAATTCCAGTTAAATGAGGAGACATTTTTCAAAACACTGTTATGATAGCTTACATTATTAGCTAGTCAATTAAATGTAATTTAATTTGTTAAATATTGCAAAAAGTTTCAAATGGTATATATTAAAGCTCTCCTTTCTGCATCTTTGTATACTGTGCAGTAAAGAACTGTACCTTAACGATTCACTATTGTGATTTTAATTCCAGTGAGTTGCTTTTGCACCTTGCCAAAAAATATAAATTACTTTACTTGATATATATTATGTAAAAAAACAGATTTAAAAAACAAACATATTCTGAAAAACAGGTTAACTTTTATTTTAAAAACATAAAATACAGAGAAAAGAGAACAAAAGAAATTTCATAGTTACAGAAAAATTTTGAATATTTACATACACACCGATATTGAAACCGGGTAAAATAAATTATCCTTTTTACATTAGGTATCCTTTGCCGTGCGGATATTAAGGAATATGCAATATACATAATACAAACTGAAGTAAAATATATTAAAAATTCTACTATTTCATATGTCAGATACTGATAAGATTAGTGTTGTAAATTGATTGCCTGCTAAAGGTGACATTTTTTACCATATTTATAGATGACTTTGTGTTATGGACTTGACGAGCTATGTACCATAAAATAATACACCACCATTTTTTGTTAGAAACATCAGCAAGCTGCAAAATGGGATACTCTTCTTACAAAATAACTTCAATTCCATTGGCTGTCATATTAACACATTACCTTTTCCAAACAATCGACATATCCATTTTATCAGTTAAATAAATGTTTAAGACACAATCAGAAAAAGAAAGTATAGAGATCCTCACTAATCTAAAGCATTTAGTGTTATTTACTGAAGCTATTGCTGCAATATATTTCACGCTAAAATATAGTCCTTGCTCAACTACAATGTTCAAACATTTATAA
Organism: Sabellastarte sp. h YS-2021; assembly: GCA_964017235.1. Taxonomy (NCBI): domain Eukaryota; kingdom Metazoa; phylum Annelida; class Polychaeta; order Sabellida; family Sabellidae; genus Sabellastarte; species Sabellastarte sp. h YS-2021. The sequence continues at coordinate 139,105,283 of OZ024928.1, forward strand.
AGTAGGTATAAAACCTAATATAATCATTCTCTTTATATGCATATCAAACATAATTCATTTGTCTTCTGGTTAATATACCTATGTCAATTTCCTGTGTTTCAATATACTCTCAGTTTGTGAGAAAAAATGTTTTAGGTACAGCTGGCCATTTACAACATCTTTTCAGTACCTTCCTTTCCTGCAATCCTTATTCCAAGTCGACCTTCTTTCTTCAGCATTTTCAGTATGTCTACTCTCTTCTCCCATTGGGGCATCCCATCTCTCATCTCTTCATGTATGATAACATCAATGGATTCATCATAGGATTTTGACACATCCTGATATTTCATTGATGGTAGCAATATTCTGCATTGCTTTTTCTATGTTACCCTTCACAGTTTCTTCAGTTGTACCAGTTCGCCCATCCAATGCTTCCAGTAACACCTCTACTTTCTCATTCTCATCTACATCAAATTCCATTGGAAGATCAGAAAATCTCTTGGAGTGTGTTTCCATCCTTAAGAAGATTTGAAAAGCTCTGTTGAAATGCTGATCCCAGAAACATTTCCCTGGGCACACAGTGCAATACCCATCTTTCATTGCACAGCATCCACATTTTGCATCAACATCTACCACAGCACAATGCTGGTGGCATGTGACAAAACAGATGGAGCAATTTGTCACTTGTTCTCCACAGTATGGTAACTCTCTCTCTTAACTTTTACTGGTTTGCAGATTTCATATTCAAAATCAAGTACCTCAGCAATTATCTGTTTTTCATTGACTGTCTCTTTGATCATATATTTTTCCTGCTGCATCACCTGGAGTTGTTGGCAGCCCATCCTGATCAGTGTGTTGAGTTGTCTTAATCCTTCTGTCGTCCTTTCTCTTCTCTCTAAATCTTCAGGCGAAATGTGTACACTGATGGCTTGAGAAGACTCTACCCTACCTGAAAGCTCATTCAAACCAATCTGGCTGTTGGACCATTCATATTTCAATTTCTTCTCAAACTTGTCTGCACTGCTATATGGAATGGCCTGATTCTTGTTGAATACTAGCATATTATTGAATGTCATGATTCTTTCATTTGGCAATCCAGCCTCATCAATGGCATATGTCACTGGGCATTCTGCCTCATCACCATCAGCAAATGTGATTAAGTTGGTGATACACTGATCAACAGATCTCCCATAGACATTCACAAGCTCCTTGTATAACCTATTGTAAATGGTAGGTATCTTCTGTAAATGTGCTTGGTAAACAAACCATATGCCACTGAATGAATCTATCTCATGTGCAATAGGATTCTTCATGAACTTCTTCAAATTGCTGATGACATCTTCATCTGCACTGTTTTGTCTTACTGTACTGAAGCCAGGGACATCCACGAGGTTGAGCACAAATGGTATTGCAGTTTGTAAAGTAGACGGGATTGTATAGATGTTTATCCATTTTGGATCACTGACACTTGCACTTTCATCAGGATCTGTTATTCTTAGACTGAACTTATCATTCCACTTTACACCAAGGGCATGATTTGCCATGCAGTCAATCAAGGTACTCTTGCCACAATCCTTAGCTCCAATCAACAAGATACTCTTCTGAGGATCAGTGCAATAAGGTTTCCCTGTAAGGAAAATAGATATAATACATTAGCTAAAATGTCTGTGGAGCTTGTAATAGTCTATCCAGATATATAAACCATACTGGTAGGCATATATGTGAATAAAATATCAAATTAGTAAAACAAATTGCCCCACCCCCTCCGGTGGCAACTTTCATATACTGTGATAAATTATATATTTCTTATTCTAATGTCCATAACCTGAATAATACCCAAGAAAAAAGTCATGACATTACCAAGCACATATTTCCTGGCAGCAAGGTTACTGTCTTCCCAGGTTTGCACAAGAGGAAGTCTAACAATATGTCGCCCATTGGACTTGTAGTTGGATGCCTTTGTCACAAATTTGTCAAGCACGGCTCTGTTAAGCGCCTGCTGTGGCAGTTGCTACCTACCTTAAACTTCTAGGTATTTCTATAAACCTCTTTTTCATCTCTAGGTCCTCGGCCAATGAGAGCAAAGGTCACATAGAACTAATAGCAACCACACAAGTGGGGTCATATTTGAATTGGCGGCCATACTGTAAACAGCCACACTTAGTTTAATCTCAGAATATATGTGAAGAAAAAAAAGAAATTTTTATTTGAATGGTTTTACTTCAACATTTTATTGCAACGCTATTATACAGTGTTTAATTGGGCATAGTTTACAATGCCGAGCAACAAGAAAACTCCAGTGACTAACATTAAGAAAAGGACGACAGCATCCGCCCGCTCCAAAATCTCCACAAAGCGAGTCAAGAAGTCTGTGCCGAACTCGGACGGATCATACATTCAGGATCAGCCTCACACGAATGTAAGTACCAGTGACCAATGCCAGCCGGATCCGACATCAGCTAGTGCCCACAATGAAGCCATACTTTCATTATTGCACAGATTAGATGAATCCAATAGGGCCCTCACCACGCGTATGGACAGAATGGAGCAAAGATCATTTAACTCCACACCAGTAACTCCTCGCGCTCACAGTCATGTCCGGCAACCAGCGACCACACTGCCACATACCACCTCTGAACGTGCCCCTACTGGCTTGGATCCCCCGGCAGTAAAGGGCTCTGATCTCGTTCCACAGGGCCAAGTACATCAGACAAACAGTGCTCCCCTACTGATGACAGGAACTGCCAACACACTGTCACAGGCGGAACCTGACAGGAGGGACACTATATTACCCAACCTGGACGTTCTGAGGCAGATGCCCGCGGTATCTGAAACTGTGACCAACCTTCTATCAACGTATGAACAAAGAGGCAGACAAGAAGTGCTCCAAGGTAAGAATCTACCTCCCAAAAAATCTGGCAGATATAATTCTGTCGACTTAGTGAACGTAGCACCACAGTTGAGGTGGCCTAATGAGGGATATCACGGCTCGCAGGGCAGGAAACGGTTGACCTACGATGACCTCTCATTTCCCCAGTGGGTTTCCGGTCAATTGACTAACGTGTACAACATTAATGATCCCGCGTTACTGAGACAAGCTTTACTACAAGTAATCATGGCAACTAGAGACGCTGCCTCTTTACCATGGCCCGTGGTCAGGAATGCCTGGGCAGTCTCCATGCACCAGGTGGAGGAGGGCTCATTGGACTGGTCACAAACCACACAATGGTCTTTAAACAGACTCAGCGCTTCCCAATTGGCTATGACAACCATTAACCCAACTACTCACCAGAAGAAACCATGCAAATTTTATAATGAAGGGTCGTGCTCACATGAAGGAAATCATGGCAGCTATACTCACATATGCAATTTCTGCAACAGGCAGGGCAGGGTGCTATCTCACCCAGAGGCCAAGTGTTCATTTAAGGCCAAAACGAACAAACAGAACATTAATCCCAACAGTTAGGAAAGACAGCTACCACTTGGACACGACCAGATAAACTGTAATAAGGGGGGGGGGGGGGGGGGGTTTGATAACCATAGTAACATTACAATTAACTGTTTAAATGTTAGCTCACGTGATGATAGTAGTAATGACTTTCATAATGATCAGTCAGTCGAGGTACATACAGCATTGCCTGATCTGTGTATAAGTAAATGTTATAATATGAACAGTAATGTTGACGGTAGACGTCACACTAGTAAATGTGTACATAAATTGGTTTATGTCAGTAATGTATATAACAATTCAGAGTGTACCAGCCAAGCTGGTGTTTGGACAGATGACACTCGCCCTGTGGGGGCTCATGACATGAATTGTGATGACAATACCCCAGTAGCTAATAATATTAATGGTGCGTCAGCACACATTAACAGGCATATTGGAAACAAAAGAAAGGGTTTAAACAATGCCATTATTCAGAACTGCATACCGTGTGGTCCCTCTGTGTCACTTGATTCGAACAATGACAAGGGTGGTGGCGATTACTGTCTATTGTCACCCAACATGTTCAAAGTTCATTTCACTAATTGGCAATTCATTCTGGACAATACTGGGGCTAGGTGCTACATTGTTAGCATCCCTGAACTAAGGACGGGGGGTAACCAAACCACATTTTATTATTTTCGCACTTTAGGCACAAACAATGCCATTGTTTCCAGGTGTGACACGGTACCAGACGGTATGCTTACTATTGTATCTTCATCCTGGTGGATGATTGCTTTATATGAAAATGTGTACACAGGAAAGTATTGTGGAGGGAAGGCAAACCCTCGTGTTGACCCCAAAATTGCATATGAGAATTTCCAGAAAGATCAAGTTGTGCAAAAATATTTTCATATGCCATATGTTGATTATATGCAATGCATCATCGATAATATTATCATGCATCAAGATAGTCTCATGAATAAGAATAATGATAGCCTTATTCAAGATCATGCTCAGGGCCACACTACAGAACGCTTAATCCTAGACGACTCTAACATACATAACCAAGGCAATGCATCAGAGTATGTCCCCATCGACACGGGGCCGGATTTAGACTGTTACACCAAGCAAGGTGCGACCGGAGTAGACATATACCAACCAAACAAGGCCCATGGTCACTTTACACTCTCATCCGATACATTCGAATTCGTGGGTCCGGATAGGGAACCGGTGGAAGCCAGCACTAAATATCAATACCTTAATATAGCTGAGATGATTCGCAGAACGGGATTACCCAACTACAGGGGTGCAAGGATTCCAATCAAATCAGGTCTGAACATAAATGCATGGGAGAACCACCTTAAGGACTACCCCAACAAACACCTACTTCAGTACCTTAAGTTCGGCTTTCCCCTCTCTGCAAAAAATACTCACCTACTTAACAACACTGATATTGACAATCATTTTTCTGCCAGGGAATATCCAGACCAAGTAAACCAATACATTGAGAAAGAGAAATCATTGGGGGCCATGATTGGTCCCTTCGATGCCCCCCCCCCCATCAGCATACTTTCACTGCTCCCCCCTTCTTACTCGACCCAAAGAGGCTGATAAACGCAGAATTATCTTAAACTTGTCCTATCCCAAAGGCAATTCTGTCAATGACATGGTAGATAGGGACCACTTTGATGGACAGATGTTTAGGCTAAAGTTTCCCACCATTGATGATATTACCCAGGAATGTCTTAGCATAGGCAGTGAGGCCCGGCTCGCCAAAATCGATGTTGCTCGAGCTTTCAAGAATCTTAGAATTGACCCCTCTGATGCATTGAAACTTGGCATAAAATGGCAGGGTCAGTATTTCCTCGATAAAGGGGTGGCTTTTGGCTGGGTCCATGGGAGTTCAGCTTTTCAATTGGTCTCCGACGCCGTCACGTACATTATGGCTAAGCGTCATCACAAAGTCCTGGCCTACATCGATGATTACATCATCATTTCACACAAGGACACTGCCCAATGCGCTTTTGATGACCTCTACCACCTCTTGCAGGAGCTAGGTCTACCTATCTGTCCTGAGAAACTCAACCCACCATGTAAGACCTTAACCTGTCTTGGCATAAGCGTCAACCTTGACAATAACACACTCAGTATTGACTCCAATAAATTACAGGAAATTTACATGGAATGTCTCAAATTCCACACCAAGAAGCGAGTATCTAGGAGGGCTTTCCAATCATTATTGGGAAAGCTCTTATATATACATAAGTGTGTTCCTCCAGCTCGTATCTTCATAAACCGCATGTTATCTGTCTTCAGAGACACGTTTCCAAATAATACAATCAGCCTCACCAGCCAGTTCTTCAGAGACCTGGATTGGTTCATAACCTTCCTTCCCAAATTCAACGGGGTCACTTTTATCAGCAAAACGGTCATACCGCATGACCACACTCTTCACATCGACGCCTCACTTACAGGGCTCGGGGGCATATGGTCTAACAGAGTTTATGCTACCCCCATCGTTCCCTTGTTCCACTTTACACTCAAAATCGTGCATCTAGAGATGCTCAATATACTAGTTGCCATGAGGAAATGGAAGCGATTCTGGTCTCATTCAAAAGTAAAGATATTCTGCGACAACATGGCCGTGGTCCAAGTGGTAGGATCAGGTAAGGCCAAAGATCCATATTTGGCTGCATGCTTGTGAAACTTATGGCTTCTCACAGCATCCTTTGACATTGAACTGACAGTAGAACACACACAAGGGGTTAAGAACACCACAGCTGATTTCCTATCAAGGCTTTACTCCAACAATGGTTCCAACATGTCCGAACTAGCTAGGTTGCAAAAAGAATACATTTGGGAACCGATTAGTATCAAAGACCTCACAGTGAATTTTCCATATAATTTCAGGCTCATCACCAGCCTCGACCTCTCTACTGAACCGCGCATGGGGAAGAACACTACAGGCCTACAGACCATCCACAACCAGATCCCACCACCTACACTTCAGGACATATTGGTCCTTCATTGTATTCATGAACCTCCCTAGATGCATCAATGTTCATAATATTCTCACCTTTTTAGAATACTTGTACCAAAATTCCATCTCACCCAAGGTCATTCAGAATTATCTTTCTTCAATACGAACAATGGCCAACGAATGTGCCCTGGACACCTCTCCTCTCTCTCACTATTCAGTGGCTAAGTACATCAGATCAATCTCCATTAACTCTACCTTTAGACCTACCCCCAGGGGCATATTTGACCTTCACACTTTATACAGAATATCCATGGCATGTGACATCCTCCCGGACCCTTTGCTGTTTAGGGCAATCTTCTTGGTCGCATTTTATGGCTTCCTTAGGATGTCTAATATGGCCCCCCCCATAGCAAGAAACAATTTTCAAAGGACAGGCATATCTTAAGGCAAGACCTTATTTTTGCCCCCCGGGCATCCACTTACTCATCAAATGGACCAAGACTCTTCAGGATAGCAATTCCTGTCATACAATCCAGCTCCCGGAAGTCACAAATCCATACCTATGTCCTGTCAGATCCATCAGATTGCTGTTAAGATCCAGGCCCCTCACTCCAGATTCCCCACTGTTTGCAAATAATTTTCCCCCTTTCAATCAAATCATTGATTCTCACATCCGAGATGCACTCAAGAAGATTCTCACCCATTTGAACATTTCATCCCTAGGCCATGGCTTCCATACATTCCGCAGGTCAGGCGCGACCTTGGCCTTTGACAACAATATTTCCCTCCAAAACATCATGTCACACGGGCTGTGGCGCAGCTCGGCTGTTTGGACCTACCTTCAAAATTCCTCCACAGCCCCCTCTGTTATCCCTACCACCTTTGCCTCTCTTATCTCCTCCAGCTTTTGACTTATGGGTTTGGTGCTTTTAAAAACCTGTTAAATTTAACACATTTTTAGAACGCTCTGAGATATTGTACATAGATTTTACTAACATGTAAAATAAATTCCTCAAACAATCTTTAACTGTCTCCATAAACCTATGGTCTTCCTATCCCAACTTGTCTTGGTACTGCAACTGTGTCAAGCACGGCTCTGTTAAGCGCCTGCTGTGGCAGTTGCTACCTACCTTAAACTTCTAGGTATTTCTATAAACCTCTTTTTCATCTCTAGGTCCTCGGCCAATGAGAGCAAAGGTCACATAGAACTAATAGCAACCACACAAGTGGGGTCATATTTGAATTGGCGGCCATACTGTAAACAGCCACACTTAGTTTAATCTCACCCTCCACCCTCCTCTGGTACAACATAACACTTCTCAAACCCATTGTGACACTGTCAGCTCGATGAAATGAATTCTGTAGGCCTCAGCCGACCTAGGTCTACATCCCGACTCTACAAGCTTGTAGCTACACTTTTGTTTCGTCCTTCTGACCTTGACCCCCTTGTGCCTGACCCGACCAAGGGGAGGTCTCCTCGGATTGATGTGGGTCAGAAGTTTATAGGGTTTAACAGTATCTTGACGCCTTGAGGTTGTCCCTACTCTTGAGAGGTCTCTTACAAGGATTGACATGGTTACTGTTATCATAGGGACTTAGGCAGGCCCCAGCTGACCTGGGGAACCCCCTACCAGATTTGACATTGCATTAACAAGCTACAGAAGCTACACTTTCGTTTTCTACCTTCTGTCCTGGACCCCCTTGAGCTTGACCCGACCAAGGGGAGGTCTCCTCGGATTGATGTGGGCCAGAAGTGATAGGGTTTAGCAGTATTTTGACCCCATGAGGTTATCCCGACTCTTGGGAGGTCTGCTAGTAGGATTGACGTGAATGCTGTTATTATAGGGATTTAGGCAGGCCCCAGCTGACCTGGGGCGTTCCCACAAGTTAGCAAGTTGTTCCCACAAGCTAGAAAGTCATTACCACAAGTTATAAAGTTGTTACCACAAGATACTAACTCATTCCCACAAGTTAGAAAGTCGTTACCACAAGATAGAAAGTCATCACCACAAGTTAGCAAGTCATTCCCACAAGTTATAAAGTCGTTACCACAAGATACTAAGTCGTTCCCACAAGTTAGCAAGTCGCTACAACAAGATACTAACTCATTCCCACAAGTTAGCAAAGTCATTACCACAAAATACTAACTCGTTCCCACAAGTTAGCAAGTCATTACCACAAGATACTAACTCGTTCCCACAAGTTAGTAAAATCATTACCACAAGATACTGACTCATTCCCACAAGTTAGAAAGTCATTCCCACAAGTTAGCAAAGTCATTACCACAAGATACTAACTCGTTCCCACAAGTTAGTAAAATCATTACCACAAAATACTAACTCGTTCCCACAAGTTAGCAAGTCGTTACTACAAGATACTAACTCGTTCCCACAAGTTAGCAAAGTCATTACCACAAGATACTAACTCGTTCCCACAAGTTAGTAAAATCATTACCACAAGATACTGACTCATTCCCACAAGTTAGAAAGTCATTACCACAAGATAGAAAGTCATTCCCACAAGTTAGCAAGTCATTTCCACAAGTTAGCAAAGTCGTTACCACAAGATACTAGCTCGTTCCCACAAGTTAGCAAAGTCATTACCACAAGATACTAACTCATTCCCACAAGTTAGCAAAGTCATTACCACAAGATACTAACTCATTCCCACAAGTTAGCAAAGTCATTACCACAAGATACTAACTCATTCCCACAAGTTAGACAGTCGTTACCACAAGATACTAAGTCGTTAAAACAAGATAGTAAGCAATTCATTCCCACAAGTTAGACAGTTGTTACCACAAGATGCTAAGTTGTTCTGTTTTACTAGATTGCTGTGTAAAGGAAATTAGCTATATCTTGGTTAACCTATATGCTCCAACTATTGATAAATCATCTGATCAGGCCAACTTTGGAGCCTATATTTGGGACAATTTAAAGATGTATCTAGGACACATTATTGTAATTGGTGGTGATTTCAATAAAAATATAGAATCCCTAAAAAGTATTATAACCAATCCACATGATCATTCATATAATAATTACCTACACAAACTGTGTGACACAATAGATCTTGTAGATATTTGGAAACTACAAAATCCAGAATCTGTTAGATATACACAGCGTGAAAAAACAAAATATTGACTCGCTCAATCACGAATTGACTTTTTTCTTATCTCATCCAATTTGGAATATACAGCAAAATCTTCTGATATACTTCCAGGTCTAAAATCTGATCATAGTTTGCTCCAAATATGTTTACTTCTGGAAGACCAACCTAAACGTGGTAAAGGTCTGTGGAAAATGAACACAAATTTACTTGGAAATGAAGATTTTATTAATCTTATTAAGGCCACAATTAGGGAAGCAAAATTAGATGTTTCAAATCTAAAAGTTCAAGAAATGGCTTGGGACTACGTAAAATGCCGAATTCGGACAGAATCAATTTTCTTTTCAATAAAAAATGCAAGGAAAAGTCGTGAACATATTGACTCTTTGAACTCACACTTAAAAATCCTACAAGAAAAGACCTCTATTATGCCTACACCACATCTTCTTGAAGAAATTGCTAATATTGAAAAAGAAGTAGAAAATTTTTATGACCAAAAGGCAAAAGGTGCCCTAATTAGATCAAGATGTAAATTTATTGAGGACTATGAACGACCATCGAAATTTTTTCTAAACTTAGAAAAAGCAAAGCAAAAGAAGTGCCAAATAAAAGCACTACACATCCACGGCCAATGTATCAGTAATCCAGCTGAAATATTGAAAGCGCAGAAAGAGTTTTATCATAAACTTTTTTCAGTCGATTACTTAGATCACAATAAATCACTGTTAGATCGTATGAACTATACAAATGCATATGATATTCCTCGTATATCTGATGCTTCTAAAGAAATTTGTGATGCTGATATCACACTGCAGGAAATAGAAGATGCAGTTAAAGGTTTAGCAAACAACAAGGCTCCTGGCCCAGATGGCCTTCCAGGTGAATTTTACCAAATGTTTTGGAATGATATCTCTAAATTAGTGACAAAAACCTTTCAGGATGCTTTTAAAAAAGGTCAATTATGCCAGTCTCAGAGACGAGGTGTAATTTGTTTGATACCAAAACAGGGCAAGGACCTAACTAAATTACAGTCTTGGCGTCCTTTGTCAATTTTAAACACTGATTATAAGATTATAGCAAAGGTATTAGCAAAAAGGCTCAAAGTTGCTCTATCTCAAATAATAAATCCTGATCAGATTGGTTATATGCAAAACCGCTTCAGTGGTGAAAATATAAGACTAATCAGTGATATAATTGACTATTGTACATTGCTCAAAAACCCATGTCTTATTTTGCTAGCTGATTTTGAAAAGGCATTTGACAAAATAAGTTGGAACTTTCTACATTGCTGTCTAAAAAGATTTGGTTTTGGCAGTTCGTTTCAAAAGTGGATTTCTATACTTTACAATAACATTGAGGATGACATGACCCTGTTTTTGAGTGACAATCAATCCATTCTGAAAGCACTACAATCTTTTGAAGAATTTTATAAATATGCTGGGTTAAAGTTGAACAAAGCAAAAACTGAAGCAATAATTGTACAAAATGATGGCTCAATGTATGAAGACACAAATCTTGGAATTAGTTGGATAAGAAATAGTTTCAAAACACTGGGCACTTATTTCACCCTCAACTATAAAGATACTGCTATTTTGAATATAAACCAGAAAGTGCAAGTTATCAAGGATATACTAAATACTTGGCAAGCTAGGTCTCTATCACTGAAAGGCAAAATCACAGTTGTAAAATCCTTAGTAATACCACATATTCAGGTGCTGGCCTCAACGTTACCAGTAGACTCAAAAACTATAATTGAACTCGATACCTTGTTGTTTAGCTTTATTTGGAACAATGGAAAACCTTTAATAACTAAAAACACTCTGATTCAGCCTTTGGATCTGGGTGGTCTAAAAATGGTATCGGTATTAGAGGTAGTTAAAACAGCACAGATCATGTGGATTAAACGACTTATGAACCCAATCAATGTGAAATTGCAAATTTAATAAGTAAATTAAATTTTTATAAGTTAATACCCTATCCAATGGACAATTGCTTTACCGGTCGGCGCGACCGGTCCCGCCAAACGCCAGAAAAAGACGTCCTGTATATACTACCGGCAGGACCGGTCACAGAGTGTGCATTCGCCAGGTGGCGCATCGTACTTCATTTCCTGTTTACCTATTGACGTCATAGCATCTTTTTCGTGTCTAATCCTAGTAAGACCCCTAGTAAGCTGATAGCGGGGCCGGTTGGGTGGGCCTTGCCTGTCCATTGGATAGGGTATTAACTTATAAAAATTTAATTTACTTATTAAATTTGCAATTTTATTGCGTTAATACATCCTATCCAATGGACAATTGCTGAATAACTACCGCTTGGTAGGCGGGTAAGCAGCTAGGGACTTATGTGAACTCATAACAACAATTTTTAACAGGCCCATTTGACCTAGGGTCAGAGAAACCTGAAAGGTCAGGGTCGGTCACTAACTCACCGGTTAACCGGGAGCCTACCGACGTTGCCCCCCCCCCCTTTTTCTTTCCTTTCAGAGTTGGTCTGAGTTGGAAAGATGAGAGAGAGAGGGGCTGAGTTCAGTCCCAGAAGAAATAAACTTCCCAAAGGAAGCAAGTCACAGTTTTTTTTTTTTTTTTGTTTTTTTTTTTTTGAACATATATGTACATTCAACATATTTACATTATGTACATATCTAGCATATTTACAATATGTACATATTTACATATATACAACATCTCCTCACTTCTGGGCCTGGTGGTGCACCTGCTGGGCAGCCACTACAGGTCCCAGATGGAAAAGCTCTGAGTCAGCCCAGGCAACATCCTTCAAATAGAATTGGGTGAAAGTGTTGTGAGATTTCCAGTGGCAGGCTGACAAGATCTGATCTAAGGAGATCCCTGATTGGAAAGCCTTAGAAGCAGCAAAGGCCCTAACATCATGGGCTTTAACCTGATGTAAGGTGAGGGCCTCCTGGTCAGAGAGCTCATAGCACAGAACCACAGTCTGTTTGATCCATGAGGAGATGGTGGCAGGCGAGATGTCTTTATCAAAACCCTTCTTGAAGGAGACAAAGACTAACTCCTTATTCTGCCTGAGGTCTGCAGTCCTGTCCAAGTAGTAACGCAGGGCTCTAACTGGACATAGGGACCTGTCACCCTTGAGTGACCTATCCAGAGATGGTGCCAGGGCTGGGATGACCACTGGTGCCACACTATCTGGACCTTCCTTAGCCAGCTGATTCTTGGACAGGAAGCTGGGTGAAGGGTACAAAGACACCTTAGACCAGTCTGACTGGTGTCTGATGTTCTTATGTAACCAAGCATGGATCTCACTCCTGCGTTTACCTGAACCCAAAGCCAGCAGGAAAACAGTCTTGAAAGTTAAATGTTTCAAGGAGGACTCTTTCAGGGGTTCAAAAGGAGCCTTCGTGAGCTGATGTAAAACCAGTGAAAGGTTCCAGGAGGGGATGCCCCTCCTGCCCTTAGGTCTGTCTCTATGGAAACTATCCAGGAGACGAGTGAGATTCTCATCTTTGCTGACATTAATGGTGGAATTGCCCAGTTTGTCAGCAATGGCTGATCTGTAGCCATCAATAGTGCCTGGTTGTAACTTCTTGTCCTGGAACAAGTGCAGGAGGAAGTCAGCAATGGCCTTCAGAGGTGGTGCCCTGAAGTCCACCTGATTACTGAGGCACCACTTTGTAAAAATGGTCCACTTTGCCTCATAGACAGATCTGGTTGATCTTCTTTGAGGAGCCTCAATTCGTGCTGCCACTGCCTCAGAGAAGCCTTGCTCCTTGATTGCTGAGGCTCTAGGAGCCAGGCATGTAGGTTCAGATTCGACAGGTTCCTGTGAAGGACCTGGTTGAATGGCTGAGACACAAGGTTTGGTATGCTGGGCAGACAGAGTGGGATCTGGCTTGACATTGCTACCAGGTCCCAAAACCAGGGCATGTTGGGCCACCCTGGGGCAATCAGGATTATTCTGTTGCAGGGGTAGTCCTGGAGCTTCTCCACCACTTTGCCCAAGATGGCTGCCGGTGGGAAGGCGTATGGGTCCAGGTACTCCCAGGAGAGACTGAGTGCATCCACTGCCCAAGCCTGGGGGTCTGGCACCAGTGACACAAACTGAGGTAGTTTGTTGTTGAACCTGGTGGCAAACAGGTCCACTTTTGGCTGGTGCCACCTTGCGCATACAGCTTGGAATACTGCTGGATGAAGTGACCACTCTGTTTGAATGGTCTGGCCAAGTCTGGATAGCTTGTCTGCTATCACGTTCAGCCGGCCGGGGATGTGACGTGCCCTGAGGGTTACCTGTTGTCTGGTGCACCAGGACAGGATTCTCCACAGTAGGGCACACAGTGACCCCGACTTCATCCCCCCTTCTTTGTTGATATAGGCAACCACTGTTGTGTTGTCTGTAGCTATCAACACAGTCTTGTTGCAGACCAGGGTTCGAAACTCCTTTAGAGCTAGAAAAACTGCTTTTAGCTCTAAGTGGTTTATGTGCAACTTGCTTTCTGGAAGGGACCAGGTTCCCCTTGCAGTATGGTCGTCCAAGTGAGCGCCCCACCCTTCGTTTGATGCGTCTGTAAAGATCTGCAGAGCATGTTTTAGAGGGTGTAATGGTTGACCTAGTAGCACATTGCCTTCCTCCAGCCACCACCTTAGATGAGGGTGGAGGGACTTGGGGACCGGTATCACCTTTTCCAGTGACTCTGGGACCCTCCAATTGTTTTTCAAGTGCCACTGTATGGGTCTCATGTGGAGTCGCCCTAAGTGGACTTGTTTTTCTGTTGCTGTGAGGAGACCTATGAGGGACATGAATTTCCGGACCGGACAAACCGGATCCGACATCATTGATCTGATTTTGTCTGTCAAGGCCTGCCAACGGTCTTCTGTTGGTCTGACCTTGCCCTCTTTCAGGTCGAACTGGTAACCTACGAAGTTGAAGACCTGTTTGGGTGCCAGTTCTGACTTTTCCTTGTTCACCAGCCACCCTAGTTCCTGACAAAGAGTGACCAGGGTTTGAGTATGCTGGAGACAGGTGTGGAGGGTAGAGGCCCTCACCAGCCAGTCGTCTAGGTACTGGTGGATTCTTATACCCTGTTGTAAGGCCATGAGCTTGACCTCTTTGGCCACCACTGTGAACTCCATGGGTGCTGTGGAAAGACCAAAGGGCAGGGCCTTGAACTGGTAGGAGTGGCCCTGAATGTGAAAACGCATGTACTTCCTGGACTGACTGTGAATTGGAATGTGGAAGTAAGCGTCTTTGAAGTCTATGGATGTGACCCACTCCCCTGCCTGTAGGGAGGTTCTTATTGTCTCTGGGGTCTCCATCTTGAACGACTCTGTGTTTAAAAAGGTGTTCAAAGTGCTCAGGTCCAAGATAGGTCTCCACCGGTTGTTGGGTTTGGGAACCAAAAATAGCCGGTTGTAAAACCCTAGGGAGGTCTGATTTGTTACCGGTTCTACTGCATTCTTGTTGGTTAGCTGAGTCAGTGCCTCCAAAAGGAAGGCCTGTCTTTGGGGGTTTACATATTTGCTGATGACCATTGGTGACCTGGTTAGGTTGGGTCTGAACCGGAAGGGAAGGGTGTAGCCCTCTCTCAGTATTCTGATAACTTTTGGACTCGCACCCAGAGTTTCCCACTTTTCCCAAAACTGTTGAAGTCTTGCCCCTACAGGAAGATTTGTGACAACAGTTTGGACATTTGTGACAATATTTACAAAACTCAAGTGATCTACACAGGAAACATCTTTCACATGGTTTATTTCTCTGATAGATTGACAATAAGCGGGGTTTACACCTTTCTTTTGCGGTGACCCGCTGACAAAAGGAACACTTGCAACAAAAGAGTTTACATGTGGAAACACAGTCTCGCTCTTGTTTGTCACTGGAGGTGGTGGGTTCAAGCCCTCCATCTTGTCGGATACATTTACAGAGTTCAGCAATCCGACCACATTTGCAAAACAGTGATTGTCATTTATGCTTTTTAAAACCTCTGGCCGGCTTCTGGCTGAAGTTTGAGGCTTTACCACCCCCTTTCTGAGCAGTTTGCCGGTCTCTAATCTGCTTCCATGCCGGAGTAGTGGGCTTCCGGTCCGGCTGGTGAGGGGTTCGGTTGGAGGAGACGTATGGATGAAAACGTCCAGGTTTCCTTGGTGTGGTACCAGCAGAACGCCTCTCTTCACTACGTAAGATTTCCTCTTCAGCTTTGACCAGTAAGCTGTCCGGGAAGAGTGATAGTTGGTGAACTGGAGACGTACGTAAGGCAGACAAGGTGTCCGGTTTAATGCCACCCCTTATGAACTCTAAATAACTGTCTCGACGTGCCAGGGTGAGATTAGCCATGCTGATAAAGACCCCCTCTGATAAATCCTGCATGGTACGCTGCATAGCCTGTGAAATTGACCGGTTAAACGTAACCAGATATTCCAGTTCTTCAACAGCTTGTTGCTGTTTCTCAGCACTTTTGCCCTTTGAGGAATCGAACCTCAGGGACTTTAACTGGGTGACCATGGAGTCCTGTACTTTGGTGAGGCATCTAGAGAGGCCAGCAGCGTGATTACACATCACTGATTGTTCTCTGAATGACCTCTCCCACCTTCTAAGGGTGTCCTGGCTGAAGGTCCTGGAAGCTGGGGCAGAAGGTAAACTGCGCCTTGCAACTCTAGAAAACATACTGTTAAGCTTTGCCGGTTCCGGAGACCAGTCACCAACAGCCTGGTTAGACGCATCCTTCTTAACAGCTTGCATGTCGTACCACTTGGAAGTACGGGGTGTCTTGACAAATTGATCACGCAGCAGTCCACTGGTTTCAGTATTCCTAGAAGGATAACCTTCAGCAATAGTCACATTTAGTTTCTCCAGCTTCTTACAAAGCCATTCATCCACCGGCAATTTTACTGACACTTTACCGGTAGTCTTCACTCTAGAACCGGCAAAGGGATTGTCATCCATAGATGCAGCTGAGGTGTCATAATCCGGGATTTGATGCCAGCCCATGAAACTCCTCACCCCTCTCAATGTTTCCCGGTAATTAGCATCTTCAGAAAGATCCTGGTCAGTGTTAGATTCCGGTACATCACCCTGGTAGTGAACACTAGCCGGTGAAGCCGGTTCCGCATCCACCTCAGCCTCACTGTCAGATTCCCTAGCAACCTCAGAATTCTGGCCAATGGGAGGCGACTGGTTAGACAGCGTAGTTTCATAACCGGAAGGCAGAACCTCAGGACCCGCACCGGGAGCCTGTGGAGGCTGGGTGGCAGTCCCTGCACCGGGAACCAGTAAAGGTTGGGTGGCAACAGTCTCAGAGGTACCGGGGCCCTGAACAGGGTGGGTAGCACTCTTAGTCACTTCCTTCACAGCTTGTGTACCGGGAACCCCCAGAGGAGGTTGGGTAGCCGTCAACTGCGTAGCAACGTCACTAGTGCCCTCAGAAAACATAACACTTGTAGAAGCACCCGGATCAAAGAAGGGGTGTTCTCTGGGCACCACAGAAGCAGAATTCACCGGTCTCACAGGGACAGCAAATGACTGGTTAACCAGCATTGCTTCCAGACGGGAAAATCTCTCACTCCACTTGTCATCAAGGGACTTGAGGTCATCTGAAGTGGGCTTACTGCTGTGCTTCCGTTTACTAGACCTTGGGGAGCCATCAGAACGCTTCTTCTTCTGCTTGGGTGTAGAATCAACAGGAGACTGCGTCCCTGAGTTGACTGGACCCAGCAGTGAAACCTCAGACGGATCAACAAGCTTGGGAGACGTACTTGTCAATTCTTCAGATTTCTTCTGGCTAGAGCGTTCTTTCCGTTCCTTGTAGGTGGGGGTTGCTAACTGGTGAATCTGAGCAGGCGTAAACGCCTTACAGATACTACAAGGCAACTTCTTCACACACGGGTCGTCTCCCACCCCCTTGTCACGACAACGCGCGCATTTCTTATGGTTGTCGAAAAGGGCCATAACGTGCCCGCAAGAACCTCGTTTCTGTCCAGGAGACGACATAATGATCAGTAACGTTGTAGAATTACTCCGTACTAATAAAAAACAAGAAACTTGGAAGAGTTCGTTGTAAAACTTCAAAAACGTATCTCTGAAGAAAATCTTCTGCACACTCTTTCGCGCCAAACGAAAAAGATGCTATGACGTCAATAGGTAAACAGGAAATGAAGTACGATGCGCCACCTGGCGAATGCACACTCTGTGACTGGTCCTGCCGGTAGTATATACAGGACGTCTTTTTCTGGCGTTTGGCGGGACCGGTCGCGCCGACCGGTAAAGCAATTGTCCATTGGATAGGATGTATTAATGCAATAAAATGGAAAGTTTTGTCTTTCTACTTGATGGACATTACCAAGGAACATTTATTTAGGAAATTAAAATTTTCTTCTCTATTGACTTTTCCAAGAAACATATTTTATTGTGGTATATTATCAAACTGGCTTGACTTTATCAATGCCAAACCAACAAGTTTTACTGAACTTCTTGCTGAACCATTGTTTTTAATGATGTATTTCAAATTGGAGGCCAACACATATCCACAGAATATTCTGATTGGATGCAAGCTGGTATTTCAAATGTTTCAGATATTTTACAAAGAAATGGTTCCTTTAGAGGGAAAATAGAACTTGAAAACCAGTTTAACATTGTGATTCCCCACCTAAAATATAATAAAATAGTAAGTTCAATAAAACAAGTATCATCTTCCATAGAAACAATACATGTTACTGCCAGTAGTGTCAAAACCTTTGGCCTGATAAAGTTAAATGAAATTAGTAGCCAACAGATTTACTGTCAATTGATTAAGCACTTATATCAGGCTCCCACTAGCCAGAACAAATGGGTGGAATATTATCCTTTCTTGGACACAATTAATTGGAAATCTTTTTATTTACTGCCAGGAAAAATAATTCGTGCCACATATTTATTAAGTCTACAGTATAAAATACTCCATAGAGTTTTTAACTGTAGACACAAACTTTTTCTGTGGAAGATTGTTGAATCTCCAAATTGTCTAGAATGTGGTGAAATAGATAATTTGGAACACTTTTTCTACTATTGTGAATCTTCTAGAAGATTCTGGATTTACTTGGAAAATTGGCTTAGCAATATATTCTCTAAACCTGTAAATTTCACAATCTTAGAAATTTTGTTGGGATGTATCCATGTTGATAAATTGCATTTTTATGCCATGAATTATATTATCCTTTATGGTAAATACTTTATTAATAAACAAAAAAGGTCACAGAAAGAAATTTACTGGGATCATGTCTGTAGAGCCCTAAAATCTAATTTGGTTACTGACCATCTTTCCCACATAAATCGAGGCAAAGAACAGGTTTTCTTTCAAAAATTTGGTGTCCTTTTTGAAAATTTAAGGGCATTATGATTTGTCATCTACAATGATAGTGTTTGGGAGATTTTGTATCAGTATGCATGACCAGATAATTAATATGCAAATTGTTTTTCTGTTTTGTCTGTAAACTCTTTTTTTTTACTGTATTAATGAGTATATCTATATTACTCCTTTTCTGTATATTTGCTTCATGTAACACCTTGACTTGCTTTTGAAAAAAAATGAATAAAAGATAAAAAAAAAGATACTAAGTCGTTCTCACAAGTTAGCAACTCATTCCCACAAGTTAGAAAGTCGTTACCACAAGATACTAACTCGTTCCCACAAGTTAGCAAGTCGTCACCACAAGATAGCAAATCATTACCACAAGATATGAATTCATTCCCACGAGTTTTATAAGTCATACTTTGATGCCAATCTACAGACAATTTCTTTGTCTATTATACCTAACTCATATAGAGGTCACCCATCTACTGGCATACTATTCAAGTTTACATATGCCTGTAGGCTTTTTGTGACCTTCAGAGGTCGCATGTTTTCTATTACTTTACATGTCCAACTTTTATACCATTATGGCTATCGTTTTAGCAATTTTAATTGTTATTCTTCTTAGTTACCTACCTAGTGACCTTCAGAGGTCACCTACTTATTATTACAGGTATATTGCATTACTGTCTTTTAGAGGTGCCTGTTTTATGGCACTTTCCTTCACCTTAATAAGATATTTTAGCATGTTACATTGGATTAGGTGCTTTTTGGCACAACATACCTTGCAGGATCTCCATCGGATTCTCGTATAAGCTGTACCTGAACACAGCAAAACTTGTGTTTGCTGTGCTGCAATTTGCATAGTCTTTTCATACTGTAAATTGCATAGTCTTATCATTCTCAACCCCTTCTTTATATACATTACACTATAACTTACATTTTCTTTCTTCATAGATCTTTATTTTCTTACCAAAAATTTGCCATTTTTGCCCTGGTCTTAACCCCCTGTCTAAATTTCTAAATTCTTCTAGTATGGGTATGGGCAATGTAGATGTTTACTACTAATTGGGTTATAGTGTCTGCATGTGGCACCTTCGGGGGGAACCACACTGTTATGTGCTCATGTATGTTGTAAATCATTTTTCTGTCTCTTATCTAGTAACAATCTTAAATGAATTTATGTATTATTAACTAGTTTCTGTAATAATTGATAATACTGTCAAGCTGTTAGTGGTCACTGTTATAACTATCATGTATGATAAATATTGTTAACCCCTGTTGCATATTATTGGTCCCTGGGAGTGAGTTATTAAGTGGTGGGAACGAGTTATTAAGTGGTGGGAACGGGTTAGTAAGTGGTGGGAACAAGTTATTAAGTGGCGGGAACGACTTTTAATAAGTGGTGGGAATGAGTTAGTAAGTGGTGGGAACAAGTGGTGCGTATGAATTAAAACAAGGATTAACAATCTTGTGGTTACCACTTAGTATCTTGTTCCCACAAGTTAATATCTCATTCCCACGACTTAGTATCTCATTACCACTACTTAATATCTCATTACCACAACTTTCTAACTTGTGGGAATGACTTTCTATCTTGTGGTAATGACTTACTAACTTGTGGGAATGACTTAGAATCTTGAGGGAATGACTTAGTATCTTGTGGGAACGACTTTTTATCTTGTGGGAATGACTTTCTATCTTGCGGCAACAACTTACTATCTTGTGGGAACGACTTGCTAACTTGTGGGAATGACTTGCTAATTTAGTACCTTGTAGTAACGACTTTCTAACTTGTGGGAACGACTTAGTATCTTGTGCTAATGACTTTATATCTTGTGGTAATGACTTCCTATCTTGTGGGAACAACTTACTATCTCGTGGTAACAAGATAAAAAAATACCAGAAAAACAGTTCTATGTCCCTTCCTGGGCTCCGTACTAAACAGACAAACACTGTAGAAATTTTACATTATGTTTGATAATCCAAAAAGGTAGCAATGACGTTTTACTGATTTTACAATTCTGCCACTCCATATCTTAACAATAACAACTATATATTTAAATGTCAAGTACATTGTAAAATGCTTGTTATTGCAGATGTTACACATACACACTGTTGTATATTTACCCTCACATCCGAAGGGTGTATTGTAATCTGGTCTGTTTGTTCATTTGTCTGTGCACATAGCTCGAAAACTATACAGATCTGGGTCATATTTTCACACAAGGTGGGGTCTATCCATGACTCAGACGATTTGGATCCAGAATTGTTTTCTTAATTTTTTCACAAATATTTTCTACTTACATGCACACAAAAGGTGACAGCATGAAGACTGTATAAAAAATAAGGAAGGTGTTCATAGGGTGATCAAGTGCAAACCAATTAAAGGGAATAAGCAAGAAGACAGGATGATAATCACATGGTTAGCCGCTTTTCAAATCTCAAACAACTTGACAACGTGGGAATCTGTGGCAAGATTCATTCAGTGTGTGCTTTTAGCAATACCTGTGGGCGAGGGTTTGTGTCTTCTCGGGCACTGCTTGTTTATATTTATTTTGGTCCCTCACAAACAAAATACACTGTTAAGCACAAAATAAACTATGGAAGATATTACGTATCTAGTTTTAAAAGCAAGTAAGAAATAAACAAATTATATACCTATATAAACAACATGTGTTTATAATACACTTTTATGCAGGGAACGGGGCCACAGTGACAGAGTGGTAACACTCTTGCCTCCCACCTCTCAGATCGGAGTTCAGTTCCCGGCCTGACCTCAAGCTGGGAAAGCCATTGGTCAGCAGTTTACAGTGCAGAACCTTGACCAACTGTATGTACTGGTTTCCTTTGCCCATAAAACTACCCGTCGTGATATGAACTGTACAATGTATTGAAAAGGAAGTTAAACCCCAAATAAATAAATAAATTTATGCGGGGAAAACATATTAAGTAAGGCATGATTTTGACACCAATAAACAACAAAATCCCACTGATTTTAAATTAAAATTCAGTGGACTCTCGATCAACCTGCATAACTCTTGAGAACACAGTTGCTAATCAGCCATCACTGAGGTATATAGACGACATGCATACCAAGATTTCATAAGACTAATCAGACACAAGGAAAAATTACTTAAAGCTACACTCACACCAGCCCACAGCTCCCTCACTGTTTTCATGTATGTGGTGACCGTCTCATTGCAGCATTTGTCCACCATCTCAATCCAATTTGGCTCCACCTCTGGAAGCTTTCTGATTGCCTGAGACCCTATCCATCCAGGAAGAATACTCAGAAGATGATACATGTAATGCGGTAATGGTAATGGGGGTATTCCACTGAAACCGACCCTATGACTCAAGTCGAGGTTTTGGGATAAATCCTAAAAGAGGCTTGAAACTTTGGATCATTTTACTTCCCTCAACAGGACGTAATGCATCCCAACTTGTCTGGCACAAGATCCTGACCTGACTTGGGATCACAATGTTTTTCCCCCGGCTAGATAGCAATCTCTCAGGACAAGTCGTAATCTCCTAACAGACAAGCAGTAACTTGCCAAACTGAACTGATAAATTTCTGGAGTCAGAATCACGAGTAGGGATCAAACAGACACTATATCAACCCCTCCTGGCTGCTGTAACTCATCATTTATCACTGCAAAGATGCTAGCTCAACATCAGAGAAACTTTCTATAGAAGCTTAGGGCCCTGTTGTTTTTATTGAGTTATATATTTTGATTTTCATTCTGATTTGCAGACATAAAAGAACTAATCTGAGCCAGGGACCAGCCCCTGCAATAAAGCCAACACCTTCACCACAGCCCCCACCACCATCCACACCAAGATGGAAGCAACCAAACCCCTGGATCATTCCATGGATCCTTCAAAGAGAAGGAAAAGAATGCTATAGCAACCTCCGGGCTGACTTAATACAGACTAATATCCCAGGTTACCAGGATTTTGTCAGGATGCAGTTTTTCACCTCATTGAAGAATGCATACACCAACATATCAGAAAGGATGTCACAAATTTCAGTAAGCCCTTAGAAGTTGAATTGAAACTGACAATAACACTGAGACACCTGGCAACAGGAGAAATGTACAAGTCCTTACAATATCACTGGATGGTTGGCCAAACCACCACATGTGAATTTGTCCCTATAGTCTGTCGGGCCATCCTTGCTGAACTCCAGAAGGAGTATTCTACCTGTCCTACCACTCCTGAATACTGGAAACAGATTGAGGAGAAGTTCAGAGCCAGATGGAATGTCCCCCATGCTCTTGTGACACTAGACGGGAAACATGTTGCTGTGAAGAAGTCAAAGAAAGGTGGAAGTTAATATTACAGTTATAAGGGCTTCTTGTCCCTGGTGCTGCTAGCCCTGGTCGATGCAGACTACAGATCACTTTGGCTAGATGTCAAGTCAAGTTGATCTTTATCAGATGCACAAATAATAAACCGCAGCAAGTTGGAGAAAAAGATTGAGGATGGCACATTGCGGCTTCTGGCGCATGAACTCGTGGGGGAGGTAGGGCCAGATTTGCACTATTTTTGGCTGGGTGATGACATCTGCACCTTGATGCCATGGCCTTTTTAACCCTACAACAGAAGACAACTCACACGGGAAGAGATAATAGTTACCTACAGGATTTCCAGAGGTGGAAGGAAGTGGAGAATGCATTTGGAATCCTGGAAAGCTGATTCAGGGTGCTACTAGGCGCAATGGAGCAAAGGCCAAAGGTTGTCAGAGACATTGTTTTAACATGTGTTGCACAACATACTGAGGACACACCAAGGCAGACAGGGCACCAACCACAGCAGATGACATAGCAGCCATAGCGAATGAACCAGTAATATATGTGCCTGATAAAAACTGCAGGCATCCTTTAAAGGGAGGTGCATTGGCTGGGCAGGAGGATGAGATATGAAGACGAACTACCCTTGGGATGGAAAAAGCTGGAATCTACCAGGACTACCCAATAATTCCAAGAACTTTTATTAAAGCTAGTGTTCCACCAGTGCCCCACAAATTTCAAACAAATTTCACAAAAATCTCCAGTAAATTCTGAACAATTTTTTCAAACAATTTCCAAACAAAACACAAGCCCCACAATAATGTTTAATCACTTCAACACTAGTTTTTAAAATGTCCACGGTAAAAATAAAAATTTGAAAAAATGGAGTGAAATTAAAAAGATTACAAAATTAAATTTTCTTTTTAATTTTTTTCTTTAAAATTTTGGAAATGTCAAAATCTCAAAGGTCAAAAAGTGAAAGGTCAAAGTCATTTGAAAATTGTCAAAGTTTATCAATGGTGAGTCTTTTTTCTCATTTGTAGAAAATTCAAGTTCAAACTCATTTAAAATTGGTCAAAGTTTTCAAAGTTTCAGGTGGTCCTAAAAAGGACCTATGAATCAGCAGTTGCTCTGAAAAGAACACGTTACAGCAATGGTCCTGGACCTTTTGTTGGTAGGTGCAGTAAGTCTACTGCTGTTGCTGCTGCTGCGTGGGCTCAGATGACTGCTGAGGGGCTGGGCTGACTGCTGAGGAGGCTCGTTCTAGGGGATTATTGGAGGAGAGGTGGTGTATTGATTCGGGTCACATGGTGTAAATGGTTGAGCTGTATCCACCTGCTGGTAGCTCATTATTGACTGTATATTTCTAAAAAGGCTAGAGAGGCCTGGGATGTTGTGTGAACTTTCTTCTTTGACAGAGGCTACTGACATCGGGTTGACACTCTGTTGAACGGGTTGTATGACTTGGCTTGATGGCATCTGGGTTTCTGGAGTAGTCAAAATGTATTCCTCGCAGTTGCTGCTGGCTGCTGCTGATAATTCTGTGGCACATATGTGGAATTGGTACTGGAGCTCCTAGAAAGTCTAGGTTGCTGTGGCTGGCAGTTCCTTTCCTCTGCCCTGTTCTGCATCCCGTTTAAAAGTTTAAGTGCCTTGTTTTTTGAAAAGTCTAAAAAAAAGTCTGGGACATTTAACACTAGTACTGGCAGTGATGAAGATGGATAGCTGGTGTGCTGTGACAGAGCTGATGCTAGTCTCCATATTGTCAGTATCTGTGGATCCTTGTGAAATGTCGTGGGCTGAGGCTTCACTAGCACTGGCTTCTCTCTATGGGGACTTAAAGCCTGAAGATTTGCTGAGGCTCTTTTTTCTGATGTAGATATTAAAAAATTGAATTTATTTAGTTATCTAGTTCTGTCACTCTGTATTCCTAGGGAGCCTGACAAGGCTTGGACTTGATTAATTTTCCATGGTAAGACCTTTGGGGTTTAAATCATGTCTTGCACACCTTTACTGCCAGGTTGCAGCTGCTTGCAAACAACTCCAATAAGCAATCCTTACTGGCCTTGTCCTTAAAGTATTTGTTGGTTTGGTCGAAAAGCTCCTCATGATCCTTGACAAAGTCTACAATAGCCTGCTCATCTGAGTCTGTTAAATAAGTGTTCTTCACATGCCCTTTCTTGACAGGCTGGTTTCCTACAATAGCCTACTCATCTGAGATTGTTAAACAAATGCTCTTCACATATCCTTTCTTGACAGGCCAGTTTCCTACAATAGCCTACTCATCTGAGTCTGTTAAACAAATGTTCTTCACATGTCCTTTCTTGACAGGCCAGTTCCCTTTCACGTGCGGTTGGTATTGCTCTGTGGCCTGTCATGGAGTGATGTCCAGATACTTGACAATGACAGGTCGGCAAGTGTTTCCTGACAAGATGGTAACACTATATGACAGGTCTGTAAATGAATATGACAAAACGTAGACAGACAAGACAGGACAATTTCCAGACAAGTAGAGCCACGGTCAGGAACAAAAGTTGTGGAGGGTCCACTCCGACAAGCCAGGAAATCACAACTGATCCTAACCACATCTGTAAACATTTCGCCTGACCCTCAAGAAATCAGTAGTTACTGACAAGACGGCTCCAGTGGAACACCCCCATAATACAGATAGATTTTCTATGTACTTTCCAAACAAATTTAAAATTAATGCTGTCTTATAATTGCTAGATTTAATCTAGTTTGATAAGGCGATAGCACTGTCCTGTAATTTAGTTTACACTATATATTATTATAACATAGGATTATCTTGCAATTACAAGAAAACTTTGATTATAAGATACTGGAATAACTCTGTAGCTTATCTTGTAATTATAAGATAAAAATATTTAACGAAATCCTGATACCATTTTATACAGGCCTACTCATATTTTAAATTTGCAAACTCCATTGCCCAACATTTGGGAATTTATAATCCAACAATTCTTTCCCCTATTAAGTTTGAATGCACCAGCATAAACCTTTTTTCTGAAATAAGATAACAGGGTGTTTTTGCTCAGATTCTGAAGGTGACCTGAAGTTGAAGACTAATTTAATCCAACACATTTGAACTTTTTTTCAAGATCGCATACGCTAAAATTTAAAAGAATTCTTAAGGTTACAAAAGTTATTTAACTTACACCACAATCAGGCAGCCTGGTGATCTGTAAAACTGATGAGAAACAAGATCAATATTTGGCTATTGTCAAACTAGTGCATAAAGGATGCAAGTTCATGGAACTGAATGAGAAACACATGTAATCTACCTCTGTGTATAATGCTCTTGAACAAAGGTCAAAGTTGGGGGTTTACACCGCGTTCAACTGCCAGGGTCATATTGGGACAGGTCTTCAGCATTGCCACTTGTGGGAGTCGAATCCATACAGAGGTGACTGCCTGTGATTAGATGCCAAAGTTGTTAACCACCAGGCCACCGAGGAACTCTATAATGCCCTTGAAGTTTTATTAATGTTTCATCATTGGCATTTTCTCTTGGATTCAAATTAACAGGGATAACATCGTAAAATGAACAAATGATTATAAAGCAAAGAATAATAATTTCAAAATTAATGCATCCCTCTCTTTTCCTCAATGGATATTACCATTCACAATAGTTTATGTGTTACATCACATTTTTACCCACTTTGATAACAGTTAACTAGAGTAATTTCATGGAATGAAAGGTCTTGTTAGGACTTTGATTTGTGGTTTGGTACTGTCAATCCCCCCCTACTTCTTGAAAAATAATGCACCTCGGTAAAGGTTATATAAAAAATTTCAAATTAAAATTTTCGGAATTACTTTAAAATATGAATGGATATTACTATCTGGATTAATATGCTTGAACAAAGCCACTGATATAATATCGTGCAATTATAATACATGTTTAAATTTAAATACCCATTTTCTGGAAGAAAGCTTCAGTTGAAATACCATCTCTTCCCCCCATGTACTTTTTCCTTTGCCTGGCTGTTTTGGGGCGTCTAGCAGACTTGGCCTGTAAGGTTTCACGCTTTGGGGCATCAGGAGCTACAGCTAGTATACACAAGAGAACAATTATGTAGCATATAAAACTCTTAAACATATAGCTAAGTAAGTATGAAGAATTTTTAAAGAGCCAAATTAATGAAGACATTTTCTAAGGGACTAATGTCCAAGAACAAATGGTCCAATTTTTTTCTGGAATGAATTCCATGTCTATGTTAGCATCTGATAGGGGAGAAAGACTATGGTGAAGAGTAGGCCAACTTGAATAGGTAAATCTTAAACTGCTATCTAACACCAGAAATGCTGTGCTGGGCTCTGATGCCTTGAGAGACCTTGTTCCATTCATTGGGAGCAGCTATTGCAAAATTGTGCATCCCAATGTGTCTGTTTGGTCTGGTTGAGGAAACTGAGAGGCAATTGCCTCATGAGGACAGATATGAGGGTTGGTTAGGATTTATTACCTTGTAAGTAAGGTTGTATATAAGCAGCATACAGTAATGAACCGGGAGCCAGTGTAGTTTTTGTAAGAAAGGTGTCACATGACTGAATTTGTTTAGTTTACACACAATATAACATAAGCCTTTTAAATTCTTTGAAGTCTACTAATATTTGCCTTTCTGTGTGATACAGCATGGAGTTGCAGTAGTCCAGGCCGCTGCTGACTATGGTGTTTGCCAACTTCACAGACGTTCACAAGTGCACATTAGGAGTTTATGTCTCAATAGCTCATATGCCACATTAGGGCGGGCCTTCAGTAACACAATTACCCTCACTCATAAAGTCGGTGTGAGATCTCTGCATGAACTGCATCCTGAAAGCACTCATAGAGCAGAGGCCTCCACTCAGGGAGCATTTCTTAAAATTGGGGATTATTTTACATTCAGAATATGATCTCAATGTTTCCAAAAAATGTTATCTCTTCTGGTGCCAGGCTCTACTTTCATAAAAAATTCATGAAGATCCACTCATTACTTTTTGAGTAATGTCAACCAGAAAGCTAGTCATTGATAATACATTGAAAATTGGACTTTTGAAAATGCAAGATTTTTTATCCAGAATATTGATCCATACCTTTTCTCAAATGTTACCACTCCTGCCTTTGGCAAGGACCTACCCACATAAAAAAAATCTTAAAGAACCATTTATTAGTTTTGGAGAAATCGTGAACACAGACAAACATACAGACAAACAGGTAAACGAATGCACGAAAAAACCTAACCTCCTGTTGGATATAATTATAGATTATGACTAAACGAAAGAAAACATACATGAATTATTATGTAATTATATTACAAAACTATTTTACACACAATGTTGTGGTGACACCATAATAATATTATTTGTATATCTCCATTATGGTGTGGAATCAGAAAACGCAGGTTTACTTTTCCTTGGTTTACTTTTCCTTGAGACCTTTAATGTTCAAATTGATGAGACAGGCATTTATTTTTAATTTTAATTTTAATTTGGCCTTGAATCACATGAATGGTTTTTCCTCATAATACTGCATGCACACTTTTCAGATAAGACAGCCAGATTGGCCGTGTGGCAAATGGGGCTTTAATGCATGAAGCCATATCACATCATTTTCTAAAGAATATTTCCCTCTTATACTGGGATTTGTAAAAAAGGTCTCCCCGTAATTTCAAACTATGAAAAACATTATGCAACAAAATCAGAAATATATATACTTTTGGTTAAAATGTCATGTCTGAACTTTGTGAGGAAAATATTCAGTTACAATTAGAACTGAAATATGGACACATAAAATTTTGTGCATTCACTAATCAAAATAAATTATATAGCCTGATGTTTACAGATCCTCCCCCGACCTCCTGATCTTAATTGTCCCATTCAACTGTGTCGCAGTCTTACATCAGAGAAGACGGATGGGGGAAGTGTGAACAAAGAATAAGTAGTACATACAAATATTGTTTGATCTACTTTATGTATATTATTTAAACTTCTTTCGGACATTTGTCTTCTTTATGGGCACAGAAATCTGCTATCCTAATATATTCATCTACTGATAGGCCCATTCTTTCTCAAGAAAAGTATTCCCGAAGGAGACTGTCTCTCAGAAACAGTGGTGTCAGTTTTATAACACATATATATGCAAATATAAGGAGACAATGACAGCTGAAGCGACGTCACAACTAATTTAAATATGTTAGGAAATAACAAAGACATATTCTAATATTTGTGTCAATTTGGGAAAGTGACAGGTTACGGGAATGTTGCTCAGTCCCAGGGGTGACCTCCCTTGTCTCAGTCATGTTCAAGTATCCCCCCTCAACCTCAGTTTCATCTTAAGAACTATATCTTAGCTATTCTTACGCCTGGTATTTAAATCCCAACACTAACTTGGCGGGCCTTCAGTGTTAACAAAGGACAGGCACATGCAAATGGAAAAATGCTTTTATCGTTCAAAGTTTTTAGTTTTTTATAAGTTTTAAATGTGTCTTACAGTTGTTTTTCCTAAGTGAAAATTTAGTCAACACAAGGATGGGAGGAGCACGCTTCTGTTCACAGTGTAGGACTTCACATGAGGGCACAACTGGCAAGAAATGTCAATTGGTACATCAAGGAGAGATGGGCACGTCAGGGGCAAACAATGTGGACTCACAACAGGCTAGTATGAGTTTGTTCAGTGACTGTAATGTTAACGAGGATCAGGCCCGTAGCACAGCAGAGCAAGTATTGTCACCTAGTCAAGTTCCTGTCAATGTAGAGATCACCCAGTCTCCTCAGAATTTAATTTTAGAAGAACTTAAGAAAATGTCAGACAGATTCGGCAAGCTAGAAGAGCAAGCAGCTGAGGATCGTCAAGTATTGTCAGGTTTGGTAGTGGGGTTTAATAAACAGGGGCAAACCATGGACAAAATCTTATCGACAAGTAATGTGGCCCAGGTGGAAGAGAACTCCAGTTTACAGAACAGGTCAGTGAGAATTTCCCAGAACAGTGAAAGTACACATGGAAATGTTGGTATTGAAAGAAACAGTAATGTTGGTAGTTGTCACAGTAACATCCAAGTCAACACACATTACACTACACCTCCCACATGTGTTTTTTCTTCACACATTGCAAATCCCACTACCACAACCTTAAATCACACGCCTATTCATCAGCACATAGTCAATAGAAATGTTACAAGAGGTAACACCTCCACTGAATCACAGGCAATGAATGCATCAATAAACGGGAATGGCATACAACAAGCTAGCCAGGCAAGGGCGTTCTGGGATCAAATGCATACACACACGTCCAATAAAGCAACACCTCATGCAGCATCTTACATAGCACATAACGTCACACAGCCAAGTCACCTTTCTTCTGTCTTTTCAGCCACGTCTATGACGGGACAGCATGGGGTAGGAGGACTGCAACAGAGTGGTATTACAGGGACTGTGAGAGCAAGAGGATGCAGTCAGGAAACAGTGGCCGGTTTGGAGACGAGAGAAGAGCCTGTGATTCCATCGATACAGGCATTGAAGAACTCAGCTGATATACACTCAAGAGTGAATCAACGATATGCAGAACTGGAGGAGGCTGTGGCGGTAGGACAGCAAGGTAACTTTAACAGTTTCTTGGAGTCACTTCATAAGCATGTTTCAAAACAAGAAAAGATTAAAGTCAAGTGGCCTCAAGACTTGGCCTTTATTGGAACTCAAAGAAAAAGGCCTACTTATGATCAACTTAATTCCATGCAGTGGTTGTTGGGCTTTTTACGTATTCGACAAGAGGAACAAGACCCAGTGATTAGGGAACACATGATTGATTATCTCACAGAACTCACTCAAGATGCATGTGATTTTTCTTGGGAGGCCACCAAGGGAGCACATGCAGTGCTCATGCATCGCATGGGTGACGGTGTCATCACATGGACAGATATTGCAGAGATACACAAACTTAGAACTAGGTATGCACAAACTCACTCCACTCAAGGGGTGTCGGACAAAGCTAAAAATCTGAAGGTAGTCCCATGTTGACAGTTTAACAAAGGGTCATGTAATAAGTTAGGGGATCATGAATGGAAAAACTTATTATTGAGACACATGTGTCAGTTTTGTCACAATACTCATAATAAAGTAGAAAGTCATGCTAGAAAGGATTGTTGGAAAGCCGGCAAAGACATGGCAAAAAACTAAGTACAGCTGTCAATACAGTTAGAACTAGGGTTGTATATAATCAACAGGTACCAAATTTTGTAAGAGCAAGTTTAAATAGGAAATGTGACCAGGTCAAGGCTAACAAATGTTGCACAAATAAGGCAAGTTCCAACAATCCTATAAGCACAGACAAGAAAAGTCGCACATGTAATATCAAACAGGTCAACAATAGTAATGTAATATCCATTACAAGTAAGTGTGAATCAAGATCAAAGTGTGACATAAAAAACCATGTACAGGGTGTGATAGTGAAAAATAGATTTAAACCATTGTGTGATTTGGTTGACCACCAGGGGGATATTGAAACAGATAGTAGGGGGGTAGAGTTGTTGTCAGAACAAGGCGTCATACAAGGCGTCAATAACACATGTGAACACACATAGTACGTAATATTCAACAGGGCAAAGCTCCTGAATGTGTCAGAAGTTTGAATGTCAATGAAATTATTGACAAATGTAGTGATTTGAAAGAATGTATAAAACAACAAAGAAACCCATATGGTTTCTTACCAATCTCGAATTTGAAACGTATGCAGAGGGCGTATTCTCTGGTACCAAACAGTATCATAACTGACAAAAACTTTGATCCAGTACGGGTGTATAACCAAGTTAGAGACACTGGCAAGTACAATTACGAACAAGCTAAGATTCAGCTACCATCTGATATAAACTTTGAACTGTTAGAGAAATTAGCTGAAAAGTATTGGGACTACCAATTACCAATGTTTTTAAAGTTTGGTTTTCCTTTAGACTTCCCTAAAAATGAAGAGGGTAAATTGAAGTCCACTGAAGCAAGTCATAGTTCTGCTATACAACATAGGGAACATGTAGACACGTATTTACTGGATGAAATAGGACATCAAGCCATAGCTGGCCCGTATGATCAACCTCCGTATGGTGACAAAACACAAATATCTCCTTTCATGACAAGGGACAAAAGTGACAGTGAGAAACGTAGGGTCATTATTGATTTAAGTTGGCCCCAGGGTGCGTCCATAAATCACTTTACTAGACCCAATATATACTTAAATATGGCATATAAACTTCAGTATCCCACAGTGGATGATATAACAGCCTACTTGAGAGAACTGGGACCTGAGGCACTCATTTATAAGGTAGATTTGTCAAGAGCGTTTAGGCAATTGCCTATAGATCCCTCAGATTACAACTTATTATGCCTGAAATGGGGTGAAAAGTACTATTCTGATAAGTTCTGTCCTTTTGGCCATCGATTTGGCAGTTTATCGTGTAGTCGACTTAGTGATTACTTCAGGTACATAATGTACAAAAACAACCATGTGATCTTCAGCTACGTAGATGATTTATTGGGGGTGGGTTTGAACAGTACTATACATGAGTCTTTCAAAGAATTACTACAGTTATTAGAAGACTTGGGTTTCCCCATTAGTAAGTCCAAACTTAGAAGTCCTAACTCTGTATGTAATTGTTTAGGCATCATAATCAATGTAAAAGACTCCACAGTATCAGTACCCCCTGAAAAGTTAGCAGAAGTTATTAAAAAATGTCAGGAAATTAGAAACAAAAGTAACACCACCAAAAGAGGTTTGCAATCAGTTATCGGTTCCCTTATGTTCATACATAAGTGTGTTACCCCAACCAGATTCTTTGTGAACAGAATTTTACAGGGGTTATGGGAGGCTAAAGGCGACAGAATTGCCATAACTCAAGAGATGAAGAAAGACTTTACATGGTTTTGCAAATTTTTACCCATTTTTAATGGTACAGCAAAATTCAATCATGTTATCATAGATCAAGTCCTCACCCTAGAGATTGATGCTTGCTTGCAAAGGGTGGGGGGGTCTGGAAAAATTTGGTATACGCCGCTGTGATTCCCCAGGGGTTGGGCCGCAAGAGTGACTTGAACATTACCCATTATGAAATGGTTAATATTATGGTCGTGTTAAGATTGTGGGGTCAAGAATGGAGGGGTCGGAGTGTCATAATCAAAACTGATAACATGGCTGTAGTAAATATTTGCAAAAGTGGGTACACGAGAGATATGGAACTGGCAGCTTATATTAGGAACATTTGGTTAATCACTGCCTCATTGGACATACGGTTAGTGGTGGAACATATTAGAGGCAAACAAAATGTTACGGCAGATTTGTTATCTCGATGGACAGGTAATCAAACAGACAAACAATTGTTAGATAAACTGGTATGTAATCCCAGTTGGTGTGAGGTGACACAAGAACATTTCATGATTGATTATGACATTTAAATAAGTATTATGTGATGTAAAAAATGATTTTGTGTGTTGTAGATCAATCCTCAGTCATGGAGGTATTAGCTCACAGGGTCAATCAAAGGTTACGTCAGGCATATCGACCAAAAACGTGGACTGCATATAAGAGCATGTTTTTGTTGTTCTTAGCATTTTGTGATTTTTGTAATGTATGTGATCATCCAGTGGCCTTGGCTACAGTCTTGTACTTTGTTGAATTTTTGGCCTTCAATGGGTTAAAACCTAATTCCATCGCCAATTATTTGTCAGCCATCAAATCACAGTATGTGTGGTTTCACTTGGATGTAACTATTTTTGAACATGCAAAAATTAAATTGTATATGAAAGCCATTCACACATCATTAAGAGACATTCCTGTGCATAAAGGTGTGTTTGATGTTGAAATATTGTCAAAAATCATACAAGCGTGTGATTCGTTTCAGTTTCCTTCCATTTTCAAGTCTATTTATTTGTTATCTTTCTTTGGTTTTCTGAGGATTTCCAATGTGGCCCCCATGTCCAAGTCTTCCTTTGACATCACAAAACATCTTTGCAGAGGAGATTTCTTTTTGCATCAAAATTCAGCTATTCTGTTGATAAAGTGGTCCAAGACCTTACAGGTATCTACAAAAGGCACTTTCATAACTATTCCTGTGTTGGGTCATTCTCCTCTGTGCCCTGTGAAAGCCCTATGTGCCATGATTCACTTATATCCTGCTACTTCAAATGCTCCATTATTCTTTAATTTTCATGGAGTTATTACTCAGTCCCAGATCAGGACACATTTAGTAAAAATAATGCACTTCATTGGGCTCGATCCCAAGACCCACACATTTCACACATTTCGTAGGTCAGGAGCGACTCTGGCCTTCAATAATAATGTCAGTATTCAACATATTCAAAGACAAGGTACGTGGTCCAGTGATGCAGTAAATGCTTATATTGTGGAAGATCCTTTACATTCTTCGTCAGTGACCACTACGTTTCAATCACTACTTGCTACTTAGCTGTACTACTTGGGTGTTTGGTGACTTGTACAAAGTGTATGACAGTGAATAATACTAGTCTTCAGCACTGAATTCCTCCACCTATGAGTGTAAACCACCATTATCACATTTAAACATATTGCTGTAGAGAGTGAACTCTCAAGTATGGACGTTAATAAAAGATTGTTTGTGTCAGGTGGTGAACAATGCAGGTGCTTAGCTCACCTCCATCTATCAGGAAATATGTTGTATTGACAGCTGATTGACAAGTGTATAAATGTTTTAATAGAAATTTTATGTATTTTATAGTGCTTTTATGTTATACAAATTATATAGATTAACATTAACGCCTTATACAGTGTTTAACATAACAAATATATCATATGAATAACATTAATGTAACAGCAGGGTGGCTTGACTTTAAGTAACAATGAAACAAGTCAGATTTTATCAAGCCACCCTTGTGTGTGGTTATGTAGGTATAGTAAATGTTAGAATCAGTAGTGTACTAAAATTACTAATGTACTAAAGAAGTTATTTTTAAATAATAATAAAAAAATTTATCCGCAATGGCGGGTGTTTTTACTGTGTGAATGCTGAAATCTGACCTTTGACCTGGGATCTCACCTTTGGGACTGTAGGGTTCTGAAAGCAGAAATCATTTCTTATTGCGTAAAATAGCCTTACCTTATCCTCACAAATGCTGATTTGGTTTTGTGGAGGCCAAACACGACGACCAACAAGAATATTTAAAAAGATTATTCTTATTTCTACAATTGTCACCTCTTAAAAACATTATATGAGGGTAATAGATTTGATTTGGTTTTGTGTAAAGTGCATTTATAATTTTGTTTGTGTTTAATTTAGTCAAATGAAATCCACATTGTAACACTTTAAAAGGCACATAAAACTATGTTTTTGTGTTTGCTTTTTGTAAAGTTATGGCAGAAAGGAATAAAAGTTTTAAATGATTCCCTTTCATGTAAAAATGGGGAATACTGATACAAATTATCATGTGCTCTTCCCTTTACAAACTAATTACAATAAAAATACTTTATATGAAAACACAGCAACAAGGAAACAAAAACTAAATCAAGAAAAATGTTAGAGAGGTTGTAAACAACGCTTTTCAAGCCTGTATCTGTTTTCCAATACATTACACGTCAGTAATTTCTGTGTTGAACGTCATTTCATAGCGTCAAAAGTAAGCTGTTAGGTATTTCACGTTAAAAAGAGCCTTGTCACGTTGATCTCCACCATGATTTTTCTCGGTGCGTTTTTGTGCTACGTTTTCAATAAAACGTTGTTCGCAACCTCCCTATTAATAATTGACCACCTACCTTTACTTTCTTCTTCCATCTCTCCATCACTTTTACTCATTTCTTCCCTTCTTTTAGCGGACATAACTCTTTTTCCAGACATAGCTTTGCGGCATTTGTTGTTACACTGAAATAATATCTTTATAATTTATAAGCTTTAAATGGGTGTTTCTTCACCATCCAGCAATCACCAATAGCTAATGCCCATTCACTACTCTCCACTCTTTAATGCCTCAAATACTGTTTAACAGTCCTAAAAATTATGGTAAGTCTGATTCATATTGTTGAAAGTTTTCTTTTTATTACATCATATTGGCCAACATAGGTCATTGACTGTGATTGACTGTCATTGACCAGTTTTAGCTTTTGCTCAATGTAGTACACACAAAAAAATAAATTACTCTAAATCATTCACCACACTTGGCATGCTAGTGGAACATAGATTGATACTGAAACCCGGCAACTCCACCATGTCAATTGAAAATGTGTTCAATAAATTTCTTTTATTTGATCAGAGTCAACCAAAGTGCCTTTGGATTACTTAGAGAAATAAACAAAAGTATGACTCTTTAAACAGTTGAGCTAAAGGGGAATCCCCGGGAGCCCAGGGGACGTATTCACAAAAGGTCTTAGCCAAATCCTGTATTTATATTGGCTATATTTGCATACAAAAGTTAAGCTCAAGACTTGGCTAGGATTTTTAGTGAATAAAACCCTGCTGTTAACAGAGCTGATATACATGAGAACATTATACTACACTCCAACCAGGGCTTGAGCAGGCCATTCATCTCAGCAGTTTATACAGGCACACAGATCCTCCCCTGAGACTACATGACATTTTTCCTAAAACCACAACATTTTTGAAAAATCAGGGAGTTCCAAATAAAAAAATACTAGCTTTTATCCCTGTTGAGTATTCTTTATTTTTGAAGGAATGTGTAGGTAGTAGCAGACGTCAGTCGAAGGGGAGAGTGGTTGATTGTATGAAGCCATGGTTTTGGTTTCACTAGATATTTAACCATCAGGATGTTTTAGAACTGGTGTAGCTAGAGTTTAAAATCTGGGGCCTGTCAGTCAAAGTCTTCGTTCTGGTAACAACTTTGTTAGCTCTTAAGTCTAAGTTAGCACACTCTTGTGTAAATCAAAACCTTAGTTTACTGGTGGTTAAACGTTTTGTCAAAAACCCTCATATTTATAGATAACTCAGACAGTGTCGTTAAGTAATGGTTATGTAAACCCTCAGATCTTTACATCCAACCAAAGATAAAGCTATCATTATTGTATAAAATACAAATAGTAAAGTACTGCACAGTAGGGTTATGCCTAACTAACTAAGTCGGGTTGATAGTGTAGCACTAAGAATTAAAAAATATCGGATCTGAAAAGGGAGGATTTACCAGATCAAGCACTGATAAACCAACGGATTTTGTCTCAACTTGATTCGATTGGTAAGAGGTTGACTGCTATTGAAAGTAAATCTGTTTCTTCTGCCAGGTATAAGGCCACAAAATTGCTAAAATCAAATGGTGATGCTGGTTCAAGTCTCAAACATTCCTCTCTGGAGGAAGATTTGCACAATATACCCGATTTGCACACTCTTCGAAATGACAGATCTATTCAAGATCATGTCTTCTCTCTCCTCTTATGGTGTACTCTGCACCAGATAATGACAGTAATCATATTTCGGATCCGTTAGTTGCACACAAGCTAGTATGAAAATCAGGGTGTCCACATTTTTGGGGGTAGGCGGATTCCAGTAGATTCAAAGTTAAACATTCCAAATTGGAGGTATTATTTAGCAGATTTTTGGGAAAAACAATTACTGGATCTACTCGAATTTGGCTTCCCACTCGATTTCGACAGGAATGCACTGCTTACTTCTACTGAAGAAAACCATGCTTCTGCAATTAATATCAAAAATGATGTTTCTAATTACATTGAGGAAGAATTAAAACATGGTGCCATGTTAGGCCCCTACGAGAATAAACCAATACCTTTACATGTATCACCATTCATGAATAGAGATAAGCCGGATTCTGTGGTTAGAACCATTGTTGACCTTAGCTGGCCAAAATTTCAATCTGTTAATGCAGGTGTGGCCCAAGAGATGAGTACCTGGGTTCAAAGTTTCTTCTAAATTATCTTTTAGTAGACGATATTGTTGGTAAATTGATTGACCTGAGACCTGGTTCACTTTTGTTTAAGATTGACATCAGTCATGCATTTCAACAGCTGAAGGTTGATCCCTATTGAGCTTTGAGGCCTTAAGCAGGATTCCTACTTCATTGATCAATCAATGAAAAGTGACCGATAGCATACATTATATCATGAGAAAACATGGTTTAAAAACCTTTTTAATTATGTGGACGATCTGATAAACTGTCATTTACCTTCAAAAATATATAAAGCTTATGAATTTTTGTTACAACTTCTTCCTCAATTATATCTGGTCATTAATAAAAGGAGTTAGTTCCTCCCACAACAGCAATGACCTGTTTGGGTATCTTCATTGATTCCAAGGATAGGAAGATGTCTGTCCACTTAGATAAGCTACAAAGTATTATTGCTATATGTCAAAGTTGGAAAGATAAGAAATTATGTTCAAAAAGACAATTACAGTCTTTTTTATCACTCTTGTTTATTTCTAAATGTGTGAAACCGGCTAGAATATTTTTGAACCATATGCTCATGTTTTTGAGACAAATGGGTGACAAAAAATGTGCTAATATTAATATTCTGAATTCTTTAAAGATCTTAACTGGTTTTGTACTTTTCTTAATGGGGTCCTTTATTATGACCCAAGATCTATACAGGCTAAATTACATTTAGACGCCTGTCTGGGTTGGGTGGCATTTTTGACAATCAGTGTTATTCACTCCCAATTCCTAAGAATGTTTTGGAATACGTCCCGGCATTTGGGTGCCGGGTAGTTCAGCCCTAGGGTACCCAATTTCAGTTTCTACAAGTATTAGTACATAGCTTGTCCTAAATTTTCATTGGTCAGTGGCTGGTCACCTTGTGGTTTGACCATTCATTCAGCCATTTGAAAGTTAGAGGTGACAGGGGTGACATTGGAAATCAACAATACCATTTACAATCACATTTACCAATTATTTTATGGTTTTTAGTTTTTATTGTTTTTATTTCTGATGATATGGCTGCATCCACTCGTCAGTATAAGTTATGTTCAGCTCACCAGGACACTGTGGAGTTGCCTGTGGAGATCCATACATCTCAAGACAGCACTTTCATGAAGGAACTTCTGGCTTCCCAGCAGGATCCAAGCTCCGCGCAAGTGTCAGACAATGAATCCTCTCTAAATGAATCAGATTGTGAAGCGTTAATTGCTAGCTCTGATGATGACAATGACCAAGTTGTAAACAGACAAAGGTCTGCTAAAAAGTCGGATCCGACAGATTCGGACTCTCAGAGTATGTCCCAGCAAGCTATCAACGTCAAAATTCTTGAACAATTGCACTCCCTTGGTAAACGTTTAGATGACATGGAGAGAAAATCCTGTAAAAAAAGTACTGACACCACTAAAATCAAGAACAAAGGTTACAAAGCTAAGGTTAGAACCCAACCAGCGGTCACACTTCCCCCTGTTCACCAAAATAGTGGTATAAATGACTTACATACCCTAAGGCAGGATGCTAACCTACAACTTCAAGTTGAGAAACGCCTACAAGAGTTGGCTTCCCTCAATAAAACAGGTACAAAAATCAAATCCTTAGGGGGGGGCCTGTAGAAGTCTTGGTACCCAATCGTATCAAATGGCCACATGAGTATGTCCTGTCTGGAAATTCAAAAGAAAGAATATCTTATGACCAGTTGTCCATTACACAGTGGGTGGCTGGCTTTGGTCGCATCATGAAAGAGGAAAAAAATCCTGAAATTAAAGATTCAAGGCTAGATTATTTGGTTTCATTGTTTGATGATGCGAATGACTTCTCTTGGGATGCGGCCAAGGCCAGCCATGCCTTTCTACTATGTAGAATGGAACAGGGTGAGATAAAAAATTATACAGAACTTGAGAAAATTGATAGAATTAGGAGGGCACACGCTCAAAGACACAGCCACCCTTCTCAAAATTATCAAAATCCCAAGAAAATGGGTCAGAAAACCCTCAAGTCCATGCCCTGTATTTTCTACAATCAAGGCAATTGTAGTCAGCCCAAAACCCATGAAACCAGGGGCATTTTATATCAACACATCTGTTCTGCATGTTTTACCAATGGCAAGGCTTTCAATCACAGTGAAACAGATTGTAAAAACAAGCTTAAAAAAGTTTCAAAAAACAAATAACTTTGGGTGCCCTACCTCCGGGCACTCACAGCTATTCCACCAAAATTTTGTTTAATTCTACAATTTCTACTGCTAGGCCAGAAAGTCAAGTACATAAAAACAAAGCCTTGCAGTGGTATCAAAAATGGGCTTCCTTCAAAAAGATTTCACCGGGCATGACATATGCCCAGGCCTTGTTGAAAAATAGTGTCAAAAACTGTGACACTCGTGGATCACAAAAATGCTTTGCTTGCATCTGAAAATAAAACACGTAACCATAACACCCGTACTGTTATCAAGTCCCCTGTACATGTGAACCCTGCTAGTCACAAATTTGTGTACCGTGCCAGGAAGACAAAAACCTCGCATAACACACAGAATGTACCCGTTGCATTGTGTAATAGACTTCAAGTATTGGCTGGACTTTCCGACGAGAACAATGGCTGTAGCAATCACAGTATCTCTCGTGATTCAAGCGTATACAATACTGAATTAGATGTCTCGGATGCAAGCAAGCGTTCTTTTCAGCACTCAAGCGAGTGCAAAGATCCCTCAAGTCTTGGTAGCCTCCAGCCTGTGTTGGCTGTACAGGAAAATTCGCTTTTATATGGGAATAAAAACAAAACCGGGTCTTTTGCTGGGGATAACGAATCTACCAAGACAGATTCTGACTATGGTACAGTAGCAAGTTTGTCAAATACATGTGTATTGCCTTGTCAAAAATTAAAAAATGTCATTCATTGCACACATCTCTCACAAGACGTTGGC
Organism: Sabellastarte sp. h YS-2021; assembly: GCA_964017235.1. Taxonomy (NCBI): domain Eukaryota; kingdom Metazoa; phylum Annelida; class Polychaeta; order Sabellida; family Sabellidae; genus Sabellastarte; species Sabellastarte sp. h YS-2021. Next base: position 139,146,161 of record OZ024928.1, read on the forward strand.
AACACTTCACAGCCTCAGTTGGCTGATAAAAATCACACTTTCTTAGGGAATAAAAACAAAACTGGGTTTTTGGATGGCGATGCTATGGATGCCAATCTCTTGCAGGTCTCACCTGTTAACGGCAATGAGAATCATGGTGATGTTATTGACATTATGGACACTGTCAATTTAGATCAGGCTTTATACCAAAACTGTAGCCTTAATAGACTCAATGACTTGGGTCATGTACAGAACTTATCGTGTGATATTGTGGATACAAAGGGAATACAGACTGACTTTGGCTTTATACCTAAAGGTCCACTGAGGTTGTATGATGGTGATCCAGGGGTTTGCAATCGTATCCCTGATATAATAACTGCCCACTTATTGGTTAAAAACAGTGGTCTTCCAAACTACCTCGGCTGTAGAATTCCTGTTGTATCTAATCTTAACTGTCATATTTGGTCCCACCATTTACAAGATTACTGGGACAAACAGTTACCCGACTTATTAAAATTCGGATTCCCTCTTGATTTCGATCGTACCTGTTTCCTAAATTCTACAGATGAAAATCACAAGTCTGCATTACAAAATGCTCCTCATGTCGATAACTACATTGTTGAGGAACTTCAGCATAAAGCTATCCTTGGCCCTTTTGACAGTAAGCCTATACAGTTACATACCTCTCCACTTATGGTAAGGGATAAGCAGGACAGTGATAGTAAAAGGACCATTATGGACCTTAGTTGGCCTGAGGGCCACTCAGTAAATTTTGGAGTCTGTAAAGACATATATTTAGGCACAGAGTTCGTACTTAAATATCCATCCATTGATCGTATCACATCTTCTCTCAGAAGTTTAGGTCCTGCAGCAATGATATACAAAATAGATATTAGCAGGGCTTTTCGTCAGATCAAAGTAGATCCTGGAGACATTGATCTCCTAGGTTTCAAATTCAAAAATAAGTACTTTCTCGATCTTTCGGTCGTGTTCGGATATAGAAATGGGAGCCAGATTTTTCAGAGGTGCACCGATGCAATTAGATTTATAATGTCACAACATGGGTTTCCTCACCTTCACAACTATATTGATGATCTAATATATACAGGTCTTCCATCAGAAACTCATTCATCATACAGCTTCCTCAAACATCTCCTGTCACAGTTAGGTTTAGATATTTCCATGAAGAATCTGGTACCTCCTAGTACTTCAGTCACATGCCTTGGTATCCATATCGATACTGTCCAGAGGACTCTTTCTATCCCACAAAGAAAATTACAAGAAATTGTTGAAATGTGTAAAAAGTGTGCCTCTAAAACTTATTGCAGTAAAAAAGACCTTCAATCCTTATTAGGCAGTCTCCTATATATCACTAAGTGTGTGGCCCCTGCCAGGTCATTTCTTAACAGAATGCTTCTACTACTCCGTTAAAAGCCCATGTATCAAAAATTTTACTGACCCAGCCATTTTTCCGGGGCCTCGCATGGTTCAATACATTTTTAGAGGTGTACAATGGGGTCACCTTTTATGATCAAGTTAATTCTAACATTGAGGTTCACTTAGATGCATGTCTGACAGGCTTAGGCGGCCATTTTGGAAACATGATTTATACTCTCCGCATACCTCTTGCTTTCAAACAATATGACATCACACATTTGGAAATGATTAATATTGTAGTGGCCTCAAAAATTTGGGCTTCTCACTGGGCCAATCGGAAAATTCGCATATACTCTGATAATATGGCTGTAATTCAAGTTCTGACCACAGGCAAAGCTAGGGACCAGATCTTGGCAACATGTGCTCGCAATATCTGGTTAATTGCGGCCCTTAATAATATTCAATTTCAGTTCTCCCATATCCCAGGCAAGCTGAATGTATTGGCTGATTTATTGTCCAGGTGGCATATGATTCATAATAGAATTGAAAAACTAAATTCACTTATTTCCAACTATGCATGGATTCCCACCCACCTTAGCCTAACAGATCTTAACCATTCCATATAGCACTTGCTTTTATTTTGTAGATCTCAAGGGTTCGGCAGCTCAGCTGGCCACCTTGGCGTCTTTTCGGCTGCTCCACGGCTTTAGGCCTGCCACAATTAAACAGTACCAAAGGATGTGGCATGACTTCCTACTGTTTCAGGTGGCGGCTGGGCTGCCACCCTCTCAGGTAGATATTCATTTGCTTTTATCTTTCATGGAATTTTTATGTCAGAATGGCCATTCCAAGGCTAATATAGCCAATTATATGGCTGCTGTCAGGACCCTTTATATTATACATGGTCTTCCAACTGAGTCATTCACAGGTCAAAGGATTCACTTGTATCTAAAAGCACTGAAAATCAATGCTCCTTTTGACCCCACCCTTCGGCCACTTATAGATATCCAAAAATTACATTCTTTGTTGTTATACTGCGACACAGCTCCATACTCTGTAATTTTAAAGCATTGTATCTCACATGTTTCTTTTCCTTCCTTAGGCTATCAAATATCCTTCCACACTCATTGGCCACATTTGACAATACAAGGCATTTAGCCAGGGGCGATTTCATTCAGTCAGGGGAGGGTGCAGTTTTATTATTAAAATGGTCCAAAGCCCTTCAAGACAGGAAGTCTACTGTCACCATTCCCCTTCCAAATCTTCATAATTCACCTCTTTGTCCAATTAAGGCCATTAGTCTTATGGTTCAGCAAGTTCCAGCCACTTCCAATGATCCATTGTTTACCATTCATACAGTTAGGGGCTTGGTCCCTTTGACAGATTCCCTCGCACGTAAACACCTCAAAAAGGCCTCTAAAGCTGTAAATATCTCTCCCTCCTTGACCTTCCATGCCTTCAGGAGGGCAGGGGCTTCCTGGGCCTTTAGTCAGGGTGTTCCACTAGAACATATCATGAGGCATGAAACGTGGAAGTCGGATGCCATTTGGACTTATCTTTCTTCCTCCACTTCTACCATTTCCCCTGTTTCTGCAGCTTTTCAAGCAGCCCTACGTCGCTAGTCCTACTGGGCTTTGGGTGCCTCTCTCTCTCCTAAAACTTATATCACAATAAAACATTTCTAAACATTACCTCTTTCTTGACGTCTAGTACATAAATTTTGGTTTACCTTTCTGTATGATGATATTCCTCCACCTAGGTCCTTTACCAAGTAACCTAGGATTAATTCCATATATGAAGTCAATAATTCTGGTGTTACTTTGGGCTTGAACCTCCTCATTTCCTGTGCATAGCACACTCCAGGCATATGCCATTAATTGTCAGTTTGACCTTTAACCTTTGAGCAAGGTCAGCCAAATTGCCTGACCTCAGTCTCGTCATTCTGACTTAACTTTTTGGTCTGTTTTTGAGCTGGTTCAACCCCTTGTATTCACTAAATAATTGTGGTCAGTTAAAATTTCATAGACATGTATGTGAATTAACAAAATGTGCATTTAAAAAATAAAATTAGAAATAGATATTTTAAAACCCAATTTGGTGTTTTATTGTCTTGGGGTACTGGGGGGCTGTTATTCAATTGTCCATCTAGAGATGGTGAACATTGAGTGGCACTAAAAATTTGGGCTTCTCAATGGAGCAACAAAAAATTGCGCATAAAATGCGACAATATGGCTGTAGTAGAAGTTTTGACCTCAGGCAGGACCAAAGATGTTATTTTGACTGCCTGTGCTAGGAATGTATGGCTTTTAACTGACATGTTCAATATATCTGTTCACATTGAACACATCCCTGGGAAACAAAATGTAGTCGCAGACCTATTATCTAGGTATCAGTTTGACCAAAATTCTTGGCAAATGTTAAAAAATTATGTTCCAGCTGTTGTATGGATTCTCATTTGTATTGATTTAAAATGCTTAACTTATACTATTTAGTTTCAGGCTGGTACAGCCCAGTTGGCCAACAGGGTCCACGACTGTTTGTTGCATTCTTTTCGACCGGTTACTCAAAGGACTTACAGCAGGATGTTTGAAGATTTCTTGGCCTTCCTGGTGGTCTCTGCGCTGTCCTTGGGCTGGGAAAGTGTGCATGTTATGCTTGTTTTTCTTGAATACTTACATGCTAACTCTCTTACTGTTGCTAATATATCCAACCATCTGGCTGGTGTCAGAGCTTTCTTTATAATTCATGGATTTCCCACTCAAATGTTTAGGGATGGAAGAATTCGGATGTTTGTAAAATCATTGAAAATTAGCAGACCATTACAGGTTAAGACCTGTCCTGTGTTTTCAACTGATATGCTTAAAACATTTTGATTCAATGTCAAAAATTTGAGTTATCCACACTATTTTCTGCTCTGTATCTTATGGCCTTCTTCTCTTTTCTACGCCTGTCTAATATTGTTTCCCGTGCCTTCAACAGATTCGATTTTTCAAGACATCTAGATGGAGGTGATGTCATTTTTGGAGATTCCATGGCAGTTCTTGGTCTAAGACCAATCAGTTTTGCAATAAAATTCAACATATAACTATCCCTGCAATTCCCCAGTCAGTATTGTGTCCTGTTACAGCCCTTAAAAACATGCTGGCAGTGATTTCAGGTTCTAAAAATGACCCTTTGGTTTGCATAAGTAGGCATGGCCGTTGGTTGCCACTGACAGACAGTATAGTTAGAAAGCAATTAAAGAGAGTGCATAGGTCTCTGTAATGGCATAATAGAAATTTTACTTTTCATACTTTTCGTAGGTTTGGGGCTTCCTGGGCCTATAATCATAATGCTCCAATCCAGGCCATATCCTGGGCCTATAATCATAATGCTCCAATCCAGGCCATAAGAGACCAAGGGACTTGGTCTTCGGATTCTGTTTACAAGTATATCTCCCCTGACACTCACTCCTCTTCCTCACCCCTACTGGACGCATTTAGACAACACCTACCTCGTTGGTGGGTGTTTGAATGAGCCTTTTTTCTGAAAAATTCTCAAATAAATGATTCAGGTAAAAGTTTTTGGCAATTAAATAAGAAAATTTAAGGGGGTTTTCCCCTCTTACTGCATTTTTAATGCAGTTAGGTTAAATTTAAAACATTTTTTCGGGACATATTGGCTTTATATCACATGTTTATTAGGGCTTGCCCCTCATTTTTGTAAAGAATCTATGACAACTTTGATACTTTAACATTACATGTAAATTGCTTGACTTTAGTTAGAATTACATTATATAATAGCTTAATTATTGTGGGCTTGTCCCATGCTTTTGCTTTGTATTTTAAGAGCACATTATGGATAATGCGAATGGGCCCATTGTCATTGTAACTGCATTATTGTTTACCTTACAACAAATAAATTTACTTTTACAATGATAAATGTAAAAACCCAGTTTGTTTGTTTATTGTGTTTTCTGGGAGATTATAAAAATGCAATCTGAAATTTCCTTTCTCTTGGGGGACTCATGGGAATGTACAGGGTGGCCTCTGGGTGCCACCCGGTTCATTCCTGGAGTCCTTTCTAGGCTTTAAAAGATTTTGGATCTGGTTTCAGTTTAGCATGTGTGACCATGCAGTTATGTTAACTTTCTTCTGACTGGTTTACAGGTGATTAACCTTCAGAAGTCCCCTTCACCCTGCCACTTGTACGACTGGCAGCAGAGGGGTAACATCTTTTCAAGCTACTACCCAAGGACCCACCCAAGCCTTTCCCTTGTATGTAGTTATGGTTTCTACACTAGTGAGTAGTGGTCATTTTTGTTTTTTGAAATCACATCCTTCTGTCGTAACCAATCGTGTACCTTATGAAAGCACCGTTTTTCCACTTGTTGATAAAATAAGTATTAGTGCTTATGAATTATCCCATCTACCACATGATCTGAGGGAAAATTACAATTGTTTGTTGTATAATCTGCACATGTAATGTCTTTATTGCTGGTTTTTGTTGTCTTGAGATGTGATTGGATGGGCTTAGAGTTGATAATTTGCACTGTGTTCCTGATGCAAATTTTTTGGATAATATCAAGATGTGTTCATGGAGTTGTTGCCCATTTCAGTCTCTTGTAGAAAGGCGAGGTGTGTATGACACACCTTCCCGGCCAAAACTATGTCATATAAAGTGTTAAAACTAGTACACTAAAACCTGAGTAAAATAGTCGAAACTTGCCTTCTACTGCTTCATTTGTACATGTAACTAGTTTGAAGCTGAATAAAGAACCTTTTGGATTCGAATCTTAAAATTAAATCTCAGGATTTGAAATCAAAACTGTAGTTTGCTTACAGATTTGTGAATAAAATCTTATAAACTTGTTAAAACTATTAGATCCAAGCCTAAATTTGGCACTTTTGATCCAAAAAGTCATGTTTCTATAACTTCTATAATTTATTTCCCAGATCCAGTTATGTGAGTTTTTGTGAGAGCTAGCTTACCTATTACTCAGGAGGCTTTAAGTAGTCACGAGAAGGTTTATGAAAACTGACAAAGCACATATTTTTTTCAGAGTTAAAGTATATAGCGTGAAACCAACAGGATTGTCCTTACAACCTGCCCCTGAACTCATGCAAGATAAAACACATAGCTTGATCAAGCAAAAAAACACAATTTGACCAAAGTAGTGATAAATGGTATCAATAATGTAAGAACTACACTGCTCGCCATTCATACCATTGTATCACAGCTAAAAAAGCAATCAAAAAAATAGAGACCCCTTTTAGCTGCTTTATTGCTGACATGGGCAACTCTGTTTAGCCAGAGACATTCTTCATCCAGGTGTGTATCAACAGGCCATAAGATACAGTATGTTGATCTTTAATCAATTTTTTGGTTTTATAACCTGTTCAAAGAGTCTTGGTCCTATTGGGACAGGTCCACAGCCTTGTCACAGGAGTCAAACCTACGTGGACGTGACAGACTATGATTAGATGCCAAACTTGCTAACTCACTAAGCCAAGTAAAGAACCATGCTATTATACTAATGCTACAGTCAGAATCCCAGTTGAAAGAGGATTCATTTTCCCAGACCCCTGTCATGATAACTTTCGTCAGCAGCTGCTCAATTAGGTGCCATTTTATTTGCTAAGTGTTGCAAAAACAGTTTTAAATGTATTAAGGCTTTCCTATCTGCATCTCTGTATACATTTTAGTGATGACTTATACTTTAACCATTCACTATATTCTCCAGAAGATTCCAGAAGAATACATCTGCTGCCTTTGAACAGTTGAACAGGTGCCTAGATGATGTTAAAGAGTGCATGTCACCTAGTAAACTCCAATTGAATCATGATAAGACTGAATTTTATCATCTTTGGTTCAAAGAGACGAGCGACAAATTGAAATCATGTTTTCCAGTTAATATCTTGGGTAGTCCTATCTACCCTGTTGAGTAAGTCAAGAATTTGGGTGTGTGGTTTGATTCTGATTTCTCCTTGTCCAAGCATGTTCCGAATGTACTTGTGCCTAATGCTCTTGTTTCTTGTTGGTTGGATTACTGCAGCACACTCTTCAGCAGTCTCTCCAAGTTCAATTTATGTAAATTACAGTGCATTCAAAACAACACAGCCAGAATTGTATCAAACACCAATAGATCCATCAATATAACTCATGTGCTTAAGAAATTGCATTGCCTCCATGTGGATCATCGCACAGTTTTTAAAACAGCCACGCTTGTTTATAAGTTTCTTCACACTGGTTTAACAAAGTATTTGGCCCCATATCTTTCTTCTTACAGCAGTTCTTATAGTGCCAGGCGTAGTCAGAGTGGTGGTACTTACCTTGTCATTCCAAAGTTCTATCATTCTATTCATAAATCTGTGAAAAAGTTTGGTTATAGTTTCATGCATCCCCCTCCGTAGCCTCTTTCAGAAAGCAGCTTAAAACCTACCTGTACACCAGGGCATACTCCTCCTAGTCTTGATTATCCCCCTGGCATTCTCTGTGGTGTTTGATCTGTTTTCTGTCCCTGGATACTGAAATTGGTTGACTTTTTTATTTTGTTGCGCCTTAGAGTCCTCTTTATATGAGGGAGGTTAAGCACTATAAAAGTCCAATTAGAACTAGAATTTTATGCTTTTAATTCCAGTGAGTGACATTCGCACCTCGAAAAAATATAAATTACATGTTAATATGTTCATGTGTCATTTTACTTGATACTTATTATGCAATAAACACAGATTTCAAAGGAGAAACAAAATACATAACCCAAAAGCACATTTTATAACTTTTTATTCTAGAAATACAAGCACATAGAAAAACAGTGCAAAAGATATTTCAGAGTTACAGAAAAGTTTGAATATTTACAAGCACACTGATAGTATTGAAACTGGGTATAATAAATCATCCCTTTTACATCAGGCATTCCTTTGCTCTATAGATATTGGGTAACATACAATATATATAACAGCAGCAATACATATTACACATTCAAGTAAAATATACTAACAGTTGTACTATTTCATATGACAGATACTGATATGAGTACAGTGTTGATCATTTGAATGCCTGTTAAAGGTGACATTTATTATTACAATATTAATAAATGAATTTGTGTTATGGACATATACCTGAGTTATGTACAATAATAAAATACACCACCACCTTTGTTTTATAAACAACATGAACAATCTACACAAATGGGATCACTCTTCTTACTAAATAACTTATATTTCATCAGCTGTCATGTTAACACATTACCTTTCCAAACATTCAACATATCCTTCTTATCCGTTTAAATAAATGCTAAAGAAACAAACAGAAACAGAAGGTTTATGTTTATTTACTGAAGCTATTGTTGCAATACATTTCATGCTAAAACAGAGTCATTGCTCAACTACAATGCGCACAATGCATTTATAATACAGGTATAAACTAAACCTAATGTAACCAATCTCTTTATATGTAAATCAACATAATTTATTCTTCTGGTTATTATACAAAGTTAATTTCCTGTGTTTCAATATACACTCTCATTTTGCTGGAAATATTTTAGGTACAGCTGGCTGTTTACAACATCTTTTCAGTACCTTCCTTTCCTGCAATCCTTATTCCAAGTCTGCCTTCTTTCTTCAGCAGTTTGAGTATGTCTACTCTCTTCTCCCATTGGGGCATCCCATCTCTCATCTCTTCATGGATGATGACATCAATGCATTCATCATAGGATTTGGACACATCTCTTCCTGATATTTCATTGATGGTAGCAATATTCTGCATTGCTTTTTCTATGTTGCCCTTCACAGTTTCTTCAGTTGTTCCAGTTCGCCCATCCATTGCTTGCAGTAACACCTCTACTTTCTCTTTCTTATCCACATCAAATTCTTTTGGTAGATCAGAGAATTTCTTGGCCTGTGGTTCCATCCTTAAGAAGATTTGAAAAGCTCTGTTGAAATGCTGATCCCAGAAACATTTCCCTGGGCACACAATGCAATACCCATCTCTCATTGCACAGCATCCATGTTTTGCATCATCATCTATCACAGCACAATTCTGGTGGCATGTGACAAAACAGATGGAACAATTTGTCACTTGTTCTCCACAGTATGGTAGCTCTCTCTTGACTTTGACTGGTTTGCAGATTTCATATTTGAAATCAACTACCTCAGCAATTGCCTTCTTTTCATCCGCCTTCTCTTTGATCATATCTTTTTCTTGCTGCATCACCTGGAGTTGTTGGCAGCCAATCCTGATCAGTGTGTTGAGTTGTCTCAATCCTTCTGTCGCCCTTTCTCTTCTTTCTAAATTTTCAGGTGAAATGTGAGCACTAATGGGTTTGGAAGATTCTACCCTACCTGAAAGTTCATTCAAACCACCCTGGCTGTTTGACCATTCATTTTTCAATTTCTTCTCAAACTTGTCTGCATTACTGTATGGAATGGCCTGCTCCTTGTTGAACACTAGCATATTGTTGAATGTCATGGTTCTTTCATTTGGCAATCCAGCCTCATGAATGGCATATGTCACTGGACATTCTTCCTCATCACCATCAGCAAATGTGATTAAGTTGGTAATACACTGATCAATAGATCTCCCATATACTTTCAGAAGCTCATTATATAACCTCTTGTAAACAGCAGGTATCTTCTGTAAATGTGCTTGGTAGACAAACCATATTCCACTGAAAGAATCTATCTCATGTGCAACTGGATTCTTCATGAACTTCTTCAAATTGCTGATGATCTCTTCATTTGCACTGTTTTGTCTTACTGTACTGAACCCAGGGACATCAACAAGGTTGAGGGCAAATGGCATTGCAGTTTGTGATGTAGACGGGATTGTGTAGATATTTATCCATTTAGGACCACTAACACTTGCACTTTCTTCAGGATCTGTTATTCTTAGGGTGAACGTGTCATCCCATTTAACCCCCAGGGCGTGATTGGCCATGCAGTCAATCAAGGTACTCTTACCACAATCCTTAGCTCCAATCAGCAAGATACTCTTCTGAGGATCAGTGCGAGAAGGTTTCCCTGTAAGGCAAATGGACACAATACATAAGCTAAAAATGCCTGTCGAGTTTGTAGCATTGTATCGAGATGTATAAACTGGATGACATATATATAAGTCATATATCAAATAATTTAGTGAACAAATTAGTAAATGAAGCTAAATCAAAATTTAGAGAACATTTGTTAGAACAATGCACCATTTACTCAAATTAAAATTGAGTTGAGTTAAATAGATATGGAAATTGATATTTATTTACCCATTCTGTGTGATTGTCAAAAACTAAGAAATTTTTCTAGAGAGATTTGAACCTACTCTTCAAAGGTGCCCTATCAACACCCAACCCGTACCAAATGGAGAACTTCACATAAATTTTACTGTGGTAAATTTTATGTTTCTTAATTTAATGCCCAAAACACTGAATTAGACCCAAGAAAAAGGTCATGACATTACCAAGTACATATTTCCTTGCAGAAAGCTTAGTGTCTTCCCAGGTTTGCACAAGAGGAAGTCTTACAATAGTTCGCCTATTAGACTTGTAGGTTGATGCCTTTGTCACAATTTCCTTTCCAGTCTCAGCCTTTGCCTATGTAAAGCATGTGAATTGCAATTAATATAATTGAAATAATGTTATTAGTAGTTTTAATTAAATTGACTAAAAGTGCACTGACTTAAAATTTAAGTCAGCAAAGTATATCAATCTGTCAATGCTCCTGTGGAAATTCCATCAAAATAATCTTGAAGAGCTAAAATTACATGTTTTTTTCAATATTTCAAAACACACACATTGTATATCACCATATATTTTATAATTTGAAAAGGTAGCAACAATGTTTTGGCATTCAGCCCTAATTCTCAGACTTCTGACAGCGTTCCTTGTCAGTATTCTTTCAGGTATTCTAGGCTGCATAGGCGTAGGAACTGTGGGGGCAAATTTTTGCAATGGAACAAAACTCCAACTTCAAAGTTTATGCAAATGTTTACCGGTAACTCAATAATATGAGGTCAAATTACACTATGACCCTGTTCACTGATACATGTACCATTGTGTATGTTCCCGTTTTAGCTAAAATGTTTTATGATAAATGGAACATTTTCAGTTAGGTTACTATATCCGGATAAGGTCAGGGATACTTAGGATTAATCTCAGTCACAGAACATCACAGCAATTTCCTTCAGTACATGATAACTTAAAAGTATTTTAATTAGACCTTTTGAATTTGCATATTAACTACATGCAATACATTCTGTAAAACTGTTAGAAAAAAAATCCTAATAAAAGACTTTTGTGTTGACTTTCGCTTGGATTGTTTGGGCGACCCAGGGCAGGTTGAGTGTAAGGATTCTCTCCAAGTCATTCAGTGGTATGGGTACCAGTCTGACAGTGCTATGGGTTAACCTCTTGTGACACATTTCTGGGTTCCTAGAAACTTTACTCAGTTTCTAGGCACCCAGACAAACAATTCAATCTCTTTGGTAACACTTGTGACCCTTCCTGTCCTTGGGTTTCTTAACCTCAGTTTAAACTTGATATTTGAAGGATGAACATGGAAAAAACTATTTCCCCGTCCCATCCGCCCTGGGTTCAAACTTTCAGTCCTGTGAACCTCATAGAGGGAGTATTGGGTTGCATATCATCTCTCCTTCATTTTTATTTTCATAAACTTCACTCATTATTTTTAGTTAATTTTAATGTAAACTCGGGGGGTCACTTCCTCTCCTGCAGCCTAGGGGGCTGTTTGGCATGTTTTCATTAAAATCGTCCCTATTTTGTCCTCTATTTTAACAGTTGCATTGCCTCCCCTTCTGCTGGGGTTCAAGTTCACGCCTGAGGTCATAGTAAGGTCATTTGTTTTCACTACCTGTAAAGTAACATGAACTGATCTAAATGTTAATTTATACTTGGCTGCCTCAAGTAACTTGTGCAGCCCCGATTATATTAATTATATCTGTATCTATACATGAACTGAACTTTACATCAAGAATTTTTTATGCATATCCAAACGTTTTGACTTATGTGTGCTATAACTCAAAAACACTTTCATGGATTTCATTGAAACTTGGCACACACATGTATTTGAGTTAGGAGAGGAACCCTATTTTAAGGTGGCCTTAAGCTCTTAATAATCAAGAATTTGTGACCACCTTAAAGTCAGAAATTTGACTTTTAACTAAATAATGCCCACTATATCAAAAACTATGTAGCTAATCTAGATCAAATTTTATCAGGAAACACATTAATATATTCTTTTGATATATGCCAAAAATCACGACTTTATGTTAAGGTTGAAATTGTGTTTGATGCCTATAAAGACCCTACTTAGGGATTTTTCAATATTTGTCAAATATTTTGCACTGTGACTTAAAAAATGGTAAGTCTTACAAGTCTTAAACTGTAGTAGATATAACTTCAATATGTAATATTTATCTGTGCAACATTTAAAGTCTGTAGCCTTAATTTTAAGGCCATATTAATGATAGAATACATTAATATCTTTTTTCACATTAGTGAAAAATGAAGGCTTTAAATAGACATTAACCTGTGTACGATGGCCATGAACACCCACCTGAGTAACCTTTTTTCAACATTTTTCACATATTTTGCCCTGTGACTTGAAAATGGAAAGTCTGACAAGTCTCAAACTGTATTAGATATGAATTCTATATGTAATGTTGGTCTGTGAAAAATTAAAGTTTAAGGTCACCTTGACGTCTCTTAAATGCCCACAGAGACCTAATTTATGGACTTTTTGCTAATTTTAATCTCTAGAGCTGTCATACTATGTGACTGATAGAACTGAAATCTCATATGGCAATAATATTAATATGTCCTTTAATGTTCTTTTTACAAGTGCCAAAAACCAAGGCTTTAAGTAGACATAATAATGTATATTAATTGTGTATCACACAAAAAAGGGTGCTAGAAAAATAAACAGTGAATGCCTGTGGCTTGAGAGTTGACCTGTCTTGGGATATGTTTGCATTGAGTCGGCGCAAATTTGTTCCTTTGGTCATCACTGTGTGTTAGATCATTGTGCTATAATATGTTATTTGAAATGTCATAAAAAGAGTCCAAAGAATCAAGTAAAATCAGTACGAAAATTGAACAGACAGTTAGACCAGTTATACATTGACTTAAGTAAAATTGAACCACCCAATCAAGAGTCGACAAATATGGAGAAATTAAGTGAATCTTTTGAGGATAATTTGAAGCTATGCTTGGACAAACATGCTCCCCTAGTAGAGAAAAAAATTGTACCTAGAAGAAAAATTCCCTGATGTAATGAAGATATAAAATTGTGAAAACAGAAAGTGAAATGAAGAGAAAGAATATGGAAAAGATACTAAACACCAAAGACTGTGAAAGCTTTAAAAATAGAAAGAAACAAGTGCAAGTATATATTAAAAATTCCAAAATTTCAGTCTTAAGTAAAAAGATTGAGGAATACGGTAAAGACTGAAAAAAACATAATAAAATGATCACTGAACTAACTGGAGGCACAACCCTTTCCCTGTCAATATTGATCATGATAGTCTAGTCAATAAATTTGCCAATTTCTTCCTGAACAAAATCAAGAAAATTAGAACGGATCTTGAAAGCTGTCCCAAATTTGAGCCACAACAAAGGGATTGTACAATATTACAAAATTTTGCTCCTGTAAGTTAAGGTGAAGTACAAAGCATAATCTGTAACATACCTAGCAAAACATATGAATTCGATGTTATTCCAACCATAGTATTAAAACAAGCTATTGGGGCTATTGTTAAATACTTCACTCTCATAATCAGTAAGTCACTGCAAACTGGTACCTTTCCAAATGCATGGAAAAATGCAATTATCAGAGCACTCCTCAAAGAAGGACTTAGAATTATGTAAATACAGACCAGTCAGTAATTTGTCATTTTTGTCCAAGGTTTTGGAAAAAGCAGTTCTAAAACAATTCAATGACCATGTTGAATCTCAAAGTCCCTATCCTAAATATCAGACTGCTTACAGGCAGGGTTTTTCCTGTGAGACTGCCGTGTAAAATATTTTAATGACATTTGTGGGCCATGGAACATCAACAAGTTACTGCTATTATAGCAATTGACTTATCAGCAGCATCTGATACAGCTGATCATGAAATCCTACTTGAAGTATTGAACAAACAATATGGTATATCTGGAAATGCTTTAAGATGGCTCAATGACTATCTACAACCAAGATCATTCTGTGTGAACATAGGTAAAAGTTATTCTGATAAAACGCCACTGGAGTCCCCAGTACCACAGGGTAGTTGTGCTGGTCCAGTTCTCAACTCTCGCTATGCAAGTACTATGAAATACATAGTTCCACCTAACATGTCACTTCATTGATATGCAGGTGACCATGCAATTAAATTGGCATTTTCAGCCAACAACATTACAGCAGAAGCCAACACTCGTGGGTGCCTAGAAAATTGTGCTAAGGACATAAAATTATAGATGCATTCCAACCATCTTAAAATGAACAGCTCTAAAACGGTCATCCAAAGCAACTCGAAAAATCTTTCTCAAATAGTTTGGAAGTGAATGGTGAAGAAATCATAAACATCAGATCCATCCTCACAACAGAAGCAACACACTTACTTGTTGTAAGCTTAGTAATGTCACTTCTTGACTTTTGCAATAGTGTACTGTTTGGTTTACCACAAAAATCAATCAAGAAATTGCAAAGAGTGCAAAACATATCTGCCAAATTTATCCTTAACATAACAAAATACGAATGCTCAACTGTATGCAGAAAGTTTCTTCACTGGCTTCCAATTGCTGCCACAATTGAATTCAAAATTTTTGTGCTTGTGTATAAATGCCTTCAAGGAAATGCTCCAAAATATCTACAAAGCCTGCTGACCCAATAACCAGTATTCAGTGATGGACTGAGATCCTTAACTTTCTCACATGATCTTCATACACCTAAAACAAACCAGCACACGTGTGCATCAAGATCATTTAGCGGAAGTGGACTGTCATTGTGGAATGAGTTACCCTACAACATCAAGGACTGTAACAATCTGAAACTTTTCAGGAAAAAGGTCAAGAAATATCTGTGACAAGTATTACCAATAGACTTCCATGTAACTGTGCATTTGAAACAGAATAGTAAAAGTGCTCAATTACAAGTGCAATATATTAAGTTATGTTTCAGTAATTTAACAATCCTTGTATTCATTATTTAAACACTAACAATTGTATCTCTAAATCTCAAGCACATTGTAAAAAGTCCCTTTGCACATTTACCTTATGTTCAATATGCTCTAATAGCAATAACAAATGAGATAAAAGCTAAAAACACAAAATAAGTAACTTTATGACCCCTGTTTTACCCATATGAGGGGAGGGGGGTAAATGTGACCGGTTTTCTAGATTCCTGGACCTTGTGTATATAGTTTATTATCACATCCCAATACATTCAAAAGCTAAATGAGATAAATCCAAAAACACAAAATCTACGGTTTTATTTCCCCAGTTTCCAAATGGGGGGCAGTGGTTAATTTGACCGACTTTTTAGACTCCTGTATATGATTTCCTATAACTTCCCAATATATTCCAAAGCTTTAAAAGTAGAAATGGAGATAAAAGCCAAAAAACACAAAATATGCCAAGCTTTCTAGACTCCGAGCATATGGTTTTCCGTTACCTCCCAATACATTCAAAGCCTCTAAAAGCAATAATAAAGGAGATAAAAGGCAAAATACACAAAAAACTGTGATTGTATAACCCCATCTTTGCCCATGGGGGGCAGGGGGTAAAACAGTGTTTTAGACTCTGCATATCGTTTCCTATTGCCCCCACCCCCACCCCCAATACATTTCAAGGCTCTAAATACAACTGATAAGGAGAAAATAGGAGGTTCTGACGAATTTAAGGTTTCCGATTACTACCTGGTATAAAAACACTCATAAATCACTTAATTTTGATCCAATTGCTCCAAAAATCTTATCAGCGCAAGATTTTGATAGTATTGGAATGTTTGTAAAACAACAACCTGCTGCGGTAAACAGATTTGGCTGAGTGGCGATGAAGAGCTGGTGTACCCCCCAAAAAATTATTTTGATCATATGACCTTAATTTCCCTATGCCTAGGGTACATAAGCGCCAAAAATGGTTAGAATCCTCTCACTAATAAGTGAGATGTTTGAGGGAAACAATCTGGTGGTGGAGGCACTATATGAAAACAAATAAGCGTCCTTTTCAAGGGACACTTAATAAATTGTATACCTATACAAAAACAAATGTATACCTATATAAACCACAGGCAATAATTCCATTATACTTTTGTTACAGAGTCTATATGCATCTACATATTGTACTTATTTCTACATTCATATTCAGGGAAATCACATTAAGTAAGTCATGATAATGAACTCTGATAGATCTAAATCTAAATCTACTGCTTTGCAGGCGCAATATCTTCCCCGAAGGGGAACTCAGTGCGCTAACTAATCATATATAATATCCGAGTCATAGTGGGGGACATGTCCAGGTCTGTATTCCGATGGTTGTGGGTGTGAACGTGGGGAAGAAAGCTAGGTCGGAAAAGCAGATTTGAAAAGGTGGGTTTTCAGGTGCTTCCTGAAGGATGTGACAGATGGACTGGTTCTTACATGGACAGGAAGTGAGTTCCAGAAAACAGGTGCATGATGGCTGAAAGATTTGGTAAGATACTTATGAGACTTATGTATTTTAGAGTCAAAAGAAGGAACTTGAAGGAATTTGTATTTTGGACTGCTACGTCTGGTGTTCCTTGATGAGGTATATGGATGAAGTTTATCCTTGAGGTACACAGGTTGACCATACTTAAGGACCTTATATGTGATCAACCCAATTTTGAAAAGAACCCTGTATTTGACTGGTAGCCAGTGTAGTTTTTCCAGATTTGGAGTTGCATGAGTGTACCTCGAGGATCTAGTGACTACTCAACAGAGGGAGTTCTGAACACCCTGCAACCTCTTGAGCTCAGAAAGAGTGAGTGACGCAAAGAGGGAATTACAGTAGTCAATTCGGCTACTGATGAGAGCATTTGCAAGGAGTATTGCTGTGTTAAGG
The DNA here is from genome assembly GCA_964017235.1 of Sabellastarte sp. h YS-2021. Taxonomy (NCBI): domain Eukaryota; kingdom Metazoa; phylum Annelida; class Polychaeta; order Sabellida; family Sabellidae; genus Sabellastarte; species Sabellastarte sp. h YS-2021. Next base: position 139,163,561 of record OZ024928.1, read on the forward strand.
TCAAGGAGATGGCGAATCCTATATAAATCTCTTATATGGAACCGAGTAGACTTAATGACTTGGGAAATGTGATCTGTGAGGGTCAGGTTGGGGTCGAACACCACTCCTAGGTTTTTGACATTTGAGGCAGGTGCCACTTTATTCCCAAGAATATCAGTGGGAAAAAGCGAATGAAGTTGTTTACGACTGTATTTTGAAACATGATGATTGCGTGAATGACAACATGCTTTTCCCCACAAATGATATGTGATGCCTGTGTACTCATGCGGGAAAAATAAACAACAATAATTCCATTAATTTGTAATTAAAAATCAGTGAGCTCTTGACAACCTTCATTTTTTCTTATGAATACAATTGCTACAATCAGCCATCACTAATCACATACTAAGATTTCAAAAGGCTAATCTTATACTTGGAAACATGGTTGGAACTTACACCAGCCCTCAGCTCCCTAACTGTTTTCATGTATGTGGTGACTTTCTCATTGCAGCATTTGTCCACCATCTCAATCCAATTTGGCTCCACCTCTGGAGCCTTTCTGATTTTCTGAGATCCTATCCACCCAGGGACAATCTTCAGAGGATCATACATGGCTGAAAATGAGAAAATATGTATTTTATTATATATTTTTTATATATTTCCCAAAGAAAACTGAAATTAATGCCTTTAATTGCTAGATAGCCCTTTAATTTGATAGTATTGCCTGATATTAAGTAAACATTATACATTATTACAGCATAGCATTTGCTTACAGTTACAAGAAAACTCCTTATGAATATCAGATACTGAGAAAACTCTATAGTTTATTTGTAATTACAAGACAATAATATTTAACTAGAAAAAGGTTTTGCTAAGATGAAATCCTGTTAGCTTCTTATACAGTGGTCAAGTATAGATATTTTAGATTTGCAAGGATCCAGTGCCTAACTTTTCGGTATTTATATTCCAGTAGATCTTTTTCAATTAGATTTGAGTAAACTGGCAAAAACAGTTTTCTTGAGACACAATGACAGGGGTTTTTCAATTAGGTTCTACTGGCTGAACTGAAGTTAACTTTAAGGCTAGGCCAACATATCTGAACATTTTTTCAAACTCACATACCCTGCAAATGAGGTAATGTGAAAAAGAATTTTAAGGTCCAAGCAGTTATCCACTCTTACAGCACAATATGTCAACCTTGTGATCAGTAAAAATGATATGAAACAAGGCTGAAATTTGCTTCATCCTAAAAATCACTAGTTGCAAAGAAATCAGAAATATGAGTATTGCACTAGAGTGTGCTACTCTCTCACCACACTATGCCAATTCTCAAGCCCAGTGAGAAAAAGAAAAAAAAATGAATAAAAAGTGATCTCCAGAAGTGTGAACCTCAGAAAGAACTCACACTTAAAAGAGTGATCTCTAAAAGGGTGAGCCTCGGAAAGAGCTCAAACTTTAAAAGCATCCCTGATTGGCCTCTTTATTACAAAGCATCCCTGATTGGCTTCTTTATTACAAAGCATCCCTGATTGGCTTCTTTATTACAAAGCATCCCTGATTGGCTTCTTTATTACAAAGCATCCCTGATTGGCTTCTTTATTACAAAGCATCCCTGATTGGCTTCTTTATTACAAAAGAGCGCTGCACGGAGAACCCGCTATTATTACCAAACAGAACTATTTTGTAATTATGATATGTGCCTTGTCACTATTGCTTGTAAGACCTGCATGAGCTGCCATTGATTATCAATGTTGATTAACAGGACCACAGTGTTATAGCTAAACCAGGGCATAGGGGATACAACTAGTTCTTGGTATGGAATGAGAAGCACACGTAATCTACTTCTGTTAATAATGCTCCTAAAGTTATAACTTTCAATACTGCTTCATCATTACTATTTTGTCTTGGATTCAAATTAACAGGGATAATATCGTAAAATAAACAAAGAAAAAAGGAATAATAATTTCAAAATGAATACATCTCTTTCTTTTCTTCAATGGATATTAAAATTCACACAACAAAAAACAAATGCTTTGTCTGTTGAATCACATTATTATCCACTCTGATAATAATAAAGGTTTAGTGACGTAATGAAATGCAAGGTTGTATGTGGTCTTTGATTTGTGGTTTCCTACAATTACCTCTTGAAAAATCATGCACATTTATACACTAAGGGTAAAAAAAGAATATTAAAATCTAAATTAAAATTTTGAGAAAAATATAATCATGAATGTATATTTCTTTCTTGGATTAATATGTTTGAAAAAGACATTAATCTAATATCATGACATACAATTATAATAAATTTTAAATACCCATTTTCTTGAAGAAAGCTTCAGTTGGAATACCGTCTCTTCCCATGTACTTTTTCTTTTGCCTGGCTGTTTTGGGCCGTCTAGCAGACTTGGCCCGAAAGGTTTCATGCTTCGGGGCAACAGCAACTATGGCTAGTATACACAAGATGACAATTATTTAGCTATAAAACTCTAAAACATATAGTTTTCCATAGGGGATATAGGATTGAATCAAAAGTTGGGTTTTATGTCTCTTTCAACAGCTCATATGTCTAATTAGTGCAGGCCTTCAGTGCCATCAGCTGGTCTTTCACCAACACCAATCTTGTTAATCATTTTACCATTATCACATCAGGTTGTCTCTGGTTTCAGAAGCTACCTTAAAACTTACCTGTTCCAACTATTATTTATGTATTAAATGGATAAAAGTTTATACCTTACAATGTGTTTTGATTAATATGCAAATTAGTTACTGTAGAATAATGTTGTCTCTGGTTACACACTATCTTTATTAGAATGGCAACTTGTCAGAAGCACAGATTGGCAGGTCATCCTTATAATTTATGTAAAAAAATTGAGATCCAATTGAACTTCAGGTTCAAGATGATTTTTCATTGTTGAATGAATTTTCTTCGCAGCCAACCACGGGTCAGTCAGGTTCAAAATCTAAGACTGAGTATGATACTGAATTTGATATTGATTTGATTATTGCAGGCAGTAGTAGTGATTCTGATCAAAGCTCTGTTCTTTCAAAACAAAGATTGGATGTTAGGAAATCTGAGAAAGCGCCATGCTTTGAATAAATGTTGGATAAGACAGTTTTGGATCAAGCATTCATTAATATTATCTCAACTGGATGCAATTGGTAAGCATTTAAATGCCATTGAAAGTAATTTGGCTTCTTCTTCTTGGTACTGTGCGTACAAATCTCACTACTTCCTATGGGGAGACTTACTTGCACAAAATTGGCAAGATTTGCAAATGATTAGAGACAATAGGTTCATACAGGACCAAGTTGAGGACCTCCTTAGGCAGTTATCTAACCTTAATAAGAAGGGTATGTATCAAAAAATCAAGTCCCGAAGGTAGGATCTGTCGATTTTTATTTAAATCAAATAGTGAAATTGCCACAAGAAATTGTCTTAGCCGGAAATAAAAAAGATAGGTTAACTTACAACCAACTCAACATAACACAGTGGATGGCTGTATTTAGTCTGATTATGAGAGATCAGGAATGTGAGGAAACAAAAAAAATCATGTTAGATTATCTCATTGCCTTGTTAGAGAACAGGTTTACTCCTTTGTATCAATTAGATTAATCCTGTGATTCGATAGACATGTCTGATTTTGATCAAAAGTGATGTGATCATGCAAATGACATTTCAATACGAGGCATAAATGCAAATGTGTGTTCAGAATCTCAAAAAATAAGACAATTTCGACAGCATGTTACTTAAAAACAGGTAAATGGTCAACTCGTTGATCAAGCTAGATCCTGTAAAGATTATTTAGCTCATAAAGAACAATTTGGCGATTCTTTCTGTGTATTTCCACTCTCACTTCTAAAACTTTATGAGAGTCATCAAAGTAACCACAACAAGATGTCTGGTGGTCTGAAGTTGCACAAGTTTGTTCATGACTCATACTGTCCTAATTTTATGGGGACCCGGATTCCAGTAGAATCTAACTGGAGACATCCTTTGACTGATTACTGGAATAAGCAATTAGTTGATCTACTGGAGTTCGGGCTGCTGCTGATATTGTAAAAAAAAACTTATTAATTCCTTGCCTTATAAAGTGGACATTAGCCATACTTCAGCTTAAAGTGGATCCAGGGAATTTAAACCTTTTGGGTCTTAAACACCATTCTTACTTCATTGATCAAACGGTCAGTTGTCTTTAAAAAAGGACCGATAGCATCAGATTTACAACAAGGAAACATGGTTTCCCTCACCTCTACAACTACTGTATGTGGATGATTTAATATACTTTGGCCTTCCTTCTAATATTTATCAATCTTTACAAACCCTAACCAAAATCATCTGTTGTTTGTTTGGGTATACTTATTAATATTGAGACCATAACTATGTCTATACCTCCTGATACACTTGAAAATGTTATTAAATTGTGTTTAGAATGGCCGCAATATAAATTCTGTTCAAATAGACAGTCACAATCACTCTTTGGCTTACTATGATATGTCTCTAAGTTTGTGATAGCTTCTCGCACATTTATGAATCATATGGTAGTAATTAAATTCTAAGGCAAATGAGTGATTTGCCTCGATAAAAGTATTTTCTCTACCAAAAGATTTTTTTCAGAGGTTTAAATTGTTTTCACACATTTTTGAAACAGTTTAATGGTGTGGCCTACAATGACACCAGACCTGTACAAACTGATCTTCACCTGGATGCCCCCTTATTGGGATGGCTGAGACTTGGTAATCAATCTTATGCTCTGTCTATTCCTAACAATTTAAAAAGTTACTGCAATATGTTTATCTTAAAATTTTAATTATACTAGTTGTACCGAAACTTTGGCCTCACCAATGCCATAATACAAATGTGACAATATGGCAGTGGTGGAGGTGCTCACATCCGGTAAGACAAGAGATGCCACATTGGGTATATGTCCTAGAAATATATGTGAATCATAAACCAGGAAATGAAAATGTGGAAGCTGATCTCTTGTCTATGTACAAATTTGACCAGTAGTCTTTTGATCTTCTAAAAACACATGCACCCTATGTGGCTGCCACAGCCCAGTCTACCACTAGAGCATACGCACATCTGCAGGATTCCTCCAGGCCTTCATCTCAAAAGACTTACAGCAGGATGTGTTTTAGATTTTTTGGCTTTCTTGGTGGTCAATGGGCGATCCCTTGACAGGTAAACGTTAACATTATTTTTGTTTTTCTAGAATACCTCTCTGATAATTGCTTATCTGTAACAACCAATCTGTCGAATTACATGGCTGCTGTGAGAGCTATATTCACTATATATAACCTCCTTACTCAACCATTCAGAGATGAAAAGATTCGAATAAGATTAATATGCCCCTAGCAGTCAGACCAAAATTCACATTTTCTGAACAAATGCTGCATGACATTATTTCTACTGCTGAAACATTGGAATTTCAAGTTTTTGTTGTATTACCTGGCATTTTTGTCATTTCTGAGATTGTCTAACATGTTGTCTCATGTAATTACCCAGATAACATTCCAACAGTTGCCAAACAGTGTAAGGTTGGCAGATTTTGCCAAACAGTGTAAGGTTGACAGATTTTGCCACCGTTGGGCCACCGTTGGCCCCCCGATGGATTTTGTTTGTATAATCAGCAGTTTACCACCATTGGGTCAACAGTGGCTTTCCAACCAATCTTCATGTCTGTTGAATTTGCCACCAGTGGGCCAACAGAGTTTTTTATTCAAGAAGGCGGTGAGCAATAATAAGGGACTCTCAATTAGGACTCTCATCCACCATTGTTTATGTACAACTGATTACATCACTGGTCATGTGACTTATGATTGATTCCCTTAGCTAAGATCTACGCAAAACCTGTCAATCATTTGCCTTATCCACAAATGGCAACATAACTCTAGGCTGCAAACTGATTGGCTGATGCTATTGCAAGATTTCAACCAGCATATTGGCCCAATGGACAAAAAGACAGTGGCCCACCGGTATCAGCCTCTGGTGGGCCAATGGATTCGCCGCTGGTGGCCCACTGTTGGGCCATCAGTGGCCTGTTATCTGGGTAGGTCCAGGCATTTGGTCCAACGTGATTTTTGTTTTCTGATACTGAAGCTATTGTACTAGTGAAATGATCTGTGACCATTCAGTCTTTGGATAACATCTCACATTCAAGGTTATGTCAAGTTACAGCCCTAAAAGATACGCTTAGGTTAGTCCCTGGATCACAGAATGATCCATTGTTTGCCATTTTCAAGTGCAATCAGTGGACTCCCCTGATTGATAGTATGATGTGGAAGCACCTTAAAAGGGTGCTTTTGTTGAACTTACACAATCACAAGTTTACTTTTCATACCATTGAAAGTATCAAACAGCAAGGTACTTGGGCTTCTGATTGTGTGTGGGGTTACATACAAAGCAAATACACTCATACCTCTCCTTTCATCCAAGCCTTTCAACTACACCTACTGCTCTGATGGGTGTTTGGGTGATTTGTTGTTCCGACAATGTGAACAATCTATGTTTTCTCCATAGAAATTTTAAATTTATAAATTATTTTACCCCATTATTTTCATACAAAGAAATTTTAGTGTGTTTAGTATTGTTAGCAATGTTAAAATGTAAATTATAAATATATGACCCAAATTGGGTCCTTACTAGTTTACAACTTTTCTCAGCTTGAAACTACAACATGGATTCAATTGTGGAATCAACTTGACCTTGTCTGTGCAATTCTGGTTCACTCCTGCAGATCTGAACTTGGATCACTTTGTTTTGATCTAATGCTTGTCAAGCATTTATAGCCTTAATCTCTTTTCAATTATTGATTAAAACATCCACTGCTTTTGCAACTCAAATTGACCTATCTTATGACCTTTTAGTGAACTGTGGGTCATCTAAGTTATCGTGTTACCTTACTTACACCACTACCGAGTTTGTGGTACTAACTGTTTGTTGAGTGATTAGTTCTAAAATTTGACTCTCACCTCATTTTGGTTGAAAATATTTCTAGTTGTAGTTTGCATTGCCACACTCAACTATGTACTTTGACTTTCATCTGACTTGATGGTGGCTTCTAGGGTTATACAGACTTTGTTAACTCTACTCCAGTGTTGCTACCTTTATGTGACTGTAGTATGTGACCAGAGTCATTGCTCTTTGATAATTATATAAATGCAATGACCCTATTGCTGCCTGAGATCTAGCTTAAAGGTACTTTATGCATTTAATGTGGCTGTACGCGTAACTATATTTTATTATATCATATTAGTTTTACTATCTGTGATATTGAAGTTTAATGATTTTCACTGACATTGTTGGCACTTCAGCTGCAACTGTATATCATTTTAGTTACCATTATGGGTTATTTCCCAGAAATTTCTACACAAATTCTGGACCTCTTTTATTACATTACTTCTTCCTTTTGTGGAGGGGGAGGGGGCTGGAAAAACTTAAAATTATTACTTATTGTCATGTGGGTGATTTTGGTGACCTCTCTTATGACCTGGGTTATGTAAATTATTGTTTTACCTTACTTACACCACTACTAAGTTTCTGGTAATATCTGTTTGGTAATGATTAGTTCTGAAATTGACTCTCACCTTATTTTCTTTCAATTTTTTCGGGAGGTGGGTGGGGAATGAGTGTGTAATCTTATATATAAATAATCATATTCATATATAACATATATAATCATATAACTATATATTTTATTGTAAATAACAAAAGTACCCTCACTTGTAAATTCAACTAGAGAACTCATTCATTACTAGAAAGCACTGGTAGAACACAGACCTCTACCTAGGGAACATTTCTGAAAGTTTGCACTTTGAGATTTTTTATCCAGAATAGGGACCACATATTTGCCATAATATAATTTCTTCATCCTTGTGCCAGAACCTACCCTCATGAAAAAAATAATTAAAATTCACTCATTACTTTTGGAGTAATGTCAACCAGAAAGCCAAAGTCATTGAAAATACATGATAAGTAGTATCCAGAATTTTGATCCAGATATATCCTCATGTGTAATCACTACTTCATTTGGCTAGGATCAAAGACATTAAAAATTTCTATATAGAGCCGTTCAATACTTTTAGAGATACTATAGTATCTTGAATAAAGACACACAGATGAATGGATGCAGCCAAACACATTAACCCCTGGTGGAGATACAGAAAGAAACCATACGTAATTTGTGACAAAGATATTTTTAAGTATTTATGTGTTTCCATGTACCCAATTGAAATTTTTGACTGCAATTAACCCCCTCACCCAATCAATATGCTAATTATAGTTTTATATACACATATTCTTGTACATATTTGATGAATATCTATTGATAATAATAATAATAAATGTTTTTCTATAGCGCAAAATTTACAAATAGTGATCAATGCCCTTAACAGTCTGGATGTCTGCATAATTATTTATTGTTTAAAGGCACAATTGAAAAAGTGAGTTTTGAACTTCTTCTTAAAATCACTGGTAGATGTTGATGTTTTTACATGGTTAGGAAAATCATTCCAAAGCATATAAATATGTGCAGTTGAGTTATAAAGAAGTAAAGACCATAATAATAGATGAGATTACATAAAAAAAACATTAAGCAATAATAACATAAACCCAAAGTATAACAACAAAAGAAAAAAAATGTTTTGCAAAACGTTGTGGTAACGCCATAATAACAAGTTGTATTTTATTTGACATTATTTCCATATCAAAATATCATTGCGCTATCTAATCCGAAAAGACAGGTTAAATAATTGTTCGTTGAGACCTAATCTAAAAGGCTCACACTGATTGAGTTAGCATTTATTTGAAAGAAAACAGGCCCCCAATCAGTTGAATGGTTTCTGCTCATAATACTACATTCACATATTTCAGATAACACAGCCAGATGTACATGTTTGACAAATGGGATCATTAAGAAAGATTTCCCCGTGGCTCAAAACTGTGAAAAACAACATGCAACAAAATCAGAAATAAATGTGTTTAAGATTTCACATTTGAACTGTGAGATATCCAGTTACAATCGTAGAAATGTGGACACATTAATTTTGTTTATATTGTATTAGTCAATGAAAAAGCAATTATTGCCGGAATTTTTGCAGAGCCCCCCTCCCCATTCCACCCCGACACACACACCTCCTTATCTCACCTGCCCTGTTAGACTATGCAGCAGTCTTACATCACAGAAGACAGATAGGGGATGTGTGAACACAACCTAAGTTGTATAAACAAATATTATTCTGTCTGTTTTATGTATAATGTTTATATTTCCTAGGGACATTTATCATCTTAATGGGTACACTGGTCACACAGTAAAATATGAGGAATTCCATAAATATTCTATCCTAATATATATTCATTTATAGGTCCACATCTGTCGTAAGAAAATGTTACCAAAAAAACCTATCTTTCTCAGAAACCTTATTGTCAACGGTCCATTGTAAACCTATTGCACAATTGCAAGAAATTGTTACCACAGAAAACTATCTCTCTCAGAAACCTTATTGTCAACGGTCTGTTGTAAACCTATTCACAATTTTACAACAAATACACTTATTTATAAAAAAAGTAGATGTTATGTATATATTATATTATTTAACATAAATATATGATCAATAGATATATATTGGTATAATAATCTCTCTCAGAAACCTTATTGTCAACGGTCCATTGTAAACCTATTGCACAATTGCAAGAAATTGTTACCAAAGAAAACTATTTCTCTCAGAAACCTTATTGTCAACGGTCTGTTGTAAACCTATGCACAATTTTACAACAAATACACTTATTTATAAAAAAAAAGTAGATGTTATGTATATATTATATAATTTAACATAAATATATGATCAATAGATATATATTGGTATAATAATTGTAAAACTTTGGTCTTGGTAAATTCCCAGAATTCCTTGGAGTTTCTACGAAGATTTGTTTTCACTAAAACATAGCCATGTGCGGATACCACATGATTTGTATATCATTTTAACATAAACGTTCACAGTAACTCCTATGTTCAAATTAATGCGTACTTAAAATAAATGCCTGGACACCAAGATTGTAATTTCTGTCAATATTTCCATGTGGCCCAAGTGGACAACTATTTGAAATTACTTCCTGTTCCACCAGGTTTCGAAAGCAATTAACATAAAGTAAACTTTCACCAAGTCCTTTTGTCTTTTGTGAAATATATGGGTACTGTATGACTTTTGAAGAAACAGTCAGCCCTAACATTTCAGTGACTACCCACCTTACTCCAGAATGCTTCTGGTATAATGAACTCCTGTAAGTTTCTAATCTAAATTTAACTATTCAGGTTACTGGTGGCTACAAATACAAAGACTTGGAGCAAGTCTAACATCAAGGCTGTATTTTCGCAATGTACTGTAGAGGCACTGAAACATAAACCAAATCCCAAACGAGAGAGTTCTTTGGTGGCCTAGTAGTTAGGAAGTTTGTCATCTTATCACAGGTTTTTCCCTCTCTGTATGGGTTCCACTCCCACGAGTAGCAACACTGATGACCCGTCTCAATATGACCCTGGCTGTTGAACGGGACATAAAAACCCTAAATTTGTACTTTTTCATAACCAATTGAGGTTAAGCATCTTAAGGTCTTTATATCCACTATTAGACACATGTGTCATTCCATTTGCTTATGGGAACATGCGTAAGGTATAACATCATTTTTATGGATATTTTTTATAGGAATATGCTAAAAAATGCATATTTAATGAGAAGGTTTTCTGCTACTGTTTGGCATTGTAACTTAGCACACTCCTCAGCTTGGCACAAATCAGAACATAAGGTACAAGGCAGGTTAGGCAGGAAGTAACAAAACCTTTAAATGACACTGGGAATAGTGATAAAAATATACATTATCAGGTGTTATTCCTTTGGCAAACTAATTATGATAAAAATTATTTCATATGAAGAAAATAACAGCACCTGCTTTTTGAAAAAAAAAATAGATACCAAAATACCATTTTCTCATATTTTCCTCAATTTTGAACTGGTCATGTCCTAATGTAAATAAACTGGAAAATTCCAAAATGGATATGGTTATAAAGCTTAAGAAGCTAAGTCAAGAAATGTATAAATATATTGATCACCTACCTCTACTTTCTTCTCCCATCTCTCCATCGCTTTTATTCATCTCTTCCCTGCTTCTTGCTGACATAACTCTTTTACCAGACATAGTTAGAGGCACTTGCTGTTGCACTAAAATTAGGGTTTTAAAATTAGCTAACGATTAATAATAACAGGCAACCAGTGGAGGGGATGGAGGTGAACTGATGTAGAATCAGATGACCATTACAGAATCATATGGAACATATGGCATTTACTTGTTTCTTAAGGGATATGTCTTTGTCATTGATTACCCCAGTTTGTGACACTTATGTGCTCGGTTTTATGTCAATACCAACCACATGTAATGAGTCAATAATGACGTTGTAGCACTGTTTTCATGTGCCTGCAATTAAGAACTCTGTCTTCTCTTCACTGAGCTTGAGCCAGATATTAGACATCCAGTTGCTTATTTCAGATGTACACAAATGGAGTTATTCTGCATTTTGTTTTTGGTTTTCAAACTGACTTGGTCAATAGTTTTGTAAAGCTGTGTGTCATCTGCATACATATAGACAAAACATTCTGATGATGATACAAAGTGGTAATGTATATTTGAGGTAGAGATCAACAAAGACCTGATCCCTGATGCATATTCACTACTCTCTACTCTTTAATACTTCAATACTGTTTGACAGTCCAAAACCTTATGACAAGTCTGATTCAAATTGTTTTTGAAAGTTTTCTTTTTCTTACACTATCTTGGCCGACATAGGTCATTGACTCTGAACACCAGTTTCTATAGTTTTACTCAATGTGGCACAAAAGAAATTTATTCCACTTCATTCACCACACTTGGCATGCAAGTGAAAGATGGACTGATACCCAGCAACTCCACCATGTCAAATTGTGTTCACAATAAATTATTTTGTCTGCTTCGAGTGGATCTGAGTAACTTTGGATTACACAGAGGAATAAACACAAGTATGACTCTTTAAGCAGCTAAGCAGCAGCCCAGGGCACGTATTCACAAAAGGTGTTAGCCAAATCTCACATTTAATTTGGTCGTATTAGTGAACAAAAGTGAAGCCTGAGACCTGGCTAAGACCTTGGTGAATCCAGCCCCTGTACTCCATTTGTGTACCATTTACTGTACTGTATACATCCTTCCTATGAAGCAAATTGATGAATAGCCAGGCCATTCATCACATAATTTTATTATTTTATTATTTATTTATTTTATTAGTTTATTGTAGTAATATGTATAATGTTGACAAGGATTATACAAAAAGTATGAAAGTAATACCCAGCCTTATATGGGCTTATAATTCACTTTACACCCAGCAAATAACAATGTTTTGAGCTAGAAAACAATGAATAAGTATAACAATGCAATACATAAACATAATTTAAATATCAGGGACTAAAAAATAAAACAATACTGGCTACGCCCCTGTTGAAGATTCTTTAACAACTTTTAACCCAATTCAACAAACTGATTTGTTTGTACCAGACTTAAGCTTTTAATGTGGTGTAGGAAAACATTTTTTTCGAATTATAGTATGACTCTTCACAATGTACAATCTCACGAAAAGTGAGATTTGACACTCACAACAGCTATTTTACAAATATAATATTTTCACCTCCGATAATATTTGTGGATTTTTCTATCTTATCGCTACATTTGTCTACATGGGTACACAGAAACAATGACAATAATCGTCTTTAACTGATCACACATGTTGCATGCATGGAAGCAGACATTTTGCCCAGTTTCAAAACATTTAACTTACTAATATTATCTTTATTCCCATTTACTTTTACAATTTCTCAAACAATTAAAAATATGTTACACGGATTCAGCAGGTTATTTTGTACGTATCGTCAATATGATTGTACATAACTAAGTTTACTGTAAGGTGTGGATGAAAAAAAAAATATTGAAACTATTAAATTAACTCCATTTTTACACAAATGTACGCTTTATATAAGATTTCAAATTTAGTCTACAACAAAAAAAAATCCTATATATCTACCTACCTAAATGACAATCATCAAATTATATATATCAAATTAATTTAATATCTCTTAAGCCAGTCATACAATTATAGTCCTTTTTCAGATAGTTTACCATTTAGTTTATAAATTGCAAATCCCCATGAACACAGCTTTCCATATATATAAGCTCTAATACCAATACACACAATATAATCAATATTTTCAGTTATAAACTTGCCTTTCTGAACAATCTAAAACCACGCTTATGAGCCTAATATTCAGCCTTTAAAATTAATATATTCTGAATGTTGATCTATTACCTACATTCCGCCTCTTTTCATTTGACAATTTGTTGAGCTAAAAATAACTCAGCTATTTTCTGTTTCATTACGCAAAAAACGGGAACCAAAAGTTGACCTCATATTTTGAGTCCAACGATCAGGTTTTCAATGGTCAATGTTCATTATGCTGTATATTTGGCGAAAAACCAGTGCTGAATAATTTGACCATATTTACATACAAAATGCATGTCCATTTGTAATTATTTGGACTGCTTTTGACAAGAATATTATACATCGACAAAATCTTAATTATTCCAGTTACAATAAATTATGGACCTTGCTTTTATTTGGGCTACTTTTGACAAGAATATTATACACTGTCAAACCAAATGTCGATTTATAATAAGATTTATTGGGGTGAAGGTACTGTAATATACGGAAGAGTATTAGGGCCAAGCAAAAAAAAAAAAATTTTTTTTCAATATCTCAATTTTTCGAGATACTAAGTCAATTTTTAGTTATGTCATTTTTTTTTCATATTTTTTTACTTGGCCCTAATACACTTCCATACTTATACTCTTCTGTAGTAATCTCATTAATTTATTTATGTAGGTCAGTCTGTGTAACTAGATAACTATATATCAAACCTAGGTCACATTTACACACACGGGTGGGGTCTATTTATGGTTCGTTCCCCCCTTTAAGATGATCGAGATTGAGAATCCACAATTGTTCATGTGGCTCTCTAACCATATCTGCATGCTTATCTCAAAAACTATTCATCCAGTCGAAGTTATAAGTTTCACAGAAGCTGTTGGGTCTACTCATGAATTAGTCCTCTCTCTTCAGTTGATTTGGATCCTGATTGATGATCCTGGTCTGGCTCTCGATGAAAACGTTAGAATTTTTTGTCAGCACTATACTCACGTGTGAGGGGTTGTGTCTTCTCAGACAGTGCTTATTGTTATGGCCTACCAACATACTGTTTACAAAAAATAAATACTTGCCTAAACAGCATATAACACCAAATACAACTTGAATCAAATATCTGACGTTTTTTTGTTTTTTTTTAGTATTTTTCATTTATTTATTTTTTTTTTTAGATTTATTTTTTATTGTATTTTGGGGGGTGTTCCTGTTAACATAGGCTTTCAAAATATAGTTAAATTATGAAACTGCATAGGAGATGAATATCTTTATTTTTAGCTAAATAATCTTTATTAATAATAGTTCCACATGAATATGGGACGGGGGTGTCGGTGGTATAGTAGGTATAAAAGACTCACCTCCCACCTTTGAGGTCTGCGGTTCAAACCCAGGATCCTATGTTGGGGAATTTGGAAGATGCTTACCGATGCCTGTCATGTATTGGTTTCCTCTGCCCTTAAAACCACGAGTCATGACATAACCCATACAAAGTTTTAAAAACGACATTAAACCCAAATAGACTAAATCAAATTAAAATGAATATGGCATCAAGTTGGCCATTATAGCAGTTACATGATCCAAAAATAAATGAAATTTTGCAGGGTGCTTCAGGGCAACTTTTCTACATTTTTTCACACTAGCTAGTATAGAGCCTATATAAATTTAATTAAATGCTATTTCTATTATTAATCATAGAATTGGCTTAGTTAAAGCAACAGTTTATAGCCGTTATAATCACCCAAGTACACAAATATTTTTGTTGAATTGGCATCTTAAACAGAATGATTTAATAATCATTTTAACACTGACATTTTGCTACCGATCAAGCTTTTTCCAATGTGGTAATTCTGTGGCGTAATAATCGTGACAGTCATGCATATATAGCTGTGACGTTTTGTGACGTGAACTAGACGTTTCTAATACGTCATGTGAATACTTTACACAAGACTCCTCATGGTAACAACGCCCAAAACAGGAACAATTTGATAAAACAAAACACCGTAATAAATAACATAAATTCACCAGCAGACATTGAATTACACTTTTTGACACTTAAAAATGTTGTCAAAAATCTCTGGTGCTTTGGGCGGGGGTAGCGGTAAGGATGATGGGAAGAGTGTAGACATGGAGTCGGTGAGAAATGCTGACTCAGGCATTGATGCAGTCTGGAAGTTGGAAAAGCTCGCAATAGCGGACCAGTTTGTAGCTGCACTAACTGGGCCACACTCTGAGATTGGTATCTATATATTAATTCTGTTCAATTTGAATGAGCTGTTTTGTCAGATATGGGGCCGGGGTTTTTTTTGTCTTGATAAGATTGCTTGTATAACTTTGTTGAACATGTATGAATGTATAAATATCTTATATCAATGTCAATAACCATGTTGTCACAACTTTAAATCTGGGCCTTTGATTTATCGAAAATAGAGGAGTTTAAATATATAAGGCCTCCGGTATTATTTACAAACCTTCTTTGGTCTAAATTAATTTAAGTCTTTGACACTTGGAAAAATTAAGCTATATTTGTCAAGAAATATTTGTAAAACTGACATGTAAAATGTACAGAAAACCTTTTTTTTTTACATTTTTATCCTGTCATTATCATAGGAAAATACTGTGAACACAATTTATTATGTGGTGATCACGGGAAGGCCCTGTAAGCATGACTTAGTATTTTCTCATGATCACAACTTAGTGACTCCTTATAGTGATCACAAAAAAGTAAGTTGTGAGCACCACATCATCTGGTGATCACAAGAAAACAAATGGTGATCAGTAATCACTGTATCATGTTGTGATAAAGACTTACAAAAATATATATACATTTTAATGTCCTAATGGGGCTCTGTGAACATTGCTATTTATATTTAAATATATATTGAATTCTTATTCTAACTTGACAAGTGAAGTATTTATTTTTAAATCAAGAAGGTTTATACAAAGAACGAGGCCCTATAGTTATATGTGCCTGTCTTTCATCTATTGTGAGAGAAGTTTACAAAGATTGTGTCAATATACTTACTGCTTATAAATAAGATTGTAATATTAGTGCTCTTATATTTTCACAAGTCGATCAATGGTAAAAGACAAATATTGACCCTCCCCCCTTCTGAGTGCTAGAATGCTTTCACGGAAACCAAATGGACCTAGAAATATACGTGTCTCATAATAGTAATAATAACAACAATAAAAGAATCATTTGTGTAGAATAGAGTTGATAAAAATCCTCTAATACGCCGGAATCTAAAAAGGACGGTCCAAAACCAGGGGACAGAACCTTTGTATGTTTACATGATTTAAATGAAACTATAGACTATTTATTATGCATCACACAATACATTTGACATAAATACCAGGACATGCATACTGGGTAATATTTGATGTATTCCTACTGCCCCCTTATATGGTCTTTCAGTCTTTGTATTATATATCTTCTCTCCTGATAAATATAAAAATATGTAGAATCTACCATGCATTAATTTTCCTGTTGTTTTAAATTTTCTACTTCATTCACATTGACTTTACACCATTACAGGAATAGGCCAGGATAAATTTATTTAAAAGGGATTATACGTCATTTTCAACACTGTACAGGTCATATCATAGATAGTTTTTTGGGACAGAGGAAACCAGTACATACAGTTGGTCAAGGTTCTGTACTGTAAACTGCCGATCATCAGTAAGCAACTACCAACTTTCCCACATAAGGTCTGGGGGTTTGAACAGCCAACCTCAGAGGTGGGACGCGAGTGTGTTACCATGCACTGCCCCACCATGGCCCAACCAAGATACATATGTCACATGATATTATGAAGTATGTGTACCAGCCCAGTTTCCAACCTGTAACAAAATGACCTATAATGATATTTAAACTTCAAAAACATGATGGATCTGTTACAGCTGTTGTTTGATATACAAAATAACTACATCTCTGCTTCATGGTGATTTGGCAACTTAAACTGGATATGTCCATCCACTTCCAACCACTTTCATTTGTACTGCTTTGCCAGACTGATTGGTCACCTCTGTGGGTTCGAGTCCCACAAGTGGCAATTCTGAGGACCTGTCCCAATATGACCCTAGCTGTTGAACGGGACGTAAAACCCCAACTTTGACCTTTGACCTTTGGCCAGACTGATTGGACTTCTGTAATTTCCTTTTGCACCTGAAAGATTTCGAGTTCAGACGACTCTAGCATGTTTAAAACTCACTCTGCAGTGTTACATAAATGGGCACTGTGCCAATGCATGATTTAATCTGAGGAAAGTGTTGTGTGTTGCCATATAAGGTCATTGATTTTTCTGTATTTTACAAAACTGTTCATGTTAGTACTGGGGCAAGACTTAGATTTTAATTGTTACTTAGATTCAAGTAAGAAATTGTAAAACTGAACATTCCTAGCTTTTGTTTCGTGAATACCAAGTCCATGAAAAACTTAAGTGAAAACCTTTCCTGACTTAGATCTAAAGTCAGCTTGTTTAAGTATTTTTGTAGAATACGACTCCAGATCTTGGTTACTCTCTGCTAGGGTGATCTATTATTTTTATTTGTTTTTATTGCAAGAAAGCAATGTTACATAAGTTTACAATAACACAAACTCTTAAAATTAATTGACTGACATAATATATCAATAATGTTTACTTTCAAGCTTTCTAGAGTGATCTATTTATAGATTTCAGGAAAACCCCTAGGTTTCTAGAACCTCCTTAGTATGTATCATCCAGTGATTTCTATAAGCTCCTGGGCATTTCCCCAGCTCTATATAAGTGCTGTAAGCCTAACCATATTATTATTATTATGGAAGTTGCTTGCTGTAGGGAAAGTTAATTGCGCCTTAAAGGTGCTATACCACAAGGGCCTATGCAAGGTTATACTTGTATTTTAACTTCAAGTGGATAAAGACTGCTTGATATACACATTTTGCGGTGAACTCTTATTGGTGTGAACTGGATAAAGTGTTTAAATCTACCAGAGTGTGGATATGCTGTATTTTGGATATTGTCTGAAGTTGAGTGAACAGCATAGTTGTGCAGACACTCTGAGTGTCTGGATATAGATGTTTTGTGTTAGTGGACACTGACCGGATCACAGGATACGGACATTTTGTTACTGGACACTGAACAGATCACAGGATAGGACTGTGATTAGATCAGATAGGTTTCATTATTGTAATATTGTGTCATTGTATCTCAGTTGACTGTAATCATTATTTCAATTGTTAAATAATTTAAGTAAAACTTTTTGTCTTTTCCTGTTGCAGTGTAAAAGTAAACGGTAATTGCTACCACACTTGCCCATTGACCGTAACAGCAAAGTTATTGATCAGTCTTCCCACACCAACCCACAATTTAGAAGAACTCTATTAGCACCTGCTAAAACAGATGTAGCTAAGAGAACTATTGCATTCCATCTTAACCTAATAGAATTCAACTTTAGAACACTGCAGCAAGTTAAAATTAACTCTCCCCTATAGTTACTCATTCTTCCAGGTTTTCCCACATTAACCCACAACTGGAACAAAACCCGTGTTCACACCCACAACCCTGGATACTGATATAGAGCGTCCCTCAATTTTTTTTGTTCTTTCTTTTGTGAGTTATGCAGACGTAGTTTCCCTTTGTGGAGAAGATATTCTTTCCAGTCTGCTAACCAGATATTAATTTGGTAACAAGATCAAGGTTTTGACACTGTATTTAACTTGGGTCTAGTTCTTGAAAGCTAATCTTATATAGTTTCATGACTAATTGAAACCCTAAAATGAATCTCATATCAAGGCAAGGCACAACACATTATCAAATTTTAAGCCAAATACTCTGTGTTTTTAGCTATGTGATTTCCTTGCAAAAAAATCAGCTTTCAGCAACTCATCTCTACTATTCACAATATTTTATCAAATATCAAATACAGTAACAGGACCAATCTTTTTGAAATAAAGGGTGATTGGAAACTAGTTCAAACTACTAACTAGTTTTTTCATGAATTGATGCTGAAATAGTGTATATATTATCATTTGTGAGATTATTGCTAAAATACAGTGTGTGACTATGTTTTGGTAATATGTTTTCCATTTTAAATGTAACTATAAGTTAGGCGACAACCATAATATAATATTCACTTAGAATATACATACACAATAAACACCAGCCTTGCAATCTTTGTTTTAGAGAAAACTATCCCTGTACCTCTGATGTCAGAAGTGAGATACTATCAGCTGGGAGCTACTGTGACCAAGAAAGACAAATCTCGCTATGGCGAAGCAATCCATCCACCCGGATGTACTCAAATGGTATTCGGCATTGACCCATGTATCTTCAATATGGAACAAGACAAGAAACTCCTTTCCAAGCATGGTTTCAAGATCACCAGGAACAGGTTCAAGGCACCAGAAGGGGGTTCTCTGGCCTTGCAGTTTTTTGGAAATAACTACCGCTTGGAACTTACACTTGCAGAGCCTGCTGTGTATTCTCTTGATACAGCTGCAGTGTCACTTCAGCTTGATCCAGACACAGATGGTAAATAATGCTAATGAATTGTAGTTCTGAAAGACAATATTGGCTGTCATTGGCCATTTACTATCCTTTTGAACACTACTTTTTATTGCGTTAGTACATCCTATCCAATGGACAATTGCTAATCCGGTCGGTGCAGACCGGCCCCTCCAAATAACAGAAAAAGTCACCTTATATGTGTTTGTTATGGACCCACAAGCAAGCCGGTCCCACTGTGCACTCGCTCATATTTCCTTCCTGTCTAGACAGTGTGACATCATAGCATCTTTTTTGTTTGGCGCATGCATTGTGTACATGGAATTTTTTATCAGAATTGTTTTTTGAAAATATATTATCAGTGACTTCAGTAGTTGTTTTGGGAGTTATATAAACTTTATTGCGGGAATACATAGAACGCTTTCATATCAGGATTTCTTTGCTATCAGATCATTATGTCTTCTCGGGGCCAGAAACATGGAAGCTGTGGACACATCATGGCCAGTTTCGACAGCCATAGTTTCTGCACACGTTGCAGAGAAAAAGGTAAAGGTTCTGATCCCTGTATTGCTCATAATGATTGCACTGCTTGTAATTCCCTGACTGAAGAACAACGTTTACAGTTGTCTACGCCTTCTTATAGGCTTAAGAAAGAAAAACGTGAACTCAAGAAATCTTCAGATACCCCCAAAAAGGACTCTGACAGTTCCTCTCTCATTGATCCATCCTCAGTGACGGTAGTGGGAGCTGTAAACGCCCAAGGGGTAGTTGAATCCCCGGGTTTGAGTTCAGGCCCTGACAAGAAGAAACCTAACCCTTCTGATAAGAAAGCTTCTAAACATAAGTCCGGTTCAGAAAAGTCCTCTAAATCGCCTCTTCCCCAATCTCATAGATCCTCAGCAGACGCGAGAATCAACAAGTTAGACCAGAAGTAGTCTGATAGGTTCAACAGATTAGAGGCTCTTTTACTTGCAAAGACTTCAGACTAGCCGGAACCGACCGAACCCAGTTGGTGCTGTTAGATCTTCAGAGCCATTCATCCAACCGGCTGATAGGCTTCAAACTTCAGATTTGTCCAGTACCGACCACTCTCCTCAGAGACAAACCACTGGCAGATCGCTCACATCTACTTCTAAGAAGCAGCCGTCTACTTCAGATTTGCATGGTAGCACTCAGATTGTTTCTAAAAGCCAATCGACCAGCAAATTGCTTCAAGATAAGCCATCCACTGACTGACCCTCAGATTTAGCTGGCACCTACTCACCTGTACTTCACCAGGTCTCCAGCAAATGATCTTTAGCACCGGCCAGAAGACAGAGTTCAGCTTCTATGGACACTGACTCAGACTCTGATTTCTCTGACCAGCCTCCAGTGGATATTTTTGTGGATGATGTTGTTATGGATAATGTTACTGCTACCAACCCCGACCAGACCCTCTCAGAGGACCAGAACTATAGAGAGACTATGAGAGGGATCAGGTCTTACATGGGGTGGACACACATCCCAGATATGGACACAACAGCCTCCACATCAGACGACAACCCTTTTACTGGCCCCAAAAGTCAACCAACGGGCAAGGTGTCGATCAGGATACCCATTGATAAATGGCTATGCAGGAAGATGGGAAAGCTCAATCTTACACTTGTGGAAGGCTACCCTTCACGTAGCTCAGAAGCTGGCGGTTTGCTCAAAGACCAGTTTATCCGTCCAGGCAGATCTCAGGCTAAGTGGTATGGGTTTGTTTCCGACCAACAAAAGAGTGATACTGGATCTACAAAAACTGTGTCTTCATGGAATACCGACGCTTTAAAGTAAACAGTACCTACAGTCGTATTGCTAGAGCAGCCGGCATTGCTTCAACTCCATCAGCCTCACGTCAGATTTCACAAGACAATCTGAGAAGGTGGGAAAAGTCAGCTCGTGAAGCCTCCACTATCTGCAACCAGGCAGCCGCATTCAATAGGTGTTTATATAAGGTCCAGGACAATATGCAGTCTCAAATGAGGGCTATTAAGACAGAGCTCAGCAAAGGCAAATCTTCAACCAAGGTCTCTGGTGCTACTGATGAACTGCAGTTCTTAATGGACTTCAACTCAAGCAATGGCTAAGACATTACAACACCTAACTAATTTCGTCTTTGTTACAGTAGCCAACACTACTGTAGCTCAAAGGGATTCATATTTGTCACACATCAAGACCGGTATCAAGCCTGACACATTAGCCGCTTTAAGGACGGCTCCACTCAACATTGCTATACTTTTTCTTGAAGAAGCTCTCAAGCAAGCAGAGCAGGACATAGCTAACTTTGAAAGCAAAGGTCAACTTCAAACAGGAAAGAAAGGTTGTTTCCACCCCTATGAGCACCCAGACAAACGGGCAGATAACAAGAAGTCAGAACGACCAGCCTGTAAAAATGTTGGGTACCGAGGACAGAGCAAGAAAGGCAGAAGCAAGGCCTCTTACTACACTTCAAGACCATCCAAGGGCTAACAGTCATACAAATGACAATCATTGTGTAAGCAGTTTACAAGAACGACTACTGGCCGGGAGCCAAGATCCAGCACAGAGACAAATTATAGACACTTGTGTAAATTTAAATGTTGTACCTCTTGTTCATACTGAACCCGGGCCTTCGCAAAAGAAAGAAGTAAGTCCCGGGTCAGCAGATTGTTATTCCTTTCAGAAAAAGTACAAAGTAAAATATGTGAAAGGTGCTTCTTGTGTCACTCAATTGTCTTGTGTCAAACCTGTAACAAATGTCAAAAATGTTGTCACAAATCTGCCTGTAGGGGCCAGACTTCAGAACTTTAGGCAAATTTGGCTGAATCTAGGGGCCAGTACGAAAATAGTTCAAATTTTGGAGGGTTACATCCTCCCCTTTCGGATCCGACCAAACGTGACAAGGTCTCCCACTGTCATAAGCCGCTATGTAAACCCTCACAGGAACAGCTACCTGATAGAGGCATTGCATCAGCTTATGTCCAAAAATGCAGTCGAGCTGGTACAAAATCAAAAGTCTCTGGGTTTTTTTAACAGACTGTTCCTAGTTAACAAACCCAACCACAAATCCAGGGTCAGACATACCAATTCAAAGCTCTGCCTTTTGGTCTGTGCACAGCGCCCTTGGAGTTCACTGTAGTAGCAAAGGAGGTGAAACTGATGGCCATACACAAGGGTATAAGAATCCACCAGTACCTAGACGACTGGTTGGAGAGAGCCAGGTCCCACCAAGTTTGCAGCATACCCGGGACCTGGTGAAAATGTGTCAAGACCTAGGTTGGCTGGTAAATTTAGAGAAATCAGAACTGGAACCCAAGCAAGTTTTCGACTTTGTAGGTCACTAGCTCGACCTCAGGTCCAGTCGGGTCCGACCCACACTGGACCAGTGGCAAATCCTACAAGCAAAAATACAGACATTACTATCCCTGCCGGCCTGTCCGGTCCGACAATTCATGTCCTTGAAGGGTCTCCTAACAGCCACAGAAAAACAAGTTTATCTAGGTCGGCTACATATGAGACCCATACAGTGGCATCTCAAAAACAATTGGAGTGTGCCAGAATCACTAGAAAAGGTCATCCCAATACCCAAATCTCTGCACCCCCACCTACAACGGTGGTTGGAGGAGAGCAATGTGCTCCAAGGTCAACCATTACACCCAATAAAACATGCTCTGCAGATCTTTACAGATGCATCAAAAGAAGGGTGGGGCGCTCACTTAAACAAGCACTCGGCCAGAGGCTCCTGGTCACTACCAGAAAGCGAGCTGCACATAAATTATCTGGAACTAAAAGCAGTCTTTCTAGCCCTAAAAGTGATCCAAGACCTCCGTTCAGACAAGATAGTACTTGTAGCAACTGGCAACACTACAGTAGTGTCATACATAAACAAGGAAGGAGGCATGATGTCGGGCGCATTTTGTGCCCTACTGGTGTACTAGGCAGCAAGTAACCCTCAAAGCCCGACACATTCCAGGCCATCTGAACATGGTAGCAGACAAACTATCCAGGCTAGGCCAGACCATCCAAACAGAGTGGTCTTTCCTTCCAGATGTCTTCCAAACAATATGCAACAGGTGGCACCGGCCTCAAATAGACCCATTTGTCACGGGATTCAACAACAAGTTACTTCTATTTGTGTCATCAGTACCAGATCCTCTGGCCACAACTGTGGATGCACTCAGTCTGCCATGGGAGGATCTGGACACATGTGCCTTTCCACCAGCAGCCATCTTGGGCAAAGTGGTGGAGAAGTTACAGGACTCCCCATGAAGGAGAATCATTCTGATTGCTCTGGGGTGGCCCAACATGCCTTGGTTTTGGGACCTAGTGACCATGTCCAGTCAGATCTCACTGAGTCTGCCTGCCTTCCCCAACCTGTTTACACAACCTTTCAATCAGATCCCTCACAGAAATCTGACAAACCTAAATCTCCATGCATGGCTCCTAGAACCACAGCAATCAAGGAGCAGGGTTTCTATTAGGCAGTGGCAGCAAGAATTGAGGCTCCTCAAAGAGGATCAACCAGATCAGTCTATGAGGCAAAGTGGGCCATTTTTACAAAGTGGTGCATCACTAATCAGGTGGACTTCAGGGCACCCCCTGTAAAGTCAGTTGCCTTGAAACATCTGACCTTCAAGACTGTTTTCCTATTGGCCCTTGGGTCGGGCAAGCGCAGAAGTGAGATTCATGCTTGGCAAAACAGAAATATTAGACAATCTGATTGGTCAAAGGTGTCCCTATTTCCATCACTCAGCTTTCTATCAAAGAATCAGCTGGCCAAAGAGGGTCCAGACAGTGTGGCCCCAGTGGTTATACCAGCCCTGGCCCCAACCCTGGACAGGTCCCTCAAGTCTAACAGGTCCCTTTGTCCGGTCAGAGCTTTGCGCTACTATTGGACAGGAACTCAGAACTCAGGCAGAACAAAGAGTTGGTCTTTGTCTCCTTCAAGAAAGGTTTTGACAAGGACATCTCACCTGCCAGGAAAAGGGGGGGGCAACGTTGGTATAGCTCCGGTTAACCAGCCACTGCTATCCGACTATGGCCTTATAAGGGTCTCCTAACCCTACAAGTCAACCCAGACCTGCAGAAATTTTTGTTAGTTTGTTTATGAGTTCTTTTAAGTCCCTAGTAACTTACCCGCCGACCAAGTGGTAGTTATTCAGCAATTGTCAATTGGATAGGATGTATTAACTAAAATTGCAATTTAATAAGTAAATTAAATTTTTAAGTTAATACCCTATCCA
This sequence comes from Sabellastarte sp. h YS-2021, assembly GCA_964017235.1. Lineage (NCBI taxonomy): Eukaryota > Metazoa > Annelida > Polychaeta > Sabellida > Sabellidae > Sabellastarte > Sabellastarte sp. h YS-2021. The sequence goes on from OZ024928.1 coordinate 139,188,536, forward strand.
ATGGACACACAAGTCCTCCCACCGACACCGCTATCAGTTTACTAGGGGTCTAATAGGTTTAGAGCACAAAAAAGATGCTATGACGTCATGCTGTCTAGACAGGAAGGAAGTACGATACGCCACCTGGCAAGTGCACAGTGGGACCGGCTTGCTTGTGGGGCCACAACGGACACATATAAGGAGACTTTTTGTGACGTTTGGTGGGTCGGTCTGCGCCGACCAGATCAGCAATTGTCCATTGGATAGGGTAGTAACTTATACAAATTTAATTTACTTATTAAATTTGCAATTTGTTAGCCTAGCACACTGACTTCCCCATTGTAGGGAAGATATTGCTTCTGCAAATCAGTAGATTAGATTACTATGTATTACTGAATAAATAGTATGCAGAGAGATTTTAAATTATATATGTGTATAACTTTATGCTTTTTTTCTCGCAGAGCTTCACAAGGAACCTCGTCTGTATGTCATCAAAAAGATGTGGTGTTGCAAGAAGCTGGACATCAAAGTGATCTTCTCAGCAGAAGATAAGACAAAAAATGACAAAAGCAGACTTTGCTATGAAGCTACCAAGCAAGCTGGTGAAGATCATTGCCCAAGCTATGGAGTTCCTATCTGCTTCCAGTATGTCAAATATCCAGTGAAAGATGGCAGGCTTGAACCAATGGTTGAATGTGATATAGAAACAGGCAGAAAAAGCACCTGGATGTTCAAGATGACCCGTCTCTGTTTTGATGGAGTGGCATGGCCCGAAATCACAATCAGTAAGTGAAGTATGATAAGTGACCAACAAAAGTATGAAAAATTTGTTCACATCCTAGTTCCATGTCAAAGGGTTATCGTAAGTCCTCCCTAGTTTATAACTTGAAGGCTGATGATAAAACACATGCTTTGTCTAGAGTGGCAAGTTCATTGACTGACAAAGAAAAAAAGTCGTACAACTAGAAAGATAAGTCATGATTGCTGTGACTCAAGAAAATAACTCTATAATAATCCCCTATAACTCTTGTGCAGGAGACTTGGGGGACCTCTATAACCAAAATTCTGTTGCATTTTTATAAAAGCCTGTACATGATTAGTCATAACACCAAACAAGAAAAGTTGTAGCACCATTAAGATAAATTGTAAGTGACTTATTAATGACGTAACTAAATTGTGGGCACCAGTGACGGTAATGCTTACTCACAAAAGTGTTTAAACTAGTCAGTAAATGAAAATGACCGTGATCACCCCAATATTAATGACAAACAAACCCCACAATTTCGGGGTTGTCGGGAGGTAAAATTGAGACAGTGGAACTAGGGTATTACATGTCCCAGACTAGATGTCGCTGCAATCTGTCTCTTTGTTTTTAAAATTTAGAATCTTCAGTAGCATTATTTAAAGGTGAAGCAGACAGGGGTGTGATTCTGAATCGCTTAACTGCAATGAATAACACATGGAAAAAGACATATTTACAGTAATATGATTTCATATACAAGGTGGTAATTACAATATAATTGTAATGCAGTTTGTACAAAATTATGGCAGAAAAGTAAGTTAGTTACTACATGTGCTATATAACAGCTATAGTAAGCATATGGTGTTGATACTTGTGGACATAAGCACCTGACTACTTTTAATGAAATGTATGATGAAAAATGAAAAGGAACATAGGGACACAAGGGAATATATTACAGACCCCGCTAAGCAGGTTCTGTAATTGGTAACAGATTTTGGTGGAATTTTTAGGAAATGTGGACACTGATACAAGGAACAAGTGATAAAATTTTGGTGATCCTCTGGATCCCCTTGCACTTTAGAGACTCCATAATATCTACTGGTCAAGCTGGAGCTCAAACAATTGAATCTTGATAATGGATTAAAAGGCTGGTTTGAACAATTATTTTTAGTGAATTTTGATGCATTCATCTGCTGTTGCCTCCCTTGATAATTGAGTCTTTACAAAGAATTTTGTAGTAAAAAAATGTTAAAATATTACAGTAGGAGCTATTTTATTTGAATTAATTTTTTAGTGCCAAATAGATGCTAACATCCTCTCACTAGGAGCTTGTTTATGGACATCTGATACTTAGATTTTTATGTTAAATAATATTATTGTTCTTTGTCTTTTAAATTTACAGCCAATCCTGATGCCAATGTGAATGAGTGATATTTTGCAAGGACCCAGAGAAACTATTTCTGAAAGTCATGAAAACTTTGTGCAATAAAATATTATTTATTTTTTAACATTATAATTTAATTACATTATAATTTTGTTGTAATGTAGTACCAACTAGCACTATAAGTTATTCTTTCATTTGATATTATACTGTACTAACATGACATATTAGATATTGTGATAGCGAATTGTTTTTTTGATTCAACTTGTTTTTAAATGCATTTAATAAAAATACTTGTCTACACTATTTTTGCATGTAATAAATTATCTTCACTTTACTTGGAACATTTTGTGTTACGTTTTTGTAATGTCAGCTGGTGAAGTCTCTGACATATTGTCATGGATTTGTGGTGTTGGCGCACGTGTCCATGTACACACCATAAGATTCTCCAAAACTGCAGCACCTTCAGTGGTACTGATGGTTTTATGCGAGAACATACTGTCCCCTCTTGATGAAATATTTATGGAATCTGGGTCTGTCTCTTCATCTGGTTTGTAGTTAATTATGGGACATCTCATTAAAATGCATTTTTTCAAAAGAACCATAATACCTAACAAGAAACTCAGGTCATAGACTCCAACAGGCCGGTTGTGCAATCAGTATTAGGGATAGGGTATCAGATGTATGCAACATGACTGTGCTGAAAATTTCAAAATAGTCTTTCAACTCTGTCAAGTTTGGAATCAATCAGTGGAAGCGTCTTTTGAGTTAAGAGTCCAGAAATGAAAATGTTGACAGACACGCACATAACCAGATGGATGGACATCTGGACCATCAGACAGACGGATGGACATCATTTACAAAAACAACCTAGTCCAGGCGGTGTCTTACAACCCTGGTTTCATATTGATCAGTGGAAGCATCTTTGAGTTAGAGTGTGGAAATAATAGTATGGACGGATGCACACACACCCAACACGGCCAAATGGACGGACACCAATTTCAAAAGCAATCAAGCCCTGGTGGTGTCATATCACCCTTTTAAGTTTCAAATCTTTCAAACAAACCATCTTAAAGTTAGAGTCCAGAAACCAACATATTTTGGATTAGCACACGCCCAAAACAGGCAAATGGACAGAGACCAATTTCAAAAGCAACCTAGCCCTGGTGGTGTCCAATCATTCTGTCAAGTCAAAACTTGATTAGACAAAGTATCTGTGACTTAGAGTCCAGAAATATGTTGGATGAGCGCACGCCCAAATTGGGAAAATGGAGGGACTCTAATTCCGAAAGCAACCAAGCCCTGAGCCTGTTAAGTTTAGAATTGATCAGACAAAGCATCTTTGAGTTAGAGTCTGGAAACCAAAATATTGATGGACGGACAACTGGACATCAATCTAATAGTCGGGTTGGTTACATGCAAGTTGATGTAACCCACCTAATTATGGTCAAAAGCTCAACTGAGCATGTGCAGAGCTTTGGTCTTTCTTCCACTGTCCCTTAACAAAACATACTGACCATGCAAATGGCTGACTGGAAGGTAGGAAGTGGGAAAATAAAATGGTGGGCAATACTGGACCCTTTTTTACCCTAAAAAGAGGAGACAGGAACCAGAAAACCACTCCATGAAGTTTGAAATTGATAGGCAGAAATGTCTGAGTTAGAGCCTGGAAACAGAATTTTAAGATGTCGGCCATGTTGGCCATCTTTTTTTTTCAAGTGGCACCAAATTCGAAAGAAGCCTAGCCAAGGTGGTGTCCTACCAACCTGTTAAGTTTTAAATCGATTGGCTGAAGGATCTTCAAGTTACAGTCTAGGAATAGAATTTCAAGATGGCAGCCTGTTAAGTTTCAAATTGGTTGGCAGTTCTAAGTGTCTTCGAGTTAGAGACTGGAAAAGTAATTTCAAATTGGGGGCCATGGCAGCCATCTTGTTTTTCAAAGTGGCACCAATTTAGAAATCAACCTAGCCAAGGTGGTGCTCTACCACCCTGTTATGTTTTAAATCAATTGGCAGAAGCGTCTTCAAATTACAGTCCAGGAATAAAATTTCAAGATGGCGGCCTATTAAGTTTCCAAATGATTGGCAGAAGTATCTTCGAATTAAACTCTGTAAATGGAATTTCATCTTGTTTTTCCAAATGGCATCAATTTTGAGAGCAACCTAGCCCAGGTGGTCTGCCCTTCCACCCTGTTAAGTTTCAAATTGATTGGTGGAAGTGTGTTTGAGTTAGAGTCAGGAAACCATAATGTTTATGGACAGACTAACGGCTGTCCGACACTTCAATGTAATACCAGCCAAAAATGTTAAGACTTTTCCAGTTTTTCTCTGTATACTCTCATATATTCTGACAATATATCCTTTTATACCAGTTTGTAAATGACTATTATTTTTTGACATTTGTATTTTGATGCGTTTTATTGTTCTACAAGAATACTCTGTCACTCATGACCCATCATGGTGGATATTGTTGAAGGACACAGATAATCTCTCTCAGAGTCAAGATGTTATAAATTTGACCTTTTCAATATTCACTGTTTCACAATTACAGCTTATGAGATGTAAACTTTTGTTTACATTGACAGCAAGTTATGAGTATTATATCACCAAAGATTGGAAAATTTAATAGTTAAATTAAATTTTTATAAGATAATATCTTACCTAGTGGACCAGTGCATTTGTCCGGCGTGCAGCCGGTCCCGCCAAACATTAGAAAAAAACGTCTGAGCTGGGCTCTGACCGGGACCGGTAGTGTACTCTCCATTCAGCAGACACCCAGCTCCCCTTCTGCGCATGCGCGCGCATGCGCACTTCCTCTTTTTGTGGCCTACCTAAGAAAGTCCCCCTTTTGAGCTATAGCGGGGAAGGTAGGGTGGGACTCTGATGGTCCACTAGGTAAGATATTATCTTATAAAAATTTAATTTAACTATTAAATTTTCCATTTATTGCATTAATATATTTTACCTAGTGGACCAGTGCAGAATAACTACCCAGTGGATGGAGGGTAGCTCGCAGGAAAAGGAGGGAGATAAAGAAAATCCAGATACATATTGCTAAGCCATAGGAGATCACCCGGGAAAGGTTTCTAACCACCTTGGCTAGGCACTGTTTCCCCCCCCCCCCTCTTTTCTGTCTACTGACGAGTCCACGAGGAAGTGAACAAGGGAAATGAAGATTAAGATGATCCCTCATCTTCTTGTGAACACAAGACAGACTGAAGGGACGTTTTTTTTTTTTGTTTTTTTTTTGTAAAAAATAAGTACAGGGATATACATATATACATATAGTATGTACATGGAAGCCTCTCAATTAATCTCTGATTTGTTGGGCCGCAACCACAGGGCCCAAATGGTATACTTCAGAATCAGCCCAGGCCAAATCCTTCAGATAGAACTGGGTAAAAGTGTTATGAGACTTCCAGTGACAGGCTGCCAAAATCAGATCTAACGGCACACCTCCTTGAAAAGCCTTGGAAGCTGCGAAGGCGCGGACGTCATGAGCCCGAACCTGATGTCAATCTTGGGCCTGTTGGTCGGACAGCTGATAACATAAGATAATGGTCTGTTTGATCCAGGAGGAAATCGTTGCAGGGACGATGTCTTTCTGGAAACTCTTTCTAAAGGAGACAAAGACCAATTCCTTGCCTGACCGGAGATCTTTGGTTTTGTCCAAGTAATAACGGAGTGCCCGGACCGGGCATAAACTCCTATCCTCCTTGAGGGATCTGTCCAAGGAAGGAGCCAAGGCTGGAATGATCACCGGAGCCACACAGGAGGGACCCTCCTTGGCCAAGTGATTCTTTGAGATGAAACTTGGAGAAGGGGACAAAGAAACATTAGACCAATCTTCCTGATGTCTAATATTCTTGTGAACCCAAGCATGAATCTCACTCCTCCGTTTCCCGGAGCCCAGGGCTAGCAGAAAAACGGTTTTAAACATTAGATGCTTCAACGAAGCCTTCCTAAGCGATTCAAAAGGAGGTTTGGTAAGTTGGTGAAGGACCAACGAGAGATTCCAATTAGGGATCCCACGTCTGCCCTTTGGTTTGTCCCTATGAAAGCTTTCAAGCAGTTGGGTCAAGTTTTCATCCTTGCTAATATTCACATTGGAATTGCCTACTTTGTCGGCAATGGCAGTTCTATAATCTTCGATGGTACTAGGTTGAAGGTGTTTCTCCTGAAACAGGAAAAGGAGAAAATCCGCAATCTGCTTTATAGAGGGAGCCCGGAAGTCCACCTTACTCTTGTCGCACCATCGGACAAATACGGACCACTTTGATTCATAGATGGCTCTGGTAGATCGTCTTTGAGGAGCCTCAATTCTTGTTGCCACTTCTGCAGAAAACCCTGCCTGTTTGATGGCAGAGGCTCTAGGAGCCAAGCATGGAGGTTCAGATTGGGGAGGTCCCTGTGAGGGCACTGATTGAACGGCTGAGTTATCAAATTCGACACCTGAGGAAGCAGGAGGGGAATTTCAGTTGACAGTCTGACCAGGTCCCAAAACCAGGGCATGCCAACCTGGTGCAATCAGGATAAGATGACGGAAGCCGTGGTCCAGCTTGGTCACCACCTGAGGGAGGAGAGCCGTAGGAGGAAAAGCGTAGGCATCTAGCTTTTCCCAATGGAGACTTAAGGCATCCACCGCCCACGCTGACTGGTCGGGAACCGGTGAAACAAACTTGGGGAGCTTGTGATTGAACCGGGTGGCAAAAAGGTCCACTGACGGGAGGTGCCAACGCCGGCATAGCTGAGCAAAAACCTCCGGGAGGAGGGACCACTCTGTCTGTATCACCTGATTGAGACGGGACAGTTTGTCGGCAATGACATTCAGATGACATGGAATATGTCTGGCCCTCAGGACAATCTGCCTTTGGTTGCACCAAAGCATCAGTCTCCAAAGGAGAGCACAGAGAGAGCCTGACCTCATACCCCCCTCCTTGTTGATGTAAGAGACCACAGTGGTGTTGTCCGTGCAAACAAGCACTACCTGGTTGTAACACAACCGCTCGAACCGTTTTAAGGCCAGAAGGACTGCTTTGAGTTCTAGCAAATTGATGTGTAAGGCGCTTTCTGACTCTGACCAGACGCCTTTTGCCATGCAGTCACCTAAGTGAGTGCCCCAACCTTCGCTTGAGGCGTCTGTAAACAGTTGGAGGGCGTGTCAAAGAGGGTGTAAAGGTTGACCTGAGAGCACCTTGGTTGGATCCAACCACCATCTTAGATGAACATGGAGAGAAGAAGGAATTGGGATGATCTTCTCCAGAGATTCTGGGACACGCCAATGCCTTTTCAGGTACCATTGAATGGGTCTGATGTGCAGCCGCCCCGAGACTACCTGTTTCTCTGTTGCCGTCAGAAGGCCAATTAGAGACATGAATTGCCTGACTGTGCAAGATTCCAGCCCCAGGAGAAGATTGAGTTTCTGGGAAAGACTCCTCCACCTTTCCTGAGTGGGTTTGACTAACCCCTGAGATAGGTCGAAATGATAACCTACGAAGTCGAAGGTTTGCTGGGGAATCAGCTCTGATTTGTCCATGTTGACAACCCAACCCAGAGAGCGGCAAAGGTCCAAAAGGGTCCGGGTATGACGTAGGCACATTTCCTGGCACGGGGCTCTCAGTATCCAATCGTCTAGGTATTGGTGGATCCGAATACCCCGAGCTTGAGCCATAAGTTTTACCTCTTTGACCACCTTTGTGAACTCCAACGGAGCCGTCAACAGGCCAAAGGGAAGTGCTGTGAACTGAAAAGTCAGACGTTTGATGTGAAACCTTAGATATTTTCGCGACCTGTGGCTTATCGGAATGTGAAAATAAGCGTCGCTGAAATCTAGCAAAGTGACCCACTCCCCCTGCTGCAGGGAGAGTCTGATGGTCTCCGGAGTTTCCATCTTGAACGTTGCTGGAGCAAGGTAAAGGTTCAGTTGGCTTAGATCTAGAATGGGCCTCCATTTTCCGTTGGGTTTTGGAACCAAGAACAACCGGTTGTAGAAGCCCAGAGACAACTGAACGGACACCTTTTCTATAGCCTGTTTTTGACCTAGAGAATGCAATGCCTCGTTCAGATTTTTGTTTCGTAAAGGATTTGATGAACCACTGACTATTACAGGAAATCTTGCTAGGGGTGGTCTCTCCTTGAAGGGGAGTTGATACCCTTCCCTGAGGATGGAGACTACCCTTGGATTTGAACCCAGGGAGAGCCAAACCTGCCAAAACAGTTGCAGACGGCCTCCCACAGGTGGATCTTTTGCAACACACGGGGCATTTGTCACATTTGGGGCAAAAAGACACTGATTTACAGACAAAGCACTGTTCACAGATTTTATTTCTATTTGAGAATGAGAGGGTCTTACGTTTTTCTTTTGTAACAGCCCTTTTACAGAACGTGCAGGAAGAACAACATGCAAATTTACAGTCTCTGGAAAAGTCCCTTTGTTTGCTGATGACACTAGATTGAGATCCCCTAAACTTGAACTTAACACAACTGGGGGACTCAATAGATACTGATCGTCATTTATATGGTTTAGTACCACGGGCAGGCTTGGAGTAGTATGTAGAACTAGATCCACCTCTACCACGACTCCTACCCCTGCCTCTGCCCGAGAATTGCCTCCAAGGTTGTTGATTTTGGGAAGAGGAGAAGCCGGATTGACGACTCTCTTTCTTTTCATATGGCTGGTACCTGAATGGATGCTTCTTTGAGTGCTGATATGTGCCCGGACCGGGACCAATAGCACTCTTGTTTGATTCATGCTTTTGAATATCCCTACTGCCAGTACATCATCCGGGAATAGCCCGTAAGTGAACAGGGGAGCATTGCGTAGTTTATTCCAGGTATCAGGTTTCAGGCCTGGTTTTACGTACTCGAGATAAGAATCTCTTCTCAACAAAATGAAATTGGCTAGCTGAACAAACAGGCTGTCCGCGAGGTGCTGGAAAGCAGTACCTAAGGCCACAGAAACGCTACTGTGGAAAGCTGACAAGTCTTTCAAGTCCTTGATGGCGTCAGTGACTTCCTTTGGGGCCTTGCCCTGAACAATGGTAGCGTTCAAAAATGAAATATGTTGATTCATCTTGTCCTGAATTTCGCTCACGCACCTGTTGAACCCCGCTGCGTGGTTGGTAATCAAAGAGCCTTCCTTAGCACATTGCTCCCACCTTCTAAGTATCTCCTGAGGGATAGGCCTAGACGCCGGTCCTGAAGATGGATATGAGGAAGTCTTGGCAATACGGGAGAATTGAGAGTTCAGGCATGCTTCGGAACCCGACCATCCAAAGATTGTTCGTCCAGGTCTTTGATTGACATCTTGTTTGAGTCGGGACTGTGTATACCACTTTGCCTGGCTTTTGGGTGTTCTGATAAATTGGTCTTGTTTCAGACCTGCTGCTTCCTGGGAGCGAGAAGGGTAACTTTCTGCAGCACGAGTGTTCAGTTTTTCCATCTTATAGCAAAGCCAGTCGTCAGCTGGTAACTCTACTGAAACTTTGCCTGCGCGACGAGGATGTTTACCCTTCCAAGGGTTGTCAGAACGATTGTCTGTATCACCTACTGAAACTTCGAAATCTGGTATGTGTGACCAGCCAAAGAAAGACCTGACCGACCGGACCGTTTCCCTGTAGTTCATTTCCTCGTTTTTCTCAGTGACCTCAGCATCTGAAAGTTCACCCTCCTCACCAGAGTCTTTATCTGACCGGTCCGGAAGGGGTTCCCCATCTGACAGAGCCGGATCCGGCTGAGCAAAACTATCCGGTGCAAAGGAAGCAGAAGCACTGGTATACTGTGGACCGGTGATGACCGGTTGAGAGACGGACCCTAGGGAAGAGACACTGGTGATAGCAGGAACAGTTTCCTCCGGTTTGCCAAGAACTTGTAAACCCGGACCGGGTACCACTGTCTTGGGAGGAGGAATAGGGTCCATAGCAATTTGATTTGAAGAACCGGCAGCAGCGGCCGGTTTGATAGACTTCTTGTGTTTTGACTTTCCTTTATGTTTCTTAACAGAAGAAGAAGAAGAATCCTCTACGTCCTGACCCGGAGGCCTCACTGGTCCGGTGGCTCTGGGGTCAGGAGAGGGATTGATAAAAGGCGTGTCAGAGATAGGGGCTTGACTTGTTGAAACGGGCATCTTGGGAGTTGAAAATATGTTGGTTCTGGTAAGGAGAGCCTCAAAACGGGCGAATTTTTCCTCCAACTGATTGTTTAAGAGTTCAAAATCCTGACGGGAGACAAAATCTCCAGCACTTGCCTGATCAGCAACCGGGAAAGCACCGGTAACAACCCGTTCCTGCGCATGCGCAGCGTCCGGGGACATCTCAATTTCATCCGGATCCTCCACCGGACCCACAACAGTAACTTTACTAGGAGAGATTAAGATCCCTGCTTTTTTGTCTTTTCTGATTTTATATTGTGGGGTTGCTAACATACCTTTCTGAGAGTCAGAAAATTTATCACACAATTCACAGTCCTGACCTTTGACACAAGGGTCATCTCCCACCTTTTTGTCCCTGCAGCGGGCACACTTTTTATGAAGGTCAAACCCCGCCATAACATGGCCACAACTGCCACGCCTCTGTCCTGGAGATGCCATGATAAATATATTGTGTAGATATCCAAAGCTTTACTTCTTACACACTTTTAAAAAGCAAATATAACACAAAGTTTATTCTACTGAATTATCCACTAAAAAACACTATGGCGCCAAACAAAAAGAGGAAGTGCGCATGCGCGCGCACACGCAGAAGGGGAGCTGGGTGTCGACACGACATCTGGCGAATGGAGAGTACACTACCGGTCCCGGTCAGAGCCCAGCTCAGGACGTTTTTTCTAATGTTTGGCGGGACCGGCTGCGCGCCGGACAAATGCACTGGTCCACTAGGTAAGATATATTAACGCAATAAAATGTACGTTTTAGAGGGGTACTCCTGGTTTTTTATGCAACGTTAAGTTTTTCGAGACATACTAAATACATTTGCAACGCAATCAACATCACCTTGGGTCTTCTACTTTAGCACTCGAGTGTTTTACCTTTAAGGCAACTGTTGTTATATAGTTCTGTAAACTCTGACCACAAAGTATACAAAAATTTTGATCATGTCTATTCTGATTTTTATGTCAAGAAGTCATTGGATAATAACCACAACTGTGAGCTTCAAACAACCTATGCATCTGGCAAGAGTTCCCTCAGCAGTTAAAAAGCCACAAATTTCTTCCCTCTGAAATGGTTTCACTGCACTTGCAACAGTAAAATTGAAGAGTCATGGTAGGCCATAATGTTCAGGTATTTGAATCTACCACTCATCTCTTACAGGCTTACTTTTATTGACATTTGCATTTGTGAGGGAGATATATTTAACATAAATGGGGACAAATGATATAGAGGACTAGTTTATAGGGCTGGTGTACTTCTTGTTTTCCATTACTTTTTCACCCTTCCTTTAATCTGAAGAGCATTTGTTTTAGTCTAAAAATAGACAGAATTTGCTTATTTTTAACGAGTTACAAAAATTAATTTAAGATCAGTTATAGAATAATTGCAAAATTGATATTAAACAGGTAAGGAGTACTCTTTCACACTCTGAATAATTTACTGGAATCTCAGTTATCCGTACAGCTCTACGTTTCAGTAAATCACCAGGCATTGGCAGGCAAATACCAATATTTGTTTTTTGAGTGGACCAAGACTTAAACCCACGCCTCCTGAGGTGGAAGGCAAGTACACTGACAATACACCAAAATGGGATTAGTCATACAAATGAGGTCAGAACTAGGATTTTTGAGTAAAAATTATTCAACACCGTAGAATAAAAAAGTAATTTGTACCATATTTGACAGTAATGTGTGGAAATCTGTGCTATATTCTCTTAAAAAGTTTTCCAAACTATTCACTGAATCCCTAGTTAAGGTGAGAATGATATGATTGGCCAAGATGCATTTTCTTGAAGAGGGTGTCAATAAGGGACCTTAAAATGAGGTTAACTTACTTATCAATAATTCATGGCTTCTCATATACCATACCAAATTTGGATGATTTTTATTGAGCATTCAACTACATGCAAAAGTGTGTAGAAAGGAAAGAAAATTTTTTTTTAATTTTGCTTTTGTGAACTTATTTTGTGTTCTGTACTTTTTGGCAAAAATATTAATAGAAGCTGAGGGCACCTTTAATTCTAGAGTTGCCAGAGAAGACATTCAACTATTTACCTGGGAAAAAAATTAAGCAACAAAAAAAAGTTCCCATGCAGTTACCAAGTGGGATGAATTTTAGTTCCGAATTAGCAAGGTGGGTACCATGTATAAATTATTTACTTACAGGAATGATAACCATAATGACAAGTCCTTGGTTCATGAAGAAACGTCTGAAGGAAGTTACTTTGATTATTCCCCACATATCTGCATTGCTGAGAAGTTAAATATTCTGGTAGACCATAAAAGTGTTTTTATGCGAGACTATAGTTTGTGGTTAACTGTTTGACATAAAATCTTGAGGATTTTCTTAGTAGAAGTAAAAACTTGTGCCCATCCTCTTACAGGTATGTTTTTAATGAAAACAAACCCTCACCCTGGTGAATTCTTGGAATTGACAAAGCACTTCCATCGTATTTGATACTTCATGTACCTTTCAATAGCTATAATTATATTTAGACAGGCCTTCAGCATTGCCACTTGTGAGAGTCAAAACCCACGCAGAGGCGACAATCTGTGATGAGATGCCAAACTTGGTTACTACTAGGCTACCCAGGAGCTTAAAATGAATAACTGACCACAACTGTTACGTTAATATACAACTAATGTGGTTTTTGAGGATATTTGGTCACGGATCAACTGAAAATTTATTGCAAACTACACATGAAAGTTAAAGCTGAATGTGGGTAGCTGTACAATTATTATTATTTATTTTATTATTTATTATGTATTTATACTCAGCGCAATATCTCCATATACTACAGGACTCAAAGCGCTATTTAACCAATCCGACTGTACAGGTACAGCCCCAACTCACAAGTAACTGACATTCCCCTAACTGGAAGATAGAGGCTCAAGGATGACCATTTATCAACGTCCTTTAGGTTCTTTAACCTGCCACTGGGGATAGGACCCAATGACAGAGGACCGCCATTTTAAGTGGTCATCCGAGCAACTATGTATCTGCCTGTACCTGGGATTGAACCCACGTCCTCTGAGTTCCTAGACAAGTGTGTTACCTGCTAGGCCATAGTGGCAGATAGTCATGTCTTTGATAAAAAAATGACAAAGTTTACGGATATACAATTTTTTTTAAAATAACAAGTTCAGCATAAAAGACAAACTGTCTTCAAAAAATTTATTGTGTCATTGAAATCAACAAAACACAAAAAAAATATACACAGGACTGTAATGTCTTCCTTATAATCACGGCATACAATGATATAATACATTTATGTATCACAGAAAAGTTGATTTAAACTAAAAAACCACAATCGTGTAAATAGTATGTTTTTTATGTTTTCGAAGTAACTTCTGTGACAAATCGAAACAAGAAAACTGAAAATTGCTTCAGAATGAGGCCTTTACAACACCTCCCCCCCCCCCCCCCCCCCCCCCCCCCCAAAAAAAAGTTAAATAGCTTTTTGTTTGAAACAATAGTTGCTTCTTTAGTTCAGTTTATTCACAAAACAAAAGACAAAGAAAAGAAACAGAAATAAATACGTAAAACTTCTAGTAACAAAAATAACAGCTTTATAAATAGTTCACAAAAACACAGAGTGTAATAAATAGTAGAGCAAATGAATCATAAAACATGTGAAAAACAAGAGATTTTAATTACATCACCAATGACACCCTTTTTTCATTTATTTATTTGACTGCAACACATGAAAAAGAACAATCAACAAAATATGGCAAGATAAAACACAAACTAAAATGCACTTTGTGTGTGTTGTAATTTCTTAATACTGTGTGGTTATTATACCAATACTCTTTTTTTTTTGACTGAATTAAATATAAAACTAATGACTACTAGGAAGTAAACTCAATCATCCATTAAATAAGTCCACAAATTTATTTTGTATCACAGAGCAGGGCAACTCCTCTCAGAATCCAGTGGTCTGGATCTTTGGCTGTTTTCAGCAACAGTGGGAAGATGTAGGTCAGGTCAGTACGCCTTGGTTTCTTGTACACGGGACATTCGTAGAGGTTGCTACCCTTACGTCTCTCGGCATTGATAGCAAACACGTGTACGACTGGGAGTGGAGTGTACAACACTTTGGGCTGTGGCTCCAAGAGCTTGCCACCACGGCGATCCCATCCAGCTCCATCCAGATACAGGCCATGGATGTATACACCTGGTATAAAGAGACAAAAAAATAACAATGTAAACCTGGTCATTATGAATCCTTAAGACCATTTAGCTGGATAATCGATGGTAATGGATGGCTGCCTAAAGCCCATCAGAACTAAAAACAAAATAATTAACTGGCTGCAAAATTAGAATTTACTCGGCCAATTCACGTTCTGTGTAGTTTCAAGTCATTAGCCCATTTTTTTCTTCAGTTCTGAAGAGGATTATTTATCACTGATTTTGATAAATACA